>OX439485.1:59881545-61081545 GCA_949320155.1 Melangyna quadrimaculata
TTCATTTTATTACTAGAAATCCAAGTTTACATCCTGGGAACTTCAATTAATCCTGCATTTTTTGAGCAATTTTTTTAAACAGCCCATCTCGAAAAATTCAAGTTTCTGTCAAGGCCCTAGTTAGTTTTTAGTAGGGAAAATCTAGACGGGGAAATCTTGTCAGATACATGACAAGCTCTTGCTGGATTTCAGTACCAACAATTTGGACGAGGAAGCTTTTCAAACACTCCTGAGGCCCTCCCTAGTAAACAATTGTTGGACATGTTTTGGTACCCCATCAGGAATCTCTATTGTGGATACCAAAAACAAACATTTTATAACCTTTGTCTTTTTTTCATATCACACTTTTTATTGTGAGTGTAAGACATCTGTTTATTATTGGGTTGTATAATGAGGAAAAAGTCAGATCCAAAACAGAACAGAACAGCACAGATTTATGAGAAACGTCAGACAAATTAGAACAGAAACCCTGTTCTTAGTGGTTTTACCTAAAAAGCAAGTACACAAAATCCTATTCTTTTTTGTATGTAAAGGGTTTTCCTAAGAGGTGTTATTTTGAATAGCCCGTTATTTCGGTAGTTGGCACTTTTTAAGCTGTAATTTTTGTCATTTGACAAGAAGAAACTACGCCATTAATAAAAATCCATGAAATCCGCGTTTTCCAAAATGGCGGATTTCCCCAGGGGGATGGCATCCCGAAAAACTGGGCATAAGCTTTCCTAATAGCTCTCTTTCAGGTATAAAAAGCCGTCAGCCGTCCTATATTTCGTTCCATAAAACGATTGTTTTTTTGTTAATTTTCCTGTACTATTTATATAGTAAAAATTTTATTTCACAAAATTTTTTTAAGCTTCAAAATTAATATTCCAAAAAAAATAATTTTTCAGAAAAACACCCTTGAAAAACTTTGAAGAAGAAGAAAGTTAAAAAAAAAATTATAATTTGACCTAACAAGTGCTGCCGTTGTTCTTAAATAATTAAATTAATATTTGTTAAGTCTTTTTTTTTTTTACAAATTCCTGCTTAAACGGAAGGAAACCCCTACACCCTCTTTTTTTCTTATCCAATCCAATAAAAAGATAGAATTTTTTTTGTTTGTCTGTAAAAAATGAAGCCGATCAAGATCTCAAGGCCGTTCAAAATATCAAGACTGTTCAAGATTTCAAGACCGTTCAAGATCTCAAGACCGTTCAGGATCTGAAGACCGTTCAGGATCTCAAGGCCGTTCAAGATCTCACGCAAACGTATGCGTGCACGCAAACGTATGCGTGCACGTAAACGTATGCGTGCACGAAAAGGTATGCGTGCACGCAAACGTATGCGTGCACGCAAACGCACGTATGCGTGCACGCAAACGTATGAGTGCACGCAAAGGTATGCGTGCACGCAAACGTATGCGTGCACTTAAACGTATGCGTGCACGCAAACTTATGCGTGCACGCAAAGGTATGCAAACGTATGCGTGCACGCAAACGTATGAGTGCACGCAAACGTATGAGTGCACGCAAACGTATGCGTGCACGCAAAGGTATGCGTGCACGCAAACGTATGCGTGCACTTAAACGCACGCGTAACGCACGCGTAACGCATGTGAAACGCACGCCTAGCGCATGCGGAACGCATGCGTAATGCATGCGTTACGTGTGCGTTCCGCGTGAATTCTGCATGCGTAAGCGTGCGTTCGGGAATATCAAGTAAGAAAACTCCTAGGGAATAAAATAGAATGGTTCACACCAAATGTTCGCTTAGGCTCTAGTTCGATATAAATCGAGACGCACAGGCAAACAAACCGACGGACATCTTTTGTCTAAAATCAGACTTCTACATTATCGTAAGGTTAGTTTTGATTGAAATCTCGAATTTTGTTTTTGACACAAAACCTATATAGAAAGTAAACGTGGAAATTCGGGACAATATCAGGATATATTGTATATCGGGACAGATATCGGGACAGGGTTCAAATATCGGGACTGTCCCGTCAAAATCGGGACGTCTGGCAGTCTAAGTAGGGCTACTTAGGGTTTTAAAGATATATGCGAAAAACCGTTTTTTTTTACAGTTGACACTATTGAAGTCACAATATCTTGCGCCTTATGACTCGTATGGAAAAAAGTTTCATATTTTTTTGAAGAGAATATTATGGTAAATAAACTGGGTGTAATTTTTTTTTCGACAACTTATGCTTTTAAGAGTAAAAATTAAAAAAAAGAACTGAAATTTGAACTTATTCTCAAACTTTAAAAAAAATTATATCCTTAAAACTTTGTTTTCAGATGTTGGCAAAAATTTGAAACGTTTAGGAGTTATAGGTGAAAAACGACCATTTTTGACATTTTACGTTTTTTGAAATGTCGCTATCTTCTTATCGGTGGGTCGTAAGAAAAAAATTGTTGTAACTTTTTTTTTTGGCGGATGACATAATCTACAAGTTTTGCATGAAATACTTTTCAATAGCCTTTTTGCTTAGTCAAGTATTATTTGAAAACACAGATGTTAATAAAAAAAATTCAGAAGAATGAAAATATTTTTTTTTAAATTCTTAAATTCGTGAATAATTTTAAGTTATGCACAACAAATAAAAAAAAATTCCTAAGAGCGGTTTTTTTTTTCAAGTTAGTTTTGAAATTTGGAATCATTTTCAGAAAAAAAAAAATAATTGAAAAGTTTTTTTTGATTTTGGTATGCAATATTATTTAAAGTTTTTAAAAGCTCTGCATACAAAAATTATTTTGAATTGGGTTCATTCAGTTGAAAATGTTTCTATGGGAAATATTGTTATGTTTTGTTATAAAAATCGTTGAAGCTCGTTTCCAACATTTGTATCGTAGGCGGTAGGTAGGTACCGTTAGTTTTAGTTCTACAACAAACATTTATTTTTTAAGTACCCATTAAAAAGGGTGTTATAACAAATCAGATATCTTTAACAATTTCAGCACATAAAGAAAATCTTATTTTTCTAGAAAAAAAAACTGATTTAAAAATAAAAATAATGTAAATATACTTAATGCAAATGTATAAAATATTTCGAATATTATTTTTTTGTTTTAAATAATATTATATAGCTACTGAAATAAATCAGCCAAATATAAGGTTGGGATCATGACGTTATCTAGAATGACAAAAATCTCGAATGGCAAAAATCTCGAAAAAAACAACAAAATATCTCGAATGCAAAAATCCCGAATGTACAAAAATCTAGAACGTACAAAAATCACGAAAGACTATATCTAGAAAAAAATCCCGAAAAAAAAAAAATTTATTCGAGATTTTTTTTTTACCGACGAAATAAAACGCATAAAATGTTCAATTTATCGAAAACTTTATTTTTCTGGTCAAAAAAAGAACACCATTCGAAAATGTTTAAAAAAAAATCAAATATTTTATAAGATATGTATATATACGTATATGTATACTCGTACCACAACATAACAAATATTAAAAAAGTACAATAATTATTCAATATAAACGAAAATAAATTGTCAAAATATAACAAAATTAAACAAATAACTCTAACTATAATAACTAAATAACTTATATAAACTGGAGTTATATGCAAGACTCTTAAGGTAGCTTACATAACTTTTTTCTTCTTTTTCGTCCGGTATTTTTAAGATTTGCTTTTCTTTTTTTTAAATACTCCCTTTTTACCTTAGTTTCTTGACCAATCTGAATTTTTTGAGCCACACAACTAACCTGAACTATGTTTATCATTAATCATTATCATTATGCTTGACTGTTGTTACCCTGGCACTACAAAAATGAGATTTATTCAGTTCAGACAGCCAGTAAAACTTATTTTTTACAGATTTATTTAAATAATAAATAAACCCATCAATTTCAATTTTGATGGAACCTTTGTTTGTAACGATTTCATTTACTTTCATTGCACTTTTTTTTAATAAGAAAACTTACGTTGCTATAAGAGACCGTCCCTTTCCCTAGCAACACTAAATTTAGTCCCCTACTTTTATAGTTGGATGGGTGCATGTGCTGTGCAGTGTACTGATTCTCTTAAGGAGACTTTCCTAATCTAGAATTAATATTAATTGTTGAGACAATGAATGGTTGCAATTCATTGTCTCAACAATTAATATGTTTTCTAGATTTTTGCATTTTTTTTCTAGATTTTTACAGTTCGAGATTATGCTTTCTTGATTTTTGTTTTCGAGATTTTTTCAATTCTAGATTTTTTTTTCTAGATTTTTACTTTCGGGATTTTTGCTTTCTGAATTATTGGTTTCTAGATATCGTGGTAAACCCTATAAGGTTATTGTTAATTATGGTAGTGGAAGATGCCTTTTAGTAGAACAATTTTTTTTTTTTTCAATTTTGATTTTTTCGAAAACGAATTGGAAGATATTTTTCATTTTTTATATAAACGATCTTCTAAAAGGTTACAATAGTGTTGAATATTAAAAATATATTTTTTTTTTAACTTAAAATCAAAAAATCTGGACACTTGCGAGCACAAGTTTGAAAAACTTCTTTTTAGTTTCAATGAACAAATTTTGCACCAAAAGAAGTAGCATGTAGTACAGTGACGGATCCAGGGGGGTGGATTTAGGTGCTAAATCCCCCCCCCACAGCCGATTCTTAAAATAATTTGAGATATAGAAAGCAATACATTACAAAGTGTAGAGTTTTATATTCGTCTAAAATATTGTTAAGATGTGAAATATGTTGGACAAAAAACCTGGTTGGGGCTGAACAATTTACATGCAATGTAACTTTTTTCCTATGCCCTAAGGTTGGAACTAAACCCTGTAACGAATTGGACAAAACACCGAGTAGGGGAATAATGGACATGTTTTATGCAATTACAATTTTCTGTAAAAACAATCCAGAAAATTGGAAAAAAAAAAACAGATTGGGACTAATAATGTCTGAGAAATTTGACAAAAACGTAATCAGGGTTAAAAAACTAATTCCTTAAAAACTAACCTTATTCCAGAGAGCTTTTGGGGCTTTAGTCTAAGGACTGTCAAAGTCAATTTGGGGATAATGCTTGAAGATATAATTAATCGGGGCTTAACATTAACATGTCAAAAGCAACAATTGATTAGACTAAAAAATTAGCTAATTTAAGGAAATAAACGCAATTGGGGCTAAAACAATTGGAAAACAACGGGGTGTTAAGCTTAGTGTAAATGTTTAATACAACAAGAATTTTGAGGCTTAGTTTTCAAACTTGCAAAGGTCAAAGGCAATTGTACATACAAAAAATTTTTGGGCTAAGCAATGAAATACAAATCCTCTAGTCAAGGAGCCAAGTTCCTTAAGCGTGAAAAACTCTGTGAACTCAGAAAAATCTTGCAGGTTTGAATATTTACAATCCCTATGAGACATATTTTGAACAGGAATAGAAAGTGGAATTCATTCACACTTGCAGAAATGGGCCGTCGTGGTTATTTTTTAGAGCAGCTGTTTCTTTCTAATTCAAGAAAATGAGAACTCAGAGGACTGATACTCTCAAAGCACAAATGAGCTTTTGCCAGCAAGACCACTTAAATATCATTTTTCTGAGCTAGACAACTAAAAACAGTTTTTAATTTTTTTCAAAAAGGCGAAGTTGAAAGCATATTTTTCATCTAATTTAAACAAATAGTTATGTACATAATGTAGGTAGGTACCTGGTACCTAATCAATTATTAAGGAATATAAATAAACTAATTTGCTCGTGTGGTTTGAGGCTGTAACATGGCTGAAAATGTAAGTGATAAAATTAGTTATACTACCATGTTTTGCTGAGCAATTAAATTGGCTTCTAGCTCTGCTTAAAAATAATTCCCGTGTTTAAAACAATATCAATTCCAAATTCTTGTTATTGAACTTTATTTAAAACATTTTAAAGCGCGATAGGAGCGGATATAAGGCAAACAAAACACGGCTATTATTAAAGGAAAAGTGATAATGTCAAAATTCGTTTTCTGTTTCATATGTTTTCATATTAACCAATTGGATCTCCAAACTCCAAGGCCCCCCCCACAGCCAAATCCTTGATCCGCTACTGACCGGCAGTACGGCTTTCGTAGCAATAGGTCCACTGGTGATCTGATGGTATATCTCACCGAACAGTGGCACAAATCTTTACATCGTTTTGGAGAAAGTAAGATTATTGCGCTTGATATTTCTAAAGCATTTGATAGAGTTTGGCATCAAGCTCTCTTATCGACAATGCGTGCATTTGGTATCGATGAACCTCTTCTTCGTTGGATTAGAAATTACCTTTCGGACCATTCAATACAAGTTGTATTGGATGGTTTCAAGTCTTAAATTCACAAAATAAATGCTGGTGTGCCCCAGGGCTCCGTTCTGTCTACGACTCTCTTCCTTATATTCATAAACGATCTTTTATCTGAAACTTCTAATCCATTGAATTGTTTCGCTGACGACAGTACCCTCAGCTTTTCATATTCGTTCTTAGATTCACATCCATGTCCTTCGGATGTGGAACTTGAACGGCAGCGTATGATAAGCTCATTAAATTCTGATCTCGACAGCATTGTCCAATGGGGAATAAAAAATCGTGTAGAATTTAATGCTTCAAAAACTCAATGCTGTCTACTGTCGTTAAAACGAAACCCACCCCCATGCCACTATCCATGAATGGCACTTGCATTGAGGAAACCGAAAAGCTTTCAGTCCTCGGTATGTGTGTCACAAACCACCTTTTATGGAACGACCACATATTCGACATCGCCAAAAATGCTGCTAAGTGTTTAGGTTTTCTCCGTCGATGCAAGAAATTTGTCTCCCCTTCTGATCTGGCTGTGATCTACAAAGCTTTTATTCGTCCAAAACTTGAGTATAACTCTCACATTTGGGCAGGTGCTCCAATAACCCACTTGAGTTTATTGGATAGAATTGAAAAGAGAGCTCTTAAAATGATAGGTGAAAGAACTATAACGGAAACATTCTCATCTCTTGAGCACCGTCGAAATGTCTCATGTCTTTCGTTATTTTACCGTTATTTCCATAAACAATGCTCTAGTGAAATAGCCAGTTGCATTCCTCCCCTTAAACAATTTAACCGTAATACTCGCGCTTCTAGGAATGCCCATCAGTTTACCCTTGAGCCCAATTTCGGACGTACTGTTAAGTACAGAGATTCTTTCTTTAGTCGCACTACTCGAATGTGGAATGCTCTACCCAGCTCAATTTTCCCCTCCCATTGTGATCTACAGACGTTCAAAACCAATGTGCATCGGTATCTCCTTTTAAATCCCCTCCAATCTACCTAATCGCTCGTGCTGTGTATATCATCTTAAGGGTAGTCACAACCCCTTTTGCACGCGCTTAATATAAAAAAAAAAAAAAAAAAACATTCATATGCAACATGGATAAATTTACCCGATGTTGTACAACATGTTGTTCCATATAAGCCCACCTTTATTTAATGCTAACGGTATTGCCTTTACATATACAATGTACAGTTCTTATCTGAAGAACGAATACAATTTAGTTCATAGTCACATCAAAAAACTACTTTCCTAATGAAAAATCGTGTCCTTGTTCTTTATTGACGGAAAAAATATCATTTATAGAATTTTATTTTTAAAACCGGGAGTATATCAACCAGTGGAACTACTGGTTTTTCAGAAGCGTATACACACATAAAGTGCTTTTAACAGCAAAACAACAACAAACAAAAGAGTTGTACTATTTTACGGCAGCCGTCATCGTCGTCGTACGTCGCCGGGGACTCATTGTGACAGGATGTCTTATGATTTACTTATTTTTATGAGCAAGCAGATTGAAGGAACTGAGGTTCTAGCTATATAGAAAATCATTTTGAAGTTGATTTAAGGAGATGGAACAAGCTTCCTTATGGGTGTAATTGACGGAAAGTTTATTTTGCGAATACCCGGGAGATTATTTTTCTTTGGTTTACAGTAGGTAGGTATCTATAGAAGATGACTCACCATCACTAGTGACATTGACCAAACAACACTATTCCAAAGAAAGTTTAGTGTTTTCCATGTAATATAAGAATGTTCTCGTTCATTTTTATTATTAATCTGAAACTATATCAAGCGAGAATAATAAATGTTGTAAATGGCAGGATGATATATTAAAAAAAATATGTACATACATAAAGCTACATACATTAATTTATTTATCGTTGTAAAATTGAGATTTAATGATTTTATATGCACATAGAAGGAGCTCTAGCCTTGATGGGGGCGTAAACAAAAATGACGGGGGCGATAAAAAAAAAATATCCGGCGGCTTAAAAAACATGACGCGGGGGCGTCCAAAAAGTGACGCGGTGGCGTCAACAAAAATATTATCCGGGGGCGTCAAAAATGGCGCGCGGGCGTTAAAAAAACGACGGTGCGTCAAAAATGAAATGACGCGGGGCGTCAAAATAAAAATGACGTGACGGCTTCAACAAAATGGAGCGGGAGAAAAAGATAAAAAAAATTCATTCTAGTAGGAATTCGCAATACCGATTATATAGAATTTAAGTCAATTCGACTTTAAGTCTTCTCTGAATAGACTCTCGCAATAAGCCCCTAAAAATCTACTTAGTGCTTGCAAGTATCGAAATAATTATCTTTTCAATAATAAGGCATAGAATTTGGACAAAAAGGCCAGAGAATTTAAAATACCACAAAGGATAGAAAATCTCTTCGAAAATAAAACCGCAATTATTCTATTTTCACTTTTGCTACCCACAAGAAACCCATAATTATTTGTTGACATTTATTGATACTCATCGAAAATGGATTTTCTGAGAAACTGCCAACCGCAGGATGAAAATACCTACTATAGAAGTGAATGAAATTATCCAATATTATTTTTATGTTGGTATACTTAAAATGGCTATGAGTTGAGCACTCAAGTCTCAACCAATTTCCGACAGGAAGGTGTTATACCACACAGTAGCTATATAGAAATTCAATTATTATTTCTAAGAAATTTCAAAAGAGTCCGGTATCAGACAAATTCACATCAACGACCTCTATAGTTAGATATATAATATATACCCCTAAACGACCCGAAAAAAGGTGTCTCATCATAAAATCTATCTCTAAAAGCCAGAAATAGATATAAATGATGCTGTTGATTCCATTCCCTCTTATGGGATTTGTATAAATATAGTTGAGTGCCTGTAAAATTGACAAAATATGAAAGGACATTTTCGAAAATGCATGGAGAGCTAAAATAAATGTTTTGTGATGAGAGTTCATTGGAAGAAAAAAAGGTACATAACTTTGAGCACGATTTCAATTACCCTTTTTCGAATGTTTCCGGGATTGTTAATGGTTTCAGAAAATGAGTCCACTACTTTAAGAATGTATTGAAAAGACCGATATAATGTTCCTTATCTTTCTATTACAGAAGTAGACTGGATTTGGGAAGAGAAAATTCAAAATTAGAACTAATTAAAAATCAATTAAATTTTTTTTTGCTGATTTTTAAGAAATCTTTTATCAAAAACCTTGCGTCAGAAGTTGAATTTAAGCTTTGTATATAAGTTAATCAAACACCAATTCTTTTTTGTAAAAAAATATTTTTTTTCTCAGAGCAGGTTGCTCTGACCTTTATTGAATCAATACAAATTATCAACTGAACTTAAAAATAATTTTTCATTAATTTGTTTCTTACTTGCTAAATACATAAATGCAACCTTGCATTATTTCTTAATGCTACTTTGCATTCCCACAGTTGTTAATTTCGTTGTTTTTCTACGTAACAAGCCAGACGCATCGTCAGCATTTCCGTAGAGTCAAACTTCGTGTTAACTCTTCCCCTCTTAGAAACGATCGTCATCGGTCGTCAGAAGTATGGCAGGTTATTGAACTTAGGGTTGTTTAGATTTTGGATAGAGTTCATCTCAAGCATAGGAAATTTATCCACAATTGCTACTGGTCCATTGGCTTCTGGTGTTGACTGTTTTATTACGATTTTCGTATTGTGACGTTTTGGCAAGATCTTCCATAGGAACAATATTATGAAAAGAAATCCAAGGACGGAAATGAAGGAATATGTGGTTATTTGATTATGATTATTCTCTTTTTGCAGGAGATGAATTTTGTTAGTGTTGTTAATATGAAGATCCTTCATCATTTCTAGCGAGAGTAATTCACGGTATTCTTTTTCCTTAGGATTTGTTTGGAATATTGCTGGGAGGGGTTTTATTATAGAACCTTCTTTGGAGATATGTGGGATTCCATTCAAGTTGATGGTCATGTTCCGGAATTTAACTAAAAATGTTCCGTTTAAATTGTAAGTCGTATTGTCGAATTCAAGAGTTCCGATAAACTGATTTAGCAATATTACATCTGGTGTTATTTCTTCTATGGTTGGAATGTGGTGATTATTAACTGTATTGCAGGTAGCTGGTAAACTTTTTAACAAATTGGGAATGCAAGAGTCGTTTGTAATATTTACAATATTTTTGGAGTTACAAATTGATAGATTATTTAATGTCTTCCTTTTTTTTGTTGTTCCATACAATTGCTCATTATTTCTTAAAACTACATCGTATAAAATTTCAGTTACAATATTTTTCCTTTTTATTGGTTTGATTAGAAGATTTTCGTATATTTCCTTGTTTGTTAAGGGAATATTTATTATATAAAGGATTGATAAACTATTACTTATAATTTTGATTTCTGCGAAATCTAAGGCTTCTTCTATTGTTGTGTAAGGCAATTGTTGTTCATTAAATATTTTAGTGGCTAAATCTATTTCGTTTTTTGACAATATGAAAGTGTTAATTGTTCCTTGTTTAGCCCAATGAATGGCATAGATTATGTTCTCTAATTCTTCTTTTACAATTTTAATTCTGTATTTAAGATTTGTAATGATTTCAAAATTGATTTTATTATTCTCTTTAAGTAAATTTTGGATTTCATTTTGGATTTTTGTAATGTTATTAATTCGTTCATTGTATAACTCGTTAATGATAACTTGTTTATTATTATTTTTTAAAACATCTGTAATTTTTTCTTTTATTGTTACAAAATCATCATGATCTGGATTGCCAGCAATCCATTTCCAACCTTTACCTATGAAATCTAAAGAGCGTTTACTTTTGGTTTTAAGATTATGTAAAAAATTGCGGATTTGTTGAATTTCGTGTGATAGTAAGGGAAAAATGGTTTGGTGTTGGGTTGTTTCTAGGTTAAGGATTGGTGATATGTCGGAGAGGAATTGATCGTACTGGTCAAGATTAATAATATGGATTAACTTAAAATGTCCGTTCTGTATCTTCGTCAGTCCTGTATGTAAAGAAACGATTTGTGAATTTGAAAAGTCCATGATTTGAATTTCAGCTTGGCAAATGTAAAAAGTACACCTGAAAAAAAAAATAATTAATTTCTTATGTTACTTTTGTGGACTATTTTTCCAGATTCAGTTAATATTGTAGAGTTCTTATTTTCTTTCACAATTTCTTGTCTATATCTACTAGTCAGTTTAGAGCCTATACGTTTGTTGTTTTTAACATAAATAACTTGGCCTATTTCATAATCTTTAATAGGTTCTTTCTTTTTGTTGTGGTATGTAGTGTCTTTTTCTTGTTTAGTTTTTAGTTTGTCTAGGTTTATTTGTCGTGTTTTTTCGAATTCGTCGGGGTTTAGCCTAGGTATTCGTCCATAGAATAGTTCTATAGGTTTTTTGTTTGTGGTTGAGTGAATGGTAAAATTGTATTCGTTTACTGCTCGTTCTAAAAGTTCTTCAAAGGACCGTGAAGGTCCATCAGATTTAAGGCATCTCATTATTTCTGATAGAGTAGAGTGAAAACGTTCAACTTGTCCGTTCACTTCACTTTTGTATGGTGGAGTTTTGAAAATTTTGATCTGGAGGTCGTCTTCTAGCATTGAAGTTATTGAGGCTGAATTGAGAGCTTTTTCGTTGTCTATTACAACTACTTCGGGTACGCAGAAGAAAAATAGTATGTCTCGTAAAGGGCGTCTTATGTCTTCGATTGATCTTGATGAAATTATTTTAGCCTGAGCAAATTTAGTAAATTTGTCTACTGCAGTAAGGACGAGACATTTTTCCGTGGAAAAAATGTCGATATGCAGTGTGTGTCCGGGGTAGTTAGGAATTGGTGTCGGATTTAAATGTGGTTTGTTAGGATGCCTATCATATTTATTTTCCTTGCAAGTTATACAGCGGTTAACTATGGCTTTGATTTTTGAAGCCATTTTAGGAAAATAGAAGTTCTCTAACATTTGAATTCGGTTTTCATCAGCATTGCGGTGAGCACGCCGGTGTATCTTTAGGATCTTCTCTTCTTGTTCGCTTTGGTTAGGTATGTCTTCGACAAAGGAGAATGCCCAAAAATGTATGGGCAAAAAACCCAGAGTCGATTAAGATAACACATATGTGGATTGAAAGGCCATAAATTGTAGGTAACAAATATGTGTTTATTTTTTTTTAAAGTTATCCCCGGACTTGGCTATGATGATTTTTAAATTTTAATTACTAAGTGTTTCTTGTAAAAAAAAAGCCATATGTACAAATCTATGGATGGGTAAGTAGATATTTATTAGATACAAAATACGCAGCTGCTACATACTATCATAATCTATTAAGATAGAATCTAGAAAACTAGCTGGTTGTTGCATATTCTCTTCATGCCTAGCATAGGCAAGATAATACAACATACTGATCACATGAGCGCAACTTCCTAACGTTCGACGACCATGAATGCATGAGCAGAGGTGTTCTGCAATTGCGCTTCTTCCATTACTTGTTGGATTGTATAGAATATACGTATAATACGTTCTAGCTCTAACATGTCGGGAGCTTATGCGTCCTCTTAGCAATATTTTGTCTTCTAGACCTACAACTGCTATGCTCTCTGGATATCTGTAGACTTCAATATTAAAAACTCCATCCCCTCGGATATGTTCCCAGCAGTACGACCGCGCCAGTTTTAAATGATATGTACCTACAGCGAACAGTACTAACTCCTCATAGGTTAGCCTTGGAAAATCTCTGAGATCAGGGTGAGTAGCTTCTAATCTCATAAACGCTACTCTTTGTCGGTTCATATTCTGGTCATCTACATAGTCTGCAAGCAAGTTAGGTTTATGCATGTTTCTATTAATAATTTCCACAAATGCGTCTGAGTAAGGGCTGTCTGCGTAGGGTTCCTGATATGCGTTAATAAGCGATGCTGCGATTTTAAAGTCGCATATTGCATTCGACGCCGATTTGTTAAAAAAAGTATTTCTAAATATCTTGAAGTCGCGCTTAAAACGTCCATTAATTGTTTCCACCACCCAACGAACCATGGTCAAAAGTCTTGACTTATTTGCACTCTCAGTGCTTAATTGACTTTCGTTACGTTGTTTGGATGGTGGAATATGTGCCACATAACCACATTCTTCCAAATATGAAACGGCATCTCGAAAACCTCTATCCAAAACAAAAACATCACCTTCCTCTAAGAACCACCGTATTGGCGCTTCTTCCAGTTCCCCGTTGTGGTTATCAAGTATTAGTTTCATGATAGTGGCATCCGATGTGGTAGCAGCATAGGGACCGGTCACATCTATGATGTACCCATTTGCACTAACTATCATAAATGGTTTAATAAGGTTCGTAAACTTATGAATACTGTAGCTCAATCTTTGGAACAAAAAGTTTGAACTTTTTTGAATGTGTAAGTATGTTCCGTCACAAATTATTATAGCCTTAGTTCGGTCGGTTGTACCAAAAATATGATTGGGTATGATTTTATTTCCCAAAATAACATCATTGCGGGTTATATGATCAAATCCCAAATGCAGTGGAACGTAATCATTTGTTAGACATTCTCTAGTCATTTTGATTTTCCGTTCCAGAGTTTGCCTTGTCATGTTAAAAATAGATGCTAGTCTCACACCGGGTTCACCAGTGCGTATTTTGCAAAGATATACCGCTAAGTCGGTATTGGGTGTCTTAGATCTTTCAAGCAGGGATGGTGTTTGTTCCAAAATGTCTATGAACTGAGTTTGACTTACACCAGTCCAAAAATGAAGAGTGTCTTCGTCTATTTCGCTTAAACTCTCAAAGTCAAGCGTGACTTGTTGTTCTAATGCTTTGGTATAGATTTGAACTATTTCTCGTACATGTTCAGCACAGAAGTCTGTTTGTCGGCGTGTCACATATGTTGCAAAATCTTCCCACGTAGTATAACTTAAATGATGACGACAGATGCGCGATAAGCTTGAAATGTATAATTCATAGTAACTCAAGAGATATGTTTTGAGTGTATTGGGTACTGTGCGTAATTGCAAGTTATTGCAGTTGTCAAACATACACCTTTTATCGGAATTTGGTGTACGTGTTAATCCAGTAACAGCAATAGATTGATATTCCGGGATTATTTGAGCTTGTTCAGGTGGAGCACGGCGCGGCGCGCGTATTGCATAATCTATTCTTTGCCAGCATGGGTGGCATATTGCTCTTGAACCGTCAAAAGCAATCTGTAACCAAGAAAAAATATTGCAATACCTCATATACTCATTTACATATCTCACATTAATTTTATCGAAGGTTCGACACGTTAAATGATAGAAGTAAAGAGCAACACATACCTCTTGTGGTTTCCGTTATAAAAAGTAAGTATAGTGTCTACACTCTATATGAGCCGTTTACCGTTATATATAAATCCGTATCCTTATGTCCTCACTACCTTTAGATTTTTTTTTTATTAAAACAAAATATTGACTATCGCAATGTTGCTTCTTGTGCAATAGGTGACAGTTATTCATACTAGTTTTTTGGAGAATCTAATGTTATATTTAATGCCTACTGAGTTTGTGCAACGAAAAAAAGAACAAAGTTTCAAAATACAAAGTTACTAATCAAACAGTTTCCAAAATCATAAAGTATCGAAGAAAAACAATAAGTTTCGAAGACAACTTCAGCTCATTCCCTTACTATCGTTAGCCCAAACGTCAAATAAAAACTAGCACCCGCTTTGCTTTGATTTGCTTGTAACTTTTGTTGTAAAAATTTTTTTTTCGGAACCTTTTTTTTATCTTGATTGTTTTTTGGAATTCTGGTGGATTCCAATGTACAACTGGCCAGTTATTATCTATATTAAATTAATCAAAGCTTGGTTTTTTCTGTAACGCGCGCCGTAGCTAACTTTGTTTACATGAAGAAACACTTTGTAATTAAAAATACAAAAAATCATCATAGCCAAGCCCGGGGATAACTTTTCAAGAAAAAAAAAAAACATATTTGTTATCTATAATTTATGCCCTTTCATTTCATTACGGTTTTATTTTAATCGATGCTGGGTTTTTTTTGGGCATCCTCCTTTTTGTGTGAATCTGATGCGATAGTCTCTTAAATGTAAAGGGTGAATTTCTTGTACACGTCCCATTGTCATTTCGTCTGTAAAAAGTCCGTTTATAGTATTTGGGTTAAGGTATCTTTTAAAGATATCAATAATGTCATTTTTTGAGTAGTCGGGTCGAATTATGATATGTCGAGTGTAGTTGTCAAATGGGTTCTTAATTTGATACGTATTTTCGTTTCCTATTTTTAGCAGAAGTTGATTTCGGAAGATATTTATAGGGATTTCAACGGAGGGAATTAAATTTTGCGCTGAGCTGTCAGCACTGTGCTCTGTTGGAGTCATTGAATTAATTTCTATTTTCGGAGGTCTAGAGAGGGAGTCTGCGACAACATTTTCCTTCCCGGGTTTATATTTTAGCTCATAGTTGTATTCTTCCAAAATAGCTTTCCATCTCTTCATTTTGGAGTTCGTATTTTTGTTACTAAGCGCATAAGTAAGGGGTTGGTGGTCCGTAAGAATGTTAACCTTGCGCGATCCGTATAGGAAATTTCTAAGAGAGTTAAGCGACCAAATTATTGCCAACATTTCCTTTTCGTTGGTGGCATAATCTTCTTCTGATTTGCTCAACGTTCTAGAAAGAAAAGTTATTGGCTTGTCGTCTTGGGAAAGGACTGCGCCGATGGCGTAGTCGGAGGTATCTGTTGTAAGTTGAAAACTTTTTTCAAAGTCTGGGTATTGAAGGATGACTTCTGCAGAAACAAGAGATTTTTTTAATTTATTAAATGCTTAGATGGCTTCTCGATCTAGTTGAATAAGTTTTTTCTTTGACATATTCTTGGACACATGTCCGTCTTCCCCTCTTAAAAGGGATGTCAGGGGTTTCGCTAATTTTGCGTAGTCTTTAACGAAGCGGCGATAGTATCCCGACATTCCGAGGAAGGATCGAAGCTCTTTTAGGTTTTTGGGCATAGGTCGATCGACTATTGCTTGTACTGTTTTTGGATTAGTTTTTATACCATCCCTGCCGATAACAAAACCTAAAAATTCAATTTCTTCTTGGAAAAATTCACATTTGTCTAATTGGATTTTCATATTTGCTTTCTCTAATGTGTTGAAGACTTTTTGGAGATTTGTGAAGTGTTCGTCTTCGTCTTTTCCGAAGATCACAGTGTCATCAATGTAGACATAACAACATTTTCCGATAAGATCTCTTAGGATATCATCTAAAGCTCTCTGAAAAATGGATGGAGCGTTTTTGAGACCAAATGGAAGGCGTGTAAATTCAAACTTGCCGTTGTTTACCGAAAAGACAGTTTTTTTATATCAGATTCTTTTAGTGGGATCTGATGAAAGCCACTTTTCAAGTCTACTATGGAAAACCATTGGTTCTTACTTAGATTTGCAAGAATTTCATAAATTTCAGGGATCGGATATTTGTCGGCTATGGTTAAAGTGTTCAGCTTACGGTAATCAATTACCATTCGGAATTTCTTTTCTCCTGAGGCGTCCATTTTTTTGGGGACTTCCCAAACCGGAGAATTGTAGGGTGATTTTGATGGTCTAATAATACCGTCTCCTAATAGTTTTTGAATCTCTTTTTCAACTTCATTCTTGAGTGCCATGGGATAAGGATACGATTTAGAGTATACGGGATCCCGAGTTGTAGTTCGAATTTCTCCTTTTACAGTTGTAGTATAGGTCAATTTTTCATTTGGTTCGGGAAAAAGATTTGGGCATTTACGAATAATGTTTTTAAGCTTGGTGCATTGATTTTTAGTCATGTGATCAGTTCTTATATTGTTGACAAATTCTGACAGATGCTGTTTAAGAGGAATTGAAATTCTTGGGTAAGTGGAACTAGGCTGAAGGGACATATGATTCTTCTTTGTATGGATGATGGCATTAAGTTGTTTTAGAGTATCATGCCCTTTAATGCCGTCGAATGAAATAAGGCTGGGGAGGATGAAGAATTTAATTTTGTCAGTTTGAGGGCCAAACATTTGAATAAGTGAGTGGTGCGTTATCTTGATGCTACCTCCAACAGAGTTAGCATAGAAATGATTTTCATTAAGAATGGGATTTTTTATATGACGAGGCTGAATATAATTTTTATTCGACCCAGTGTCAACAAGGAATTTAAGGATCTCTCCGCTTCTGGAAATGTGTTCGAAAAAGGGAAGCGAAGAGGACTTTAATCTAAAAAATAAATGTCGTCTAGTTCTTCTAGTTGTTCTAAGTTGTTGTTCTCCTCTTGGTCAACGTATTCTTCTAGGGATTCATCGTACTCTTGGTCTTCTTTTGCAATTTCTGCTTCATATTCTTCCATAGATTTTTCGTCATCACCTGGTTGAGTATGATAGATGCGCTGCATCTTTTGTGGTGGGTGCATTTGTTGCGAATGTTGACGTTTTTGAGTATATTGTTGATTCCTTGGTCTATTTTGGTAGTTCACCTTTTGAGTTTTTAGAAAGTAATCAATGGACATCGGTTTCGGTGGAAGAGGTCGTTGATTTGGTGGGATTCTTGGCTGCTGATGCTGTTGATATCTAGGTTGGTATTTCACGTCCCTATCAAACTGCGGGGATTGAGGAGTACGTGGGTTATGCAGTAAGTGAGGATAAAACTCACGTCTGGGAGCCGGTATTGGCGTAGGGTTTTGAAAGTTTTCTCTTCTAGGAGGAACTGGAGGTGCTTGTTGTTGCATTTTTCTGCTGGAACTTTGTGAATTATTAGCATGTTGTGCTCTAAAGTCTACATTTTGCAGCTTTAGGCATAAATGCAAAGCCTGGGGAAGATCTGCTGGTTCTCTGATACTGAGTAACCGAGGAAGATCTCCTTTAAGGCCCCTGACAAAGGTGTCTAACAGTGGCGATTCCTCCCAGTTAGCAGGTTTATCGCCGCTAAACCAAGAATTTAAATGAATAAATTGTATGATGTACTTTTTATTTTCAAAAAGTAACAAATGGCAATGTTGAAATAATGATAATGATTTCATACAATAATCAATACTATAAATACAAAAAACTACCCACCTACCCACCTACCTACCTACCTACCTATTTTCAAATCATATTTTCCTTCACACAACTCAAAACTGCCATCTTCCTATCTGCCTCAGCGTTACAATATGCGATACCAAAACCAAATTCTCTCCAAAGAGCATTTAAATAATTAAAAAAAAAATAGATACCTACCTAACCTACCCCCATATTGTTCTCAATTATATTTTCCTGCAGACACACAACATAAAACTCTCATAGAACAAGTCTCCCTTGAAACATTTTAGCTTGCAACATCTGCGCTGCACAATTTCATACAATTTTTAATAATATCTATACAAATTACAAATACAAGCACAAATACAATACAATCTAGAATACAAGAGCGTTTTACTACACATGTCCTAAGAAAAGCCCAGCTAAATAAATGAAAGCGTAAGCGTAAGTATGATGCGATATTTTATTTCCTTTATAACTTTGGAAATATGCAACTTATGAAAAAACCGTCCACTATAAACTTGTTTTTTATAAAATTTTCTACAAAACAACATCAATTTTAAATGCATGTTATATTTGTGTTGATATCTAACCATGAATAAAAAAAAATCTGAAAAAACTAAGTAAATTTGAAGCACTCAAAAAATATGTCAAAAATTGTCCAATTCTTCTAAAAAATTGGAATCAAATAGTCTAGACCCTAGAGTATCACAAGACGAAATTCGATCCAAATCGGTGAAAAAGTTTTGGCAAGAAATATGATGCTAACTAAGTGCAACACAATTATGATGCAAACATTGCGGTGGTCAAAGTAGGACACTTAAGTTGGCACTGATTTTTGTACACGTACTTAGAACCATAAAATCATGAAATATAGTTATAACAGATGTTTACATCTTTTTTTAAGCCAAGTGAACAATTTTTACTTACTTTACTTTACTTTTGATCTCGCTCACAGCCCAGGATGGGCTTCGGCCTCAACTAACAAGCCCCTCCAGCCAGCTCTGTCCCTAGCTAGCCGCTTCCAGTTGCGCACACCGAGTGCTTTGATGTCGTCATTCACTTGATTGCGCCACCTGTTACGGGTTCTTCCTCTGCTGCGTACCCCATCGGGGTTGGATTCGAAGACTCGTCGGGCAGGTGCGTTGCTGTCCATACGCTCCACGTGCCCCAGCCATCTAAGCCGCTGTATTTTCAGCTTTTTGACCAGGTCAACGTCGCTGTATAGCCCGTATAGCTCGTCGTTGAATCTTCTCCTCCATACTCCTTCGATACACACCGGACCGAAAATCACACGAAGAATCTTCCTCTCAAAGCACCCTAGCAGATTTTTATCCGAATCTTTCAGTGTCCATGCTTCTGACCCATAAAGCAGGACCGGGATGATTAGGGTTTTGTATAAAGTCTCCTTGGTTCTCTGAGAGAGGGCCTTACTACTTAAATGCCTTCTTAGACCGAAGAAACAGCGGTTGGCAAGAGTAATTCTTCGCTTGATCTCTGCACTGATGTCATTCTGCGATGTAATAGTGGAGCCCAGGTAGACAAAGTCCTTGACAACTTCGAAGTTATATTTGTCCATCGTGATATTTTGCCCGAGTCGACGATGTTGAGATTCCTCTCTCGATGACAGCATATACTTCGTCTTGTCCTCATTAACCGCCAATCCCATTCTAGCCGCCTCCGATTCAATGCTCGCAAATGCCCCTGCCACAGCTCGCTTCGTTCTGCCGACAATGTCTATGTCATCCGCATATGCAAGCAATTGAACGGACTTTTGATAGATTGTACCGCTGGTGTTGACATGTGCGTTGCGTACAATGGCTTCAAGAACGATGTTGAATAGGTTGCATGATAACGCGTCGCCTTGCCTCAATCCTTTCTCAACATCAAAGGAATCGGTGGTGTTCTTACCAATTTTGACGGAGCAGCGAGATTTCTCCATCGTCATCCTGCACAAGCGGACGAGTTTGGCAGGGATGCCGAGACTCGACATGGCTCTGTATAATTCGTCCCTTTTCACGCTATCATACGCGACTTTAAAATCGATAAAAAGGTGGTGTGTATCGATCTGGAATTCCCGGGATTTTTCTAAAATCTGTCGGAGTGTGAACATTTGATCGACGGTTGACTTGCCTGGCCTAAAACCGCACTGATAAGGGCCGATCAGATCGTTGACAAAAGGTTTTAAGCGGTCACACAGTATGGCCGACAAGATTTTATAAGCGACGTTTAGGAGACTAATTCCTCTGTAGTTGGTACATTTCAGAACATCTCCCTTTTTATGGATGGGGCACACTATACCGAGGTTCCATTCATCGGGCATACTTTCCTCCGACCAAATTTTGCAGATGAGCTGGTGTATGCTCCTAGCCAATTCATCTCCCGCTGATTTAAATAGTTCGGCTTGTAAGCCATCCGCACCTGCAGCCTTGTACGACTTAAGTTTGGATATCGCCAGCCGAACTTCGGTTAGGTCGGGTGGACGGAACTCTTGGCCATCATCGTCCAAGTTGAATGGAGCGTTCTGCCTATTAGCGGCATCTTGGCTGTCTTCGCCATTAAGCAGTCTAGAGAAGTGTTCTTTCCAGATCCTCAGCACTGACTGTGTGTCTACTACCATATTCCCACTCTCATCTCGGCAGGCTTTCGTTCTAGCCTTGAATCCTTGGGTGGATCGCTTCACCCTCTGATAAAATTTTCGAACATCTCCCCTACCGCTACAACCCTCAATAGACTCTACCGCCCGCTTCTCGTGCTCTCTCTTTTTCCTCCTGAGAAGTCGGCGTTCCTCTTTTCGTTTCAGCCCGTAGAGCTCCCGGGCCACTCTCTCAGCAGCTCTTGTTCGAGTCTGCAGCATTGCCTGGTAGGCCTCGTCCTTAGCTGCATGCGCTAGCCGGCACTCCTCATCGAACCAGGGGTTTCGTTGTATTCGCCTAGTGAAACCCAGCACATCAGAGGCGGCACTTCTAATGGCTTGTTGACAGTGCTCCCACTGGTCCTCTGCACTTGATGCTGGTAGCGGACCTCCTGAGAGATTAAGAGTTACGTGGTCTGCAAAAGTTCTGGCAGTCTCTTGCGATTTAAGCTTCTCGACATCGAATCTTTTCACAGCATCTGCTCTGCGTTGTCGCGTCATGGATATCCGCATACGTAGTCTAGCTACCACCAGGTAGTGATCCGAGTCAATGTTGGCCCCTCGGAACGTTCGGACGTCCAAGATACTGGAAGCATGTCTCGCGTCTATCGCAACGTGGTCGATTTGGTTGACGGTTACTTGATCACGCGACCGCCAAGTCCCCTTGTGTATATTGAGGTGTGGGAAGTAGGTGCTTGAGATGATGACATTTCGCCCCGCCGCAAAGTCTGCCAGCCTGTGTCCGTTGCCGGAAGTTTCGTCGTGTAGGCTGTGTCCTCCGACTATCGAACCAAAGATGCCCTCCTTTCCGAATCTTGCGTTGAAGTCACCAAGAATGATCTTCACGTCGTACTTCGGACACATATCATACGTTGTCTCCAAGAGATCGTAGAATGCTTCTTTGGTTGAGTCTTCTCTCCTTTCATGGGGGGCGTGAACACAAATCAGCGAAATGTTCTTAAATTTGCCTTTGATGCGGATTGTGACCAGGCGCTCGCTTACACTTCGGAAGCCCAAGACTTCTTGCCTAAGTCTTCCCCTTATCACAAAACCACAACCCAAGAGCCGCTGACCCTGTTCCTTCAAGCACCCGCCGTAGTAGATGTCACACGTTTTCAGTCTCCGTACGCCCTCTCCATCCCATCGCACTTCCTGGATGGCTGTTACGTCAGCCTTTAGCCTGTCCAGGTTCTCCACTAATTGTTCGGCTGCACGTGTTCTGTATAAGGACAGGACGTTCCACGTGCAGATCCGAAATTCATTGTCCTTGTTTCGTTTGCTGGGGTCGTCAACTTTAAAATCATCCATATCCGAGGCTTGTTGTTGTTTTGGAACAACTTTTTTTTACGTGGTAGGGAAGTTACCCCGACGCACAACCCCCGACCCGGAGGACCAGACCCTTCGTATAACTCCAAGGGTAGGGAGCCGGATAAACCGCTCCTTATAGGCCTGAGCTACAAATATGTCGTAGTAGCCCATATAAGGTGTTCACTAAGTAGTTCCACCTAACTGGAACTGTAGACGCCACCGTTGATTCCATCTAGAGAATTCGTCCGCTGCCGCCTCGATGAAAGGAGAAGTGCCTTAGTGGGAACACTCCTCCCCCCCCTCTCTCGTTGGCTGTCCCCAACAGCTTTCCACGGGGATTTAAACCCCGTCTCCAGCTGAGGTACTAGACACCCGATGTTCACCACGTGGAGGTGAGAGTAGGAGTTGGTAGACAGAGGTGGATTTTGAGAAAAACCTGTGGACGCTTGTGTCCTCTTGAATGCACATAACTACCCTTTTGAACAGTTTTTGGAACTTTTAAATTCAGTACCAAAGTTGCTTAAAAAAAGATATAAATATTATAACTATATTTTATGATAATAATTCTTCGTGACTTAGCAGCATATATGGTCAACTCATTGAAAGGCAATAAACTAAAACTTAGAATTTATATTTAACTTGTTTTGTAGGTTAGAATTGTTTAAAATATTTTGAATTATTATTCAAAATATAATAAATATAGTTTGAAATATTTATTATTATTCGAACTTTTGATTTAAAAAAAACGTCTTTTTCAAGACATTTCTTAATATTAAAAAGAATAATAGTTGCGTTCAAAAACCAAAATACAACCAAAAGAGGATTAAACGTTGATATTATTTTTATAAGAAAAAAAATTGTAAGTACATATTTTATAATTTTTAAAAATTGAAGCTATAAAATATTAATAACTATGTTTTTGAGACCTGAAGAAAAACGTAACCACGTTTGAAACGTCGTCTGATTTAGATACTTAGCTACAAATATAGACCTAAAGCATAAACATTATATTTTATGTATAAGGGTTCAAAGTACGTGTACAAAAATCAGTGCCAACTTAAGTGTCCTACTTTGACCACAACAAAGTCGGCGAAAATTTTTTTTTCCGTCAAACGACGCGACGAAGCGAATTTATGTATCGATAAATTTTTGAACTTTTATTTTATACCTATAATTTATTAACGTTTTTTTATTAATTGTCGTTATCAATCAAATTAAAAAAAAAGTATGATTTTTTTTTTATTTTAACCTGCCCAGACCACCTAGCTCAACCAATACTAAGGACCCAGGAATCGCCACTGTAGCGAACATGGCTACAACACCGCAAGAAAGACAACGCATACTCCGAAAAGCCTCAAATTCAACATTATCAGTTAGCAAAATCAATGGTAAAACCGTAGTTAAGCCACCAAAAATGGTTTTTATCAGATTGTCCGGGAAGCAACGCATTTTAATCATCTGAAAACTAAAAAAGATCCACCGAAATCAGGCTGGTACAGATCTCATACGTGAACTTTTAAAGTTGATTTAAACTGGGTATACTTAAAAGATGATTTTAGATAGTGTACCTAATTATATATCAGAAAACTCTTTATTTTTTCTTAGAATTAGCGTTAAAATTAATCTTTTTTTTTTTAAATTGACCAAATAACGAAAGGGCAATCTAAGCCTAAATTATCTGTCAAATACTTCGCTATCACCCCTGTTCCGATTTTCAATCATGAATTCATAGCTAGTTGTTATTTATCAAACATTTGTTTTTATTCGGCATTGTGTTTTTCAATCTTGAATGGATAGTTGATTAATTGTGAATTTGTATCAATTCTCCATAGTGAATGAATAAATCGATGTTGCAGTGTCAATTGTCATCGATATTCGCCAATTTTTCCTTCAATTGATTAAATTTAGTGGGCAGAGAGTAAATTTGCACGAGACGAAAAAAATGTAAAGGTTGCGTAAATTTTCGAATTAAAGTTTAAGTTTTGAATAATCATTAACAGGACAAATAAGTAAGCAACAATAAGCAGTTGACCCGATTGGTTGAGCTAATGGATGAGAATTTAGATTTTGCCAAAGGAATATGTTCTAGAGCTGCGTCACAACAAAAAACCGCAAGAATTGGCTACAGAGCTAAATATTTTCGGTTCAACTGAACCTACGCGTAAATGGGAGAGACGGCAAAGAGTATAAATTTTATTTGACAGTTTTCATAAATTTGTTTTTATTATTCTAATTACCTGGGAAAGGTTTTTGTTTATTTCAAATATTGAAGCCAGAACTGTTCCAAGTACGAGCCAAACATATTTGCAAACTACATTCACGGAGCGTGAGGACTTTTTGTTTTTGTAAGGGAATCCCAGAAAAGTATCGCGAATGGAGAAACTACAGACAGAACGCAAGAATATGTTGGAAGTAAGCGAAGCCAACTGTTGCTTTTTAATTCTTTAAGGATTATTTTTCTAAAAAAAGCTTTTATTTTCATTTCATATATCTACCTTATAGCCCGGGAGCCCGTGACATATTTTAGTCAGTTACTCCACCAAAGATAATTTAGCTGAGATATAGTTAATTTGGTGTCATAATGAAGCCTATTGAAAGTCAGCTGGCGAGCACGGGTGGGTGTGGGCCACACCGTGTGGCTACAGCAGCCTCCCAAACATGTTAAAAAAAAAGTTGGGTTGCGACTCCACCAAAGCTGAAATTTGGTTATTATGATAGTCAACACCTTATTTTTCCAGCAGCACACAGCTTTCGTACAAGTGATTGCATCCGTATAAAGGCACCAGTTCTATTGTTATGAAGTGGGGTGGATATAGCTTTCCACGGAAGAGATGCTTCAAACCTGTCACCTTTTCTACAAATATGTAATGAAACATCAGCACTTACCCCCTTTTTATCTTCAGGCAATATACCCAAAACATCAAGCTTCCAGAATCTCTGGATATCTTCACAGGCACAGACGTTAAGTCAGATTGCACAGGTGGAATCGGATGACTTTTGTCCGAAAGTCGATGGTCCTTGAAGTGTCCATCCCAAAACTGTGTTTATTGCTGTTAATCTTTCTGTCAGACGCTTGTATTCTCCTGTTGCAAATTGCTAATATGCATCGGCACCGATAAGCACACTAATCCCTTCTTCTAGTGTTTGTCCATGAGCACGATTGTCCGCTAAGGTCAACTTTACTGTTGACATAACTTGGGCGTCTGTCTCTGCGGGTTCAGATAGCCCATCGAAGCAAATAGCTGGAACCTCAATTGCATCTAGCACAACAGCTTGGTCATCAAATTGGCTGCGAAGCACTAAGCGAACTCTGTTACAGAGCCTGCTTGGCTTTGGCTTATCACTTCCGAAGGTTATAACGCTCAACGACGGCGACCGCGACCGCGACGGCGACCGCAACCGCGACGGCGACCGCGACCGCGACGGTGACTGCGACGGCGACGGCGATCGCGACCGCGATGGCGAGTGCGACGGCGACGGCGACTGCGACCGCGACGGCGACCGCGACCGCGACCGCGATGGCGACCGCGATGGCGACGGCGACCGCGTCCGCGACGGCGACTACGACGGCGACCGCGACGGCGACTGCGACGGCGACCGCGACGGTGACCGCGATGGCGACGGCGACCGCGTCCGCGACGGCGACTGCGACGGCGACCACGACGGCGACCGCGACGGCGACCGCGACGGCGACCGCGACCGCGACGGCGACTGCGACGGCGACCGCGACGGCGACCGCGACGGCGACTGCGACGGCGACCGCGTCCGCGACGGCGACCGCGATGGCGAACGCGATGGCGACCGCGATGGCGACTGCGACGGCGACCGCGACGGTGACTGCGACCGCGACGGCGACGGCGACCGCGACGGCGACGGCGACCGCGACGGCGACCGCGATGGCGACCGCGACCGCGACTGCGACGGCGACTGCGACGGCGACTGCGACCGCGACGGCGACCGCGACGGCGACTGCGACTGCGACGGCGACCGCGATGGCGACGGCGACTGCGACGGCGACCGCGATAGCGACGGCGACCGCGACCGCGACGGCGACCGCGATGGCGACCGCGACTGCGACTGCGATGGCGACCGCGACCGCGACGGCGACTGCGACGGCGACGGCGACCGCGATGGCGACGGCGACCGCGTCCGCGACGGCGACTGCGACGGCGACCACGACGGCGACCGCGACGGCGACCGCGACGGCGACCGCGACCGCGACGGCGACTGCGACGGCGACCGCGACGGCGACCGCGACGGCGACTGCGACGGCGACCGCGTCCGCGACGGCGACCGCGATGGCGAACGCGATGGCGACCGCGATGGCGACTGCGACGGCGACCGCGACGGTGACTGCGACGGCGACCGCGACTGCGACGGCGACCGCGACCGCGACGGCGACCGCGACCGCGACGGCGACTGCGACGGCGACCGCGACTGCGACGGCGACCGCGTCCGCGACGGCGACCGCGATGGCGAACGCGATGGCGACCGCGATGGCGACTGCGACGGCGACCGCGACGGTGACTGCGACGGCGACCGCGACTGCGACGGCGACCGCGACCGCGACGGCGACTGCGAAGGCGACCGCGACGGCGACTGCGACGGCGACCGCGACGGCGACTGCGACGGCAACCGCGACGGCGACTGCGACCGCGACGGCGACTGCGACGGCGACTGCGACGGCGACTGCGACCGCGACGGCGACTGTGACTGCGACGGCGACCGCGACAGCGACCGCGACGGCGACTGCGACGGCAACCGCGACGGCGACTGCGACCGCGACGGCGACTGCGACGGCGACTGCGACGGCGACTGTGACTGCGACGGCGACTGCGACCGCGACGGCGACCGCGACTGCGACGGTGACTGCGACGGCGACGGCGACCGCGTCCGCGACGGCGACCGCGTCCGCGACGGCGACTGCGACGGCGACCGCGACGGTGACTGCGACGGCGACCGCGATGGCGACGGCGACCGCGATAGCGACGGCGACCGCGACCGCGACCGCGATGGCGACCGCGACTGCGACGGCGACTGCGACGGCGACCGCGACGGCGACTGCGATGGCGACCGCGACCGCGACTGCGACGGCGACTGCGACCGCGACGGCGACCGCGACGGCGACTGCGACTGCGACGGCGACCGCGACGGCGACGGCGACCGCGATGGCGATGGCGACTGCGACGGCGACCGCGATAGCGACGGCGACCGCGACGGCGACGGCGACCGCGACCGCGATGGCGACCGCGACCGCGACGGCGACTGCGACGGCGACTGCGACGGCGACTGCGACTGCGACGGCGACGGCGACTAGGCCGGCGACCGCGACCGCGACCGCGATGGCGACCGCGTCCGCGACGGCGACTGCGACGGCGACCGCGACGATGACTGCAACGGCGACCGCGTCCGCGACGGTGACTGCAACGGCGACCGCGTCCGCGACGGCGACCGCGACGGCGAACGCGATGGCGACCGAGATGGCGACGGCGACGGCGACCGCGATGGCGACGGCGACCGCGATGGCGACCGCGACTGCGACGGCGACTGCGACGGCGACCGCGACGGCGACTGCGATGGCGACCGCGACGGCGACTGCGACGGCGACTACGACGGCGACTGCAACCGCGACGGCGACCGCGACGGCGACTGTGACTGCGACGGCGACCGCGACAGCGACAGCGACCGCGACGGCGACGGCGACCGCGACGGCGACCGCGATGGCAATGGCGACTGCGACGGCGACCGCGATAGCGACGGCGACCGCGACGGCGACGGCGATCGCGACGGCGACCGCGATGGCGACCGCGACTGCGACGGCGACTGCGACGGCGACCGCGACGGCGACGGCGACCGCGACGGCGATCGCGATGGCGACCGCGATGGCGACGGCGACCGCGACCGCGCCCGCGACGGCGACAGCGACGGCGACAGCGACGGTGACTGCGACGGCGACCGCGACTGCGACGGCGACCGCGACCGCGACGGCGACTGCGAAGGCGACCTCGACGGCGACTGCGACGGCGACCGCGACGGCGACTGCGACGGCGACCGCGACGGCGACCGCGACTGCGACGGTGACTGCGACGGCGACGGCGACCGCGTCCGCGACGGCGACTGCGACGGCGACCGCGACGGTGACTGCGACGGCGACCGCGATGGCGACGGCGACCGCGACGGCGACCGCGACTGGGACGGCGACTGTGACCGCGACGGCGACTGCGACGGCGACCGCGACAGTGACCGCGACCGCGACAGTGACCGCGACCGCGACTGCGACGGCGACCGCGACGGCGACTGTGACCGCGACTGCGACCGCGACCGCGACGGCGACCGCGATGGTGACCGCGACCGCGTCCGCGACGGCGACTGCGACGGTGACGGCGACCGCGACGGCGACCGCGATGGCGACGGCGACCGCGACCACGACGGCGACTGCAACCGCGATGGCGACTGCGACTGCGACTGCGACGGCGACCGCGACGGCGACCGCGACGGCGACTGCGACGGCGACCGCGACAGCGACCGCGACAGCGACCGCGACAGCGACCGCGACAGCGACCGCGACAGCGACCGCGACAGCGACCGCGACAGCGACCGCGACAGCGACCGCGACCGCGACGGCGACTGTGACCGCGACGGCGACCGCGACGGTGACCGCGACGGCGATCGCGACTGCGACGGCGACCGCGACGGCGACTGCGACAGCGACCGCGACTGCGACGGCGACCGCGACGGCGACTGTGACCGCGACGGCGACCGCGACAGCGACCGCGACGGCGACCGCGACAGCGACCGCGACGGCGACCGCGACCGCGACAGCGACCGCGACCGCGACCGCGACGGCGACCGCGATGGCGACGGCGACCGCGATGGCGACGGCGACCGCGATGGCGACTGCGACTGCGACTGCGACGGCGACGGCGACCGCGACGGCGACCGCGACCGCGACGGCGACTGCGACGGCGACCGCGACGGCGACTGCGACTTTGAGGGTGAGGTGGTTTGCAGCTTATTCGCATAGACCTGCGACTTAAGAAAGTCCCACAAGAAAAAGTCCAAAGGGGTCAAAAATCACACGATCTTGGTGGCCAATTCACGTCGCCAATTCACCGCGACGGCGACCGCGACCGCGACTTTGAGGGTCGAGGTGGTTTGCAGCTTATTCGCATAGACCTGCGACTTAAGAAAGTCCCACAAGAAAAATTCCAAAGGGGTCAAAAATCACACGATCTTGGTGGCCAATTCACGTCGCCTCGGCGCGAGATAACCATGCCATGAAACCGCTCGTGCAGAATATCGATTGTGTCTTAAGCTGTGTGGCACGTAGCGCCACCCTGTTTAGTATCTTTGGCAAGCTTGCCACATTAACTTGCCACCAAAAAAATAAAGTGGTATTCGTCAAGCCTTAACAACATGGCCTACTTTTGTACAAAAGTACAAAAGTGAGAAATAAATATCTATTCTGAAGACACCTGCTTGCAAAAAACAATGGAAAATTGTGCATGGTGGTTTAATTTATTTGTCAGAACAATTTTCGTATGTTTTTTTTTTTTGAACGATAGTGTTTTCCCAAAACTATGGATACTATCGGAAATGGGAACTATCGATGTTAAACCAACACTACCCAAAGCACACTGATCGTTTCTACTCTGACATAGTGACAAAAATTTCATCAGGAATTTTTTTTTATCTTATATCCACGGTTGCCACGTTGGTAATTTGTGACCAAATTCGGTCATATATTTTACACTTGGTCATTATGTTCTCCATCTGGTCACTTTTTTTGAAGAAGAAATATAAAAAACTCGACTTTTAATTTTCATTTTCACAAAATGAAGCACATTTTTTTTCATCGCCTAATGTAAACGATGCCGATGCATGTGTAAAATTGAACGCACTGCATTCCGTATCCACGACCACTTCATTTGACAGTTTATTGACAGATGGAATGTTTGAAATATTTTTGTGTTTAAACGTTTAAGCGTCTCCGTCTATTTCGCTTGTTGGTTTTGTTGGTTATTGTTGAAAACAAAACTTAAAAAATGGATAGGTAAGTAATAATATTTGTTAATAAATCTTTCTTGTAAAATTAGAACAACATTACTCAAGGTTTGTTATTGTCGTTACCACACAGCTGAGCTGCTGCTGAAAGAAAGTTTTATGATTTAAGTTTAATTAAAACTAAGGTAAGAAACAGACTTAACTTTGACACTATAGGTACATAATATTATGTTGTCCAAAGAGCTTCAAGATCAAAAACGTGTAAGCCATAGCGTTTGGTCGGCAGAAACCTTTTTTTAAATAAGTAGATATTATGTCTGTACATTTTAGTAGATTTAATTTAACTAAAGGTGCGCAATTTTGTATTGATTGATAACCTTTATGTTAAGTTATTTATGTTTCTTGTTACGTTGCCCTTAAAGTAATATTGTATATTATATTGTACCTTTTTGTTTACTTATTTTTGTTAATTATTTTGGTAATTTTGTACTCGTTTTGGTCCTTTTTATTTTCAATTTTGGTCACAAGATTTATTTCCAAGTGGCAACCGTGCGTATATCTTCAGTAAAGAATGTTTTGTCACTGATAGCTATATCAATTTGTATCAGAGATGAGCCTGAAATGATTGTTAAAATTGGACAAATCAAAGAACATGAAATCCTTTTAATTTAAACCATTTAAACAAAAAATGTTCTAAAACATTATCAAATAATTATGTGATCAGTTGTTATACGTTTTTATACCGCAGAAATAATTTAATTTGGAAATTAATTTTACTATTCTCATTTGGTTTCTGAATTTGAAAATTTGGTCTCTTTGCCCGAGAAGGTAATCGACTAGTACAAAGTTTTGGAGTTATAAGCTAATGAAGCTAGCCTTGAAGATATTTTTTAAACTTAAAAATATAGAAATGTTCTGGTTCAAGGAATGTTAAAAAAAATAAAACATTTAAATGAAATTCTTTATTCAAATTTATATTAATTTGTAAGAAAATGTTGAATTTGCCTCACTGCAGCAATTGAGCCGTGAGAAAATTAAAAACATTTAAAAAATTACAACTTATATGAAAAATAAGCTGACTTACATTAAAAGCTGAAAATTTCGAATCAATGCCCGGCTGGAAAAATGCCCAGTTTCTGTCTAGTTTTGACATGGCACTAGTCAGTTTTCTTTAGGGATAATCTAGACGAGGAAAACTTGTCGAATATACGTCAAGCCCTTGCAAGTTTTCAGTAAGTAAAATTTAGACGAGGAAAACGTTTCATACTTTCGGTTCTCGCTAGTAAGAACTTGTTGGACGATTTCGGCATCCTACCAGCACTATCGTTATTGATACATATACAAAATTTTAACTAAACAAATTGAATCGATGAATCGAAAAATACAAATCTTTACTTTTATTATAATTTATTAGTTTTGGTTTAAAAAAAAAAAGTTAAAAATTTCACGCTCTTGAAAATCCTACCAAGATAATCATATAGGTATTTAATTACGAAAATCTCTATTTTTAACCAATAATTATAACCAAAAATTATAATTTACTGCCTTAAACTATATTTACTTAATACCAGATGGTTCATCTCAAGTGGTTAAGATATCAGAGTTAAGATATCACCAATCTAACTGGCGCCATTATTTGCACCTAGAACAAGAACCAGTGATAATCAATACAGGAACCATTTGCCCCATAAGACAGACTATTTCTCCAATATTTCCACAAATAGTATACCTTGAGGTGGAAATACTCTACCTTAAGGAGTAAATGGTTCCAGTATTGATTATCACTGGTTCTTGTTCTAGGTGCAAATAAGGGCGCCACCTAGATTGGTGATATCTTAGCTCTGACGTGGTTCCTCTATGTGTATAAACTCAATGGTAGAACCATATTTGCCTCGTGTATTGTGTTGCAGTGCGGCGCATAAAATATATGGAATGACAGCGCCACACGACTCTACAACACAACACACGACACAGATGAGGATCCGGCCTAACGCTCAACTGGACATTTTAGTAATGATCGTTTTTGGTTCGATGATTTGGCTAATTCTCGATGTCGTTTTTTGCGATACTTTTATCTGCACTTGCAAAACACACCTCTAATAGGTAAATAACTTTTCCTTCCAATTTCAATATTCAAACATTCTAGACACAAATGTACATTATTATCTCCTACTTAATCTTCCCTCTGCTTCCTAAATGCTCGAACTGTGTTAAATTACAATATGGGCATAACTCATAGGCATAACTTTTTGCGGTGGTAACTCTGCTTTTCAACTGTGCAAACAGTTGCAGTGAGTCGGCTTGGGCACCCATAACGGGGTATTGCATCTTTTTTGTGTACGAAACTCTGTTACGTAGATAGTATACCACGACAGTAACGCGAAAATTCGGCTGGAGGTTTAGAGGTGGTATGTGAAAAAGTCGTCAGCTTTTGAATTGAATATGGAAAGGGATATATTTTCAACGTGTTTCTTTATTTAGTAAGTATAGATAAGCTTTATTTGCAAAAATAAAGCTTACTGACGATGGGATAGAAGCATATAGGTATCTTCTGAAATGTACATAATCTAGGTACCTATACATCTAAACAAATAAAGAAATAAAATACTTAGTGTATTCAAGTTTTTTTTAAATAATCACCCCTATTACGATTGTCGTTTCACTAAAACGACAGTAAAATGACAAGGCTCCAGAGGGGACAGTTGGCGTTTAAATAAACCCAAATCTTCGACATTCTCTCCAATCTCCAACCATCTCATCACTATGACGAAATTAGTTTTAATAAAATATCAATTGCCGCCTCCAGGGACGTGTCGTTTTAATGTCGTTTTAGTGACACGACAACCGTAATAAGTAGATAAAGAGCCATTTTTGTAATAAAAATAAATAAAGTTACTTTTTTTTTTTAAACTATTAAAAAGAAGAAATCAATTTTATAGCAGAGCTTATCAAAAAAGACATTTTACTTATAAGATACAAAATTCGCATAGCGCTTAAATTTGGTAACTATCTTTCACCGATCATAACGAAGCAATAGTAAAAAGTCCCTGTCGGTCCGACGACTGCGACGTGGGCATAACTTTTAACGAAGGGTCGAAGTGTCGAAGTGTCGAAAAAATCAGTTTTTAGCAAATAACTTTTGAACGGTAAATGCTTACAAAAAAGAGTCTAGGTACAGTTTGTAGATCAAAAAATTTACGAGAAAAAAAAATTACACTTTTTTCTTCGACCAATGATTAAGAAAACATACCTACCTATTTAAAAAAAAAATGAGTCTGGGGTCGACCCACACCATTGGTGCACTTGAAAACCATAAACATGTATATTGTTATATATTTACCTAAGTGGTTGGTGGTGGTTGGTGGTAGAGTATATTTTATATAATTATATATTTTATAAAGTAACAACTTTGGCTTTTTGGATAATCAGATAGATATACAGGGAAGAATGTGACATTACCTATATTTTGTACTTTAGCTATTTATAATAGTAAAATTTTTATAATTTTTTTGTAAATAGCTTACAAATTCTAAGAATCTAACATTTAAAACTTTTTTTCCTATTATTATTTAAGCCAATTATTTCAAAACAGACTATTGGCTAAAAAAAAATACCAAAAATCGGGGGAGTGCACCTACAAAAAAAAAACATGGTTTCAAAGAATATAAAAAGGCATATTAAGTGTCATATGCAAAATTTCGATTTTGTAGCAATTTTGAGTGTAAGAATTTTTCGAATTAAAACATTTTTGAAAAGTTGTTTCTTGCAACATTTTGATTTTTAGCTATTTTAAGGGTGGTTTTAAAAACCTCACAATTACATAACATTTAGGTGGTATAGGTATATATTTCTGATAGAATTTTGAAACCGATATCATTGTTTGTTTTTCAAAATATTTGAGTTGAAAAAAAATTGTTAAGAATTTTTAATAGTTTTTGTTCCAGTTTTTTTGCTCTAAAAAAAACTACGTCATTATTTGTAAAAAAAAAATAGACTGGTTTCGGAATCATTTTTTTTTCTTGAAATATTTGAGACGAAAATTATTTTTCAACTGTTTTTCTTAGTTTAAAAAAAGTGTCTGTTGATTTTTTTTTTAATATTTACCAATTTGGTATTGTGTAATTATGTGTAAATTAAAATTAGTCTGAAGTGAATATTTTATTCCGTTCTCGAGAAATTCCAGATAAATGATATATTACAGCTCCTTTTTAAATTGCTGTAGTAAAAAAACGGTTTATTGAATTTGTTAGAAAACCTTTTTAGCACGTAACGACAATATTATCTGTAAAATAAAATTTATCCGAGGTCGATGTCGGCTGCAGGGTTCATAATAGAATTGAAAGTCTGTCTTCCCTGGATATGTAGAGTTTCGCTTACTAGTCTATTAATAAGTTGAACCAAATCATTTTGGTTAAGAACAGGTTGAATCGGAGGAGCGGGTGGAGGAGGTTGATTGTGAATAGGGGGTCTGATTAAATTATTTGGATTCGCCATATTTTAAAGAAGGGTAAAATGAAGGTAATAAATAAGAATTAGCAAAATATTGAGGAAAAAGGGTGGAAACAAACAAAGGCAGCAATATGTTTACACTTTAAAAATACAGATGAAATGAAAATTTTCCCAAAACTTTTTCTTAACATACGATTTAAAATTTTAATGAACTTAAAAAGGTACTTTTGCTAAAATTTTAGTTTTATTCTAATTCTTTAAAAAGAATGAAATCACTTTTTTATTATTTTGTGCTTAGTTTTTTTTTTTTTTCACAATAAAAAAATTTCTTTTAATAATTTTAATTTTGTTTCATTTGGTTTTCCTGATAACTTTACTTTTGTAAATTGCTTCAACAAAAATTTTTTTTTTAATTATTCAATAAACTTACAATAATATGATGAATTGTTGATTCATAGTTGCTGATTAACAAATTTTTATTATTTCTGGTGGTTCTATTCCTAATCCAAGCGGCTGCAGTTGACTGCTCCTTTTTGTCCTTGGTTATCGGCTTACTGGGGGGCCTCTTTTCTTGGATTTGCTTTTGTCACTCGCTTACGAAGTTGCGATTTTTTTCACAAATTAGGAGTAATACGCGGTAAGACGGCAATGGTTAGCACAATTCAAACACGTATTTTTCTGCACAGGATAAAAATGTCACGTAAATTAATGTCAATGGTTAGCACAAATTAAACGCGTATAGTTCGAAGCCACACAGGTTGGGCGCCAGTTAATCAAACACCAATTCTTTTTTGTAAAAAAATATTTTTTTTCTCAGAGCAGGTTGCTCTGACCTTTATTGAATCAATACAAATTATCAACTGAACTTAAAAATAATTTTTCATTAATTTGTGTCTTACTTGCTAAATACATAAATGCAACCTTGCATTATTTCTTAATGCTACTTTGCATTCCCACAGTTGTTAATTTCGTTGTTTTTCTACGTAACAAGCCAGACGCATCGTCAGCATTTCCGTAGAGTCAAACTTCGTGTTAACTTATACAAACAAACTTGTTCCACCATCCAATATAAAAGAAATAAGTGAAAGATATCTCCTAACGCACTGTTCACGAACACGCAATCAACTTTGGTCTTGAATTAACACAAGGGTAAAAGACTAAGTACAAGAACATGCTTCCTTTCAACAAGCTTAATCCACCGCCTATAACAATATAAGCTACTAAGTGACTATAAGCTGGTATTTTATTACCAAAAATGATTACAATTACAACAACTGTAGCTTCAAATGTGTATAAGAACCACGTTTCATGTTAGTTCTTACTCTGGCGGGTAGGAGGCTCTCTCATTATCAAGAGAGAAGTGTAAAGAAAAAGACAACAGGTAAATGAAAGATAAGAAAGCACAAGGAAAAAAGAAACGGGTACTTAACACTACTGTCCGGGGCATTCAACACAAAATCTAGGCCCGGGAAGGGGGGGGGTCGTCTTATGCCGTTTTCCTTTGGACGTCCGGAAGCGTCCGTAGTAGCCCGTAGCGTAATGGTTAGTGCGTTCGACTGTCACGCTGGAGGTCTGGGATCGCTTCCCAGCCTCGTCCACCTAAAAAAAACTAAAAAAGTTTTTTTTCAGGGCTACTGCCTCTTGCGAGGAATTGACAAATCCTCCAAGAGTATAACTTGTCACGAATAAGTGCTTCTCGTCTAGCCGTTCGGATTCGGCATAAAATTGTAGGTCCCTTCCATTCCTGTCGAAAGGCGCACACAGGAATGGTTGCGAGTTGTTAGTCACTAGGCCCTGGTTCTTCATGAGCCGTTGTGCCACCCGATTTATTTTATTTTAGTCCGGAAGCGTCCAGAAGCGTCCGGAAGTCTTCTGAAACCATTAAATTGGCATGACGATTCTAAGAAGAGAAATTAGATTCTTGATTTAAAATCAGAATTCACTCAAGAAGCACTTATACATTTAAAATCAAATGTCAAAAAAAAACTCACTCAAGGGTTTTGACAACAAATTGTAATGTCGTTTTCGATTGGAATTCGGAACAGTACTACTCCTTTTTGATTCCAATCGAATTATTTTCTGTTGTTCCAAGACTAATTATTTGCGAAAAATTAATTCGGTTGGAGGTTCGGAGTAACTCCTTTTTGACTGCGCTTACCCCAAAATAATTCGATTGACTGTTCCGAGTAATGTTTTCGGAGTATTTTTCTGTTCCGGAATTAATAAAGGAGTAGACCCGGAACACACATATACATATAAACCCTTTCATCGGATTATTTGTCAAATTAATTTTACTCGACTGAATGTGCAAAATATCCACAAATATCAGACAATTTACGCACACACACAAAAATATTTCACAAATTAGTCTTGTAACAATAGAAAATAATTCGATTGGAATCAAAAAGGAGTAATACTGTTCCGAAATCGAATCGAAAACGACATAAGTGTGTGTGAGTAAATTGTCTGATATTTATTTATATTTTGTATTTTCAGTCGAGTAAAATTAATTTGACAAGTTATCCGATGAAAGAGCTTATATATGTATGTGTGTTCCGGGTCTACTCCTTTATAAAATCCGAAACAGAAAATAACACCGAAAACATTACTCGCAGCAGCCAATCGAATTATTTTGGAGTAGGTTGAGTCAAAAAGGAGTAACTCCGAACCTCCAACCGAAAACGACATAAGAGATGAATAAAAATTGTTAAGACGTTCATCGATCTTGGCAAAACATCGATGTTAGATGAAAAAACGTCGATGTTTCAACATCGATGTTGGATGAACAATTTATTTTAGCTTTCAATGCTTTTGAAGTATTAAAATCATTGATGTTCAGAAAGCTAAGGCACCAATTACACATGAATTTTTGTATAATCGACTTGTTAGATGTTCATGCTTAATAATTTAACATCGATGTTCAAACATTAAAATCATCAATGTTCAGAAAGGATAGACACAGTTTTCAAAAGATTTTTCTTACCTACGACTTGTTAGATGTTCATTGATGCATAATAACTTAAGATCGATATTCAAGCATTAAAATCATTGATGTTCAGAAAGCTAAGGCACCGTTTATATGTGATTTTTTTGTACATACGACTTGTAAGATCTTCATTCATGATAAATAATTTGAGTTCGATTTTCAAACATTAAAATCAGCGAAATAGAAGAAATCATGGCAACTTGTTCGATCTAGTTTTGTTTAGAAAATTTGGCCTGTATCTTAATATTGTGAACTCATCGATGGTATGGAAGAAAATAATGTTCAAGAACATGGTTATAATTTTCAAAACAATCAAGGTATTTTTAATTTTTAATGTCTTACATTTTTATGTTGAAAAAAATGTATTAAAAACATCGATGTTAAAAAAAAACCGGTGTTTCTGATTCGATAATTTTTGACATCAAGATTTTTCAATATCGCTTATCCCTGCCATTACACCTTTTGACGATTCACCAACACAAATATAAAACGTCAGAATTGAAAAGAAGCATTACAAACTGTTCCATTGGATTTCAGAATGAGTGGAACCTTGAAATAAACCAATGAAAACCGGTATTAAATGTGATTTCAATTTTTTCCCGTGAACTTATTTTCATTTTCACAGGTATTGATACTATTTTTTGTCCGTAAAATGTTATGCATAAACGAATTCCAAATAATTCTTTCAAATGTTTTTTCTCTCTTTATACGTTCACATGTTTTTTCTTTCTTTATTCTTTCGAACGTGTAAAATGTGAAATGAAAATCATTCACGCTTGCAGGATTGAGGAACTTAAAAAACTTTCGTATTCGCTATATTATCTTAATCTTAATCTTAATCTTAATCTTAATCTTAATCTTAATCTTAATCTTAATCTTAATCTTAATCTTAATCTTAATCTTAATCTTAATCTTAATCTTAATCTTAATCTTAATCTTAATCTTAATCTTAATCTTAATCTTAATCTTAATCTTAATCTTAATCTTAATCTTAATCTTAATCTTAATCTTAATCTTAATCTTAATCTTAATCTTAATCTTAATCTTAATCTTAATCTTAATCTTAATCTTAAACTTAATCTTAATCTTAATCTTAATCTTAATCTTAATCTTAATCTTAATCTTAATCTTAATCTTAATCTTAATCTTAATCTTAATCTTAATCTTAATCTTAATCTTAATCTTAATCTTAATCTTAATCTTAATCTTAATCTTAATCTTAATCTTAATCTTAATCTTAATCTTAATCTTAATCTTAATCTTAATCTTAATCACGCAAAAAGCACGCAAACGTATGCGTGCACGCAAACATATGCGTGCACGCTAACGTATGCGTGCACGCAAACGTATGCGTGCAAGTAAACGTATGCGTGCACGCAAACGTATGCGTGCACGCAAACGTATGCGTGCACGCAAACGTATGCGTGCACGCAAACGTATGCGTGCACGCAAACATATGCGTGCACGCAAACGTGTGCGTGCACGCTAACGTATGCGTGCACGTATGCATGCACACGTTTGCGTGCACGTAAACGTATGCGTGCACGCAAACGTATGCGTGAACGCAAACGTATGCGTGGACGCAAACGTGTGCGTGCACGCAAACGTATGCGTGCACGTAAATGTATGCATACACGCAAACGTTTGCGTGCACGCATACGTTTGCGTCCACGTATACGTTTGCGTCCACGCATACGTTTGCGTCCACGCATACATTTGCGTGCACGCATACGTTTGCGTCCACGCATACGTTTGCGTGCACGCATACGTTAGCGTGCACGCACACGTTTGCGTGCACGCATACGTTTGCGTGAACGCATACGTTTACGTGCACGCAAACGTGTGCATGCATACGTGCACGCATACGTTTGCGTGCACGCACACGTTTGCGTCCACGCATACGTTTGCGTGCACGCATACGTTAGCGTGCACGCACACGTTTGCGTCCACGCATACGTTTGCGTGCACGCATACGTTTGCGTGCACGCATACGTTTACGTGCACGCATACGTTTGCGTGAACGCATACGTTTGCGTGCACGCATACGTTTGCGTGCACGCATACGTTTGCGTGTACGCATACATTTACGTGCACGCATACGTTTGCGTGCACGCATACATTAGCGTGCACGCATACGTTTGTGTGCACGCACACGTTTGCGTGCACGCATACGTTTTTGTGCACGCACAAGTTTGCGTCCACGCATACGTTTGCGTGCACGCATACGTTTGCGTGCACGCATACGTTTGCGTGCACGCATACGTTTTCGTGCACGCATACGTTTGCGTGCACGCATACGTTTACGTGCACGCATACGTTTGCGTGAACGCATACGTTTGCGTGCACGCATACGTTTGCGTGCACGCATACGTTTGCGTGTACGCATACATTTACGTGCACGCATACGTTTGCACGAACGCATACGTTTGCGTGCACGCATACGTTTGCGTGCACGCATACGTTTGCGTGCACGCATACGTTTGCGTCCACGCATACGTTAGCGTGCACGCACACGTTTGCGTGCACGCATACGTTTGCGTGCACGCATACGTTTGCGTGCACGCATACGTTAGCGTGCACACACACGTTTGCGTGCACGCATACGTTTGCGTGCACGCACTCGTTTGCATCCACGCATACGTTTGCGTGCACGCATACGTTTGCGTCCACGCATACGTTTGCGTGCACGCATACGTTTGCGTGCACGCATACGTTAGCGTGCACGCACATGTTTGCGTGCACGCATACGTTTGCGTGAACGCATACGTTTGCGTGCACGCATACGTTTGCGTGCACGCATACGTTTGCGTGTACGCATACATTTACGTGCACGCATACGTTTGCGTGCACGCATACGTTAGCGTGCACGCATACGTTTGCGTCCACGCATACGTTTGCGTGCACGCATACGTTTGCATCCACGCATACGTTAGCGTGCACGCACACGTGTGCGTGCACGCATACGTTTGCGTGCACGCACTCGTTTACGTCCACGCATACGTTTGCGTCCACGCATACGTTTGCGTGCACGCATACGTTTGCGTCCACGCATACGTTTGCGTGCACGCATACGTTTGCGTGCACGCATACGTTTGCGTCCACGCATACGTTTGCGTGCACGCATACGTTTGCGTCCACGCATACGTTTGCGTGCACGCATACGTTTGCGTCCACGCATACGTTTGCGTGCACGCATACGTTAGCGTGCACGCATACGTTAGCGTGCATGCACACGTTTGCGTGCACGCATACGTTTGCGTGCACGCATACGTTAGCGTGCACGCATACGTTTGCGTGCACGCATACGTTTGCGTGCACGCATACGTTAGCGTGCACGCACACGTTTGCGTGCACGCATACGTTAGCGTGCACGCACACGTTTGCGTGCACGCATACGTTAGCGTGCACGCATACGTTTGCGTGCACACACACGTTTGCGTCCACGAATACGTTACGGGGTAAAAGCCCATCTCCCACATACGATTTTTTTCTTGTCTCGACCAAACCTATGCTCACATAACTTAGACCAATTTCACACAAGGAAACTGAGTTGCCAGAAACTAGCTAGTTTGTTGGCGAGAAGGGTGAGAGGGGAAATTTTTTGTCTTCCTTTTACGCCCGTCTTGCCTACAAACTAAAAATGGCCGGCAACTCAGTTTCCTTGTGTGAAAGGTGTCTTAGGTGAATCGCCTTGTATAACCCTGACTGCTTGGTTTAAATAAAATTAAACCCCTCACATACGATTTCTTGTCTTGAACCAACCTAGACGCAGTGGTGGATCCAGGGGGTCGTTATAGGGCCTAAAGCGGTCCCCCATAGCCGATTCCTAAAATTAATAGAAATGTAGAAAGCAATACATTACAACGTGAAGAAATTTATTTATTCGTCTAAAATATTGTTCAGCTGTGAAATTTGATGAGAATCAGCCAAATTTAAAAGGTTGGGGCTGAACAATTTACATGTTATGTTTTTTTTTTTCTAAGCCCCAAATGTATTTCTTTGGGGCTAAATTGTGAAGAGCATTGGAGAAAAAAACAAGTTCGGGGCTACTAATAATGGACATGTTTAATGCAACGACAGTTATTTCCTAAAAACAAAGCCCAGAAAATTGGAACGAAAAAAACAAGCTCGGTTCTAAAGCCTGACAGGAATTGAACAAAAGAACGTCGCTCGTCGGGGCTAAACAACCAATACCCTTAGAACTTACCTTGTTCCAGAGAGCTTTTGGAGCACAACAATAGGGACTGTCAAAGTCCAAAGTTTGGGCTAAAGCTTGAAGAGATAATTGAAAACAAAATCGGGTCGGGGCTTAACAACTAACATGTCAAATGCAACAACAATACTATAGAAACTCAGTTTTTCAGTGCGGGTTTAAAGTTAAACCCGAGTTCACTCACCAAATTTGTCGAGTTAACTCTGGATTAACCCAACAAAAGCTTTTCATATTTTATCTTCCTTGTTTTTTTAAGACTTCCTCCATGTACCCTCACCTCAACTTAAAAACTGCTTCTTGATATAACTGTCGATAAATAATAATATATTTTCAGAGTTAACTAACTCGGGTTTAACTCACTACTGTGGGGCTAAAACCCTCCTCGGGTTTTAGTCCCACCTTCATTTTTTTTGGTGGAGACAAATGGGTTGTCAATGTTAGTGTAAAAGTTTCATACGACAGGAATTGTTTCTTACAGCCTTGGCTGGGCTAAGAGAATTTTGGGGCTTAGCTTTCAAAATTTCTAAGGTCTAAGGTAATTTAAATACACAACATTTTTGGACTAAGCAATTACATACATAGTCTTTAGTCAAGGGGCTAAATTCTGCCAGCCATCAGCGTGAGTTTTCTCTATTTACTTAGAAAAATATCACATGAATAATTGCAATTCCTCTAGACACTAGAGTGACTTACTTTAAGTCTCCAACCTAGATTTCCAAGACCCCCCTACAGCCAAATCCTGCCTACACGTTCAATCTTTTGTTCGTCTAATAAGAAAATCACCCTGCATTTTTAACAAAATATTGACGCTTTTTAGACGAAATCTGTGTAATTTTTACTTAAGTACTGATTATCTTATAAACGGTTACTTCTATCAATAAAAAGGTCAAAACCTTTTTTTTAGAAAACTTAATTCCCTATTTAAATACATAAATGTTAACCAATTTCTTCCAAGATCAGCGGTTAGGAAATTATACACTTCCAAAAACTTTTCCCACTTTTTTCCAATACAGTTTTAATGGAACACAGTGTTTAGTCAGAAAATCTCCCCCAAGGACTATTATGGATTTTCATCGAAATATTTTATACCATCAAATTATTCTCTTACTACCAATTTGAACGTAATGCTTTTATTTATGAGCTGCATCATGATAGCTTTGTATATGTATAAATGATTTACTGTAAATGATGACCATTTTATGATGTAGTTACTCCCATTGCAAAAGAAAAAGCAAAAGATGTTGCCCTTAAAATGAGAAATAATGTGAATTGGCTTAATGAAAAAAAATCTTTAATAAATTGCTCGATGGGGCGTAATTGAGTGAAAGTAAAAGCAATTACTAAGCATAAAGATGTATTCCTTATCCCCTGGGGTGTGTTAAATAGATCATAAAAGAAAAAGATAACCATTGGCAAACATTGACATCATCTAAATTAAATTATAGGTACATATATGTATGTATAAGAAGTTATATTATAAGGTATGTTTATGTATTAGGTGTACTGAATTCAACATTACCAGTTTGTTGGCTATCGAAATACCTAGAGGAGATGGATGATGTTGGCCCTGAGAAACAATTAAATTTGCAATTATATTATTAAATTTGAAAAAAAAAAAATAGAATTAATAGATATTGCTGTCTTTTTCTTTTACCTGATGTATATAAGCTTACCAACGATAAGTTAACCAACATTTTCAACAATCAATAATTATGTGTTCGAGTACTTTTTAGAATATTTTTTGGAAGGTTTTATGTGCGTAGCTACATTAAGAAATACCTACTTTATTTCTTAGTCAATATGTTAAAAGTTTTTGATACGTCACATTTAACTACTTGTTTGTATACCAATAACTAAAAAAATTCATAAATCTATTCTGAAAATATTAATGTTTAAGACCAAAATCTGCAACGAAATGAAAAATTTACAATTATATCTATATATATAAAAATGGATCGTGGCTTGTGCGGTTGCTTAAAACTTGAAAACGGCTGGACCAAATTGGACACATTCTTGTGGGGGTTTGTTTGTAATTGGTCCGCGAAGGTTCAGGAGAACGAAAAATTCTTAAAATTCTCAACAGGTGGCGCGGTATGCGCACATTTCGTTTTTCAGCAGGATAACTCGAGAATGAATCGTTCGATTTTCACGCCTTTGGGTTTGATGGATTTGTACTGACCCAAGGAAGGACACTATAGAGGAATATTCCGGAAATTTCCAGATGTCAAAGTGACAGATGTCAAAAGACAGATGACAAAGTGCCAGATGTCAAAGTAACAGGTGTCAAAGTGACATATGTCAAAGTGACAGGTGTCAAAGTGACAGATGTCAAAATGACATATGTCAAAATGACAGATGTAAAAATGACAGATGTAAAAATGACAGATGTCAAAGTGACAGATGTCAAAAGATGTCAAAGTGACAGATGTCAAAAATTTCAAAGTGACAGATGTCAAAGTGACATCGTGAACTCGCCCGAATATGAATTTGATCGAGTCGTATTAAGACAAGATGTTCAATGAATTGATGCAAGCATTCAATAAGGGCAATTGTGGCATTTTCTTTCTTGATGGTTTCAGTGGAATTGGAATTTTTTTCTGCCATTGAACACTTGCCCGAAGCCGAAGGCGTCGGCTTTATAGGGATATGTGAAGAAATTGCAATCGAATCCTTGATGGATGAAAACGAAGCCACAAACGAAATTTTCCATTCGTATTTAATCGGCTCGCTTTCCCTATGAGAATTAATAAGTCGCAAGGATAATTGCGGCATATTTGTGGCATTAATCTTGAATTCCCATATTTCTCACATGGTCAATTGTATGTGGCGAGCTTACGTGTCGGTAAACATCCCGCTTTGTACGTGTACGCGGCCGAGAACAGTACGAAAAAATGTTGTTTACTATAAAGCACTTCAGTAAAAAAAGCAGGTTGACACGTCAATCACTGTGGTTTGATTCAAACACGTCGATATTGTTATACTTCAGTTATTTCCATTGCATTTATTCGAATAGAAAATTTGAATTGACCGAATTAAGTACATCAAACTGAACGTGTCAGGCTCGGACTTTTTGATTTTATTACATTAATAATTTTGGCGGAACGGAGTTCACTGGGTCAGCTAGTATGTATATAAAAATATATTTTTGAATAAATGAATGAATGAATAGAACATTTGAGGGATATTGCACTGCGACCTTGAGATCTATTGTGCCCCACCTAGAGCTGGATGAGGCCTGCTCACCTTACAGCTTTTCCTCTTCCTATTTTGAGTATTTTAAGAGATGGTAAGTCACTCTCTTCTACCTGGTAGCGTCCCAGGTGTTTCCTGATCTGTGTCACAGAACCTGTATATGGCACTATTTACTAGGCCAAATATACTAAGGTATCTTTTTAGTTTGCAGTGTCCAGTGAGGAGATCCGTTGTTTCTACTTAAGCTAATACAGTGTGTAAAACGTTGGTGGTTATAATTCCAAAATAATAGTTTAACCTGTCTTAGCTTTGGGAGTTCTTTCCAAGTTTTGAATCTTAATAGCTCCTCTTCTTTTTTTGCTAGCCACCGTCTTGTGTTTTTTCCCCTTTGCACAAGGAACTCCGGTGCATACCATCAAATACCGCGGCTTTCCCGGGTTTTACTGCGGTAGGAGCAGTTCTGACCTCTCCTGTTGTGAAGTCGCTCGAAAACTGTGATGTTAGCGAGTTATTGTTTTTGAGGTTCTTCATAGCCCGTTTGGTGATAACTGTATGTACCTTGTCGACGGGGGCACGAGAGACGTCTATAACGTGGTTAGCCACTTTATTCGGGTCTCTACAAGAACTTGAGGTGTTCGAGCTGCTACATCCTCCAAGTTTGCGTAGGAGGCTCCATGCTTTCCTGCTAGAGTGGGTGAAATTGAGGTGGTTGACAGTTGATGTCCACTTCTTTTTACGATTTGCGTCAATCGATTTTAGCAGTTCATAACCAACTTCCGGATCTCCAGATGCCTCATAGTCCTCATAGAGCTGTTCACTTTCTTTAGTCCATCCAGGAATGTACTCCTTCCGAAAACCACGGGGAATATGTTTTTTGGCGGTTGCTTTTACAATTCCTACAAATCTGTCATAGTTTTGAGAGAGCGGTGGAATGAACCTTAAACATGACTCAAGTTCGTTGGCAAAATTATTCCAATTGGCCTTTGAAAAGTTCCATTGTGGCTTTTGAACTGAATCAGTAAGTGGTATTTGTATACCGATGTCGACTATGACCGGACGATGTTGGCTTTTCGGCAAATCCGACAGCACTCTTCATGAGGCTGGTAGAGGATGATAGTCTGCATCACAGGTAACGAAGCATAGGTCTGGGTTGTAACCTTTTCGCCATCTGCGAGAGTGAAAATTTGATTTATCTTTTGCGTCGAAGATTAAATGTAAGTGGTTTGAGTCTGTCCATTCTATAAGTTTATCTCCATTCTCATCGTTATTGTCATATCTCCACAAGCTATGATGGCTGTTGAAATCACCAATGAAAATGTCAAGTACGTTAGGCGGCCATGGTGTAGCGGGAGGTTTGTATATGTTTACAATTTGAAGGTCTCCAATTTGAATAGTAATTGTAAAGATGTTGTTTCTGGAGCTAGTGCTAATAAGTTTTACGTCATCTATACCGTTTTTTTACATAGGTTGCTGATCCATATGACTGGTGGTAGTTAGATTCTATCTGGAAGTAACCGGCGACAGTCCCTCTGACCTTTTGAGAAGCTTTGGAGGCAGTTTGGGTCGCTTGGATGACGGCTACATCGATGTTGTTTGTCAGTAATAGTTTCGATAAGTAGTCATTTTTGGCTTTACTTATACCTTCGATATTAAGTTGGCATATTCGAATAGATGGTCCGACGTGCCTTTCATTTGGTGCTGAGAAACACCGGTTGCAATGGGCATAATCTTTGATAATGGCGTTGATGTTTACGAAATTGTTGTTTTTAGTTTTTGTTCAGTTGACTTCTTATATGTAATATGGTCAGGAGAGTAATCTTGCTTGCTTATTCTGGCTTCCGCTTGTGATAGATCATTTCGCGTTATCCAGGGTGTTCCACGGGGAGGCGATCTATCTTTACACGCCATTTTGTTTCTTATCAAGTTTTCTCCTATTCCGCAATATTATTCAGGTCCAGGGTTGCTGTTCTAGCGACTTTGTCGCTAGGTCTAGCGACATTTCAATTTTTCCGCGACAAAAAATACTTTGACGTCGCTAGATTATTTCTAGCGACTTTTGAAGGTGAATATTTGTGAGTTGTGATACGCAAATACTATATTTTGTATGTAATGGGCCTGCTGATTTTACATTATTGGCACTTAAATTAATTTGACATTTTCTATTTCCAATAATTGAATACTGAAATTTACCACACACATTCATCTGTTTCGAATTTATTATATACCCAAGTTTTTTTTGTTAATTTACTTTAAACTAAAGTAAAAAAGTTATTCAAAGAGAAAATTTTTTTAACACTTATTTACCAATTTTTGTCTAGCGACTTTTTGTCCCCCGACTTTCAGCCAATCTAGCGTCTTTTGGAGGATCGTCTAGCGACTTTTCATTTGAGCTTGCGGCAACACTTTTCAGGTCCTTTGAAGTGAGTCGTTGCAACTATTTTTGCTAGGCAGTCTGCCTCTTTGTTGCCCTGGACACCTACGTGGCCAGGTACCCAATGGAGTGTGTCAGTGCTATTTTTACCGAGTTCATTTAGCTTTCCTACACATTCCCATACCAGCTATGATAGAGTAGGAGCTCAGAGCTATGAGTGCGGCTTGGCCATCTGACATAATGGCAATGTTTTGTTTCTTGTAATTTCTTTAGAGATTTTGACCTGCGCATGTTCCTACCGCTTGTAAAATGCTAGAGGACTGTCCAATTGGTATGGAAAGTTTGGTTCTTAGCCCAAAATTTCCCGCACCAGTCCTTTCTGTCGTTCTTGATCCATCAGTGTACCACTTGATGGTATTTGCATTGAGAGTGTATAGTTCACTGTTTCACCTACCCAGTCTATTTTGCAACTAAGCTTCGTTTGAAAGTTTTTTTACGAGCAACTAAGCTTCGTTTGAAAGTTTTTCACGAAGTTATATTTTTTAATCATACCATCTCGTAGAATGTCAATAAGGTTTTTTATTGGAGGACTTCGGAATACAGTCTCTTTCCCTCAGACTGATGCATTTTCCAGTCCCCGTTCCCTCCTTGGCAAATATCATAATGGCTCCCTTTGCAGCACTTCGTCCAGTTCTAATTGCTCCAGTTATACATAAAATTGCTAGCCTTTGTAATTTTTCTAAAGCTTTCCTATTTCTTACTAATTCGGTTCGTTTGAGCCAAGCAACCGCACCATATGTAATTATGGGTCTTACCATAAGGCTGAACATCCATCTGAGGATGTTAGGCTTAGAACCCCAAGATTTTCTTGCAAATCTCTTGCGTATCATAAGGGCCTTTGTGGCTTTCCCGACGGTTATTTCTACATGATTCTTCCAGAGGAGTGTAATTCCTAGATATTTTACCTCCCTCTTCGTTTCAATTACTTCGCCAGCTAATCGGATATGTTTCATGCATGCTAAAGGTATTTTCTTGGTTAATGGTACAATCGTAGTTTTTGTGGGGTAATATTAAGTCCTACAGATAGGCACCATTTCCGTGTAATTGTTAGTCCTCTTTGGATAATATCACATAGTTTCTTCGAACTTCCCGAGGGATGTGATAACGATGACATCGACGAAGCCGATGACTCGTATGCCATCCACTACGAGGCTCCACAGCAAGGGTGATAGTACCCCTCCCTGAGGACAACCTCTTGTGGTAACGACACTCTGTATTTTCGTTCCTGCTAGTGCCTCAGCTGTTCTGGTACCTATCATTTCCCTAATCCATCTAGTTATGGTGATGGGAACACACTTTCTGACAAGGGCTTTATTTACAGATTCGTGGGAGGTGTTATCTTCTATATATAGGAAGGCAGCTAATGCCGTTTTTTTTGCATCCAATGCTTTTTGTAAGGTATTAGTGAGTTAGAATAGAGCGGTTTCTGTAGATTTACCCACTCTATAGGCATGTTGTGGCAGATTGAGATGCCTGTTTATTAAAACTTCTGTTTTTATGAAGTTGTCTATTATTTTCTCTAAAGATTTCAGTTGTTAAACTTGTTGCTGTGAAAGACTTTGGATGGGTTGTATCTTTTTCCCAAATTTTGGTATAAAGATTACTTTAGCTCTCCTCTATAGTCTTGGTATATACCCAAGATCAATACCAATTCGAAGAATACTAATAAAATAGGGCATAAGATCATCATTATCCTTTCGCAAAAGGGCTGGGAAGATACCATTTGCCCCTCCCTGGTGACCTAAAAGGTTGAAAGGTACTAATGGCCCACTCAATCCTTTTGCATGAGCAAATATTTGCAGCAATTTTCCAGTCTTCTCTGTTGTCCCCATTTTTGTTGAAAAAAAAAGTTATGAGCAATTCAGTAAAAACAGAGATAAAATTAATGATTTTTTGATTATTTTTTTAGTTTAAGTTGTGTTCAGTTTATCTACCTGCTTAATTTTTTTATAAAATTTTTCAAATCAACCAATGTGATAGAAAATCTATTTTTCAACAAAAATTTTCTTAAGTTAAATTCTCAATTTCGGTTTAGTTTTCAAGTGTATGTATATGTATATCAAAAATATTGAAAATTGCATAGTGTGACTATTCTCCCAAAAATTTCATTATTAAATTAAATTTGGGCGAATTTTGTGTTTTTAGGAAGCTAATGTTCCGCACAAGCTTACCTATTCAATAATAACGCAATTATTATTTCTTACTAAAACGTTTATTCACTAGCCTATATCTGTTTAAAAAATTATTTGTATTAGCCCTGTTTCGTAAAACAACGTACGCGCCGATTCTATAAATTGAATTCTTAATTCCTTAATAATAAGTTCATTTTACTTTTAATCAATTTTGAATAGACCTTCGAAATATGACCCAAAAGAATTGATACCTACATACATTGTGTATATGTATTTATGTATCATCAAAATGAATCGATGGAAAACAGTTCAATGTTAACAACGTCGTCAATTATAAGTTGTTTCACTAATTAATTTCATTACCTACAGAATTTCTTGAGAGTGATGGGAAATCTATTAAGCGTCGTTTGCTTATTCAATCGAGCATATTAATCAGCAAAACCAACAAATTAACATATTAATTCACAACTTCTCGGCGATGTTTTATTAACACACTAATGGCATGTTATCCACAATCAACTATGTGATTATCATTAGAATCATTATACCTTCATTCTAAACAATCATAATTTATAAAATTATATTAATTGCTTTTGATAAAAGACTTCTTATAATGAAACTCTATCAACTTATACAAAACACAAAAATGAGTTAAAGTATACTTATGAAATTTAAACATGATACTAAGCTATTTTTTGATAAAATATATCGTGTTTCATAACAGTCTAGGCAACATAGAAAATTTAATATGGGCAAGTGGGAACAAATTAATACATGAAAGGAGATGACCCATTTTTGTATGAAGCCTGGGCCCAGTGCGTTCACTAATAAAATTGGTATCAAATGAAAGGTGTGATTGAGCACGTTATGTGGATCAAATATTTCCAAAATCGTCCGTGGGGTTTTCAAGATATTTGAGTTTGAAGTTTGTTAATTCTTATATCGTGTGTTTTAAGACACGTAGGAAAATGATTTTGGTATCAAATGAAAGGTATTTTCTCTAACTTTCAAACCAATTCAAAATTATTTACCTTACAATAATATGTTCTCAAATATTTGGTATTAATTTCTTGGAAAACCATTTTTTTAACATACCTTTTGAACACCGATATCTTACAAAAACAGCGATGACAAATATTTTTTTTCGCATTATTTTAAAGACTAATTTCTCACCTTTATTTTAATATACAATTAAGTACCTTTTCTCAAAGAAATACATACTTTTAAACCAACTTCATCTAAGAAGCACCTTAACATGCTACGAAGTGCTATGAACTTTCTCGTTTAGCGTTTTTTTTTAATAATTACTTTTGCCAAATAAGCATTTTTTTGCATTAATCAATAAGAAGGTTATGCCGCAACTGAATCCGATGCAAGCATTATGAAAAATCTTTTTAGAGATAAATATGGGAACATGAGACATTTTGAGAAAACGACGTTTTCTTATTAGACAGACTTTTCAGGGATACTATTTCAAGCCTTGAATCCTACAATTACAAAGCCTAAAACGAGATGTGTGACCATGGTAGAATGAGTTGTGGATTTTGTTAACGGACGATTTAAGAGAGATTTTAAGCTTTTCCGACAGAATTTTTTTAATTTAGCTACTCATTTAATGGATGACTTTAGAATTACAGCTGCAATGCTTAATAAGTCTCATCCTTTGCTAGAGGACAGTGCAGATGCCAGTAGTTTACTGGAATTGACATTGAACAGGTTAAACACTCCTTACTATTTAAGGGGATTTCGTTAAAGAAAACAACCTTAACAGAACAAGGGCAGTGTTTTGTCGAATCGATGGGCATATGCCTAGCCTGTATAACTTTCCTTTGCTTGATTTGACAGAGCTTCCTAAGATTTCATTGGGAATTTATCAAATCAAACAAGCTCGTTCTTACTGTGGAGAACATCTGAAAAATAATGGAAGTTATATAATAGAAGTTTGTGAAAATCTTATTTGAATCAAGGGTGCACATCAAAGCCTGGTAGGAAACAATTACTCACTGAGGGGTCGCATTAAATCTCGACACATTAGTCAAAAAATATATTTTACGTACATCCTTTCAAGTAATGAGTTAAATGTAGCCAATAGTTGCAACGCAATAGAAGCGTACCATTGTAATTGCCTTGTTGGTATGAGAACTGTTGGTTGTTCCGCTCACGTTGTATTAGTTAAAAACCTTTTTGTACTCAAAATAAATAAGCAAAAATGATTAACATATTTATGTGTCTTTGATAAACTTCTTCCGTAAACAAAAGGAAAATGTTAAGTTTCTTATATTTTTTTTTTTATTATTTGGTACTTTATTTCATCTTTTATAAAATTTACAATTGCAATTGTTTAAAATAAGAACATTTAAGCATGGCTATGCCGTCTGCCGAGAAATGACAACAAATACTTTTTTTTTTTTTTTTATGAAATTTTAAATAAGAAATATAATAAAAAGAGTAGGTAGGTACTCGTAATTTTTACAAATATACATATAAAAAGATAAAAGTGTGGATTTGACATTTTGTATTTTAAACATTTTCATTGATTATTCTTGTTCTATAATTGAGCGCTGAGTGGCAATAAGGAGCAAGTTTTCCCCAATTTTCACTGTCGTTCAGTATACGTTTAACTTCTTCAATTTTCATAAGATTGACTCCATAATGATATCGCCTTATTTACTTCAAGATGGGACAGGAACCAAGAAAGGGCATCACGTCTTCGTTTTCCCTAGTGTTGCATAGGCATCAGGTATGTGAAATATCCCCACGATGGGGCATATAATTAAGCTTGAGTAGTTCTCCTCTCACTCGGATTACCATAGAAATTTGTGCAGTACTGAGGCCAAGGTTCAGATAGTTAATCTGTTGGTGGTCGAGTTGCCGATACAAAAACCGTGTTGATGAACATTCTGCGTGTGTAATATTTTCTATTTGTATTGCCTGTTTCACATCAAGAACGAATTTTTGGGTTATGTTACGCCACTCTAAAATATTATTTTCTGTAAGGTCTAGCATGATGTTGTACTTAGCTGCTACATTTTCCCAGTCCTTGTAAAACATTGTTTTCGTACTAAGTGCCTTCCTGACGAGAACCTTGGTAAGTCGTGAATCGTCTGCCTCGTTTAGAACTTTGGTCACATAATTCATGCTGAGTTGGAGTGTAAGAACATGAAGAGGTGACATTCCGCTTTCAATTAAGAGCATATAATTGAGCGTGTTTGCTGGTAGACGCAGAAGTTTTTTCAAAAAGAAACGCAATCATTTTTCTACATCTTCATGGTATTTACCTCCCCAAATTGGTCCACCATAGCACATTATGGAGCCCATAACAGCTTGAAAAACTTTTATTTTAGATGGTAGCCCAACCCTAGAATTCGATATAAGATTTTTCCAAGGTGAGTTTATGGCTTTTTTCGAATCAGAAAGCTTCAATTTAAAATGTTGTTTGAACGAAAGATCGTGGCTTATTGTAACCCCCAGATACTTATATGATTTGACGACTTATAGATTCTCTCCACCATATTTCCACTTTTCAAATCCAGCTAAGCGGCCCCTTCCTTTTCTAAATATAAGCACTTTAGACTTTGCTGCATTGATTTGTAAACTATTGTACTTGCAGTAATTTTCTAATTTGTTTATCATAAGCTGAAGAGAGCTATGTGATTCTGCTAAGATTACCAGATCGTCCGCAAAAAGCAATGTGGTGATTTTAATACCTTCAACTGTGATTCCCGCTGGTAGGTAATTTGAGATGTCATCCAGAAACAGTGAAAAGATTTGAGGACTTAGCAAGCATCCCTGTCTTACACCAATTTCTATTCCAAACCAGTCTGATAGCTCATTCCCATTCCATATTGCAGATTCGTTGGCACTATAGAGATTGGTAAGGATACTGAGAAACTTAGTCGATACGCCGATTTGGGAAAGTTTGTAGAAAAGACATTTCCTATTGATCGTATCAAATGCCACACGAAAGTCGATGAAAAATGCATACAATTTTTTTTCCTTTGTTTAAGTAGGTTTGCGCTATACTTGTTAGGTTGAATATCTGATCCACAGTAGAATAGCCTTCTCGAAATCCCGCCTGGAATTGGCTTAACTTTCTATTTTCTTTAACCCATTTTGTTAGGCGTGCAATAAGCCCGTAAAAATTTTCGCAATAGTATTCATAAAAGAGATCCCTCTATAGTTCGCTGCGTTATTTGGATTACCTTTCTTAAATATTGGGAAGATTATTGACTTTTGAAACTCCTCAGGTACATCTTTATAGATATGATTTAGGGATTTAAGTACTATTTCAAGGAAATTGATTGTAGCATTTTGGTAGAACTCATAGGGGATTCGTTCTTCCCCTGGCGCTTAATTTTGTTTTGCTTTTCGCAACACCTCATAAAGCTCTTCGATGTAGAATGGTGGGTCCAATATTTCATCAAACTCTTGTAGTACTGCATACATATATGAAATTTGTGGTCCCTCTGGATTAAGCATTGTTCGGAAATGGTTTATGAGTGTTAACTTCAACTAGGGTACCAACTTGTATGTAAGTAAGTTTCTTATACAAACTATTTATAGAAGTAGCAAGCTGTTTATTTTCTTGAAAATAACATCACCTACTTATTGATTTATTTAAAAAAAAATCCATATTTGGCTACAGAAATTATTTAAAAAAAACGCTAAACGGGAAAGTTAATAGCACCTGGTAGCATGTTAAGGTGCTTCTTAGATGATGTAAGTTAAAAAGTAGGTATGGCTTTGAGAAAGGGCTCTTAATTGTATATGAAATTAAATGTGAGAAATTAATCTTTAAAATAATGCATAAAGAAAATAAATGTCATCGCTGATTTTTTTATGATATCGGTGTTCTAAAGGTAAGTAAAAAAAAAACCTTTTCCAAGAACTTAATACTAAATATTTGAAAACATATTATTGGTAGGTAAATAATTTTGAATTAATTTGAAAGGTAGAGAAAATACCTTTCATTTGATACCAATTTCATTAGTGAACGCTCTGGGCCCAAAAGTGGGCCATCTCCTTTTATTGCTGGTATCGACGCAGAATTTTATCCCCAACAACATATCCAAAGTCCCCCGAAATCCCCGCATTGGCTTTTTGTATAGACGCGTTTAAAGAGGTGGAGACGGGAGTTTATCAAGTTGAAAAATTTGTTATAACACAATCTGATCATATGACACATGCTTTACAACGCTGATTCTAAAGATACCAAAACTGAAAAGTAGGGCTGGTCACGTGACGAGAAAAGTCTCGGTCTCGATCTCGGTCTCGCCGAGACGAGACGAGACTGGCTTTAAAGCAACCGAGACGAGACCGAGACGAGACTGTATATTTGGATCGAAATTAACAGAGTCTTATAAATTAAAAAATCCAATTTCAGTTAAACATTTATTTTCTTTTGTACGTATTCAAACTTTAATCGAAAATATTTCGTTCCAATAATAAACAGGTTGTCCGGAAATCTTTATTTTCGGAGACGAGCCCGAGACGAGACTTAATTATACGAGACTGACACAAGACCGAGACGAGACTGAAAGTTTTCGATTTTAACGAGACTTACAAAAGTCTCGCAGAGTCTATCATCGTGGCCAGCCCTACTGAAAAGATGCATGTTTCCTGTAGAAAATTAAAGTCCTTTTTTATGGAATGAAAATTTGGAATCTTCAAATTTGGTGTGAAGCGTTCTTATGTGGGGATTTCCTAGAAGAGAAATGCAAATTTTTTTTTAAGATCGCATCGATCGGGTTTTTCAACAGGGACTCTACAAAAATAGAGCTACAAGGACAGCAAACAATGCCATATTTCTTGCCGCTCTTTTGACATTTCTCTTCAGTAAGATTTGCCATTTCATGATGGAAAGATATACGAGCCAACAAGAAGTCGAAATTATTAAAATTTACTACCGAAATTCGGAGTCAGTGGCCTCAACGTTAAGAACGCTACGTCCAATTTATGGTCGTCATAATCGTCCTAGCAGATCAACAATTGAGCGTCTAGTGGACAAATTTGAATCCACAGGCACAGTACAAAATGTTCCAGTACCAGTGAGACAAAGAAAGGCCCGTAGTGTCGAGAATATTGCTTCAGAATAGGCTTCAGTTGCAGAAAGCCCAAATGTGTCTCTCACACGTCGTTCTCAAGCGTTGGGCATCTCTGTGACGTCGTTGTGGCGAATTTTGCGAAAAGATCTTGGCCTACATTCTTACAAGATTAAATTGACGCAAAAACTGAAGCCACTTGACCACCAGAAACGTCGTATGTTCGTGAATTGGGCTGAGCAACAAGTTGAAAATGAAATAAAAAATTACGGTTTGGTGTGGTTTATGGGCCGGCGACGTCATTGGGCCGTACTTCTTCCGTGATGATCAAGACCGGCACCTTACTGTGAATGGGGATCGCTACCGTTCAATGATAACCGAATATTTTTGGCCCCAATTGGATGATATGGACTTGGAGGACATGTGGTTCCAACAGGACAGCGCCACAAGCCACACAGCGAATGTCACAATCAATTTATTGGAAACCAAGTTTGGAGAACGTGTTATCTCACGAAATGGTCCAGTCGCATGGCCGCCTCGGTCGTGCGATTTGACGCCGTTAGACTATTTCCTGTGGGGCTACGTCACGTCTATGGTCAATGCCAACAAGCCAGCGACGATTGATGAACTTCGTACGAATATCGAACTTGAAATTGCAGCAGTATCGGCCAATTTATGCTTGAAAACCGTCGAAAATTGGGTTCAGCGTCTGGACTTCTGCAAGCGTGCCCGTGGTGGCCATGCAAAAGAAATCGAGTTCCATACATAATGGCATTAAACGTACTTTTACAGGAATAAAGAATTTTATTGATATCCAAAACCGTTTTTGTTTTATTTAAAAAAATCTTTTGAAGCGCTCTTGTTGCAAGACCCTTTATATCGTCGTTCCGATTCAGTCGTTTTTAATATAGCAAAACGAGCAGACATACTGCATTCCGAGACAAACTTCTTCCTTCTTCCCTATCATCGTATTCATCATAGTTAGAACCAATTATCTATTATTTACCATAGGACCAACCAATAGGTATGTACAATTGTACATATATCGCAAGTAAAAATAGTTATTTATATTTTATCCAGAAGGGGACTTCCGTATGACGGTTTTGCTTTATTTCATTTTATTTCTGGTTGACAACTTAGGTGCTTAGGCTATTTTCTTCAACTACACAATACAATATTGTATACATTTAACATCAAAATGTTCCAACAGTGTATTTTCTTGAAAATAAAACGAATAACAAATAGTTTTAGAGCCCGCAGAAATTTTGTCTGGTGTATATGATAGAAAGAATGATTAGCTATTTAATTAAATATTATGTTGAAATTGCTAAGTTTTAATCTGGAACTTTAAAAGCATTACCTGCACAGACCCAATCCATACCATATGCCAGACTTTCATGCACAATTCTTAGATCTACTTTACAATGACAGTAAATTTTTGTTACCATCCACAGTCCACATCCCAATATTCGTTCGGTCTCTTGGTATATAGAAACAACTTTTAGTTTCATTTAAGTACTTCTAACTTTTATTTAAGTTGAGTAATTGAATTATTAGAAAATGTAAGCAAAAAAACGTTCGGGAATATTATTTCTAATATTTTCTTATTTTGTACAATTAAATAAAAAAAAATGTACAATTAATAGATTTTATAAAAAAGATTAAAATTTATTCATATTTTATAAATATTTCCAAGGAAAGCACAAACCTTTTATATCTCTGTGAACTACCTAACAATACAAGGATCCCAATCAATATAATTCTTCAACCCCTCAATGAAATTTGCATTACTGTGCTCCATCCTGTGGCATAGCTCGACGATATTCTGCATTCATTTTCATTTATAAAATAAATATTCTACGAAATGTTGAAAAAATAGAATTTTCATTCCATTCCTAGGTTATAAGGATAAAGTAAATATTTTCAAAAGATTTCCTTACCTCCGGGGATTACTACTGCTGCATAAATAAAATTCCTTTGCACATTGATTTTCTGCTGATGCACTTGAATTTCTCAATTTACTTGATGATTTCAAGAACTCCTTAGCTGATGGGATATAAAAAAAATATGCTAGGAATTTAAGATTTATTTATACAATTTAGAAAAAGAAAGTTTAATTCTCGTATAATGTGCTCCAAAGGAAATATTAAAAATTTTTTTGATAAATAGAGAGGAAAAAATTTATAATAAAAAGAAAAATCTGAATTATTTTAATTTCTTAGTTAAGGTTGGTTCTGTCCTCAATCGTGTTTACCTATGGGTCAGGTTTTTTAAACGTCATACAAACAAACAAATTTTTACATATTTATTGACTTTAAATAGCTTACTACTTTTAATAACTTTTGAGTCCTACAAGAAAAAAAATTCTTCTTTTTTTATATATATTCCACGCGCGCAAAAGGAGTTATGGCTACCCTTAAAATCTTTTTAACACAGCACGGGCGATTAGGTAAGTAGGATAGGATTTAGAAAGAGATACCGGTATTGACATTGGTTTTGAATGTTTGCACATCGTAATGGGAGGGGAAAGTAGCGTCGGGATAAGCATTCCACATTCTTGTGGTGCGACTGAAGAAAGAATCTCTGTACATTACAGTACGTCCGAAGTTGGGCTCGAGGGTGAAGTGATGGGCATTCCTAGAAGCGCGGGTATTACGGTTGAATTGTTTAAGGGGAGGAATGCAACTGGCTATTTCACTAGAGCATTGTTTATGGAAATAACGGTAAAATAACGAAAGACATGAGACATTTCGACGGTGCTCAAGAGATGAGAATGTTTCCGTTATAGTTCTTTCACCTATCATTTTAAGAGCTCTCTTTTCAATTCTATCCAATAAACTCAAGTAGGTTATTGGAGCACCTGCCCAAATGTGAGAGTTATACTCAAGTTTTGGACGAATAAAAGCTTTGTAGATCACAGCCAGATCAGAAGGGGAGAAAAATTTCTTGCATCGACGGAGAAAACCTAAACACTTATTTTTGGCGATGTCGAATATGTGGTTCCATTAAAGGTGGTCTGTGACACACATACCGAGGACTGAAAGCTTTTCGGTTTCCTCAATGCAAGTGCCACTCATGGATAGTGGCATGGGGGGTGGGTTTCGTTTTAATGACAGTAGACAGCATTGAGTTTTTGAAGCATTAAATTCTACACGATTTTTTATTCCCCATTGGACAATGCTGTCGAGATCAGAATTTAATGAGCTTATCATACGCTGCCGTTCAAGTTCCACATCCGAAGGACATGGATGTGAATCTAAGAACGAATATGAAAAGCTGAGGGTACTGTCGTCAGCGAAACAATTTAATGGATTAGAAGTTTCAGATAAAAGATCGTTTATGAATATAAGGAAGAGAGTCGGAGACAGAACGGAGCCCTGGGGCACACCAGCTTATATTTTGTGAATTTAAGACTTGAAAGCATCCAATACAACTTGTATTGAACGGTCCGAAAGGTAATTTCTAATCCAACGAAGAAGAGATTCATCGAAACCAAATGCGCGCATTTTCGATAAGAGAGCTTGGTGCCAAACTCTATCAAATGCTTTTGAAATATCAAGTGCAATAATCTTACTTTCTCCAAAACGATGTAAAGATTTGTTCCACTGTTCGGTGAGATATACCATCACCAGTGGTCCTATTGCTACGAAAGCCATACTGCCCGTCATAAAGAAGCTTTCGTTCCTCGAGATATTTCTTGAGCTGGAAATTAATCAGCGTTTCTATGACCTTGGAAAGAAGGACGTAAGTGTTTACTACTTTTGGGACATTGTAGCATTTTTTGCCGTAACTTTTGATCATGTTAAAATTTGGTTCGTCGAATATGAACGTTACAGGTCTTTCTAGCTTGTTGAAACTTTTTCCGGTTTTCCTCAGTAGGGTTGGCTTTATAACAACGGAAGCTTACTTCTCTGATCCTGATAACCTCTTTACAGCTCGAATCAAACCATGAGTTTTCTTTGGGTTTGATAGATTTTACCCTATTCGGGATAAAATTTCTCATTCCACAATGAATTAAATTTGCGATCATATATGTACTGGCATCTACGTCACTATCGAGGAAGCATAGTGACCAGTTAAAGCTCCTGAAAAAATCATTGAGACCGTCCCAGTTGGCCTTCTCATATTGCCAAACGGTTCTCTTGGGAGTTTTTTATCTAACTGGATTTTGTTGGCATGAGAAATTTGCAGATATGACACAATGGTCTGATGTGCCTAGAGGCGATAATATACTAATAGTGTATTTATCAGGGTCAGAAGTAAGGAACAAGTCTAGAGTGTTAGCGGATTGACCTGCAACGTCAGGAATCCGAGTAGGCTCGTCAACAAGCTGAGTCATGTGGTTTAACTCAGCAAAAATCTCGACATACCTTCCTTCGGGTGTTGTCTGACCAGAATAGCGCAGCCACAAAGAATTGTGTACATTGAAATCGCCCGTAACAACGATTTCACTGTGCGGATTATGGGAAATAATTCTCAGGATTGAGTCGGACAGCGCATCGAATTCGTTAGAAGTCGAATTACTATCCAAACTTGGGCTACGATAAATGAAACATGTATGTATGATGTGCTTATTGACGGTGAATTGTAACCATATGGGGGCAGATAGTCGCAGATAGACCCAGGTTTTACTAAACTACAGTTTAAGACAATTTTGGCTCAACGAATACAGACCGATTTAAATTACAAATTGTTGCTTTCATATTTGTATAAGGTAATTATACTATGCAATTAGCTTCAAATATTTTGAAATGATAACCATAAAAAATATAGTCAACGTCCGAAAATTCAACCAAAGCTATGTTTAACTTAGACCCAGGTCTAAAATGACTATGAATATGCCCTATGAAGTTTAAGTTTGTATTTAAACAAGGGCCATATTGTAGTTGAAGCTGATAAGCCACATCATTACGTACACATATTGCGAGACCATGCTGTAAGAAAAATAAAGGCACTAAGCTACAACCCAGGTAGGCTAAATTTGGAGTAATCAGAATGCCAATACTGTCGGCCTGTTTTTTACAGTATGTACGTACACTGCACAGAAATTCTTTCTCAGCCCCCAAATGTTGCTGATATCGACTTTAAATTCACCTACCATTACCATTAAAAAACAAACATAAAAATATTTTTAACCCATATTTCCGCATCTTTTATTTTTAAAGTTTTAATAATATCTACGAAATAAGGCGAAGACTTTGTCTAGTTTCCTGAAATTTGACAGGAACTGTATTTTACTACGAACAAGTTTTAAGTTTTCCTCTTTTTTTGAATTTGTTATCTGTCGGGAAATTCTTGAAAACTGAGCTACTTAAGGAGGAAATATAAATAAAATACTTACGCTTTTCCAGAAACACAAAGTGCGCTGCAGTGTACATAACATAAATTAACAAAGTTTCAAAACTGTGCATACCTACCTTAGCATCCTTAAAATTTTAAAACTCGGGATAAAGTGTTTTTCCGTTTAGATAAGGTTAATTAGTTATATTTAGTTCATCATCTCAAAGACAGAAGTTTCGGCGACTGAAAAAACTTCCGAACAGACAATTTCGGCAACAAACAATGTGTAAATAAGTCACTATGTAGCTATGGCAAGGTACTGCCAAAAGTTTTCTATACTTATCTTCCATGCACATGGTATATTAGATACACTCCCAGTCACTCATTTGAAAGCACTAGTTTCACAACGGTTTTCTCTTGATAAATACTTGTAAGCAATATTTTTGATACCCGTGAATAGCTACATACATATAGTTTGCAATAAAAAAGGAAAACCTTCAAAAAGGAATAAGTTTAAGGGTTAAATAGGAAAATCCATAGGAATTTTCCAAATTATGTTAATGGACTGCAAAAAATGGATATAAAGGCTCGGCACTTGATTGATTCCAAAAATTGCTTTGCAAAAGTTAACATCACCGATTTTTTTCAAATAAAAGTTTAAAATATTTAAGTTAGGATAAAAAACTATATTTTATTTTAAACTTTAAGTTGAAATGGATTCTGAAAACACGTTGACAGTAGCAAAAAGCGGATCAATAGATGGTTTAAAGGAACTGGGATTCTCATGCCGAGAAATGCCTAGGAGACTGAATAGTAAGACCACTGTCAACAACACAACTATCTAGCAGACACCGAATACAATGAAAAAACTGAAGGGACGCACAGCTCAAGCACAAAAACAATCCGAGAAAAGCGACTGATTCTGCGGCTACCTTCAAATTCCGGACTATCAGCGCTCAACATAAGGTCAAAAGTGGGGTATCAGCTAGTATTTCCACGGTCTTAGGGAAAACTAAAAAACAGTGGTCACATCAAGCGTAAGAAAATCAAAAAGAAATCTGTTACGGCAGCTACACAAGGAACTACGTATGAATTTCGCCAGGGAGCATGTTGCCTGAAGCAAATCATAGAAACGGGTTGTCTTTTTAGGTAAAAATAATTTTATCTTGACGGACCCGACGCTTTAAGAAAAGAAGAACTTATTTTGTCAAGACATCACAACCGTTCATCAAGTGTTAAGATGTGGAGATCTATCACCTATCATGGAACAATTGAATTGGAGATTATAACTACAACAATGAACGGAAATAGTTACAAATGCCTGCTAGAACGGGCATTTCTAAAGCTAAAGAATATTTTTGAACCACTTGCTTGGATATTCCAACACGACAACACCCCTTCCATAATTCTAGGGTAGCTACAAGCTGGATTCAGTCGGAAAACATTGAACTTTTACCATGCCCACCCTATTCACTTAAAAATCCTCGAAAACGTTTGAGCCTTGATATCTCAAAAAGTTTATGAAGCTGGTAGATAGTTGGAAGATAAGGACGCCTTAATCGAAGCTATCTGCTATGCCTGGAGCGCCAGATTTCACTGGATTCTTAAAAAAAACTCTATGGTTCAATACCAAATCGCATAATAATTGACAAAATAATACATAAAATAATTGACAAAATAATAAATTAATAAAATAAAAAACATTTTTATAGTTTTGTTCTTTTTTATAAGATTTTTCAAGTGACGCATTTTGTATACCCATTTTTGTAGTCAGTTCTTATAATTTGTTAAATTCCTATGGAATGGCCAAGTTACACCTTTAAATGTATCCTTTTTCATTGCAAAATATAATAAATCTACTCACAGATATCAAACATTTCCAGGAAAAATATTTCCTACAGGTATTTATCGAGAAAAAACTTTTGTGAATATAGTGGCCTCAAACAAGTGACAGGGAGTGTACATGTACATCATAGTAAATCCGAAAGTTATTCAATTAAACTTTAAAACAATTACATACATACATCCACTCAGTCAGTTTCATTTAACATTAGAAGCAATATACTAGTGAAATTATACGTCCAATTTATAAAAGGTGTTCGAACTTTACGACACGCTCCCTGCTTTATTGATGCCGTAATATGAATATACAATGATCCACTGAGAAAATTCGTACATGCATGATTTGATTTGAACTCAACCAAAAAAATATTTAAATAATATTTTTCTGAGATTTTTGCGCTGCGAAATTCGTATTCGAAACTTAAATCAATCAAATTCTTTGAAGGTTACCGTTTGTTCCGTTAGTTATTTCTGCAATAAAACTCATTATAAAACAAGTTTTTATGAATTCTCCGGACATTGCAAATAACTTGGGACCATAGCCGTATTTAATCATCAGAAATTATCCATAAAGTTCATCAAAAAACATGGTACAAAAACAAAAGTAGCTTACGATAAACCTGAGTACGCTTTGAGTACGCTTCGAGTACGCTTTGAGTACGCGTCGAGTACGCTTCTTCGAGTACGCTTCGAGTACGCTTTAAGTACGCTTCGAGTACGCTTTGAGTACGCATCGAGTACGCTTCTTCGAGTACGCTTCGAGTACGAGTCGAGTACGCTTTGAGTACGCTTCGTGTACGCTTTGTGTACGCTTCGAGTACGATTCGAGTACGCTTCGAGTACGTTTCGAGTACGCTTCGAGTACGCTTCGAGTACGCTTCGAGTACGCTTCGAGTACGCTTCGAGTACACTTCGAGTACGCTTCGAGTACGCTTCGTGTTAACTTCGTGTAAGCTTTGTGTACGCTTCGAGTCCGCTTCGAAAACGCTTCTATAACGCTTCGAGTACGCTTCGAGTACGCTTCAGTACGCCTCGAGTACGCTTCGAGTACTCTTCGAGTACGCTTCGAAAACTCTTCGAGTACGCTTTGAGTACGCTTCGAGTACGCTTCGAGTACACTTATTGGAACAGTACATTAATTTATTTTTTGATTTAAATTTACCAGTCTTTGCACGAAGCCATCAAAACTGAAATAAAATAGGGCAGAAATAATTGCGTACAAGTTTAATAATAATAGCAATAAATGAAATTAGTAATAAATAAAATCTGATCCCCTGAGAACCGATTTTAAAAATTCAAATTATTGAGTCTGTCGTAAAGAACTAAGCTTAACACAATTCTAATAATTTATATATATTATATATACGCGTTTGAGTCAATATGACAAAGTGAAAGAAAATCAAATTCCGTACAAATAAAAGTTATGTTGTCTAAATTTTGACGTTTCCACTTAAAGATTCAACACTCAACTCACTATCATAAGTGTCAAAGATTTACTTTTGATACAATTTAACATAATTTTAGTTGTTTTTATTGAATTCAAAGATCTTTTTGAAAAAACTTGGTCTTAATTCGCTTTGTTTCCACATCTACTTTGGAATTTTAATCATGGGACCCAAATCCATATTTGTTCCAGCTCCGACTCTTGACTCTCCTAAGAAGATATAGGGCATTGAAGTTTTCAAAAACCATCACACAATTAAAAGTTTGCTGCCTTCTTATCTCTTAAGAAACCTATCACAGACATAAAACTGGCCATACAGGAACGATTCGAATGGCTCGCACCTCGTAACCAATTTGGTTTGAGGTTTTCCGACTGAACCTTTTTGACATTTATCCAGTATAAAATTTCCAAAGCCAATTGGCTACGAGCCATTTGAATAGCTCGTGCATGACCAGATTAAGACAACAAATTGCAAACCAAATATTTATTGCTCACACATTTTTTTGGTGAGGAAGTATTGTGAGGGGAAATACGTTAAATTGGTCGCGTATGACTTTGAGGAACAATAAAATGCAAAGTCCAAGATGTTACTAATTTTTGTGGTGTCAAAACCTATTGAACTAAACTATTTTTATTTTTAACCAAAAATTTACTTAAAAAAAAAAACTCCCGCCAATGATTTTTTAAGTTGTTGATATTTTGTTATTGTTTTTCAATCCCTTTGGACAACCTGCCCTGTGCTCGTGCAGTGCATGATGTTTCTCTAGTCATCATACACCTAAAATATATATACTTTATTTGCAAAAAGGATACTCGAACAAATTGCAACAAGTGAACCATACACTTTTGGTTTAGGTTTGGTAACCCATTTACCATTGATGTAACTGGAGTAGAAACTGGTTCCTTTCTACTTGCATTTTGTATGATTTTTTTCTTGTTTTTTTTTTATTCACCTTTGTGAAATGAATGTCTATAGAATTTGAAAGTGGATATGCTTACATTTTATAGCGATATTGATATACTATTGATATATGTACTAGGTAGGTTTAACCCCATACCTAAATCAATATTGTACAGCCATGATGTATAAGAGAACAGATTCTGGTATGTTTTTGTATCACGTGGTATTTGAGTTGTTGATATAAATTTCCTTACATAAATAATATTTATAGGCAATTTATTCAAATACATTAGATGACGGATATAAGAAAGTCTCATATAAGAAAAACACGCTTATAAGACGCACATTCCCATAAAGATACGTGTTAAATAAGATACATATAAGAAAAACGTTTATAAGATAAACACTGATATAAGAAACTTATTCTGATACAAATTGCATTCACTACATAGAAAATTAAACTTTTATAAGAAATTTTCCCGTGCAAACTTTCAAATGATGTGCCGTTTAATTTTCACATTTCTGAACCCACCATCATTGAATGGCCAAAGAAATGACAGATCGACGATCAGCGAGAAAGAAAAAAGCCCATACATTGACAGTGGATACGTTTTATTTCTTATGTGTTTTTATTTATACAAGACATTTTCTTTCTTACATACATTTTACTTATATAAGAATTTTTCTTTCTCATGTACAATGTTTTATATAAGAAAACACGGATATAAGAAAGGAATTCTTTGGATTGTTTGAGTTTCTTATATCCGTCATCTACTGTACCGGCAATTTAAATGGATATTCGAAGTGAAATCCGTTTATGCACCAGGAGGTTATTTTTATATTTGAATTAACGATTGACATTTACGATGTTGATGGAAATTATGTTGTTGCTTACATAAAAATCTATCTTAATCTGTGAGAGCTTTTCTGATGCATTGAAGGTTCCATCAAAATGAAGTCAATCATCCTTATTTAAAAAATCCAAGATTATCAAGTTTATTTTTTATGTTTCACAATCAAATTAATGGAATGAGGCATTTTTTGTTTACTCAAATCCAGACGAGATTTAATAAGTTCCGAAACCAAATAAAATCAACCAGACTCATTGCAAAATTGTTTATAAACAAGCAAATGGAGCAACAAAATGCAAAGAGGCGTTGAGAGAACATCAGATTTTAAATTATTTTTGATGATGTTAACTGAAGATTATTGAACATTTAAAATTCCAAGCATATTGCAATTAATTAAAAAAAATTAAATAAATAATTTTAGATTTAAATCATTTTTTGTTTCTAAACAAGTATTTGATGCGGGTATTCTCTTCAACTTAAATGAAATTTAAATTATTTTCCGGTGCATAATCTAAAGACTGTAATGATTTTGTGAATTTGTGTGATTTTGTGTTTTAAGACTTAACTCTCAACTAAAATATAACGGTACCTGTCATATAATATATGAAATAAGAGTCGTTTCGTCAAAAAATTCTAAGAATTACTGAGGCGGAGCTCATCTAAATCCTACTTTAAGCGTGCACATCCAGAAAAAATAGAGAAAAAAAATCTGAAAAAGATGACTTAAACTATTCAAATTTATATATATGACTTATCCAAAATGTGCTATTTAAAAATTTCCAATTCAAAAGTGATTCAAATTCCGTATGTTGGATAAATAGGAAGGAAGGCTGTTATACTATAATTTACATATACGAAGAATGTAACTACAGCGGAATGCGGAATATATTATTTGTTATTCAATGCACGCAGTCTGTTTCGTCCGAATCAGAAATATGTAAATGTGTACAAGGAACCCTTTACCTTTACAATACAATGTGTACGGATCTCCTTTTTTACATGACAATAACCACCTGAATAAATATTTAAAAACAAAACGAGATTGTGTTTCATCCTGCATGGCATCTTCTTCAAAATGTCAATAATTTGAATCCAACAAAATAGTAATCAAACTGAACCAAGTGTCAAGTTTAACCAAGCGTTGTACATGGAACACTCAATTTCGTTTTTCCATTTTATTTGCGATATACGTTTAGTATAGGGCAAGTTTAGGATTCGTGCAAAAAAAAAATTCGAGATAATAATTTTCCCTAACATTACGATGATAGAGAACGCGAAAAAAAGTGGGTCTCGCAATTCTGTTTGTCTGTCTGTCCTTCTGTCTGTACCTCGACCTGCAGCCTAAACGGCTGAAGCGATTTTCTTCAAACTTTGGACTTAAGGTTCTTATGGGATTCCCTAGAGGAGAAATTGAAATTTTTTTTTTAGCTCAAAAAATAACAGTACTTGCCATACAACCAATATACAAAAATTGATTTATTTAAAAAACGGCTCTAACGATTTGAGGAAAAAAATTACGAGCTAATAAAATTACTACAATTAATATTTTGGAAGAAAAGAAAAATTTTATAACGGTTATTAACGGTACCTGTCATAGAACCAATTTTTTGGTTTTCAAATTTCTCTTTAACCGCTACACCGATTTCAACTTAATTTTTTATGTAAGAGGTCCTTTATAATTTAAGCAATTTTGTATATAAAATTTTTCAAAAAAATAATTCTTGATTTTTAAAAAAATATTAAATTTTTTTTTTTGAAAGTTCTTGAAGACGGCTCAATGATTTTTTTTTTAATTTTGTGAAAAATTGTATTTTATTAAATACTAAAAGTTGGCATACCAAATTTAACATTTTTAAATTTTCAAGAATTTTTATATACATATAAAAAATTATTTTATAAAAAAAATCGGCTCTAAAAATTTTTAAAATTTTATTTTCATAAATTCATATTTATCAAAAAAATCAGATGGCATACTTTTTTTGTGCTCTATCTGTTTTAGCTATTAAAAAAAAAGAATTATATTAATTTATACTTAAACTTTTTAAACATTTTTTTTAATGATATCATAATGTTATAGAACCACTATATGGCCCTCATTATGATTTATGAATAGCGAATTCGATAATTTCGTATTAAGACTAGCGATTCGCTAAAATTTAGTTCGCTTCAAATGTCAAAACTTTAATGAATTTGATTATCACTGTATGACAAATAGCGAACTTTCGCTAATCTGTTCGCTAAAAGAGTCCAAACTTATCGAACTAAAATTCTATGTGATAACAGTATCGAATTAAAAGTTAAAGACCTTTTAATTATTTGTTATTGTTTATTTTAGGCAAAAATTAAGAAAGAAATAAATTGATATGTATTTTAAATTAAATGGCAGTCGATTTCCAAATTTGTAGGTCTTCCGCGTCGAATAAATGGTCGATTTGTAAGGCAAGTTCAGGATCTCAAAGGTCTCACTGTAAAAATACTGAGCAAAACAAATGTTAGCTCGCCTGCTCACGTCCATCTGTTCGAAGATAAATTTGAGATCTCATTTTCCTTAACTTGCAAAAAACCCATTTGATTTGAGGAAGGGACACGGAATCACTCACTTATTTTGTAGGAATAATTAACATGAATGTGGAAATCTTATTTTTCCAATTAAAAAAAACACAAATGCGTCCTTGCTATGTATATGTGAAAATAGAACATAACCTTAGAAAAACAAGAAATATGAACGGGCATAGATAATTAAATTGGTCAAACAATTGCGAAATGCAAATAATCTGGGAGCTGAAACTAAAACCACACTAATTACCCACATCGTTTTGGAAACATTTCAGGACAAGAAATTTTATTTTGCAATCTTCACTATACACTCACATTATACAAATAGTACCGAATAATAAAATTATTTTAAATTTATTGGAAAGTTTAGCCAGCCGTCTTATACAAAATTAATATGTGAGTAATGCTCCATTCAAATATTATTTTCATTTTTAACAAACAAATAATCACAATTCACAAACAGAAATATAAAGTCTAGCCATTTGACGTTTAACATGTGTAAATTCATATGAAAACTGTTGGCAGCATTGATTTCTGAAGCGAATCTGCAAGTTCGCTAACGATAATACCGTGATAAGTGAAATTCGCTAAATCGTTCGACTTTAAGCGAACGTTCGATTCGCTATTCATAATCAGGGCCTACATTGTCAATTTTAAGCTACGTTCAAGTTGTTAGCTACGAGAGCAAGTTTGTGCGATCCAGTCGTGCCCATTTTTTTCCTTCCATCACCTTTGAAAAATAACATAACCAAACGATGAATTTACACTGGAGCATTCCCTCACACCTCAAATACTATATCCAACACTGACAAAAACCCAATTTAGAATCAAAAGGGGTAACAGAGCAATCCGTGTTGTAGCAGGCGTGAAATGCTGAAAAAATGCTGGAAATTTCATTCCTGGCAGTTGAAAAAAGGTAAGAGCGCGAAATTCAATTTTATGATGACGACAGCGACGACGGCGAAGTCGACAAGGAATTGTGTTTGTAGACTTTTAAAGCGCTGCATGTTTAGTTTGATGGATTAGGAATATTTATGTGTTGGTGTGGTTACAGAATGTGAATGAATTTTAGAACAACAGATGTGAACTTCCTGAAATTTTTTTTTCCAAATCCAATAAGCCCCTAGTGCATTTTGAATAGAAAAAAAGTAGTTATTTCAGCATGACGCTTATGAATTTTCGGGGTATAAGGAACCTTTTATTTTAATATTTAGCTATTTGAAGTGAAACTTCTTTGCGCACGTTGAGAGTGAAATTTCAACGTTGAATTTTTGTGAAACGAAAAAATGTAACGCCACATGTGCAACGCTGAGATCATTGATTAGCTAAGTTGTTGAAGGTAGGGTAAAAGTAAAAAAATTATTGATAGTCATACATATTTTATAGTGCAATAAGTTTAGATTTTTTGATAATCTTTATTATTGTAGCAGATAAAAGGGAAAATGTCCTTTAATGTCTTTTTTTCTAATTTCTTTAATTAGAATGCTAGACAGGAGAATGGGCAAAAATGTATGGGAGCTGGTCTACCCACTCAACAGCAATGTGTTATATGTCGTTGAAAAGGTAATTTTACTTACTTCATTTCATTGTATGACCATTAAGCTCTAAACTATGGGGTTCGTGAGATATTCGGAATCAAAGCACCGAAAAAGACAATAATGCATTTCTTCATTGGTAGTGTGTCCTCATACCTACATTAATCTGTGATACATCGTTGAAAAGATAATTTTGTGTACTTTATTTTTGTATATAGCCGTGAAGACGTAGATCATAGGGTGCAAGAGATATGTGGGCATACAAATCGGCAAATATAACAACAATGCAATTCTTCATTTGGTACTGGTCTACCGACTCAACAGTAATGAGTCATACGTCGTTGTAAAGGTTATGGCATTTGCTTCATTTGATTATGTGGCAGTTAAGCTCTAAACCATGGGGTTCGTAAGATATTCGGCTCTTAAGCACAAAAAACAGCAATAATGCAATTCTGCATTGGTAACTTATCAACCAAGTCAACAACTATGAGTCATGTGTCGTTGAAAAGGCTGTTGCGTGTACTTCTTTTTATTATATGACCGTTAAAGTGTAAATAATGGGATTCGAGAGATATGTGCCAACAACGCTGAAAAGTGCAGTAATGCAATTCCGCACTGGTAGCTGGTCTTTCAACTCAACAGAAATCTCTCTTATATCTTTGAAAACGCTATTGCATGTACTTCATTTTGCAATATGCCGTTTAGCTGTAGACCGTGGGGTTTAAGAGGTATTTGGATACAAAATATAAACATAAATAAAAAAAACACACTTATAATATTTTATTTGAATTTTTTTTTACATTTATATCATACTTTCGTCCAGTATGACATTACTAAGGCGGTCCGCAGGTGGTGTAAACCCATTTTGATGGCGGGCTATGCACATATACCACAAAATTGATACATTATGTGCACATGTACCGAAAGTTCGGCGCCCCGTCAAGCATGAACAATAAAAGTGTTTAAAAGCCTCTCGTCCTTCCCTACCTCTATTTATAAGTATATATGTGTAGTATTTCTTGGCTCTACTATGACGCGATTGTATTCGAGCTTAACTGCCATATAATAAAATGAAGCAGATGCTATAAGCTTTTCAACGACGTATGACTCATCACTGTTGAGTTGGTAGACCAGTACCCAATGAAGATGTGCATTTTTGTTATATTTACCTAACATCATGGCCAAATACCTCTTGAACCCCACGGCCTATAGCTAAACGGCATATTGCAAAATGAAGTACATGCAATAGCGTTTTCAAAGATATAAGAGAGATTTCTGTTGAGTTGAAAGACCAGCTACCAGTGCGGAATTGCATTACTGCACTTTTCAGCGTTTTTGGCACATATCTCTCGAATCCCATTATTTACACTTTAATGGTCATATAATAAAAAGAAGTACACGCAACAGCCTTTTCAACGACACATGACTCATAGTTGTTGACTTGGTTGATAAGTTACCAATGCAGAATTGCATTATTGCTGTTTTTTGTGCTTAAGAGCCGAATATCTTACGAACCCCATGGTTTAGAGCTTAACTGCCACATAATCAAATGAAGCAAATGCCATAACCTTTACAACGACGTATGACTCATTACTGTTGAGTCGGTAGACCAGTACCAAATGAAGAATTGCATTGTTGTTATATTTGCCGATTTGTATGCCCACATATCTCTTGCACCCTATGATCTACGTCTTCACGGCTATATACAAAAATAAAGTATCTTTTCAACGATGTATCACAGATTAATGTAGGTATGAGGACACACTACCAATGAAGGAATGCATTATTGTCTTTTTCGGTGCTTTGATTCCGAATATCTCACGAACCCCATAGTTAAGAGCTTAATGATCATACAATGAAATGAAGTCAGTAAAATTACCTTTTCAACGACATACAACACATTACTGTTGAGTGGGTAGACCACTTTGCCCATTCTCCTTTGAAATTTGTTTGGTGAATAGATAATGAAATTCTAAGAATCTTACTAGTGTAAGATTTTTATCTATCTCCTACTGGTATGGAGGTATAAATTATTTTTATTAATCAAAAATAAAAAAATTATATATGGTTGCAAAATAAATAAAACCAAATTAAAGTTGTCATATACAAATTTTTGATTTTGCGAACATTTTGAGTGTGGGAATTTTTGGAAATAGTCGGAAAACCTAATCAAATAAACTGATTTATATCTTTTAAGTTTTCACCTTTTTTACCTTAAATTTTCAACATTATTATTTAATTTTCAAGCTTTCAATCCCAACCCATCGATCATTTTGATATAGAACACATAGCTGTGTCTTAGGGCCTATTATTACTCGCGAGTCGAACGTTCGAATCGAGTCGAACGTTTTTTAAATCACTTTTATCGTAGTTTTAAGAATAGCAAACTGCGGCGTTCGAATAGAGCAACATCTCAATTCAACACATTTTTGACATTTTAGCCGAATATAGTTAAGTGAACCATAAATGGTAATAAAGAAATAAAAAACCTAAACAATAGAAGTTATATTGTTTTTATTTTAGTGGACTGTATTGAATGAAAAAAAAAAATATATATATAATTTGCAGTGTGTTTATGCTGTAAATTTTATAAACGTCGGTAGCCATCGACTAAAATGTTGCGTCTTAGAAAGGTAACAATTACAGCTCTAACTGATGAGGTCCACTGTAATTGTTATCAGGACTGAAACGCATTGGACTAAAGGTCGTTTAAATACTTTTCATAAATGGTAATGCCAAAAGTCCGATTCGTCAAATATTTCTTGCGACTCGCGATTCATAATAGGTGCCTTAGATCGCCAAAGAAGTTTCACTTCTGCCACGAGTACTGAGTTGCACGCGCCCTTTTTTTTGTTTTTGTTAAATGTGACTCCTTCAAGTCCAGCAGGAGGTAATATAAATCTCGGTCTTATCATTTCATTTCACACTGCCCTTCCATTTTCTTTGCTCTCTTTCATTATTATTCTACTGAAGAATTATATATCATTTATCTCATAAGATTTTCTTTTACTGCTAAAACAAAGTGAGAATTAAACATGACCTTGGGTCATAATCCAATTCAAATACTATTAGCCTTATATAACTTGTACAAAGTTATGTATAAATATTTATCGCTATAAGATAAAGTTTCTGATGATTAGCACCAATATTATTTTTTCATGTTTATGATGCCAATTTGTCTGGGTCTAAGAAATAATAGTACAAAAGGTAGCGTTGCAAATTAATTTATCATTAAAATCTACTGCTAGTTTTAGTACTATAAATTCTAGTGAATTCACCTAAACGGTGGCAAAAAGCTAGAGCATGTAGGTTGGGTCAAGTCAAAGCAAAAATCGTTTGGGAGGGTGGTCTATTCCCCGATTTGGCGGAAGGGCAAATTTTCTGAAAAAAAAAAAAAAAAAAAAATACTGAAAAGAAAACAAAAATTATTAAATAACAACGGTAACACTTACAATACCCTTAATATCCTTCTTTAATTTTCATTTTAAATAGAGTTCTTTTAATGAAACATTTTAAAAAAATTAATTTTCAAACCCAAAATTTTGAACAAAAATTCTAATTGTTTTTCAAAATTTTACGTTATTCGGTAAAGTGAAAACTCTTTTCTTTGATTTTCTTTTTAATTTAATTTAAGTTTTTTTTGTTTCCTTTTTTAAATAAAGCTCTTTTAATGAACACCTTTTGAAAAATTAATTTTCAAACTTAAAACTAAAAAACTAAATTTCAAACTAATTTTATTCAAAGTCTGATTATTCGAAATGGTGGGTGAATTTAGGGTTGACGACGGCAACATTCGGAGACTTAGGCAGAATTTTTGTGTTGCATATGTCCATACTGTGAAAAACAGGCCAGCTGTTTTGGCACTAAGTGAAACCCAGGTAGGGGAAAATACCGATCACTCGGAATTCAGCCTATATGGTTATAGCTTAGTGCCTCTTTTTTTTCTCCCATCATGGTCTCGCCGTGTGTGTTCGTAATGATGTTGCTTATCAGCTTCAACCACAATATGGATCGTGTTTTAATACGAAATTTAATTTCATGTGGTTCAAATTCACCGTACATAAGCGCATCATGCATACTTGTTTTATTTATCGTAGCCCTAGTTTGGATGGTAATTCGACTTCTAACGAATTCGATGCACTAACCGACTCCATCCAGAGAATTATTATCTCATAAGAGAGAATTATTACCCATTTTCCGCACAGTGAAATCGTTGTTACGGGCGATTTCAATGTACATAATTCTTCGTGGCTACGCTATTCGGGTCAGACAACACCCGAAGGAAGGGATGCCGAGATTTTTGCTGAGTTGAACAACCTTACTCAACTTGTTAACGAGCCTACTCAGATTCCTGACGTTGCAGGCCAATCCGCCAACACCCGAGACTTGTTCCTTACTTCTGACCCTGATAAATACATTATTAGTGTATTATCGCCTCTAGTCGCATCAGACCATTGTGTCGTATCAGCGAATTTCTCGCGTCACCGAAACACAGTTAAAGAAAAAAACTCCCAAAAGAACCGTTTGGCAGTACGAGAAAGCCAACTGGGACGGTCACAATGTTTTCTTGAGGATCTTTAACTGGTCACTATGCTTCCTCGATAGTGACGTAGATTCCAGTGCAGATATGATTACAAACTTAATTTTTTGTGGAATGAGAAATTTTATACCGAATAGGGTGAAATCTATCAAACGCAAAGAAAACCCATGGTTTGATTCGAGGTGTAAGGAGGTTATTTGGGTTAGAGAAGTAAGCTTCCGTTGTTATAAAGCTATCAACCCTACTGAGGACAACCGAATAAAGTTTCAACAATCTAGACAGACCTGTAACGTCAAAAATAAAATGACGCCCGGGCGTCAAAAATAAAATGACACCAAGGCGTCAAAAACAAAATGACGCTCGGGCGTCAAAAAAAATGACAAATCCTCCAAGAGTATCACTTGTCACGAATAAGTGCTTCTCGTCTAGCCGTTCAGATTCGGCGTCAAAAACAAAATGACGCCCGGGCGTCATTTTATTTTTGACGCCCGGGCGTCAATTTATTTTTTGACGTCCGGGCGTCATTTTGTTTTTGACGCCGAATGCCGAATCCGAACGGCTAGACGAGAAGCACTTATTCGTGACAAATGATACTCTTGGAGGATTTGTCATTTTCTCGCAAGAGGCAGTAGCCCTGAAAAAAAACTTTAGTTTTTGGGTGGACGAGGCTGGGAAGCGAACCCAGACCTCCAGCGTGACAGTTGAACGCACTAACCATTACGCTACGGGCTACTACTGTTGAAATATATATACAAGAATAAATATAAATCTAAATAAAACAACAGGAGAATGGGCATTTTGGTCTACCTATTGCCCACGAATGAGATACACATCGTTGGAAAGCTTAGCTCTAGTACATCATTTTTGTGTATAGACACAAAGCTGTAAGCCAAGGGGTTTAGGTAGTAAATGGCAACAAATATTGCAACTAGAGCAAACATTAATTGCAATAGTGTTCCATTGAATTGACAGTATTTGTCACTTTTGATGAACTAAATAGACCCTCAAATAAAGGAACTTTTATACCAAGGACAAATAATACGAATAGTATTATAGGTTATAATAGGTTGACGAATAATTCGCTTAACACTATGAAAATTCTACTTTTTTTATTCGATTTAGTGAATGGGAATAATTTTGCGTCTAGTGCCCATAACTGAGATATACAACATTGGAAAGCTTAGTTCAAGGGCATCATTTTCGAATATGGGTACAGAACTGTAAACCATTGGGCTTAGGCAGAATATAACAAAATATACAACAATTCATCTATGTTTATTTGTATTTGCAAAGTGTTTTTCTTTTCTCTGGTCGCTTATTTTAGCCAACTCCCATTGTTTAGGACAAAAAAAAAATACTCGTACGTTGGTACACTCCATAGTACCTAATCATTTTAATATGTCTCGTTTCTGGGCACTAGGTAGACCAGGTCCCATATATTTTTGTCCATTCTCCTTTATTGACATCTTGACACACAACAAATCAGTTTTCACAGTCAAATGTATTACAAAAAATGTATACCCTGCTTATAGTCTAGCAGATATCTTTGATTTTCGGGCAGTCATTTCTTTTTCTTGTTTATTAGATTTCGTCAGTTTGGAATTTGGAAGACTACAGATACAACTAAACAAATTTCAGGAGTACCTACATATATACATATCTACAAATTAAATTATTTTTCTATAGGATTCATATTATGGGCGTCAAAAACAAATTGACGCCCGGGCGTCAAAAACAAAATGACGCCCGGGCGTCAGAAATAAAATGAAGCCCGGGCGTCAAAAAAAATGACGCCCGGGCGTCAAAAATAAAATGACGCCCGGGCGTCATAAATAAAATGACGCCCGGGCGTCAGAAATAAAATGACGCCCGGGCGTCAAAAACAAAATGACGCCCGGGCTTCAGAAATAAAATGACGCCCGGGCGTCAAAAAAAAAATGATGCCCGGGCGTCAAAAAAAATTGACGCCCGGGCGCCAAAAAACAAAATGACGCCCGGGCGTCAGAAATAAAATGACGCCCGGGCGTAAAAAATAAAATGACGCCCGGGCGTCAGAAATAAAATGACGCCCGGGAGTCAAAAAGAAATTAACGCCCGGGCGTCAGAAATAAAATGACGCCCGGACGTCAAAAAAAAAATGACGCCTGGGCGTCAAAAACAAAATGACGCTCGGGCGTCAAAAATAAAATGACGCCCGGGCGTCAGAAATAAAATGACGCCCGGGCGTCAAAAAAAAAATGACGCCCGGGCGTCAAAAACAAAATGACGCCCAGGCGTCAAAAATAAAATGACGCCCGGGCGTCAGAAATAAAATGACGCCCGGGCGTCAAAAAAAAATGACGCCTGGGCGTCAAAAACGAAATGACGCCCGAGCGTCAAAAACAAAATGACGCCCGGGCGTCAGAAATAAAATGACGCCCGGGCGTAAAAAATAAAATGACGCCCGGGCGTCAGAAATAAAATGACGCCCGGGAGTCAAAAAGAAATTAACGCCCGGGCGTCAGAAATAAAATGACGCCCGGGCGTCAAAAAAAAAATGACGCCTGGGCGTCAAAAACAAAATGACGCTCGGGCGTCAAAAATAAAATGACGCCCGGGCGTCAGAAATAAAATGACGCCCGGGCTTCAGAAAAAAAATGACGCCCGGGCGTCAGAAATAAAATGACGCCCGGGCGTCAAAAAGAAATTGACGCCCGGGCGTCAAAAACAAAATGACGCCCGGGCGTCAAAAATAAAATGACGCCCGGGCGTCAGAAATAAAATGACGCCCGGGCGTCAAAAAAAAATGACGCCTGGGCGTCAAAAACAAAATGACGCTCGGGCGTCAAAAATAAAATGACGCCCGGGCGTCAGAAATAAAATGACGCCCGGGCGTCAGAAATAAAATGACGCCCGGGCGTCAAAAAAAAAATGACGCCCGGGCGTCAAAAACAAAATGACGCCCAGGCGTCAAAAATAAAATGACGCCCGGGCGTCAGAAATAAAATGACGCCCGGGCGTCAAAAAAAATGACTCCTGGGCGTCAAAAACGAAATGACGCCCGGGCGTCAAAAATAAAATGACGCCCGGGCGTCAAAAAAAAATGACGCCCGGGCGTCAAAAACAAAATGACGCCCGAGCGTCAAAAACAAAATGACGCCCGGGCGTCAAAAATAAAATGACGCCCGGGCGTCAGAAATAAAATGACGCCCGGGCGTCAAAAAAAAAATGACGCCCGGGCGTCAAAAACAAAATGACGCTCGGGCGTCAAAAATAAAATGACGCCCGGGCGTCAGAAATAAAATGACGTCCGGGCGTCTAAAAAAAAAATGACGTCAAAAAAAAAATGACGCCCGGGCGTCAAAAACAAAATGACGCCCGGGCGTCAAAAATAAAATGACGCCCGGGCGTCAGAAATAAAATGACGCCCGGGCGTCAAAAAAAAATGACGCCCGGGCGTCAAAAACAAAATGACGCCCGGGCGTCAAAAATAAATTGACGCCCGGGCGTCAAAAACAAAATGACGCCCGAGAGTCAAAAACAAAATGACGCCCGGGCGTCAAAAATAAAATGACGCCCGGGCGTCAAAAACAAAATGACGCCCGGGCGTCAAAAATAAAATGACGCCCGGGCGTCAGAAATAAAATGACGCCCGGGCGTCAAAAAAAAATGACGCCCGGGCGTCAAAAACAAAATGACGCCCGGGCGTCAAAAATAAAATGACGCCCGGGCGTCAAAAACAAAATGACGCCCGAGAGTCAAAAACAAAATGACGCCCGGGCGTCAAAAATAAAATGACGCCCGGGCGTCAGAAATAAAATGACGCCCGGGCGTGAGAAATAAAATGACGCCCGGGCGTCAGAAATAAAATGACGCCCGGGCGTCAAAAAAAAAAATGACGCCCGGGCGTCAAAAACAAAATGACGCTCGGGCGTCAAAAATAAAATGACGCCCGGGCGTCAGAAATAAAATGACGCCCGGGCGTCAGAAATAAAATGACGCCCGGGCGTCAGAAATAAAATGACGCCCGGGCGTCAAAAACAAAATGACGCCCGGGCGTCAATTTATTTTTTGACGCCCGGGCGTCATTTTGTTTTTGACGCCCGGGCGTCATTTTATTTTTGACGCCCGGTCGTCAATTTATTTTTTGACGCCCGGGCGTCATTTTGTTTTTGACGCCCGGGCGTCATTTTATTTCTGACGCCCGGCGTCATTTCGTTTTTGACGCCCGGGCGTCATTTTGTTTTTGACGCCCGGGCGTCATTTTATTTTTTGAAGCCCGGGCGTCATTTTGTTTTTGACGCCCGGGCGTCATTTTATTTCTGACGCCCGGGCGTCATTTTATTTCTGACGCCCGGGCGTCATTTTATTTTTGACGCCCGAGCGTCATTTTGTTTTTGACGCCCGGGCGTCATTTTTTTTTTGACGCCCGGGCGTCATTTTATTTCTGACGCCCGGGCGTCATTTTATTTCTGACGCCTGGGCGTCATTTTGTTTTTGACGCCCGGGCGTCATTTTATTTCTGACGCCCGGGCGTCATTTTATTTCTGACGCCTGGGCGTCATTTTGTTTTTGACGCCCGGGCGTCATTTTATTTCTGACGCCCGGCGTCATTTCGTTTTTGACACCCGGGCGTCAATTTATTTTTGACGCCCGAGCGTCATTTTATTTCTGACGCCTGGGCGTCATTTTGTTTTTGACAAAATGACGCCCGGGCGTCAAAAATAAAATGACGCCCGGGCGTCAGAAATAAAATGACGCCCGGGCGTCAAAAAAAAAATTACGCCCGGGCGTCAAAAACAAAATGACGCTCGGGCGTCAAAAATAAAATGACGCCCGGGCGTCAGAAATAAAATGACGTCCGGGCGTCTAAAAAAAAAATGACGTCAAAAAAAAAATGACGCCCGGGCGTCAAAAACAAAATGACGCCCGGGCGTCAAAAATAAAATGACGCCCGGGCGTCAGAAATAAAATGACGCCCGGGCGTCAAAAAAAAATGACGCCCGGGCGTCAAAAACAAAATGACGCCCGAGAGTCAAAAACAAAATGACGCCCGGGCGTCAAAAATAAAATGACGCCCGGGCGTCAAAAACAAAATGACGCCCGGGCGTCAAAAATAAAATGACGCCCGGGCGTCAGAAATAAAATGACGCCCGGGCGTCAAAAAAAAATGACGCCCGGGCGTCAAAAACAAAATGACGCCCGGGCGTCAAAAATAAAATGACGCCCGGGCGTCAAAAACAAAATGACGCCCGAGAGTCAAAAACAAAATGACGCCCGGGCGTCAAAAATAAAATGACGCCCGGGCGTCAGAAATAAAATGACGCCCGGGCGTGAGAAATAAAATGACGCCCGGGCGTCAGAAATAAAATGACGCCCGGGCGTCAAAAAAAAAAATGACGCCCGGGCGTCAAAAACAAAATGACGCTCGGGCGTCAAAAATAAAATGACGCCCGGGCGTCAGAAATAAAATGACGCCCGGGCGTCAGAAATAAAATGACGCCCGGGCGTCAAAAACAAAATGACGCCCGGGCGTCAATTTATTTTTTGACGCCCGGGCGTCATTTTGTTTTTGACGCCCGGGCGTCATTTTATTTTTGACGCCCGGTCGTCAATTTATTTTTTGACGCCCGGGCGTCATTTTGTTTTTGACGCCCGGGCGTCATTTTATTTCTGACGCCCGGCGTCATTTCGTTTTTGACGCCCGGGCGTCATTTTATTTTTTGAAGCCCGGGCGTCATTTTGTTTTTGACGCCCGGGCGTCATTTTATTTCTGACGCCCGGGCGTCATTTTATTTCTGACGCCCGGGCGTCATTTTATTTTTGACGCCCGAGCGTCATTTTGTTTTTGACGCCCGGGCGTCATTTTTTTTTTGACGCCCGGGCGTCATTTTATTTCTGACGCCCGGGCGTCATTTTATTTCTGACGCCTGGGCGTCATTTTGTTTTTGACGCCCGGGCGTCATTTTATTTCTGACGCCCGGGCGTCATTTTATTTCTGACGCCTGGGCGTCATTTTGTTTTTGACGCCCGGGCGTCATTTTATTTCTGACGCCCGGCGTCATTTCGTTTTTGACACCCGGGCGTCAATTTATTTTTGACGCCCGAGCGTCATTTTATTTCTGACGCCTGGGCGTCATTTTGTTTTTGACGCCCGGGCGTCATTTTATTTCTGACGCCCGGGCGTCATTTCGTTTTTGACGCCCGGGCGTCAATTTGTTTTTGACGCCCGGGCGTCATTTTTTTTTTGACGTCATTTTGTTTTTGACGCCCGGGCGTCATTTTATTTCTGACTCCCGGGCGTCATTTTATTTCTGACGCCCGGGCGTCATTTTATTTCTGACGCCCGGCGTCATTTCGTTTTTGACGCCCGGGCGTCAATTTATTTTTGACGCCCGAGCGTCATTTTATTTCTGACGCCCGGGCGTCATTTTGTTTTTGACGCCCGCGCCCGGGCGTCATTTCGTTTTTGACGCCCGGGCGTCAATTAGTTTTTGACGCCCGGGCGTCATTTTATTTTTGACGCCCGGGCGTCATTTTATTTTTGACGCCCGGGCGTCAATTTATTTTCTGACGCCCGGGCGTCATTTCGTTTTTGACGCCCGGGCGTCATTTTATTTTTGACGCCCGGGCGTCAATTCATTTTTTGACGCCCGGGCGTCATTTTGTTTTTGACGCCCGGGCGTCATTTTATTTTTGACGCCCGGGCGTCATTTTATTTTTGACGCCCGGGCGTCAATTCATTTTTTGACGCCCGGGCGTCATTTTGTTTTTGACGCCCGGGCGTCATTTTATTTCTGACGCCCGGGCGTCATTTTATTTCTGACGCCCGGGCGTCATTTTGTTTTTGACGCCCGGGCGTCATTTTGTTTTTGACGCCTTGGCGTCATTTTATTTCTGACGCCCGGGCGTCATTTTATTTCTGACGCCCGGGCGTCAATTTTTTTTTGACGCCCGGGCGTCATTTTTTTTTGACGCCCGGCCGTCATTTTATTTCTGACGCACGATTTGGCAATAACTTTTTTTAAGTGGTACCCTCTACCATACAATTTATCAAAGTTGATAAATGTATTTGTTGAAAGAAATTGACTGCCTCTTAATACTTTTTTACGGAAGCACACTTTATAAAACCCTTCTTATTGAATATCAAGAAAGCAGACATGGTGGGAAAATTGGGAAGCAAAATTATTTCGATTTATTTTCTTTGTTTCCTTGAAACCTTTTATAAAAAGCTAAAGGTACATTATTTATAAAATGTACGAGTACATTTAAAATCATTTTTTTTTTTCTGAACAAAATTCAATTTCTTCGAAATAATAAAGTGACAAAGGATTTAATAAGACATGGGAACTTTAAAGAATGCCTACAATAATCATTCTTTTTTTACTTTATTGAACTGAAATTGAATTTTTGGGATTTCCATTTAATTTAGGAAAATATATACAGATAAGACTGCGATTAAAGGATTACGCTGACTGCTTATTGATAAAAAAAAAAGGTTAAATAAGGTTAAGGTTCATTTTATTAGGCATTGAAGTATCAAGTTAACTTATAACAAATAAGATATTGAAGTAAATGATGGTTGGCTTTCGTTAGTGTTCTTATGGATGACGAAAAAATGAAAATGTGTAACTGTGAAAAGCTAGAATTGTACAGATTTGTATAACGGTAAAGCATTTTCTTTAAATTATTATTTAAATTATGTTATAATTATTAAAATTCCATGTTTCAAAGGGAAGGTATATGGGGCAAAATAATATAGAACTTGGGTTAAGTGCGAATGTAAATCAATGAAGTTCACATTTAAACATATCTACACTTTAATTCACACTTTAAATCACGTTTAATCTCACACTTAAAATCACACTCGAAATCACACCTAAACTCACTCTTAAAATAGGACTTAAAACTACACTTTATATGACACTTAGCTTGCAACACCAGCAACACCAGGTTTCGTTTGCAGGTAAAACCAAAACTAAACATTACGATGATTGAGAAATCCAAAAAAGTTATTTTTATTCCTAAAAGTATCACCTTTCGGTAACTCCTCAAAAGACGGAAATGAAAGATATGGTTCCTTGGAAGATACCATTATATTCTTGGTCCAAAAACAAACATTTCAATGATTATTATAATCTTTGTAAAACATACCTAAAAAACAAATAGAAACAAGTTTTATATAAATCGATCCATCCGTTCAATATGTAGGCCTATAAGTGTTACAAATTGACAGACAGACAGATAAATCTGTAGGACACACTATTTTCGAATTCTCTATTATTGTAATAACATATTTGATCAAAATATCGACTTTAAGTTATTTTAAGAATGGGAAACTTGCCATATCGAAAAGATGCTTAAGAGAAAAACTGCAAAAAAATATGAAAGCCTGTTATATTTTTAAGGATATATTTACGCCGATTTTCATCAAACAAAAATGTTTCGATCTGTCATATTAAAGGCTTGATCATCTACTTTGTTTCAATGCGAAATGTTTTGCGCAAACCTTTGCTCAAAAAAAAAAGTTACGTGCAATTTAGTAAACAAAATTATAATCAGTGATTTTTCGATTTTTTTCAGGTCAGTTTTTGTTAAATTGCCCTGCTTTAATTTTTATTTATAAAAATTTTGTAAACAACTAATTTTGATAAAAAAAAACTCTTATTTCCTATAAAAAATGTTTTAAGTTAAATTCTCAAATTCGGCTTAGTTTTGGAGTTATACGAACAATATTAGAATACGTTTATTCAATTATCTGATTGCGCTTATGTGGTAAGCAATAAGGATATAAAGAAAATTAATTATGAAAGGAAATTTAATTTAAAAATTTTCAAATACGGGAATTTTTGGAAATTTAAGTAGGGTACATTTGGGTGAACGTATAAAAAAGTCGAAAACTTATTTTCTAAACGGTAAATCATAGTGGAATGATTATGTTTGCAATCGATAGATTTTATTAAATACATGACAAGAAAAATATTCAAAAATGGACAACTCGAGATATGAACGTTTGAAAGTCAAAAATGGCAAAATAGATGTTTGAGAAAAAATTTTCTTTAAATCAGTGTGACGTTCTATTGAAATATATGGTATGTTGTTATGAAGCTAATTGATACAAAAGAAATAGGTTTCTGCCAACAAATTTTGAATTAAAGCTCTGGGGGAGAGTACGATAACTTGGGCGCCGAAAATTGATAACGGATTTTTGTAGAAGGGTCAAATACCAGCGTAGGGTGAACTGATATCGCATTTATCTTCAAACTCGATTTGCGAGCGAAAGAAGCATCGTAGTCCCCCCAAAGTTTGCACATTCATACTTGATTTGCGGCTAAAATAGCATCTTACAAAACTTAAAATTACATATTCGTGATCTAGGACTACCACCTTTCAATCGATGTATTGCATGATAAGAAAAACCGACTTTTATCTTTAAACTCGATTTGCGAGCCATAGAAGCATCGTAAACCCCCCAAAGTTTGCACATTCAAACTTGATTTGTGGCTAGGCTAAGCATCTTACAAAATTAAAAATTGCATATTCGTGATCTAGGGACTGCCACCTTTCAATCGATGTATCGCATGATATGAAAAACCGACTTTTATCTTTAAACTCGATTTGCAATCCATAGAAGCATCGTAGACCCCGCAAAGTTTCCACATTTAAACTTAATTTGCGGCTAAGCTAAGCATCTTACAGAATTACAAATTGCATATTCGTGATCAAGGGACTGCCACCTTTCTGTATCGCATGATATGAAAAACCGACTTTTATCTTCAAACTTCTCGTCCAATTACTAGAGGTAAAGTTTAGTTCCTTCTAGTTGATTTCCACCAACGAACAAAACTTCTCACCCTAGCACACACTACCTACGTAGGGTACCTAGGAGGTAGGGCGATTTTCGATAAAAACGACTTAAATGGAAAAACAAATATTAAAAAGCAACGACAATACCCCCCCCCCCCATACACACCTCGCTTTTAAAATGCCCGCCAAATCTGGGTACTAGCACTTTATTTAAACATCAAATTTTGCATACACCGAACCTCGCACATACCCCAAATTCTAACGTGAGCCCAAGCAGGGGGGTCACAGGGGGGCAGCATGACCCCCCCAAACATACCTCACTGTTTATACACCGTAAGGCTGGGTGTTGTTAAAGTATAATAAAAAAAAAATTAATTGAATTAAAATAGTTGTGTCTGTGTCATACTCATACAGATGTCTATAATATATGTACATATGTATGTGTAGGTATATCAGATGCATGTACTGCACAATTTTATCAGAGAGCTACAAACGTTTGATAAAGTACCTCAATAAATTTTCTAATCAAACTGTGTTTACAAAATAAGTCTGAAATTCACATCATAATTGACAGCTATTTAAGACCTTCTGTACGAATATTACATATTTTTTAAAGTTCTTCATCTTCATTATTGTTTTAAGGAGTCTTCGGAAAGGTTTTTGACAAAGCACTGGGAAAATGATAACTTTCTTAAGATATTCTATGCAGAGAGTAGTACATACTTTTTTGTCTGACGCAAAGAGAAATATTAAAGTTCGGCAACCCTGAGTTTTAACCAAGTTTTTGTAGAAATCCTGGTACTATCATGCTTATATAGGAGAATCATCTGTATTTTGATGTTAATTACAATGAAAATACCAAAGAGTACAAAAATAAAAATAAAACAACCTATAAATTAAAAAAAAAAAAATAATTTTTCAAAAATTCACTTTACCAAAACCAAAGCTTTAATTAAAAATTTGGCAGATACCTATGTCTTTTTTATTAATCAGCTTCATAGCAGCATACCATTTCAAAAGAACGTCACACTATAGTAAATTTTTTCTGAACCATGTATTTCGCCAGTTTTGACTTTCAAACGTTCATATCTCGAGTTATAATTTTTTGACAATTTTTATTTTCATATATATCATGTGTTTAATTAAATCTATTAATTGCAAAAAAAATCATTTCGCTACAGTTTATCGTTTAGAAAATAAGTTTTCGGCAATTTAATACGTTCACCCTAATTTACCCTACTTAAATTTAAAATTTCAAAACATCCCGTATTTGAAAATTTTTAATTCAAATTTCTTTTCATTATACATTTTTTGTATATCCTTATGGCTTACCACATAAGCGCAATCAGATAGTTGAATAACCGCAAAAAATGATTTAAAGAGTGGCAACCCTATGAAAGGCCCACTTTTTTGTAGGCAAGCCATGATCAAACTGGTAAAGAGATGAGGGTAGGTCGTCCTATGGCGGGCTCCCCGACTATATTCAATAATAAAATTCTGTTAACGCACTATAGGAGCAGTGTAAATTTTATTTTCTAAAAAATCGAATTAAGTAAATAATGTTTTGGGGATTTTTGAGCAAATTGCAGTTATTTTTGATATTCTCGAATATCTCGTCATTTGCTTGGTTGATTTTGTGATCATTTTGCAATTCAGTACTCTTAGTTAGTCCATTATTATCGAACCATTACTATACACCGTCAATGTCTAGCTTCATTCTAGTTGTTTGCTGAAAGTGCAAGTTAGTGCGCTTCAGTCGTGAATTTTATTATTAAACCTTTTTTTTTTGTTTTCAAAGCCAACTAAATGTAATTCAACTTGAGCAGTATACCAACTGGACTTCGAAGTTATTGCAAAAATTATTTATATCTTTGTTTTTCATTATTGTTTTCTTTTATTAAAAAATCAATGAGCACAAACAAAAGATAAACGATTTTCTTCAAAAAATTAAAAAAAAACTTTATGTATCATAGAATTTAAAAAAAAAGTCATAGCCAAATTAGCACTACAACCCTAAAGTTTTCGCTCTCTCATTTCATTACCTATTCTTTTGTTTTTAACTACTTTTTCAAAATAAAAATACAAAAAAACTTAAAACTTAAAACAATTATTTAAAGGAAACACAAAAGTAATTTGGCTTTCGACTATAATCCAATTTTTATCTTGTTTTCAGTTTTCTCCTCGACGACGCGGCGCATAAGATACTTTTCAATGTAAAGTTTTTATGTTGAGTGTATATTATGTATGTTTATTTTCTTCACCCTATCTTTGTAACTGACTTGCAAAATTCAAGAGATAAAACTTTATCTGAAAAAGAAAAATAAACAAAAAAAAAAACTTAATAGAATTCAAAAATGAAAATGTTCTCTTACAACAAACTCACTCGAAAAGTTTTTCTAGTTTTTTTTTCCTTTCCCCCAGGACATTTTCTTGTTTACAAAAAAAAAAACCTTCTTCTTTGCTACCTACTAGGTATATAACACTATTTTGATGTCGAAAAATGTTGTCTTTGATTATCAATCAATCGGAATGTTAAAGTTTGTTTATTCAAATGCTTCAACAAACAAAATAATCAATAGTGTTGTAGGGCGTATACTTACTTTTTACGAGTGTATACTTTGAATTTCGCTTTGTCTGCACATTTGAAAGGTTTTATGGGTCAACAACTTTTTATAGATCCCCACTAAAATATTCTGTCTTATCCGTTGTCCTTGGCCTTGTTATTAATAACCCAATAAGAACTTAGTTGACATCTCTTTTCCAGACAAAGTACACATTTCAATTTCAAACGTACCTATCTAGAATCAAAATCATTGAAGCAATCAGAATGCTAAAAGCAAACACAATTTAAGAAAGAAGTTGTAAGATACATGATTTAACTCTCAGATTCAAATTCCATTTTTCTAATCACTTTTCTTCTCTGGAAAATGTCAAACAATTGATTTTGGTTGCTGTTCTGAATTTATTTACAAATGCACGAATGAATTTATTTTTTAGAACCAAAGGTAAAGTACAAGGGAATGTATACTCGTATTGAGTGCTTAAAGTTCTTGATATAACGTTTATTACAAGATAATCCGCATAACATACTTTCGGTTGATTTAAGTTTACATAATGATTGAACGAATTTTGTGAGCTCAATGATGTTCAAACACATATTATAAACGTAATAAACATATTATTTCTTATTGTGCATATACTTTTTGAGGCCTATTAAAATAATGAGTTGGTTTTACTTTGAGATAATTTAATTCACTTAAATTAATGAGCATGGAGCATGACTTAGATTATGTCTAATTTGTTTTGGTTAGAACACGTTTTTAATAAATTTTCCACTCCCAAATTAATAATGTATAGCGACCTTTCGTTGAAGAAATAAGTTTGTTTTTTTAAGGTAGAAATATTAATTTATTTATGAGCATTAACGAAGAACACGCCTTTGCTTACCCTTGCATTTACATACATATTTTCAAATTTCACATACCCTTTTTTCTAATTCTCTAGATAAAAAGAATATGCCACAGACGAGTACATTATGCACATATAGAATTGAGCATGCTTTAGCCAATTTCAAATTAATTGATAAGTTTGTTTATTTTAATTAATATAAGTACTCGTACAATCTCTAAAGTTACTCCTTTTTTGTAATTAATTGAAACATGATATAACGATAATGGTTTAACAGTTAAGGAATGTCATCAATCTTAAAACATACGGATGAGCGTGTGCTATACATTTTACTACTTTACAAGAAATATTTTTTAATTTTGATTATTAAATTGAAATCCACGACTGGATCGCACTAACTTGCTTTTGTAGCTAACAATTGGAATTTAAACTTTGGCTTAACAGGAACACCATAATTTGTTTCAGTTAAGCAAAGTTTTCAGTTAACCGAACGTCGAATAACTAGTTAGGGCGTTAAGGCCATATTTTCAGTCAAACCTGGCACTTCATTCTGACGGGATGAGCTTGGGTACACTAATAGTCCACATCCTAAGTTTACTTTTGAGAAGTGTTTCCATGGTGGGAACACTGGAAGACAGCAGATATAAGGTTGCCTTCTGACCATGTTTTAACACGAAATTTTACATAAATTAGCCTATAAATTGAGAAGCAGACATCGGTTGATGTCGTGGAATGTCTCGTTGGATTAAGAATACTTGAAGCCATACAAATATGTTCATTTTTTTACCCCTTCCCCCCCCCCCCTTGTACGCGGGGCGAGTTAAATACCCTCGGCGGATAAGGGTTTTTATTTATCACAAAATGATGGTTATAAAATGAATATTCATAAAATTTTAAGATGATGTTGGGTTTAAAACTCGTATTTTCCTTCCGCCTAAAAAAAACACCCCTGGAACCAAAATATTTGCATGGATTTTTTTAAGCCTTGGTTCTAACAAGATATAAAACATTTCTACCAACTTTCATCAACATACCACTTTTGGGAGGGGTTTACTGGTAATAGTGATTCACTTTTCCCTTTCACTCAAAAAAAACACCCTTTAGCCCCAAATATTTTTATGGACTCTTTTGATTTTTATTTCTTACGACAAATGAGACATGTGTCCCAAGTTTCATCACCATACCATTGAAATTTGGTAATGTTATACTAGTTTCACTTAATATATATATATTAAAATTATTTTGATAGCATAAGATTGGGTATTCAAAATTACCCTTATTTCATGTGCCATATGCTTAGATTATACCAAGACGAATATAAAGTGGTTTGATATACTTCTACCTTCCCCTTACCCTATTTTGAAAGCAATTATACAAAAAACTAATACATTGATAAAAATGGACTTCGGATATGCTATAGAGTATGAAATTCTACATCGACGCTCATCTTAAAATTTTATGAATATTCATTTTATAACCATTATTTCATGACAAATAAAAACCCTTATCCACCGAGCGTATTTTGCTCAAAAAAATAAACATATTCCTATGGCTTCAAGTATTCTAAATCCAATGAGACATTCCACGATATCAACCGATTACTGGTTCCCGATTTATAGGCTAATTTATGTGGATTTTCGTGTTAAGACATGGTCATAAGGTAACCCCTATATCTCCGGTCAGCCAGTGTTGACACCACGGCAACACTTCTTAAAAATAAATTTAGGATGTGGACTATTAGTGTACCTAAGCGCATCCCGTCAGAATGAAGTGCAAGGTTGGCTCCCATAACGCCCTAACTAAACTGAAACTTGTTTCAAATAATTGGTATTTTTCCAAAAAAAAAACTGTTTGATTTTTTGTATTGTGCCAAAGGATTTATATTACTTGAAAAAATTCAAACAACAAAGGTAGGTATTTACATTTTTATTGAAAATTTTTTCGTCAACCATACGTTTTCTGTCCAAAGTTTTTGAGGATAAGCCAAAATATAAACAAATTTAAAAGTAACGACAGCTACTACATCAGCTACATCAACTTTTATAACATCGTCCTACATCGACAACAATTATATTTCAGTTACATTAGCCTGTTCCTCACTTTTAACACTTCCAGTTGTATTTGCACAACAGAAAATTTAAATGGAAAAATAACTGGTGTTGTCGTAGAATGCTGTTGTAGAAATTGATTTAGCTGATGTAGTAGCTGTGAAATAGGCCCCAGGAGGGAATGACAAGAAATGAGATATTGACATTCCAAATTCAAAGGGTGTGTTCGATTTAAAATTTGATGGCAGCATTCAACGGTCGTTTCACTCATAAGGAGTTGAATAAGTGAAAACTGTTTCTTCATTTGAGGCAAATCATTTTGTTTCAATTACACACAGTTTGCAATTAAGCGGAGTTCAATTGTACGAAGCCGTTTGTTCTTCAAAATGCTCCGGAATAAATTTCTTGTTTCAGATAACCGATGTTTTCAGTTAATCGGAGTGCAGTTAAGCGGAGTTGACTGTATATAGGTATAAATATTTCGATAATATTTGTATATTGTTAACGAAAAAATTTTAAAACAAGTTAAATAGTCTACTAACCATGTCGTTTGTATGGAAAGCACCGTTTGCGTCAAATCTGGTATTTCTGATTTGTTACTGAGTTGTTCAGGATATTGGCCTTTTAAATAACCTAAGTTTTCGACCTCGAGCGGCGACCACTTCATGGTCAAAAATCGCACTTTCAGTTATTGGTGATTTTAGTCCTAAATAACTAATTTTAAATAAAAGCAATGTTCTACAATTTCAAAGTAACTTAATATGCTTCAACTTGAGACCAAAGCCAGCTCTGTAGAACCAATGTTTTCCAAAATACAAAAATTCAACATTTAGCGATACAAATTGAATATAACAAGTAGTGTTATCAAACAGTATAATGGCAAATAAAGAATGGTTGACATAAATGCATCAAAGCACTGGAGCATGTTGGTTGGGCCAAAAGAATAGAACAATCATACCAGAAAGGGAGTAAGTTAGCTGTGTGAAGTGGGAACCCCGAAGTCAACATTTTTGGGTGGGGTTTATCAGAATCGTTTGTCCATCGATTGTCCACATTTTTCCAACCAAAAAAATCGTTTGTCCACCCTCAGGAAAAAAGTTATTAAGCTTTTCTTTTTTATAGCAACTCCCCAAAATCAAAAAACTCATCTACTGCCCCTAACAGATGACTTAGGAAGATGAGACTAAGTGCGTTCGTTTGTCCACCGGCTGTTTAAGATTTTTATAACTTTTATTAGATTAGAATAACTTTTGAACGACTAACCTGGACAAACGGTGCACAAACGATTGGGAATAAAACGATTTCGATAAAAAATAATTTTTAATTTTTTTTGGGTTGCTATAAAAAAGAAATGTTGAATAACTATTGAACTAAGGGTGGAAAAACGATTATTTTTTGGTGAATAATCTTAAAGAGCCGGTGGACAAACGAGCGCACTTAGTCTCATCTTCCTAAGTCATCTATTGGGGGCAATAGATGAGTTTTTTGATTTTAAGGAGTTGCTATAAAAAAGAAAAGCTTAAAAACTTTTTTCCTAAACAATTTCTTGGGTTGGACAATCGTGGACAAACGATGGACAAACGATTCTGATAAACCCCACCCAAAAATTTTGACTTCGGGTTTGAGATTAATTTTTCAAAAACTATCGATTAAAATAACTTTATTTAAAAAATAAATTCTAGAACGGTTTTCTGGGCTTAAGATAAGCTATAGGAGAATATTGTCAATAGTGTTGATTCTACCTTAAGTCATTTTTTTAGATAATTGCCCCTCCCATCTTATCGATTATGATTGTCCTATTATTTTGACTCAACCTACACGCTCCAGTGTTTTGATGCATCCATTCTTTATTTTCCATTTTACTGTTTGATGATACTACTCGTTACATTTTTTTTATCGCTTAGTTTTGAAATGCTGTATTTTGGAAACCATTCGGTCTACAAAGATGGCCTTGGGCTCAAATTGGAGCAAATTAGGTTACTTTGAAATCGTTGAACAATATTTTTATTTAAATTTACTTCTTTAGGACTAAAATCGCCAATAAATGCAAACGCGATTTTTTTTGATTTTTGACCGTGAAGCGGTTGCCGCACGAGGTAAAAATCAGAAATACCAGATTTAACGCATAGGTACGTGAATGTATATAGTTACTGTACTAAAAGTAGCAATTTTGATTTTTTTTTTGATTTAATACAAAAAAATTGAAAAAAAAAATCTCTTCTATGATTTTATTTTTCGTAAAAAAAACCCGAATGCAATATTTTTGACTTACTTAGAACAACCGAATACAATTTGTATTCTACCGCAAAGTAATGAAAAAATCAACCAAGCCAATGTCGAGATATTCGGTAACATCCCAAAAAAAAGGCAATTTGCTCAACAAAAACCCGAAAACCTTAATTCCGTTAATAGAAGTTTTTGACACAACCGTGGTAGATATACAGTATTACTTTACTTTTTCTAAAGATTGCATGTAAGGAGTTTAATCAAAATCATTAGAGCCATTTTTGAGAAATCTTCATAAACTCGAGATCGTAGTAGTTTAGTTATAGCAGCTACCAGTTCTAGATGATCTAAGACAAAAATATCCCCCCTCCCATATATTTTTTTTCTTGTCTCAATCCACGTAGAAAAACAATCTATATTTCGACAAGGCACTACAGATTTTTGCTTAGATTCTGGCAAGGGGCTAGTAACGGTTCGCAGAGGCTAGAACAAGGGACTTGGCAATTATGAACCATTTTCCCTGGTAAGGCAAAATCAAAAAAAGTTTGGATTATGTGGGACTTGATCCCGGGAACTTCTGATTGTTACTCCAATGCACTATCTACTGGCTTTACAAAAATTCAATGTGGAAAGTGAATAACTTTCATATCATAATGCATAACAAATACACAGAATAGAACAGTATATTATGTAGATATGCTTTTTAGGTAGAACAACTTGGAACAAGTTTTCTGTTCTAACTTGTCTGACGTTGACACCCATAGTAAAAAGTGTAATATGAAAAAGAAGACAAAGCAAATAGTGTCGTATGATACTAAAATTGAAGGACTTAGTGCAAAAGTATGATAAGCCACATTTTAAAAATCTCGGGATAATAGCATTTTAAGTTGAAACAAAAAGAATCAAAAAATTTGAGTGTGATAACATGATAAGTCACAAAAACAATAACATCGCACATACCTCAGGAATTTCTGATGATGGTCTAAAATCAGCATCAACAATACTGTTTCTTCGAGAAAACTCATCTTTTTATAAAAACACTTTAAAAATTTGATTAATTTACACTTGTGGCTTATCACTTTACTACTGAATAATTCAATGAAAAGTCTTAATTGAAAAAGTCACTCTAGTGAATAACAACGCCCTCTCTCGGGAAATAGCCATAAGAATAAAAGTGTATGTAGATAAACTATGTACCAATAGATTTAGCTAAAAAAAGTGTGGCTTATCATGTTATTCAAATTAGCCCTTCAATTGTATGGTGCTTATTGGCACATGGAGTCACGGCACCTAGCAGCCAGCGCGTGAAACTAACAAACGAGATATATTTCTTTTCCATTTGACGTTCAATGCATTTCCCATAAGCTACAGCTCGTAGCTAAATTAATTTAACAAATTAATTTTATATGAACGGTTATTTGTATTATAATTGCAATAGAATAATTAAACATGCTAGTTTGCAAATAAAACGTAAATTATATCGAAACTTATTACTAATTTGCTTTATTTTGCAGATGAAATATGTAAACAAACGTGCTTTTTTGTTGTTGTTTTCCAAAATGGATGCAAGGCGTCAGTCAGAACGATATCATGTGCGTAGGTAGGTAGTAGTTTAGGGGGCTAGAGTATCTTATGGATTTTAATAAAACATTAATTTTCATTTTTATTATAAGTAAAGAATGAAGTAGAAATGTTAAAGGTCCACTTTAGTGATCGTAAAAAGAAAAGATAATACCAGGAAATTATGTGTTGCACCAATAATTGCGGTTTTCTATTTTTCGATTAATTTCGTTCACTTTTGCTTTCGTAAAAATAGAATTATAACAGTCAAAACCGCTCACTTAAGTAAATGTAATAAGCCAACGAAAATTAGTTTTCCAAATTATCAAAAGGAGTCACCTATAATGCACTTAAGTGATATAAATCTTCATTTTATTTTTTTTGTATTAGGTACGCGCAGGTTAATATAAAGTTAATATAAATTATAGGGGCATCATTTGATTTCCCTGTGTTCGTTTGTTTTATCCGACCACGTAAGTATCTTTCTAAAAATACTTTTTTAACGTAATTTCGGGCAAAAAAAAACTTTTACTCTTCTTAAAAATAGAACAAATTAAGAGTGATCGAGCTTGACCTTAATTCATACCTTGCCTCTTTTGTAAACCAAGAAACAAATGTGTAAATAGCCAATTGAAAAATATTTTTTTTAACAATTTTTTCACAAGAAGATTTTTATTCAATTACGAACAAACATATTTTTTTAATAATCGTGACTACGCCTCTGCCTTTCTCTATTTCTAATCGAGTACTTGTGTTGTTGTTTCTGGTTGTAAGGGTGGTTTGTTTACATTTTTCATTTACAAAGCAAAGCATTTTAGCTATCTATTTTAATATATTTTCGAGTTGATTTATAAGCTTACACATTTTTTGGTTCTATTTCAATCAAAATATGGATACCCATTGATATAAAATAATTTGGTATAACTAATTTCCATCAGGCGCTTTTTTCTTTTTCTCTTATGGGAAATACATTGAACGTCAAATCGAAAATAATTCTATCGCCTTTTGAAGCTTAAGCGCTTGAGATGCAGGTGGCGTGGAAAGCAACTTACCAGGTGTCAATAAAGTGTTTGTTTTTGGTGTACAAGAGATATTCCAAATGGGGTACCCAAAACATGTCCAACAAGTTTTTACCAGGGAGGGCATCGAGAGTGTTTGAAAACTTTTCCTCGTCTAAATTGTTGGTACTGAAATCCAGCAATGGCTTGCCAAAAGTATCTGAGAAGTTTTCCTTGTCTAGACTTTCCCACCTGAAAACTTACTAGGGCCTCGTCCAAACTAGACAGAAACTTGTCATTTTTCCAGTCGGGTATCAAACCTACATGCTCAAGCTTTTTTTCACACTTTAGATGAATAACCCTGCATATGAAATTTTTTGATTATCTTTGAAAATAAATTTTGGTACGCCAATTTTTAGTATTTATTAAAATACAACTTTTCACAAAATTAAAAAAAAAAACAAATACCCGTTTTCCAGAAAGTGAATTTTCAAAAATAAAAAATATATAATTCTATTTTTAAATCCAAGAATTATTATTTTGAAAATGTTTAAAGGTTAAATTGTTAACATTTGTAAGGACCTCTTGTGTAAAAAAAATTATCAAAATTGATGAAACCGTTAGAAATTTGAAAATTATAAAAAAAACGTTCTATGACAGGCACCGTTAATAACCGTTATTGATATTATTTTTTTCACCAAAATATCTATCTTACCTAAGAAAATCATTTTGTTTTTTTTTATCAAAATCGTTAGAGTTGTTTTTGAGATAAGAAACTTTTTGTATTTTGGTTGTATGGCAGGTACCGTTATTTTATGAACAATAACAAAAATTTCAATTTCCCCTCTAGGGAATTATACTCAAAAACTAAAGTTTGAAGAAAATCACTTCAGCCGTTAAGGGTGCAGGTCGATGTGCAGACAGACGGCAGACGGACAGATGGACAGACAGACAAACAGACAGAATTACGAAACCCACTTTTTCGAGTTCTCTATCATCGTAATGTTAGGGAAAAATATTATCACAAGTTCGATTTTTTTAACGAATCCAAAACTTGCCCTACATTAGGTTCCTATGTATGTATATCGCAATTGCAAGTAAAAAACAACTGTTTAAAAAATGAACTAAGTCTTTATATTTTATTAACATCACAACAACATCGGCGAAATTTTGAGCTACCACTCCGAGTATTTCGAGTTGTTCCAAACAACTAAAGCCCATTTACGTAAATGTACGATGGATTAAACATAGAATATCCTCAATCTGGGAGTAAAATAAAGCTTTTTCTCACATTATTCTCTATGAAGATACATGCGCTTTAGTTAGATTAGATCCCATTCAAATGTTTGTTTTAAAATGACAAGTTACTGCAGTTAGTTGGCATCTACGAAATTATTTCTATTTACAGTTTCTATAGGGCAAGCATTATGGTTGTGTTGTGCGCTGAATGCGAATCTGGGGTTGATGATACGAATAACTAAATTTCTTGACGCAACACTGAAACAAATACAAAAACGAATGCATTTTGGTTTTGCTCATAGGTAACTCGAAAACTAAAAAATATTCTGCAAAAAATTAAAGAGCATTAAATTTTCAAAAGAACTATGCTACTAAAGTTTTGCCTCGTCCACCTAAAAACTAAAAAGTTTTTTTTCAGGGCTACTGCCTCTTGGGAGGAATTGACAAATCCTCCAAGAGTATCACTTGTCACGAATAAGTACTTCTCGTCTAGCCGTTCGGATTCGGCATACAAAATTGTAGGTCCCTTCCATTCCTGTCGAAAGGCGCACACAGGAATGGTTGCGAGTTGTTAGTCACTAGGCCCTGGTTCTTCATGAGCCGTTGTGCCACTCGATTTATTTATTTTGTATACTAAAGTTTTAGAGAAATTCTTCGAAATTCGCTCATTTGTAAGACAGGTACTGTCATGTTATTATTAGCTCGGGTTCGATTTTTGTATCGAATCCAAAACTTGCCCAACAGTTTCTATATCGCGAGTACAAATATAATCGTACATTCTACAAACTTCTAAAATACCTAAAAAAAACACAAAATTATTTTTTTTTATAACGATAACATTTTGTTACCCAAAAATTGGTTTTGTTTTCATATATCTTACAAGCTTCTGTTGCGTACCGTTCTGTAAAAAAATTTGTTTTATTTAAAGACAAATAACGATAAAAAAAAAATAAGATATCCAGTCAACTACGCTTAACTGCACTCCGCTTAACTGAAAACATCGGTTATCTGAACCAAGAAATTTATTCCAGAGCCTTTTTGAGATTTGTTCACACAAATTGATTCACTTAACTGAAAGCCGCTTAATTGCAAACTGCGGATAATTAAAACAAAATTGTGTGCCTCAAATGAACATTTATCACTTATTCAACTCCACATAAGTGAAACCACCGTTGAACGCTGCCATCAAATTTTAAATCGAACACACCCTTTTTTATTGGAATGTCAAATTTGAAATGCCAAAATCTCATTTCTTGTCATTCCCTCCTGGTGTCAGTTGTTTCATTTAAATTGTTAAATTAAATTGCTTATCATACAAAATTTTCGACAGAAAACGTATGGCTGACGAAATATTTGTGACTAAAAATGCAATTACCTTTGTTGTTTGGATTGTTTTATATGGAAATATAACTATTTTGACACAATACAAAAAATCATGCCTACATTTTTTTTTTGATTTACATGCTAAACGAAATCTAATTTATTTTGACAAAACTCCGCTTATTTGAAACAAGTTTCAGTTATGGAAGCTTGGTTTACTGAAAACTCCGCTGAATTGAAACAAATGTTGTGCCATTACGGTTTTCCATTTAAGCGGAGTCGACTGTACAAACAAAAATATTATGGTACATTTTAGAAAATTGTAAAATACATCAAACAATGGAGAATTTAATTATGAACAGGAAAGTAAACATTTATTTTATAATTGAAGCGCTTAGAAGATGAAGGACGTAAGCGACATTTTTAAACATTTGAGTTATAAGCATTTAGAGTTTATTGCCTATAACTTTTTTTATGAAAATAATAAAAATACTGTATGGATAATTTAAAGTCAATAAAACTCAGGTGAATTTAATTTTAGGAATCTTTTTTATTTAACACAAATAGTTGTTGAGATATTTACACTTTTGTGCATTTAACACCTTTATCTAGGATTTTTTTTGTATTAAATTTAATTTTGTTTTTATAAAGGTGTTAAGTGATTTTTTCATATGTTGTAATTTACTTATTTTTTGTTTGTTTTTTTCTTTTTCCCTTCTCCAGTATCTGCTGAAATTGCATTTAAATAAAACAATTGATGTTCTACACGAACGCAATTCATCTGTTCTTTTAAATTTTAAATTTTTTCTGCAGAAAGTTGTTTCAATTTGTTCTCTCTTGGCATAAAATCTTGGCATTATAGTCAGGACGTTTGTTACTTTTGGCTATAATAACCTTACTATAAGAAACATATTCATCATAGCATTCTTTGTAAAGGTAAGAACCTCCCTGCGAATCCATTTTATTGAGTCCCTAAATTGAACCTTGCAATAAAGTAAAAATAAAATTAGTCGGCTGGGATATTTGTTGAAGGAATTTTTGTCTGCTTTTTTGCAGAGTCACTGCCGGTTAGGTTTTGAAACAAAAACGTTACAACGAGACCTAGATTTCATTCAAAAACTTCGAATTGCCCGTTATTATTCTTAGGCTGTTCCTGATGAGATTTATGAAGGTTTTGTAGCGTTCTTGGTTGTAGTTCCCAAATAGTAGTTTGGCCTGCCTCAGTTTTGGGAGTTCATTCCAAATTTTGGATCTTTTTGCCTCCTCTTCTAAATTGATCTTGTTTTTGATCATCTTTTCACCTAATCCGCAATAGGGCTCAGGCCCTGTTAGGGGGTTGTCGCTCCCATTTTGGCTAGAAAGTCGGCCTCCTTTTTACCATCGATACCCGCGTTACCCGGTACCCAATAGAGTTAGACACTGTTGTTTTTGCCCAGCTCATTTAACCTCCGCAAGCATTCCCATACCAGTTTTGAGCTAATGGCATAGGAGATTAACGCTTTAAGCACGGCTTGGCTATCTGACATGATGGCAATGTTACGATTTCGTCAGTTTCTTTTAAGGTTACTACCTGCACATTTACTTATGGCGTTTACTGCCGCCTGGAAAATGCTTGTAGACTGTCCCATCGGTACAGATAGTTTAGTTCTTGGCCCAAATATATACCCGCCCCAGTCAGACGTTCTCGATCCATCAGTATACCATTTGACTATAAAAGTTTTCTGCTGGGGTGTTCTTCACGGAATTTCGGTCTGCGTTTTTGAACTTAAGCCTGTGAGAGTGTCCTGAAGCAAATGTTAAGCAAATGACTTGACTTCTGTCGTTTTTGTCACACCTAAGGTCAATTTAACACCCATTCGTCAAGGGTATCGGCTATGTTTTGATATGGGTTACAACATTACGCAAATGACTTGACTTTTAATGTCGTTGGCTCTTAGACTAATAGATGTGTGTGAAAAATAACGCTTTCAAATTGTGCGTAAGACTATACAAAATTTAGCCATCATGTTAAGCCACCTGCGTCGGAATATTCAAATTTGAAGTAGTGTGTTGGCTGGTGTCTCTTGCCTGCACATGCACTGATTTTTGTGGTGTTCACCTATAATGTCTTATCTTAAAGTGCCCACTTAACACCTTTATGCGTGAAATGAAAAGTTCAGATAAAATTATTTTTGTATAAAGGACTTAATATAAAGGACTTAAGCGCATTTGTGTTAAATGAGCTTAAGTCCTTTCATCCACAAAGTTTATTATTAAAGTGATTGCATATAACACCTTCATCTTTGGCTAAATATGAATCTAGAGACGATAGAAGAGTACAGACGGGTCAGAAATTTAAGTTTTCATATAACACTTTCATTTGTAGGTAAAAAGCCGAATTTCAAAAAATGTCACTTAACACCTTCATCTTCTAAGCGCTTCAATTGTTTATGAACTTAAAAAAGTGAACATTTAAACCAATTTCTTACAGTATTTACTGTAACAACAGAATTGTAAACAAAATATTACAAAATCAAAAAATATTGATTTATTAACTATTAAATTTTTCATTGATTGAGATATAATAATTTTAATAAAATGCAGAAAGAATCATTAACAAAAGAAAAAAGTTCCAAATAATAATAATAACAAATAAAACGGTACAATTTGGAAAGCTGAAAAATATTTCAAATGGTGCAAAATCTACTAAAGATTAAAATTGTATACATTTTCTTGTATATGTTACGACCTTAAATTTTTTAAAATTTTAGTAAGCGTTGAAAGAGTGAAAATGTAAACTGAATTTTTGCAGTTCTTACAAAAAAAAAAATATAACGGGTCATCCAAAAAACTTGCAAAATACATCAAATGACGCAAAATTACATTAAACATATGAATTTTTTTATAAAAAATTCCTTAAACTTGTTACAAATTTTATTAAACCTTGAAAAAGCAAACATTTTGGAATTTTTTTTATAGTTCTTATTGTTGAAATTTAATAGTTAAAGGATCCTTATAAAAAAAGTAATTTATTTTGTTTATTATTCAATTTCGCGTTATTTAAAATAATAAAACAAAAAGTCTTCCGTTATCATTTTTTTTTTTATTTTAATCACGATAAATATATCACAACAAAAGCATTAATGTTAAGAAAGGAGCCAAGTTCTTCTAATACAAAAACCTTTGCGTAAAAAGTGAGCTGTTAAAAGTAATGAGATTTAAAAGTACGACAAGTTCTAATAGTTGAGGCAATAATTAAAAAAAGGGCTAAATTCGCAAAGCGCGATGTACTTCTGCATTTTTGATATTTTGTTGGGGCATGTTAGAGTAGTCTGTAGCTAAGATTGCAACTTCGAAAAACCTGTGCTCGCTGCAGGAAAAATGCAACAGTGAAAAAACGCATAAATCACCCCATTTTTCCGACATTTGCCTTTATAACTTTGGAAATATGCAACTTAGGAAAAAACCATCCACTATATTCTTGTTTGTTATAAAATTTTCTACAAGACCACATTAGTTTAAAATTCATGTATGCTATATTTGAGTTGCAATCTAACCATGAGTAAAAACGAAAATTCTGCAACACTAAGTAATTTTGAAGCGATCAAAAAATAGGTCAAAAATTGTCCAATTGTGCTCAAAATTTGCAATAAAATAGACGAGAGTATTATAAGACAAAATTTGAAAATTCGATCCAAATCGGTCAAATAGATTTGGCAAGAAACATGATGTTAACTAAGTGCAACAAGCTGTTTTTGCATCATTGCTGTGGTCAAAGTAGGACACTTAAGTTGGCACTGATTTTTGTACACGTTCTTGGAACCTTTAACTATGATAAATTATAGTTTTGATATTTATATCTTTTTTAAAGCAACTTTGGTAGTGAATTTAAAAGTGTCGAAAATGTTCACGAAATTACATATTACATGCCAAGTGAACAATTTTTAGAACTTTTAAAATCGCTACCAAAGTTGCTTAAAAAAAGATATAAATATCAAAACTATATTTTATCATAGTTAAGGGTTCCAAGTACGTGTACAAAAATAAGTGCTAACTTAGGCGTCCTACTTTGACCACAGCAATGATGCAAACATTGCTTGTTGTACTTAGTTAACATCATGTTTCTTCTCAAAACTATTTGACCAATTTGGATCGAATTTTCAAATTTTGTCATATTATACTCTAGGCTTTTTTGTTGCACGATTGGAAAATTTTTGACCTATTTTTTGAGTGCTTCAAAATTACTTAGTTTTTCAAAATTTTTGTTTTTACTCATGGTTAGATAGCAACTCAAATTAAACATACATGAATTTTAAACTAATGTCGTCTTGTTGAAAATTTTATAACAAACAAGAATATAGTGAATGTTTTTTTCCTAAGTTGGATATTTCCAAAGTTATAAAGGAAAATGTCGGAAAAAATGGGGTGATTTTTGCAATTTTTTCACTGTTGCATTTTTCCTGCAGCGAGCACAGGTTTTTCGAAGTTGCAAACTTAGCTACAGACTTCTCTAACATGCCCCAACAACATATCAAAAATGCAGAACTACATCGAACTTTGCGAATTTATTGTCGAATTTGACTGGGCTATAAGTTTATTAATAATAAAGATCAAATATTTTAAGTAGAGTAATAAAGAAGAACCTCAAAATTATCAGAGAAATCTGTTAATTAATGAATGCTGACTTAAATTGAGTTGGTTTACTAGTCAAGCTTTCATTTCACAATTGAGTAAATAGGTAAAAAAAGAAAACTTGCCAAGTAAACCAAATCAATTTAAGTCAGTAATCATTAAATAACAGATTTCTCTGATAATTTTGATGTTCTTCCTTATTACTATTTAAAATATTTGATATTTAACATTAATAAACTTAGAACTTAGTATACTTTTAGATCTCATTACTTTTTACGGCCGACTTGTTACGCAAATGTTTTGTATACAGAAGAACTTGGCTACTTTTTTAACATTTAAGTTTTTTTTTGTGATTTCACTACTTTTCGCAATGGTTCTTTTTATCAGGAAAAGTGGGTGGAATAAACTCCCAATGAGAGCCTCATGAGCAAGGTAAGTTTTTAGTTTATGCCTTTTGTATATACAAAGTTTTTACGTTTTCTTTTATAGTCGGAAAATCTGATTCTTTTCCCTTCGAAGAAGGAGTACTACAAGTCGTACCCATCTACCAATTTCATAAGTTAGAAGTGCTCCATTAAAATGATAATAGTTGATAAGAAGTGGGCGGATGAAACGCCCCTGCATGACACATTTCATGATTTTAACTTTTTATTTGTATACCTACACCTGAAAACGAACCGCTTTACCAAATTTCGTAATCCTGCGCCAAACGGAAGTTCACTCAATATATTTAATATTCTGTGAAAATGGGTGTTTGCCACGCCCAGTGAATGTAAAATCTCAAATATAGTTTTCCTTTGCTTGCATGTCAAGTCCTATCGCTCTACCAAATTTCATCACTACGACAATCAGAAGTGCTATATAATTGATATTGATTCTGCAAAAATGGGCGGATGCCATCTCCTCTGAGTTTGAAATCTAAAATTTTAAAATTTTGCATTTGCTTGCACTTCTAGCCCTACCGTTCTACAAAGTTTCAACATTATACGACAATCAGAAGTATGCTCCTCATAGTTGATAGCAATTCTATTCAAATGGGCGGGTGCCACGGCCTTGAATGCAAAATATCAAATTTTAAAATGTTTCCTTTGTCTGCACTTTAAGCTCTATCGCATGTACTAAATTTCATCATTCCACGACAATCAGAAGTGCTCCAAATAATTCATACCTATTAATTCTATGAAAATGAACGGGTATCACGCCCCCTGAATGGAAAATCTTAAATTTTCGATTTTTTCCTTTGTATACACCACAGGGCCTACCGTTGTCTCTGAATGTAGATAGGTATAACCAAAATGCCAGCATAATCTGGTTAACAGGAACAGGTATAAAAGTCGTAGACGTAGCTTTGTATGCTTTTTCTACCGAAAATCGTAGATCAGGACAAAATTAAAACTACTCCAAACCCCACAACTTTCCCGCTAGGTGGCCTTTTTAAGCACAAATTCTTAATTATGTCTGTAATGTTTAAAGTTATTATAAAAAAAAACTGCTCTTAAGATTTTTGACTTTTCTGTTTTGAACAAATTTAATAATATGTCTAAATGCATATCCTATCTTAGCCATCAATCGGAAAAACAAGTTCGTGTATTACTCCAATGTATGCTTTAGTCATTTGAATTTATCATTAAGAAAAATATGTTGATCTTAAATAGAGGTAACGAACCAACCTTCGTTACAAGAAACAGAAAGGAAGTACTTGATGTGACGCTTTCCAATAACTCTGGTTCCATTGCAATCAGTGACTGGAAGTTCTCAAGCAGTGTAACATTCTCAGACCATAGAATGATAACATTCCTAGCAGAGCACGAGTTAGAAAATCCAAAGCCCTATAGAAATCCCAGGAAAACAAACTGGGACGCCTTTAACATAAAACTGGCATCATCTTTGGGCCAGTTGAACATAAAGACTAAGCACCACTGAAAGGAATCTGATGATTGGTGTGGCAGCCATGAAATTGCAATAATTCCAGCCAAATACAATGGTGGTAGCCCACTCAAGTGGTTGTTGAAAATTCAAACTTCCATTATGAAAATAAACTTTTTGGTAAACTGTTTAGATATTGAAACACATGTAAGTGAACTAACGTCAGCCATTATCAATGCCTATGAAAGTTCTTGTCCCATTTCCAAAGGAAAAGACAAACTCAACCCCGTATGGTGGTTCAAAGAGCTGTCTATCTTAAAGAAAAAATCACGAGGGCTTTTCAACAAGGCTAAACATACCAATGAACCTGCTGACTGGGATCTCTTCAAGATCAGCAAAAATGAGTACAAAATACGAACAACCTATGCAAAAAGAGCAGCCTGGCGGAAATTTTGTACAGACATTGAGTCTACAAATGACGCTGATAGGCTAAGAAAGGTCATGTCAAATACATTCCCCCGGGCTTTTTAAAAAGACCCGACAAAACCTGGACAGACTCCTGCTCCGAGACTTTAGAATCACTTATGAGCACTCACTTCCCAGAATGTACAACTGATACATCTCCTGTGGACGAGGGCCCTAACATTAGTGAAATTTCTAATATTGGTAACCAAATTGTAGATTATAGGAAGGTGAGTTGGGCCATTGACTCCTTCTTAGCATACAAATCTGCAGGGCCTGATGGTATAATTCCAATTATGCTCCAAAGCTCTAAAGATATAATTGTTCCACATCTAGTGGACATTTTTAGGGGATGTCTAAACATTACCTATATTCCCTCTCTAGTTGGAGAGAAGTCAATGTTGTCTTCATTCCGAAAGCTGGCAAGCACACTCATACTGAACCGAAAGACTTCAAACCAATAAGTCTGTCCTCCTTTCTTCTCAAGATCTAAGAAAGACTAATTGAAACGTATATTCGCTTAAAACTAAATGATGACGTACTCTCTCAGGCCCAACATGCTTATATGAAGGGCAAATCTGTTGAGACGGCGCTTCATGAAGTGGTCGGCACAATTGAAAAATCAATTCATTTCAAGGAATTTAACTTGTTAGCATTTCTTGACATAGAGGGGGCCTTCAACAACGTTGCTAACACTGCAATTCGTCAAGCCCTAGACTCTATCAGCATCGACCCAATACTTATTAACTGGATTGACCTCATGCTTAAATTAAGACTCGTAAATTCAGAAATGGGTGATAGTAAATTAAAAGTGAGGACGTGTAGAGGTACTCCACAGGGTGGAGTCTTGTCCCCTCTACTTTGGCTTCTCGTCGTTAACCAAATTTTAATTAAATTAAGTCGAGGCGGTGTCAAGACCGTCGCATATGCCGATGACATTGTGTTAGTGGCCTCGGGGAAATTTGTTCCTACACTATGTGACCTCCTGCAAACAGCCCTTGACAAGTTCAGTAATTGGGCCGATAGTTGCGGACTTAACGTCAACCCACTAAAGAAAGAAATGGTTTTGTTTACAAGGAAGCGTAATATTCCACACTTAAACCCGCCCACCATTAACGGGGTTCCGCTACAGGTTTCGGGCACAGCTAAATATCTTCGCGTGGCACTTGATCGTAAACTTAACTGGAAAGAAAATATAAAGGAAAGGGACAAATAAGCATGTGTAGCTTTCTATACTTGCAGCAGGATTTTTGGTAAAAGATGGGGACCTGGCCCCAAAACCGTTCATTGGATGTACACAGCCATAATAAGGCCAATCCTAACATATGCCTGCTTGGTCTGCTGGCCAGCCCTAGAAAAGGAAACCAATCTAAAAACCATGATCAAAATTCAAAGACTAGCGTGTATTGGTACAACCAGTGCCATAAGGACCACTCCAACCGCAGCCCTAGAAACTTTCCTTTCACTAGCCCCACTCGATTTGTTTACAAAAGAGTTGGCGGCAATAAGACTTAAACAGTGCAAAAATTGGAAAAGGGGCCACTATGGTCATAGAACTATAACGAACTTTACTGACATAGACATTCAAATGGACTATCTTACACCGCACATAGATTGTAACCCAGTAGCTCTAATAGATATCCCAACAAGGGAACTCTGGAGAGAAAACCGGGTCCTAAATACAAATCATGTTTCAGTCTTCACGGACGGCTCCAAAACAAACGGAGGCGTTGGATCAGGCATCTATATAGATGATCCACCCCTAAACAGATCAATAAAACTTCCAAAGTTCTGCAGTGTCTTCCAAGCAGAAGTACTTGCAGTTTGCGAAGCAGCAAAACATCTTGTCACTTGTGAAGTAGCCAACAGGAATATTGATATCTTCATAGACAGCCAGGCGGCGATAAAAGCTATCTCCTCAATCATCACAAAGTCCAAACTGGTGGTACGTTGCCGTAACGAGCTTAAAATACTCAGCGCCACAAACACAGTTACCCTTCGATGGGTCCTAGGACATAGTGATATTTACGGAAACGAAATAGCAGATGAACTGGCCAAAATCGGGTCTTCTTTAGACTCGAGCCAAACCGACAACTCGGTTTTAAAGAAAATTGAGCAAGAAAAGAGTAGAATCCACCAGAAGTTTCTTGTGGCCGCAGAGGCCAGATGGTCATCAATCGACACTTGTTGGGTTTCAAGAAATCTTTGGCCAAATATTTCGCGTAAAAAAACAGAATACATACTAAAGATAGGCAGACCTCATTTATCCCTACTTGTTGGAATCCTTACGGGACACAACTGGATGGGTACCCACATGAGCAGAATGGGCATTAGCACATCTGACTTATGTAGAGAGTGTCACGATGAAGAGGCGGAAGAGGGCTCTTATCACTTTCTTTGTGAATGCCCCAGCTTAGCCAGAACCAGAAAAGAAGCCCTCGGAGAATATTTTTTCGGTGAACTGGGCGACATCTCAATCTTGCCACTGAAAAATATCTTTAAACTCACTCAGAATTTAGGATGGTTCAGGGAGGCCTCTCATACCTAAAACTCCCCGTTATTCCTCTCCCCACCCCCTCTTATACCATTCGTTTCCTTCTGTCGGGGAACGCAATGGATTCATTGAGATCCGAGTGAGATGGTGTGGCTTGCCGCATCATCACCCCACCTAACCTAACCTAACCTATGCTTTAGTCAAAACATCACAAAAAATCACTTATTCGAACAAAAGTAATACAATAATCGCGTTCGTTAGTAATCTTGAGGGAGTCATTCAACAATATTGTCTATATTCTTTTCTTCCATCAACTTTCGTAGATATTTTTAGATTTGAGAAACAAGAATAAAAACTATATAGAACTACATATCCGATAATTCTCCTTTTATACTATACAATCAAATGAAATGTTAAATCGATTTGCTTGGACTATAATATACTCCTATACCTATCCCATATGCATATACAACATACATATGTGCATAATATCCAATATATCCCCTGGGTGATATTAGCAACCTTGTTCTTCTCCTCACATCTATTTGGACAAAACAATAATGACTTTCCAACTTCTTTTGGCCAACTTGTTGAATCTTTTGTGTTGGCACGAAATTTCCATAGAAATTTATGTTCCACCATGATTGCCATTCCAACGAAAAAAAAATAACAATATTATTCCTCAGTGTGGTCTTCGAGTGGAAATCCAAATCCTCTCAACATACCTATCAACATAGCCATCAACCTGAACATTTTCCTATTGTCCAGTATCCAGTTGGATTAAGATGAACTCCAACAACAATGGCTGCATTATGATGGGTAAACGAAATTTGGTATTCATTGAATTTGATTCTTTTTCCGGAAATTTCTTCATGTTAAGGTTAGTGTAGGTAATGGTTTATGTAGGTTGTGTGCGACATAAAACAGTGGGTTTTTGGGTTTTATGAAATGGACTTTAATTGAAAAGGATCGATTTTTATGAGAAAAGTCGGTCACAATGTTCTTTTGCATTTTAAAACCCATACTGACGATGTGTCATAAATAACTATAAATTAACCCCCAAGAGAGCTTTGATGGTGCAATCCTTTCGGTGGAATTTTCTTCGGTCTATTCACCAAAATACTAATTGATACTGCAGGCTGTGTTAGAAATGCTTTTGAAAATGTTTTGCGTTAATTAAAGTCTTAAAATTGCCTATAGCCATGAAAATTCAATTACCTACCATTGCAAATCAAAAGGTGAATATGTGTGTATCAGGCACGTAGACAGGGGGGCTTGAGGGGCTGAAGCACCTCCCGAACTGATTTTGAATTAAAAAAAAAAATATAAAGAGTTTAAACTTTTTTGTATGAATTAAAATCTTTAAAAATTAGGAGACTATCAAGGTAAAGAAGAAAGACAAAACCTAAACAATAGAAAATATATTGTTTTTGTTTTTATTTTTATTTTTATTTTTATTTTAGTGCACTGTATTGAATAAAATTCAATAAAAAGTTTTGAAGTTTAATGTTTTAAAAACAAGAAACTGTTAAGGTATAATATTTAATATGAGGGGACTAATAAGGTATTACGTATGTTTACTAAGTTCACTTTTTGTGGTATTGAAGCGAGCTGATTCGCATTCGAACATGTGTAGTGTATACTTTTGTTGAGTGGTAATCAACGAATCTCATTACCACTCAACGAAATAAATCAGAGTAGAGTTGAGTAAAAATAAATAATGAACTATTTTATTTTGCATGTTAGTTTAAAAGCTGTGGCAGAAAGATCGATTATATATTATACAATCTGAACGAGTCCACTTGCTCCTTTACTGGCTTCTTTACTGGCTTCACAACTACTACTGGCTTCGAAAAAGGCAAGCTTGCTATGCGGTTTTACACGAGTCACAAAATATCATATATTCTTTGTTTGCAAATTAGCCCTTAGAGCAAGACCCCCCCCCCCCGAAACAAAATGCTGGCTACGGGTCATATGGATTATTTAGAAAAAAAAACATTTTTACTTCATGTTTACTTTACATTTTATGTGCATTACGGTCCGTACTAGTGTGAGCCTATTATAAAGTCTATTAATGTTCTATGAAAAAATTGAACTTGTGCAGCAATAGATCTGTGTTTACCAGTTACCAGAAAAACGGTATTTTTCGGTCAAATATTAACATACATGGATAAGTACCTACTTTATAAACTTTGTCAAGCAAAAAGGAGCTTCATAAGGTATAATAAAATAAAATTACTTCATTTTTCTGAAAGCTACCACCAAGAAACTGTCTCTATTTTTACTTGCAATCAAAAATAAATAAAAGGAAACACAACGCGGAAGCAAATGATGAAATTCTTTTATATCTGTTTAAAAATGTAGGTAAGTCGTAAGTATGTATGTATTGTATATATATTTTTAAAGTTGCAGGTTTAATTTCCTATAAAGTTTCAGCTTTATTAGATTTTGTCTTCAGTATTCCCAGCGGGAAATATCGTCCCCAATTAATTTTATAGCTGTTCTATGTGTTCACATTGTCTACTGACAGTAAATATTATAATAGGACTTGTGAATTTCCATCAAAATGAGGCAATCTCAGATTGTCCCAAAGTATTTCAGGTTATTGGTTAATCACCACTTCGCATAAACGAATTACTGAAGTGGTGATTAACCAACAACCACTGACCTAGTGATTTCACTTAAATCTGAAATTTTAATTCTATATTTTAATTAACCAATCACAAATTCACAACACAACAGAGTTAATTAATGCACTATTTATTTAATTTTCTTCACATTTTTCATATTGAATTAACTAATTGCTGAATAAACAACAACTGCCCCTAATCTTGTGATTTGACAATTGAATTTCCATTACCATTTTCATCGAAAATATTGAACTGATGAATAAACCACATACATTTATGTAGTGAATTCACAGATTATGCAACCACCATGTTTTTCATCACCTTGGTCGGTGAATAAACAACTTCCAACGAAGTAGTGATTTCGTTGGTGAATTTTCATCGGATTTTCAGCATGTGCTTCCCGCCTAGGACACGCCACACGCCCATGTTAATTTCATCAAAGGAATCAGCTGAAAAGTGGACGGTGCAGCTGCCATTCCTCAAGGAAAAAGCTGATTTTTCCTCAATGAATTTCTGAATTTTTCCCGCTGGGTTATTATAAATATACACCTACTTACTCCAACATACATACATAAAATATTCCAGTAAATTTTTAGGCCTATTCTGCCATATCTGTGATTCCGCTATGAATTTTCTGTTATGATGCATAACAGATCTCCACCATAAAAGATTTTTATAATTGGTATTCAAGAGTTCAATCTTTTATAAAGTCTGTTATGGAACTTCGAAAAAGAAACATTTATACGAACAGACCTAAAATCTGCTGTCAGCTGTTGTAAACAAAAAAAAAATCGACACTGACGAGTGACCAAAATAAAATTAACCGTGCAATGCTCGTGTTTTGTTTCGCGTAGATAAATTATTGTTCTATTTTATTTGTCTATAACAGTTCGTGAATTTAATCTATCCAATTTAAAAAGTTATTTTTTGGTAAGTTAAAGTTAAAAATGTGTTTTATTCTTTGCCCCAGGCAGCTAGGTATTTCATTAGATCGGTTAATCCATCGAATTTTGTTCGACTCTTTGGCGCATCGGCTTTAGTCAGCCTCGGCAGTCCAGAGCTTCCAAACGCCATAACAGAATGCTCCTCTTCCTAGAAACACGTACAAAGAGCCCAACCGAAGGCGCGCAAAGCTGAGGCTGAGCCAGCGTCCATCAGAAGCATCGTTTCTCTTCCACCCTGGCAATGAAAGCAGCTTCGTCCCTCTTGGCTCGACCTTAAGTTCAGGAGATTCCAATAAGTGCAGCTACGCCACCGACAAGACCCAAGAAAGCTCCTCCTCGGTAGCGATGTTTTCTGCGTTATTCTTCAGCTGCGGCACTCCGTGTCGACCGGCAAGATAAAGCGACTACTTTTTACGTTTCATGCATCAACTGTGTTCTGTGCTTTCATGTATAAAAATAATTTTGTTTGCAATTACTTATTTGTTTATGTAATTATGCATTTTAAAATTATTTTGTTATATCTGTCTCTTTTGAGAACAATTCAGTAAAGAAATTAAAGTTTTTACTTCATGTATTGAAATCTTTTATGATAAAAGTCAAACAAATCTGTCTTTTTATTCTGTTATGGTTTATAACAGATTTCATAACAGAATTCGAACTGCAGAATACCAATTAATAAAAGAATAAAAGATTTTTTGACAGTTCGAAAATTTGTATGGAAATTGATAGAAGAATAACAGAATAAAAGATTGCTCCGAATAGGCCTGATTATGTAGGTGTTTTTTTGTTAGCTTTTTCATTTGAATTTCAGTAGCTACAGGAGAATAAGACGAAGGCCACGTATTAATTGACTTAAAAAGGACGTTAAATTGAATCTGTAGTTTAAATCTTGATACCAGTGATCCATGAATTTGGTTAGATTTATTATTATAAAAGTACTTGAAGGCAAACCCTTCGGTACCTTTTTTTTATCCAACAATTAGGCCTATTCGGCGCAATCTTTTATTCTGTTATTCTTCTATCAAATTCCATACAAATTTTCGAACTGTCAAAAAATCTTTTTATTCTTTTATTAATTGGTATTCTGCAGTTCGAATTCTATTATAAAATCTGTTATAAACCATAACAGAATAAAAGACAGATTTGTTTGACTTTTATCATAAAAGATTTCAATACATGAAGTAAAAACTTTTATTTCTTTAATGAATTGTTCTTCAAAAGGGACAGATATAACAAGATAATATTTCAAAGTAAATTATTTTTATACACGAAAGCACAGAACACAGTTGATGGATGAAACGAAAAAAGTAGTCGCTTTATCTTGCCGGTCGGCACGGAGGAGTGCCGCAGCTGAAGAAGAACGAAGAAAACATCGCTATCGAGGAGGAGCCTTCTTGGGTCTTGTCGGTGGTGTAGCTGCAATCTTTGGATTCTCCCGAACCTAAGGTCGAGCCAAGAGGGACGAAGAGCTGCTTTCATTGCCAAGGGTGGAAGAGAATCGATGATTCTGATGGACGTTGGCTCAGCCCTAGCTCTGCGCTCCTTCGGTTGGGGCTTTTTGTACGCGTTTCTAGGAACAGGAGCATTCTGTTCTGGCGTTTGGAATCTCTGGACTGCCGAGGCTGACTAAAGCCGATGTGCCAAAGAGTCGAACCGAGTTCGATGGATTTGCCTGAGGCAAAGAATAAAACACGCGAAACAAAACACCAGCATTGCACGGGTTAATTTGATTTTGGTCACTCGGCAGTGTCGATTTTTTTTTTGTTTACTACAGCTGACAGCAGATTTTAGGTCTGTTTGTATAAATGTTTCTTTTTCGAAGTTCCATAACAGACTTTTATAAAAGATCGAACTCTTGAATACCAATTATAAAAATCTTTATGGTGGAGATCTGTTATGCATCATAACAGAAAATTCATAGCAGAATAACAGATATGGCAGAATAGGCCTAAATATCTGAATTTCGGTGTAATAAGCCTAATTTCCTGCTCTCCAGAAACTGTAAAAAAAAGAAGTCATTGAAGTTAGTGCCTCTTGTTTTATTTGTTAAGCTTGATCCACATCTGTGTCGTGTGTTGTGTTGTGGAGTTGTGTGTCGCTGTCATTCCATATATTTTATGCGCCACACTGCAACACAACACACGAGAAAAATATGGTTCTACGCATATGAAATACATTGTAGCGATAGCGACACACGACTCCACAACACACGACACAGATGTGTATCAGGCTTTATTCTCGGAACTTGTTCCCGGTTTTTTCCGGATTCTTCCAATTATCTCCCCTCCCCCCTTTGTTGGAAAATGTTGTTTCAAGTTTGGATCTCTATGTTCAAAAGCTGTAGGCATAAAAATGTAGCCCCTTTTTTGAAATTCTAACCTTTTTATTTTTTTTTTTTTTTCAAGTTTAAAAAGTGTTTTAAATATTGTTAAGAATTAACAATGAAATTTAATTCACTTTTAATTTACAGAGATTATTCAACCTAGTCAAACCACTCTGCTTGCTATGACCGCTTTCACACAATGAAACTGATAACTGAGTTGCCAGAAACTAGCAAGTTTGTAGACGAGAAGGGTATGAGGGGATATTTTCTTCCTGGCCCTTACGCCCTTCGAGCCTACAAACTAAAAATTGCTGAAAAATCAGTTTCCTTGTGTGAAAGAGGGGGCTATCCAAAAACAAATCTGACTCTTCTCTTCATTTGTCATTCCGACTATCAAGGATGTAGATCTATTTGTCTGAGATATCGAATTTGGTGTTCACTCCTCTGAATTTACAAAAGAGAACGTCAAAAAAAATTCACAAATTTTTAATTTTTTTTGAAAAAGTTACTACTTTTCTCCCTTTTTAACTATGAAGTGGGAGTGAGATAAATTTCAGAGAAGTCAAAAATAGTCGGAAGAGTCAGTCCAATGTGAACACTGTCAAAAATTAAAATTCTAAAGTGAGTGAAGTTTTTTAAAAAATTCAAAACACGTCTTCCCAATTTTGTTTTAATTTATTTTTAAAACTTTGATTTCGAACATTGATCAATAAATACATAATATTATGTGGACAAATTTTGTCTTCTTTAAATACACTATTTCGGCCTTAAAATTAAAAAAACATTTCTAATCTTTTGCAACTTGCAAGAATTGTATTTATTGTATTAGCCACACTTTCTAAAAATCCGAAGTCAATACTTATTTTGTCTTAAATTTTCCGAAATTCCATCTAAATAACCATCTAATTCCATAAATAAAGGTACATTTTTCGCCTTTTTGGGAGTGTCCCTATCAAAACTAAAAAAAAAATTTGTCTACACTTTATTAAAATCTTTTAACTTTTAAATATAACACTCAATATTAAAAAAAACACTCCCAACGGCAACCCTGTCACTTTCCGACCCCTCTGTTTTAAAATCCAAATTCTAAGGGCTCACTGGCTCAGTTATAGCTCTCATTGGAAACGATCATTGAAAATATTAATTGTCAATTTTGAGAGATTTTGAAGAAAAAATATATGATTATTTTGATGCCAAAACAAAACTAATTGACTTAATATTTCTCATAACATCACTTTTAATTTTTCAATGATGAACTTCCTTACCAATAATCAATGAAACAATTAAAAGTTACGTTATGGGGAAGATATGGGTTAAAATGAAATTTTTTTGGAGGAGAAAAAATATTGAAGTCGAAAGCTACATTTTTGCATTAAAATATTCAATGATTAAACTTTCCAAGGTTCTCAAAATAAACAACTAACTTTTTCAATGATAGTTTTTAATGATAGCTAAAACTGGACCCTAAATTCGTCCAAACTTTTGTTTCTTACATTTTTAGTAAGAAAATTGTCAAAGAAAAAATGTGCACTGGCAACCCTTTTTCAATATCGAAATTGAAAAATTTTTTTAGTTGCAGAATCACTCAAATACTATTATTGTTCTAGGTAGGATTCATGCAAAAAAATTGAAAATTAAAGATTTTAAGCCAAAAATCACAATATGAAAAAATCATATTCATATTGTTCAAAATTTCGATAAAAAAAAGAGGATGCTAATACTACGTTTTCATTGGAGCCGAAATGAGGTAATTTCGAAATTACCTAATTTCGGCTCCAATGAAAACGTAGTACAAATTAAAAATAGTTGTTTGGGTACAAATAATCTCCCATTTTTGAATATAATCCGAAAAATAAAATTGGAACAATCTGGAACAACCATCCACTTTTTGGCAGCGTCGTATACTTTTTGGCCATCCCGTAAACTTTTTGGCCATCCTATCCACTTTTTGGCTATCCCGTACATTTTTTGGCCGTCCGCTGCACTGTCCCGCTCAGTTGTTGATCGTCCCGCTCCCAACCACTTTTCGGCCCCGTTCACTTTTTGGCTAGTGCCCTGTCTACTTTTAGGCTGCCCATCTACTTTTTGGTCGCACTCTGTCTACTTATTGGCTGCTCCGTCCAATTTTTGGTCATCCCATCCAATTTTCGCGTTCTCTATCCTCGTAATGTTAGGTATGGAATATTTACATGTAATGCTGGATTAACATGTATGTATCTTCGTCTGCAATTATGAAGATAAGTAGAGCGGGACAGATATGTATGCTAAAAAACCGAGCGAGTGAAAGAGAACCGTCAAAAAGATGAACATGTTCGTTTTCATTATCTGCATTGACACTTCTTATAATCTACATGTACGAAGATCTTCTGCATTTTGGTGTTCTCTCTCTATCTAGCAAATATACATTTTGTATTTGGCATCCCTTTTTTTTGCAGAAACCAAATGCAGATACATGTAAATCCACTATAAATCCAGCATAATGTTCTTGATGATTCTCTTTCACACACTCGGTTCTTTTTTGGCTACATCTCTACTCGCTCTACCCCGCTCTACTTTTCTTCATATTTCTAAATGAAGATACATGCAAATCCAGCATGAAATTCCATGAATCCATTATGGTGGATTTACATGTATCTTCGCCTACTTCTGCAAAAATAGGGGGATCTAAAATTAAAATTTACACTTGTAACATAGAGAGAGAACACCAAAATGCAGAAGATCTTCGTACATGCAGATTATAGGAAGTGCCATAATGCATATGAAGACGAACATGTTCATTTTCTTGACGGTTCTCTTTCAGACGCTCGGTTTTTTGGCATACATCTGTCCCACTCTACTTTGCTTCATATTTGCAGAGGAAGATACATGAAAATTTGCCATATAGTCCAAGGTATATTCTATGTGTCGCAAGTTAAAATTTCTCCAAAAAAGTCATACAACCAAATGTATTTGTTCCAAAAATATCAATAATCAACAATTTCGGTCCGAAAGATACTGCTAGGGTTACGCAATCTTGATTTAATGAATTTAGTTTAATAGTTTTCCATAATTAATAGGGCTGATGTTTGGACAAAAGTGCACACATTTTTGGTCTATATGAAAGAATACATAGTAGGTTACAGGCGATCAAGATTTAAAATGGTACAACTAGGTACTATAGAAAACGTTTATTTCCCAAAATCCTCATAATTATTTTTAAATTTTGATCGCAACTTGTTTTAAATTAATTTATCATTTTCAAAATGTTCACTTTTTGACTGATGTGATATAACAACACGATTTAAATTAAATCCTCTAATATGAATCTGATAAGGAACTATCGACTTCTACACTGCAGTTCTATTAGATTTGAACAAAAGGTATTTTACTATTCAAATATGTTTAATAAAAAATGGTTTCAAACAAAAAAAAACAATTCCTAGATTCAAAGTTCTCTATCAAACGATCTATCCCTCACAATTTCCCAACCACAAGCGTTATCCCTTGAGCCACCAGCTAGAACTAAAACTATTCAAGTCTTTCGATGGGATCCACAAAAGCCAGATTGCAAGCCATATATGCAAACTTTTAAGTTTGATTTGAATTGGTTGATTCGACAATCTCCAATGGTTCTGACGGCATTGATTGTAATTAAAGAGAAATTGGATGGTTCACTAGCATTTAGGCGATCCTGTCGTGAAGGAATTTGTGGTTCATGTGGCATGAATATTAATGGAATAAACACTCTGGCTTGTTCTTGGTACCTTAATAAATTGTATAGTGATTTTGTGGTAATAGCTAATTAATATTTAATCACTCTTGCAGTAGAGTTGATGATAATCTATCCAAGACCATAAAGATCTACCCTTTACCACATATGTATGTCCTGAAAGATTTAGTTCCAGATATGACACATTTCTATAATCAATATCGAATGATCAAACCATGGTTATGTCGCAAGTAAGTTAATTATATAATCTACTAGAAACTAGTTTTAATATATCAAAAACTGTGTTATCGTATTCCCGGGCACGAATTTTTGTGTGGGTAACCGATATGATTAAGGGTAGTCCAGTCCAATGGCGTAAAACCCAGATAAACCTCGTAGACCAGATAATTTTATCTCGGTAGAAATGAATTGTCCAAATTTGTATGGAAAAAATATTCGGCAAAACAGATATTTTCATCTCACCAATTTGATGCGGAAAACGCAGAAACAAACCTGATATACTAGGATAAGTCATTTTTGAAGTTTAATTTGATCATTTCCCATCACGTTTACGCAAGTTTAACAAACATTGAGAGTGAATTAGTCCTTGTGACTTCTCATAACTTTCAAAGATAATCATCTTTAAACTTTAATCCATGATTATTGGAATTAGGAAATTGTCGAATGTGTTTGTGGACCTAATTTTTTTCAAAAAATTTAAAGTATGAGTTATTGCTAATCATGGATAGCACTAATCAGCCAATTTTGGTTTATTGGCTTTACTTAATTAAAGCCTGTGAAATCGCATACCTACTAAATTTAACCCACTCTGAACAAACTGGCCCTAAGACCGGTATTCACCCAGTCATTAGAACAATAACAAACAAAAAATAGGCACTGGAAATTCGTTCAATGTAAATTGGGACAACAATACAACATTCCAATACTTCAAGTGTAATTTCCGGTCATACAATGTTGTATGTTGTTCCCGATCTACATTGCCCGATTTCCCCCGAAAATGTGTCCAGAAATCGTGTGAAATGTTTACACAGAACGTTTTTTCAATGCGATTTGTCCCTTGTCTACTTCGTTTTTCTATCGTTGTGCTCCTATCATTATTCATTGATATTCACTCATGAATGAAAAAATACAAGATTACGCCACTTCCTACGTTTTTGGAGACAAAACGTAACAAAAGAGATGTGACAGCCAAGAAAATTTGTATAGAGATGATTTTTTGTTTGCGGATTGTTTTATGATTAATATAGTTTTTCATTTTAAAAACACAAAAATATTACCTACCGAAAAATGTTTTTTTATTGTTATTCAATTGTTTTAAATTATATTAAAAGTCAAAATATGAAGCAAAAATAGAGAGTACGGTGAAAAAAATCAAAAATCAGATATATTTCCTTCTTGAATTATTAGCCGTATTTTTTTGCAGGTTAAGATAAAATTGTTGAAAAAAACGACATCTGAACTTAGGAAAGTCATCGAAGCAAAAATGACCAGCACTATCACGAATCCCAGAAATCGCCGTCACTAACATTTCAGCTTTTTGGAAAAGCATCCAAAATAAAATCAAATTATATTCAAATGAAAAGAAATCTCGTATAGAAAATTATTCCGATCAGTAATGAAACAAAAAAATGTGAAAAACTCAATTTTAAACCACTTATCAGAAAAAAATTTATTTAAAAAACAATGGTCCATTTTTTGTTTATAAAAATATTTTCATTCGTTGGTTCAGATATTTTGACGTTTTTCATGCAGACTATCGATAACAAAATAGTAATTTGAACTGGCAGTACTTTTTCTATCTGAACTTAAGTTAAGAACCGATAATTATCTGGACTTAAGGGACTGTTTTTTTCACAGAGGGTTAAATCTGTAATTTTATTATCATGGATTAGAAAGAATCCGTGATAATCAAAGACTGTTTGTTCACTTTTTTTCAGCTTGACTAACAAATCGTGGCTTTTCCACAAATCGTTCCATTTTCCAGTCTTTCTGTCAGTTCGGTTTTCAAAACTTAATCAAGAATTAACATTTTTTTCATTTTTGTTGACGTTTGTGTTATTTTGTGTTTGTAGATTCTTAACAGCGTATACAATAATTATGTAGAAGGTAAATAAATTCTTATTTGCAACCATTAATTTTTTTTATAAGAAAATACAGTTTGCGATGGCAGCCAGAGAAAGTGTATTGTTTTTTTTTTTGTTTAATTATTTCACTTTACGTCAAAAGTGGCCACATACAGTAATAAAAAGAAGCAAGTTTTGCTCGATTCTTGTGTGACGTCACAAATAGTCATAATAAATTCTAAATAAAATTTCAACTTATTTGATTGTTCTTATTGCTTTTTATATTTTTACTGTTCTTATCACTTAAAAACATTCTTTAAATGCTAAATTTAATAAGTCTTCACTTAAAAATTAAAATAATAATGAAATATGATTGAGACGTCACAGAAAAGGAAAACCCAAGATGGCGACAAAGGTATATGTAATGACCATACGTATTTCTGTTTATCATGCGAGTGCGTAAATCAGGCATGAAAAAACTGAATCCCTGTAAATCCTTGATTAAATGGTGCTAATCAAGCAAATTCGGCTGATTAATCATATCTTCAATTAATACGCTCAAATCATGGATTCCTTGATTAAAATTTTAGTGAACAAACGCATTTCATGATTATGAACTGGAATAATCCCTGATTAAAGATGATCAAGTGTGAACAAACGTCACAGAAAAGGAAAACCCAAGATGGCGACAAAGGTATATCTAATGACCATACGTATTTCTGTTTATCATGCGAGTGCGTAAATCAGGCATGAAAAAACTGAATCCCTGTAAATCCTTGATTAAATGGTGCTAATCAAGCAAATTCGGCTGATTAGTCATATCTTCAATTAATACGCTCAAATCATGGATTCCTTGATTAAAATTTTAGTGAACAAACGCATTTCATGATTATGAACTGGAATAATCCCTGATTAAAGATGATCAAGTGTGAACAAACGTCACAGAAAAGGAATACCCAAGATGGCGACAAAGGTATATCTAATGACCATACGTATTTCTGTTTATCATGCGAGTGCGTAAATCAGGCATGACCTTGATTAAATGGTGCTAATCAAGCAAATTCGGCTGATTAGTCATATCTTCAATTAACACGCTCAAATCATAGATTCCTTGATTAAAATTTTAGTGAACAAACGCATTTCATGATTATCAACTGGAATAATCCCTGATTAAAGATGATCAAGTGTGAACAAACTGGCCCTTAGCTAAGTTCATATGGACTTTAGTTGTTTTTGTATTTTACATGTAAATTCCTTAGTTCAGATGTTCTTTTTTTGTCAAATTCTATCTGAACCTGCAAAAAAACAAGGCTATTATTTGTATTGTTGTTTTTATTTCATCAAAACATAAACAACAACATTAAAAAAAAAATGGTAAAAAAATAACTTTAACAACAAGTTCAAGTAACTTAAAGTATTCGCGCCCCTATATATCGTACAAATTATACCAAAGTTTAGGGCCAGTTTGTTCACACTTGATCATCTTTTATCAAGGATTATTTCAGTTGATAATCATGGAATGCGTTTGTTTACTAAAATTTTAATCAAGGAATCCATGATTTGGTCAGTTAATTGAGGATATCACTAATCAGCCAAATTTGCTTGATTAGCATCATTTAAGCAAGGATTTACAGGAACTCAGTTTGTTCATACTTGATTTATGCTGGATTTACATGTATCTTCGTCTGAAAATAAAAAGAAAAGTAGAGCGCGACAGATGTATGCCAAAACTCCGAGCGTGTGAAAGAGAACCATCAAGAAGAGAGATGAACATGTTCGCCTTCATATCTGCATTATGGCACTTCCTATATGGTGGATTTACATGTATCTGCATTTGGTTTCTGCACAAAAAAAAGGATGCCAAATACAAAATGTATATTTGTTAGATAGAGAGAAAAGATCAAAATGCAGATGAACTTCGTTTCTGCATTATAGGAAAGTGCTATAATACAGAAATGAAGACGAACATGTTCATCTTCTTGATGGATCTCTTTCACTCGCTCGGATTTGTTGTATACATCTGTCCTGCTCTACTTTTCTGTATTATGCAGATGAAGATACATGTAAATCCACCATAAGAAGAAAAGTAGAGCGGGACAGATGTATGCCAAAACTCCGAGCGTGTTAAGGAGAACCATCAAGAAGAGAGATGAACATGTTCGTCTTCATATCTGCATTATGACACTTCCTATATGGTGGATTTACATGTATCTGCATTTGGTGTCTGCACAAAAAAAGGATGCCAAATACAAAATGTATATTTGTTAGATAGAGAGAAAAGATCAAAATGCAGAAGAACTTCGTTTCTGCATTATAGGAAAGTGCCCTAGTGCAGAAATGAAGACGAACATGGTCATCTTCTTGATGGTTCTCTTTCTCTTTCACACGCTTGAAAAGATATTTTTGTGCATATGAATACTTATAGTCTGGGAGCCCGCCATAGGACGACCTACCTTAATCTCTTTACTAGATAAGAGGTACCTGTCGTGTCCAGTTTTTTAGATAGTGTCCAAACAAACAGTTCGCGCATGGGTTGCCTACAAAAAAGTGGGCCCTTCATAGTGTTGCCACGCTTTAAAGATCAAGTTTTGTATTTATTCAATTATCTGATTGCGCTTATGTGGTTAGCCATAAGGATATTCAAAAAATATATTATGAAAGGAAAATTAATTTAAGGAATTTTTTGAAATTTTGAATTTAAGCAGGGTTAATTAGGGCTAACGTATTAAAAGGTCGAAATCTTATTTTCTAAACGGTAAGTCATAGCGAAATGATTTTGTTGCAATCGATAAATTCTGTTGAATACATGAAAGTTATGACAACAAAAATTTTCAAAAATGTACAACTCGAGATATGAGCGATTGAAAGTCAAAAATGGCGAATTAGATGTTTGAGAAAACATTTGCTATAATTCAGTGTGACGTAATATTGAAATATTCGGTATTTTCAAATTAATTTTCCTTTCATAATATTTATTTTGAATATCCTTATGGCTTAACACATAAAGCGCAATCAGATAATTGAATAAATACAAAACTTGATCTTTAAAGCGTGGCAACCAGTAGCGTATGCAGGATTTTGTTTGGGGGGGCTCAGTCTCAATTTTGGTGAAACTTTTTTAAGTTATCACAAAATAGCAAACCAAATTAAAGTCTTTCGTATTATCAACCACCAGAAGTTAAATTTCAAAATGTAGAAAAAAAAACAAAAGGAAAAACACACAAAAAATACTCCCTTTAGCTAGTATTGAAATGAATTTTACCTTTCTCTCTTTGTAAACAAATATTTTTTACGGACTCGATTTAAAGAACGTCAACGGTAATATGGGTAGGTGAAAAGTGTATTCACATTTTAATAAATAAAATTAAATTTTCGTTTTTTCTTTAAATAAGCTCATTTATTAAGTCTGTTCCTTTACTTTTAGTTTCTGTGATCTTCTGCATTTTGATCTTTTCTCTCTATTTAACAAATATACATTTTGTATTTGGCATCCCTTTTTTTGTGCAGAAACCAAACGCAGATTCATGTAAATCCACCATAATACATGTAAATTGACCATAAATCCACCATATTGCTGGATTTACATGTATCTTCGTCTGCATAATGCAGAAAAGTAGAGCAGGACAAATGTATATAAAAAATCCGAGCGAGTGAAAGAGAACCATCAAGAAGATGAACATGTTCGTCTTCATTTCTGCATTATGGCACTTTCCTATAATGCAGAAACGAAGTTCTTCTGTATTTTGATCTTTTCTCTCTATCTAACAAATATACATTTTGTATTTGGTACCCCTTTTTTTGTGCAGAAACCAAATGCAGATACATGTAAATCCACCATATACTTACTGTATGTGGCCACTTTTGACGTAAGGCGGGGTACACATTATCAGATCTGTTTGACAAACCTGTTTGACGTCAAACATCAGACAGTATCAAAAAAATTTGTGAACAAAGAACATGTTTGTCAAACCGAGAGTACACATTATCAAACGTGAACAGATTTGTCATACAGGTTTGATAATGTGTACCCCGTTTAAAGTGAAACAATTAAACAAAAAAAAACACAATACACTTTCTCTGGCTGCCATCGCGAACTATGGTTTTTATAAAAAAAAAAGTTTAATGGTTGCATATAAGAATATTTACCTTCTAATTATTGTAAACGCTGTTTTCAAATAAGAATCCACAAAAACAAAATGGCACAAACGTCAACAAAAATGAAAAAATCTTAATTCTTCATTAAGTTTTGACAACGGAACTGATAGAGAGACTGCAAAATGGAACGACTTGTGGAAAAGCCATGATTTGTTAAACAAGCTGAAAAAATGAACGAACAGTCTTTGATTATCACGGATCTGTAATCATGGATTAGGAAGAATCCGTGATACCTAATTAAATTGCAGATTTAACCCACTCTCAAACTGGCCCTTAGGGCCATATTTGAGAGTGTGAACCCCCCTTTACTCTTCCTCAAATTTGCTGATAAAAAAGCATATATTATGTCGTTTTCGATTGGATTTCGGAACAGTACTACTCTTTTTTGATTCCAATCGAATTATTTTCTAGTGTTCCGAGACTAATTTGTGAAATATTTATGTGTGTATGCGTAAATTGTCTGATTTGTATTTATATTTTGTACGTTCAGTCGAGTAAAATTAATTTGACAACAAATCCGATGAAAGGATTTATATGTATATGTGTGTTCTGGGTCTACTCCTTTATAAAATCCGGAACAGAAAATAACTCCGAAAACATTACTCGGCACAGCCAATCGAATTATTTTGGAGTAAGTGGAGTCAAAAAGGAGTAACTCCGAACATCCAACCGAAAACGACATTAATATAGAATTTCTATAATGTCCCCTTCCACTCAGGGAAACAGTGCCAGTCACCCTTATGTCATCTTCAAATGGAGTCAAAAAAAACTGTTATACGTATAGGGAATCCACTATCCAGTGTATTTAGAGATCAGAGGTTCACACTCATCGACAAGTCGACCAACCTGAGTCGTGTTGCTAGCGTTCACATTCAACGACCGCCTTATCAACTTCATTTGTAAATAAATTTTCAAAAAGCAAACCCGGCATAGATTTACTGCCGTATTCATTAGAATCCGCTGAACAGATGAATAGTTATGCACTGCATAAGGACTTATGTAGCCACTATACAACGTTGCATAAATTGTTATGCATAAAATATTTTTCAACCCATTATAGTTATAATGAGCTTGTGTCAAAATTAGTACCATAAAGGAGGAATCTAGTACGTTTAACTTTCACAACTGACAAAGGAGACCCAGCTGTGTGTGTGCTGTGTGAAAAATCAATAGAAGTAATTCTGCTGGCGATTGGATTCTTATTGGTTCCTTATTAATTTCTTTTAATATTATTATAATTATCCAGTAACTTTGTTATTTTTTTGTGTTCGCAAATAAAATTAAAAATATTTGAAAGAAAAAATACGTCGTTTTTGATTTATTTCATGAATTGTTCCATTCATTGACATCGTGATGTTTTTGTTGAGGAGAAAAATAAAAGGGTGGTGCTTATTTTGTAATGCTTAAAATTCATTTGTATTTTCCCATGAAAGTGATAAAGGTGAATCTTTGTATAATTTTACTTTAATCACGCATGCCGTCGAGCATTTGCAAAAGTTGTAAGATTTGATGGAAAATCTTTAAATTTTGCACATTTATTAAGCAGCTTCTATAAAATAAAGTGTACAAAACAATGTTCTTTATTTTTTAAAACAATATCCCAACAAAAATTTACAGTAAATGAACAAAACCATCATTATTAATTGTTGTATTAAATTTTATAAAATATTTTGAAAGTGAGATATCAACACCTCAAAGATTGCAAAAATAAGCGCCCCCCTAACATCTATCTACATTATTGCTATGTATGAGTCAAAGTGACATTCCGATACTAAACAACCCTTATGTTGGCTCTATACAACCTCCAAACGCGTTTAGCTTATGTTGCTTCTATTCAACGTTGCATAAGTTTATGAATAAGGTTTTTGCGTTCAGAGGCATTATAAAGAATGCATAGCGCTATGCACTCGCTATAATTCGTTTATGCATAAGGCTGTTAATTTTTTGCACCAGTTTCAGCGAAGGAAATTCAAATTTTCTCCCTTCCTTTTGTAGGTTTACTTCTATTTCAACCCATTCTTTATGAATCTCACTTAACAAATTAAAAAGAAATACTAAAATCCAAATTTTCATACATTTCAGTTGTTCAACTACCCCCATATTAATAATCGAAGCTATCTTTAACTCGTGGACTCGAGCTACAGCGGTCGTTCGACCGAACAAAATATCAAAAAATTTGAAAAACTTCCGACAGTCGTTTAACTTGTGTTAACATTACAAATTATGTGACATTTCGACACGAGTTGATGAACTTGTCGATGAGTGTGAACCCCCCTTTGAGTATATATAATATGGATTGCTCGTTTACATTCCAAAAACGTAACCATCATATGGGGCGCGGTAATCTATGCGGTTATTCAATTTTCAATATAGATAGGGTTTTTACAACAACACCGTCATAGCTGCAGCTGTCAAAAAACCCTCTCTAAAATGAAATCACGCCCCCTATCACAGACTCAAGTACTACAATGCATTAGGGATAGGAACGAGCACTTCATATTATATAAACTCAAAGGAACCCCCCCTTAAGAAATAAAATTGCCGGAGATTTTTGTTTGTTTCCATATTGGTGGATTTACTTGTATCTGCATTTAGTTTCTGTAAAAAAAGGGATGCCAAATACAAAATGTATATTTGTTAGATAGAGAGAAAGATCAAAATGCAGAAGAACTTCGTTTCTGCATTATAGGAAAGTGCCATAATGCAGAAATGAATACGAACATGTTCATCTTCTTGATAGGTCTCTTTCACTCGCTTTGATTTTTTGTATACATCTGTCCTGCTCTACTTTTCTGCAATATGCAGACGAAGATACATGTAAATCCAGCATATAAAGTCAATTGGCTGAACGCACATTACGGACAGTGTCAGAAGGAATGTGTTAAAAATCTCCTCAAACGTTGACCGGAGATTTTTTGCATTTTTGCCCTTCTCGCCTACAAACTCCCAGTTGACGGCAACTCAAGTTCCTTGTGTGAAAGGAGAAGGTATATGACTTTTAAAACATTTTATCAAACTACACACAAACTTAAAACAAAATACGAACCTAGATACCTACATAGTGGACAATGCTATAAAATGCGCACATGCTATAATTTTGTTTGAACGAATTTTTGTTGAAACTGGGAACGCCATTCATATTTTATCCGCCCGATAAAAACTATCTGACATTTCTAATTTTCACATTTGACAGAAGTTATTTTGGCAAGCAAACAACGCAAGCAAAAGAAATTTGCTGTTGGCGCAGTCCAGTAGTCAATAAATTATTATAAAATTTGTCTCTCATTATATTAAAATTTAATAAATTGCAAGCGCAGTGTCGTTTCAATTTAGTTAAAATCTTAACAACAAAAATCTAAATAAATCCAAACAAAAAGTGATAATGGCTTTGGTGAATGAGGCGAAGTTTGTTCTCAGCCGTTTTGGTGGTGCTTTTGGTCGGCAGGTAAGATTCAAGACGAGGTGTTTATCGCAATATTCTTTTGCAAATGATTACATAATTTTTTTCTTTTATTGATTCAATTTTTTTGTGCTGCTTGTTTATATAAAGATTTCTTATAACAAATTTGTCACAAGACTGCCAACGTCGATAAAGTATTTTCATAAATTTTATAAATTTCGTGACAAGACAATGAAAAGCGGCGAGTAGTGTTTTTTTATTATGTAAAACCCGAAAAACTGCATTTCACAACAATTTGAAATCGAAATTTTCCACTGGCAGGTTAGTTAGTTAGGGAACTTTTTCTTATTCCTGCAAACGATGTTAGGGATTTTTCTTACGTAGGTATCTATTGAATGGCCCATGCCAAGTGAAGCCGAGACGTAGGGATGTATGGGGATAAAAGGGACTAGGGAGGGATTCATTCTTCGTCATTTAATGACTACGTAACCTGTAGATAGAAAATGCAGGTATGTAACTATCAAAGTTCCTAATTTATGTTTCCTGGTAAGATTCTAAAAAGGTTTGATGACAACGAGACTTCATGTTTTATACTATGATCTGCAAAAAAAATGCTTTATCCAGTTTAAAAAGCTCCCAATTTTTCATTTTAAAAAAGGTAGATTCAGTTTTATCAGCTGATTAAAGGTTACAAAGATTATATACCGTGCTAATAATCTGTAAATAAGAACAATTATTTTTAAATACCTTATGAACAATTGTTTGAAGAAAGTTTTCTGGAGAGAAACAAATTTGGCATTACGTACGCAAGAAAATAGTAATTGCCTTAAAAATTCAATATTCTAAGATGCAAATTAAAACCTGAACATTGTTAAAGCCAGAAGAAGTCTGGACAGACTTAATGTTTTGCATTTTATATACCTATACAGCAATCATTTTACAAGACTAATATACCAAGAGTCTATAGCGAATTTTGAGAGTGTATTGATAAACAAAATATGAGTATGAGTGTTTGTAGGTGCATATATGGTGGTATCGAGTACAAACGTCTGGACGGTTTTTTTTCAGCCTATGTCGGGGGTGAGGGTTTGAAAATTGCGATTTTCCAATTTATTTTGTCAGAGATATTACCACTTCAATAAATTTAAAAAAAAATATATTCCGTGATGTTTGGTCATTTTCTTTAACCCCAAACGTCATAATCTTGGCAATCCGACCAATAGAACTCAAGATATTAGGTTTTTAAGCAAACCTTAATCGATTTTTTTTTTGGAGATTTTGTTTTGTTGATTTTTTGTGTTTTATAATTCTCCAAGAAAAAGACGATAAGGTCCTCTTAAAACGTTTATATCAGGAGTTCTATTGGTCGTATTGCCAAGATTATAAAATTTTGATTTAAAGAAAAAGACAGAGCATCACGGAATATATTTTTTTTAATTTATTGAAGTGGTAATATTTCTTACAAAATAAATTGGAAAATCGCTATTTTCAAACCCCCAGCCCCGCCAAAGTCTGAAAAATATATCTGCCAGACGTTTGTTTTCGATACCATGATATATGCAACTACAAATTCTCATACTCATATTTTGGTTATTAATCCACTCCCAAAATTTACTGTCGGCTCTTATGGACTTATTGCGAGAGTCTATTCAGAATAGACTTAAAGTGGAATAGACTTATAATCTATCATCGTGGTGGAAGGATATGTCGTACGTGTGATACAAAAATATATAATTTGATTTTGTATAGACCTTAAACTTTAACCTACCTCTTGAATTCACTACTTTATTGATAAACATGTTGTTTAAAATTGTTCAGAACCTCAAGTTGATCATTTTTTTAAAGTTTTGTACTCAACCAATATATTTCGAATTCCCAGAGATGGAAAGAATTCTACTGAGTGTCTTATGCACGTTTCAAATTTCTGCTATAGCCTAAATAATACAATTTTTTAAGAATTACATTCATCAATCCAGCCACTGTCCAGTCTGTTAAAAAAAACACCTATTTTTAGCACAAATATGTTATGCTTGGCATTTTCTTACATTTATTTTCTGAAAAAACTATACTACCTTTCAGCATCGAAATCTCACCTTGTATATTCCTTAAATGAAAAGTGTTTACAATCGACGATTTTTAAATGTTTTATTGTATGCGGCAGTAGACGACTGACGCATACGAACATTGAATGACGGTGATCTTTGTTTTTTTTTTTTTCTTTAAAAAGAAGTTTCTAATAACAACTTCTCTTATTTGGATAATTTCAGCTGGAATTGAAACATTCATAGCAACTTTTCTAATTATAGATTCATGTAATTGACATTATTAAGAATTTGCGGTTTCCTCGCAGTTTGCAGATTGTAAGTTTTGGTATAACATAGAATACTGAGAGATTGATCGAACAACCCAATAAACTCAAAAACGGAAAATTTTCACATTCATAGTTCGATATGGAATTTTTGTAAGGAAACTATTTCCAATGCTTTCTGTAAAATGTCTGAATAAAGTTTCGCCTTATAAATATTTAATAACTGTGTATATTATTATAAAAGATTGTTATAACCGTATTTTTTGAGAGAGTGACTAGCAACTCAGTAAAAGTAAAATTGCTGAGTTGCTAGTCACTCTCTCAAAAAACACGGCTTATAAAAGAGATCATTTTCAGAAAACCACAAAAAAAAAAAAAAAAAATTTTCTTAAGTTTCTTAAGCCAAACGGCTCCGAGCTAATTGGCTTCGAGCATTTTACACTGGATGAATGTCAAAAAGGTTGGGCGCCGCACCATTTGAATTTTGCATCAGTCGGAAAACCACAAACCAAATTAGTTCCGAGCAGAGATTAGAAATAAATCTCAACCTTTGGGAAGGTTCTTTAATAACTGTTATATGTTCTCAATTTCAATAAAGGTCACACTATAACCTTTATTCCCAACAAATAAAAATATCGGTTAAGGTCTGAGAGAAACCTTTATTTTGCTTCTTTTTTTTTAGGTTAGGTCAACCAGTGAGATTTATCTCTGAGAGAAAAAAAATTTCATCTGCAATTTATCAATCAGAATGCCCGTTAGTATGACCGTTAGCATTTTGTGAGCACTGATGCATGCGGAAATGCAGGTTATTGTGCTTTTTCGAAATTGCATTGCTTGTGCTTGGCGTCCCATTAACTCAATTCACAGTCGAAAAGGCATTTTCGTCTTTAAATTTTATTTTAAGCGATTATTAGAAAGACTTAATATCTAAAATAAGAAAACAAGCTCGTTATCTATTTATTTAGAAAAATAAAAATGTTCTCTGCAAATTCCAAATTTTTCAGCATTAACCATTTTTGATTTATTTTCAGCGAAAAACCATTGAGAGATATTTTTGAAAATAGAAAATAAATCTCAACCGATTACATACATTTTTTTTTTTTTTTAATAAATCTCAACCTGAAACCAAAATCTTTCTTTAGTATTGTAGTAGCTTCAATTCTTCCCATAAAACTGGGAAAATAATGCAAAATCGGTTTTTGATTATGACATCGGGTTTTTGTCTTTTGACCTATGAGCAGTATTGGAATAATTGAGTTTATTCGATAAAATTAAACATAATCAATCGAATGGATAACTGGTGGATAACTTTGAGACTGAGAGCTGGTTTGCCTTATGATGTAATAGAGACAGCTATCTTCAAAACGACGATCACCACAATTGATAATCAACTATCACCTAGCCGATTCCACTCCTGGTGAAGGTGATAACGAATACGTTCGTCTGTCAGCATGTGGTGGCCCCATTATTACGAAAAAGTGCATGAAAAGTACAACTTTTCTGAAAATAATAATTGGGTGGAAAACCATTTCAAATGTAATACAACTTGACGCTCTCAACTCCCTGTTTACAAATATGGTTTCGACCGACGTCTAGGTGGCCCCAAAACCCAGACAGACGCCACTGAAAACGTGATTTTTTTTTGCGTTTTTAGACTTTTGGGAACCACCTGAAATTGGTCGCATCTGAAAGCCATCGACTCCCTGAGTGCAGACGTCTAAGTGGCCCCGAAACCCCCGACAGACATCCCCGAAAACGCCTTTTTTTTGCGTATTTGGTCAACAAGGAAACCACTTGAAATGTATTTCAAACGAAAGAAATTGACCCCCTGAGGAAGAATGTGTACATGATTGACTTTTTCAGCACTTTTCGTGGTGAGGGGGCGACTACATGCTGGCAGACAAACGTTTTCGTTATCACCTGTACTACTTGTACACTTTTCATATCTTTTGGTTTCCTTTCACGCCCAAAATCTGCTGCCAGCTCTTAGACTATATAAAAATTTGAGATTCACCATATATAATATACATACGTAGTTTTTCAGTCTCATATTTTAAAATTTCTATCAAAACTTACACTTACCAAGTTTTTGTGTACAATACTGTGAAATTTACGAGTATTATGTATCAAAATTTCAAATGCCCGGTGGCAGGTACTCACGTAAACCGATGTCAATGAAATGATTTGTTTGTACTATTTTGATAACTTTTTGAAGAGTGGGGGAAAAAATTCACTTTTTAAAACTAAGCCCCACCCGAATGTATATTTGTAATGCTTACTTGAGATAAAAGACGCGTTTTAATAGTTTTGTTCAGAGCAAAATTTCATGGGGTGATGTATATGGGTTATTAGAGACAATAAAACGTGGCTAAGGTAATCAAAAATTATTACTTCTTCTAGAGAATTGTATCACAACAAAAACATAAATGTTAAAAAAGGAGCCAAGTTCTTCTATATACAAAAACATATCCGAAACAAGTCAGCCGTAAAAAGTAGTGAGATCTAAAAGTACGCCAAGTGCTAAGTTTATTAATGTTAAATATCAAATATTTTAGGTAGAGTAATATGGAAGAACCTCAAAATTATAAGAGAAATGTGTTATTTAATGATTACTGACTTAAATTGAGTTGGTTACTGACTTAAATCGTAGTGCCAGAACTTGGCTGGGCCCTACCGTGCCCTTCGCTACAAAATTTCATGTTATATTGAACACTTGAATAAAACAACAAAAACTTAAGTGTTCTACCACCGTGTTATTTTTCTTTTTGGCTGAAGTTAAAGCCATTTCACGAGAGCAAGACCGATCATAAGACTACTCTATGTGGTGCTCAGTTTTAATATGTTATTTGAAAAGCTTTGTCCGTCATAGGTATCGAACTTATGACATCAACTGTGACTGGAATGGGAAGACCGCAGCCTACTCATCGGCGCTATCGAAGCCACATGCCAAGCTCCATCTCAGTGCAGGCTTTGTTGCTTATCAAATGCATTTGAACGACTAGCATTTTAATAGAACACAAGCTTGCTTTTGTTTATTAGGTTTCTTTCTTTTTTCCCCGTATTAGACTCATATAGGAATAATTCGTGGCTCAAATAAGGGGGTAGAGTACTTTAAAGATTCCTGTTCTAATTTTATAGAAATGCGTATTTGAACACAGATTTATCTTGGCATTGCAAATAAACTGAATGTTGACAAAAAAGCTACTGGAAATTTTAAAACTAGCCAGCTAAATACATAATTGGTAAAGCTAGTTAAAACTATAAAGATTCTTTTAGGTTCTGTGCTGCAAGGCTGTCAAAATCATTTTAAATTAGCCCTATATGAGATATTTTTAAGCAATCCTTCAACTACACTTGGTGAGTTTAAGAACAGGAGATATCCAGAAATTAAGCTCTGTAAAAGCTGAGAGTACGAATCAAAAATGATTTTCCACGGTATTTCGAAAGCCGAACTGAGCTTTGTTGCTGAAGAATCCTGTTCAGGCAACTAAGATTGCTGAGCCCTCTGATATATCCTTTTCCTTAACACGCCTATTCCTTTAGTTATTAAAACCATTTTATTTTTTCCCAAAAAAATAAATTAGGTATAGTGCATGCATATAGTGGTTTTTGAGAAAGTCATTCCATCAACTTTTCTAGCGCATGTTTATTCTCTGAATTCAAACGAAAAAACTATTTGACTTAGGAATTATTTTCTATTTACATAATTATATATCCACAGATTCGCTCAGTTTCGACCACAACAACATCTCTATCTGCTCCTGAACCCGAAAAGAAAAAGGAACCACAAATTAAAACTTTCCAGATCTATAGGTTTTGTCCAGATGCGCCCGACAAGAAGCCATATATGCAAACCTTCGAAATCGACTTGAGGGAATGTGGTCCTATGGTGTTGGATGCTTTGATTAAAATCAAAAACGAAGTCGACCCCACCCTAACTTTCCGTAGATCGTGTCGCGAAGGTATTTGCGGATCATGTTCGATGAATATCGGTGGAATTAACACATTGGCTTGTATTAGGTTCGATGGAGAATTAGTTTGTTTCCTTAACAAAACAGTTATATCAATGATTTTTTTTTATTTTTAAATCTTACAGCGAGATCGACACAAATCTCTCGAAGCCATTGAAGGTGTATCCATTGCCTCATATGTATGTGTTGAGGGATTTAGTTCCAGATTTAAACAACTTTTATAGGCAGTACAATTCCATTCAACCTTGGTTGCAACGCAAGTGAGTTTCAGCTCTCCCATCCATCGCCTATTCGAATCCTTCCCCACTTTTACAACCTTGACCTTTTTATCATTATTTCTATTATCTCCTTATTTGTCCATAACAATTTTTTTTTCTTATTTAAATTTTCATTAATTTTCTTCTTGTTTTCTTCCAGAAACGAAGCCACCGAATCCAAGGGTAAGGCACAATACTTGCAATCGCTTGATGATCGTCAAAAGTTAGATGGTCTGTACGAATGCATCTTGTGCGCGTGCTGTTCCACTGCCTGCCCATCATACTGGTGGAACGGTGAGAAGTATCTCGGACCAGCTGTTCTTATGCAAGCATACCGCTGGATTATCGATTCTCGTGATGAAAACACCACCGAACGTCTCGATCAGCTAAGGGATCCCTTCAGTGTGTACAGATGTCACACAATCATGAATTGCACACGCACCTGTCCCAAGGGCTTGAATCCTGGACGTGCCATTGCCGAAATCAAGAAATTGTTGTCTGGCTTGGCTAAGAAACCAGAACCCACAATGGAAACTGCTGCTTTGCACAAGTAGAGCGGAGGGGTTATCTGAATCTAAGAATTAACAAAACAAAAAAAAATATCTTTTCCTATTCTCTTCATATGAATGCATGTGTCTAAGACTTCTGTGCTGTACTTAGTTTGAACACCTCAACAATCTCTTCAATTTTCTAGCAGTTGTAATAATTTATTTTGTTTTCTAAACTAGCCGAACTGTGGCGGATGGTATTTACTGATAATATTCAATAAATTTGTTGTAAACAAAGAAATTTAAAAATGTTTTATGTATAAATTTTGATAAGCAGATGTATTCTTATTTGCTCAGAAAGTTTCAACGCAGTAGTTTTGATTAAGCGTCGAAAAACTGTTATTATTAGAGTCGTTGGACTCGCTGTAACGAAGAGGACCAACATAAAGTCAACAAACAAAATCATTTTATAGGACTTTTCTTAGACGAAAATTTATTCCGTTGGAGATTTACGATAAACGAATGATTTCTAGGGGAGTAAAATATTGATTCGTTAGAAACGTAATTCCCTCAAGATGTCGATAGGGTCGAATATAACTTGTGTAGGTACTTTTGTGTAGATTAAGGAAACTGAGTTGCCGGCGATTTTTAGTTGGTAGGCGAGAAGGGCGTAAAACGAAGACAACAAATTTCCCCTCATACCCTTCTCGCCTACAAACTAGCCAGTTTCTGGCAACTCAGTTTCCTTGTGTGAAAGCCGTCTAACATAAAAGGCGGAAAAAACACCCAACAATACTTCGCTTGTCAAAAAAAAAAATACATGGCAATAAACCATGTGGTGCGTTCTTTTACTAACCATAGTTAACTATGGTTAACTATAGTTAACAATGGTCGTTCCTTTATTACAAAATAGTTACGATTTGTAACTATATGACATCATCACATCGTTCCTAAATTCAGTTTATTAGTGTCAAATAGTTACAATTCGTAACTATTTCCAACTCATCTCCATGATATGAGTTGAAAGTGTTGATCTGTCAAAGCAGATGTGAGAATGTTTGTTTGCAAAAAATAAAAATTAAAGAATCAAAACAAAGCTTTTGGTGAAGTGAAATGAATGAAAATTGAATTTTCTACCATTTTTATTGAATAAGGAGAGTTTGTTGTAGAAAAATAACATGATTTTATGGTAATTAACGATGAAATAAAGTTTGCGAAAGTGTTCGTTTGACAGATCAACAATATCTAACAATAAATCGTTCCTAAATTAAATGTAACAATTTCCAACTAAATCTAACAATGACACTTCAACAATTTTTTTTGACATAACAACCATAGTTAACTATGGTTAATAAAAGAACGCACTAATGGTATACAAAATACAAGGTTTGCTTGACAGTTCTTGTCGACGTCATTGCGAGTGAACGTTCTCAATCATATTATTCTTTGGTTCTCAATTTTCAGTTGGAAAGAAAAGGAAATAAAGCACACATTTTTGCTTTGGCAAACGAAATCTACCAATCAAAACGACTTTCACTCGCAATGACGTCACACGAATCTCATATCGAGCATACCTTGTATTCTTTATACCATGGCAATCAACGATATGTCCACACTGACTTGATGCGACTTGCCATATTAAAGGCTCTCGAAAACCAACGCGAAACATTCGCCGTTGGTGTGGGCACTCTCATGTTCAAATAAATTCTAACGAATGTTTCTCCGCCGCTCCGAATGTTTGGCGTTGGTTTGGGAGAGTGTTAAACCCGACGAAACACACAAAAGTTTTCCTGTCGCGTCGAAAGTTTCGCTTTGGTTTGAAAGAGCCCTGACTTTCTTTACTTGAGTTTTTTCTCCAAATTTTAGCTCAATCTTAAGTCAAAAATGCAACCGGTAACCATTGGCTGACTGATTTTGACTGTTTTTTTTTTTTTTTTTTGATTCGCTTGCTGAATTATTTGAATTTTTTTTTGTCGTTTGTGTCAAATTATGATGCTCTCTCAAACCAACGTTAAATCAGAGCGAAACAGTCGCAACGATAAGTACAAAAACATGGCAGATAAATAATAAATAACAACAAAAAATACTGTCTTCAGCGAATGCTTCACGTTTGTTTTGGAGAGCCCTACATGCAGGGATCTTAACAAAAAACTTTTCTAGTTTTTGCAAAAAGTAGGTCTATGTAGTTAAGCCTCAAGGCATTATCAATAAAATGAAATGATATATGTACCTACCTAATGAAAAAGATAGGATGAAAACTCATGTGGAAACTTATCATTCCGTGCTTTATCCAGCTGTCATTTAAAAAAAGAGGACTGAGTTACTTTTTTTCAATTTTCATTTGAAAATAACGTTAAACGCAAAAGTATCTGAAATGTCAATTTGGTGTGTCATCGCTCGGGAATTTTCAGCTTAAAATTCAGGAAAAAAAAAACAATTAAACTTCATTATGTAGCTGAAAGTCATCTTACTTTCTATGATACCTGGCCAATCAGAAGCTTTTAAAAAAATTCACCTAGATTCCAGATACCGATAATGGTCTGCAAATGGATTCCGACAGATTTTTTCAATTTTGTCTATTAGAACCCGCTGCAAAAAATTGAAATTGACGTTTCAAACAGGCACCAAAGTCCTTGCGGATCGAGTCGAGTAATCGACATGATTATTAAAAGAATATGGCTCTCCTTATAACAAATGGCAGCAATATATTATTTAAAACAAAAATACGTCAAAATATCGTCACTACTTGGGTGAACTTAAGCTCTGGCCATACACGATCGAGTTGAACCGGCTCGTAGCATAGAGTTGAAAATCCAAATGGTAACGCGCCGAACCTTTTTGAAATTTATCCAGTGTAGAATGACCGAAGCCAATTTGCTGCGAGCCGTTTGGCTCGCTAGTGTATTGCCATTGCTTACATCTACAATTTCTTTTTGGAAGTACATTATGGTGTTTTCGATTGGTAAAATAAATCAATTTATTTTTTATTTAAATCTGTCAAAACGCAGATTTTACATTCCAATGGGCAAATAAGTTGATTTATTTCTTGATTTAAAATCAAATTTGCAGATCTAGATTTTTCGGCAGATTTATCCCTCCTACACTAAGGGCCAGTTTGTTCACTACTAATCATTTTTAATCCATGATTAGTGGAGCTGGGAAATCCTCAAATGTGTTGTTGATCAATTTTTTTTTTTAATTCAAAGTATGAGTTGCTAATCATGGATTTCACTAATCAGCCAATTTTGGTTGATAAGCGTTGTTTAATTAAAGCCTGTTAAAAGTCACATACTAAATTTAACCCAATGTGAACCTAATACCAATACAATTTTAAGTTGTCACTTTACAAAAATGTTTGTATTGTTTGAATTTATTTCGGTTAGTGAAATTTGTGTTCTTAATATAAAGGGAAGCGTTTTTGATATAATGTGGAAGCTGTTAAAAATTAATTGTAAATTCATGAAGCTCATTAGGGGTATTCACGATCCGATGCAACTGGCCTAGTATCATTGTAAAAGTGCAAAAGTGTAAAATCTTACAACACTACAACAACAAAATATGCAAGGTGCAATCTTACAACAGTTTCGCACTTTAGCAATACCCGAAACCTATTGCAACAGAAAAATACAACATTGTAAAATTTGTAAATTGTGTTTTTGACAGCTCACTCATTCTTGATTACGTTTAACAGAAACAAAGGTGTGTTCATTGGATACATCCAATTTGCTATCTTGATTGTATTGATGTGACGTCGTCATCATCTTTTACTATTATTTTCCATTTAAAATTCGGACGATAATTAAGATTTGGTAATATTTTCTTTTTCCGTTTTTTGGCATCTTTTTATGAACAAAATTTAAATTAAATCAAATTGAAATTTTCAGATATGTTCGAAACAAAAACAAATAACAAATGCCAAACTAATTTTGACATTTGCTTTAGTGTTGCAAGAAGATAAGAAAAGTGCGTTCACGATCCACTTAAAAAAAATAAAATTTCGCACTTTTACTAGGTTCGCTGCACCAGATCGTTTTCTTCTGAAAGTGCATCAAGTGATGACTAGTTTTGTGATGTTATGAAACATACATAAAATTACACGAATACAATGACAATAATAAATCAATTTGAATTGGCGTTCGATTTACCACGAAATAAATCAATTTTTAGATTCAAATCTGAATTTACCAATCAAAAACATCATTATACTACGTTTTCATTGGAGCCGAAATGAGGTAATTTCGAAATTAGCTCATTTGGAACGTCATTTCCTATACAAATTTGACGTTCCAAATGAGCTAATTTCGAAATTACCTCATTTCGTCTCCAATGAAAACGTAGTATTAGATAAACAAATAGGAATGATGTCTGACATTGTTTCTGTGAGAAGAAGTCTTTTGCAAACTGTGCAACTTCAGCTAATGATAAATAGAATATCAAAGCTTTTCTAACTATAAATTTAAATCATCCCATTTATCTAAATTCACCCAAGTGTTGGTTGTCAGTATTATTGTAGTTGACAGACATTGGTAATTCTGGATTATCATGTATCTTCGTTAAATATGAAGAAAAGTAGAGCGGGACAGATGTATGCCAAGAAACCGATCGTGGGAAAGAAAACCATCTAGAAGATGAACATGTTCGTCTTCAAATCTGCATTATGGCACTTATCTATAATGTGCATGTATAAAGATCTTCTGCGTGTTCTCAATCTATCCAACAAATGTAAATTTTATATTTTGCATCCCCGTTTTTTTTTTTGTAGAAGTCAGACGAAGATACATGAGGGGTATTCACGATCCGATGCAACTGGTCTAGTATCATTGCAAAAGTGTAAAATTGAAAATTTTCTTCCAAAATGACAACGACGCCAGGCAAATTTTAAGCCTGATCGACATATGTGTCGTGTGTTGTGTTGTGTTGTGGAGTCGTGTGTCGCTATCGCTACAATGTATTTAATATGCATAGAACCATATCAGTCTCGTGTGTAGTGTGGCGCATAAAATATATGGAATGACAGCGACACACGACTCCACAACACAACACACGACACGACGTTTTGGTTTTTGGATAGTACTATAGATATTTATATACAATTGTGCCCTACCAATAATCAAATTTAGTAACGACTTAAATATTTAAGTAAAATGGACCATAATTGTATGGACTCTAAGGCTGGTATTCACCGATCGCTCATAAACTGCTTTTAACTTTATGAGCTTCTTAACTTGGAAATTATTTGTGATATTCACCAACCACTCATAAGTATTTGTCCATGTTCGAAAAAGAGAGACTAATGTTTGAATATGAGAGTAAATGTTCGAAAAACCAACCGAACATTCCCAATTGGAAACGAAAGACAGCTGGCTAGGCAGACGCCAAGAGAATATCAATAAACTAAAAAATTTTGTACTTTTGTCCGTAAATGGGTATAATCTCTGAACAAAAATAATAGGTAGTAGTTTTTTAAAGAATTTAACATTACAATATTATGTTATTCTATTTTCATCTAAAAATAACTCTTTTGAATGCTTTAATTTTGACTTCTTTAAACAAAAAATGATAACAAAAGATGATTGTGAGCTGTGATGTCATAGAAATACCAAGATGGCGAATTGGGTGTATCAAATGAGCATTCTTTTTTCTGTTTATCTTGGCGAGAAGGGAGGTTTTTTTGCGAAAGTTTTCGGACAACCTTTCGAAGAGACCGCTCGTAACTTAGGAGTGCTCAAGACCACTCATAACTTTTGCAAGCGCTCATAAATGTCCATTAATATTGCTTGGTGAATAGGTTTATGAGGCTCTTAAGTTATGATCGCTCGGTGAATACCAGCCTAAATAATAAACCAACCATGGTATGACTGTAATATTAAAGTGGACCCTAAAGCCTGATCCACATTTGTGTCGTGTGTCTCTATCGCTATAATGTATTTTATATGCGTAGAACCATATTTGTCTCGTGTGTTGTGTTGCAGTGTGGCGCATAAAATATATGGAATGACAGCGACACACGACTCCACAACACAACACACGACACAGATGTGGATCAGGCTTAAATAATGAATATTACATGGTATGGACTCTTAACACATGAAACATAACATGTATAGTTCATTTGTTACAGTCCATACCATAATGGTCTACTTTCCTTAAATATTTAAGTCGTTACTAAATTTGATAATTGGTAGGGCCCAATGCCTATAGTTTCCTTGGATGGAAAATTAAATGCAGTCATCTACCTATTTAATACCATACTAAACCAGTACATTCTATCTCAGCAACACTTTAAATACTAGTTCACGAACGATGGCAACATTTCTTATTATCATTTCGTTAAAAAGTTCATCGCACTTTCGGCTTTTTTCCTACACAATCGAAGTTCATCCCATCCCATGAACAACCGCCATGACGTCATTTCTATAATCATCTCACTCACACATTTGCTTATCCAAATTCACTCCACAAATTTCTCACGCACCAGTTTTCATATCAAAGTGAAACAGAGCTATAATTAAAATTTCAAATACAAATGTGAGTTAGAAGAGATCTACTAGATATACCAATTCACTCATGCTTTTCGTTGATTATTTTTTTTTTTGATTTTCAAATCGGATAACCAAAAAAAATTCGTTGAATAAAATTCATTCTCATTAATGAACTTGATGTAAAAGTGTCAACGCGTAGAAAATGCTCTTCGTTCGGTGAAAAAAAAAGCAAAAGAAAATTTGTTAATTGTAAATTGTTTTGGACAGAAAAATATGAAAAACTGTGTTAAGAAAGAGTGAAATCGAAAAAAATCAATTAAAATATAAATGTTCAATAATTGTGTGTGAAGAATTCCGCAAAATCAATTCAATTTCATTTGTTTTAAGGTAAATATTTTGCGAGTCCATTACAAAAATTCCATAACGCCGCCGCGCCGTGTTGTCGACGTTCGTCTTTGCCTAGGTTTTGTCGTTCCCCACTGGCTTTATGTATATTAATTTTTTAATTGCTGTGCTGATCTGATTAATTAAATCAAGAAAAGAATCCTACTATGTGTATTAATTAAACAAATATAGGGCACACCTATGTTGTAAAATAGGAAAGAAAAAAAAAAAGTTAAAAATATACTATACGTTCTCGTTGTTGAACAACTCATCGTCGTTCTTGTTGTGCAAATTTGTGTTACCGCGCGCAAAGCGTACGTGAATTTATGTTAAAAATAGTATTTGTTCAAACATTTTGCCTTGAGCACTGAGACTGTATAGCACATTTAATATAAATAATTCTATTTTTGTAATTATAATTGTGGCAAAAAGCTTGTAAAAGTGTTTTGATGGTACATTACATGCCAGGAGACTACTACACAGAAAATTAGCAAGCGAATAGCGCGAGCCCAACAATAGATTCATGTCATAGTCTGTCATTTATTTGAAACTATCTGGGTGGCAGATAAGTTTGAATTGCATGCTGCAACTGTGATCATAGTTTAGGGTCAGCATTTTCTTGATTTTTACTTTTTAAAGAATATATACGACAAAATTTGCTTTTCTTTTCATTCGACCATTTGCTCGTTATCGCAAAGATTACTCAGCCAAGTGGAACGCGCCAAAAAAAAAAAAATGTTCCGTGGTGATGTGGTGTGGATAAGACGAGTAGATTTTTTTGTCGTTGTATTAAACACTGGTACCAAAAAAGATACACATTCTTTTAAATTCTTTAAGTTTATTTATTAACAACATCAATAAAAGAGTATACTATACCTAACCTGCAATAAGTTATCCATTGAATATAATTTTTGAACTAGATTAAAGTATTTTAAGTTCATTGGATTGTGGATTCAATGAATAGGTACTTGGTTGGTATTTAATTGTTAGTTTAATTCAGAGTGAATAATATGGCCGTTATTATGAGTTCTATCTTCCACCCGAACGATTCCATTCAGAAAAATTGGTATTTCACTTTTAGCCTTTTGAAAGTGTGAGGGTGGTCCGAGAAGTAGGTACCCGACCTAACCAAGAAAACATTAATTTTTTTGGAAAATTATTCCTTATTTCTCTGCTTAGTCCTCTTTTATCTGGGTACATTTTTTTCACCAATGTGCAAGAGCTTCTATACCATGTTTATAGGAAAAAGCGTAAAACTCTACAAAATAGCGATTAATTGCAGATGATTAGCGTGTTTGAGGATGCAATTCAAACTTTAAATTAATAATTGTTGCCATCGCCGTTTTAAAACAAGTGAAAACTGGAGTGTTGTCTCGGTTGTATCTCCACTTACCCGTTGAATCAAATTCGCATAGCATTTTCAATTTATTGCTCGTTATTAAAAAAAAAAAACAAAATAATTCAAAATTATCCCAAGCGTATTTCAAAGAACGGTGCAGGTTGAGCATTAATCAAATCACCTTCTTTAGAGCCGATGCACGCATTAAAGTCAACTGTTTGTAATACTGCTTCATATCAAGTGTAAAATGATGGACTCATGTTTCATCCGTGGAAACATTTCCGCTTTATGTCTGTGAAACTTCGCCAAACACTGGGTCGAAAATTGAAATAGCATCAATATTGTGTTTTTTTTTCTCGACTTTGAGTCATCGCGGCAGCCATCTTGCGGCCAGCTTTTTCAGGTCCAAATTATTGGTAAATGTGCAATGAACAGACCTTTTTGAAATGCCTGACTTGCCTGCAAGACCACAAACATTCACTCGACGTCATTCCATGCAAATTTATCGTATTTTTCAACTATTTTCGGATGAAACACCTTACTTGTTGAATTGCTGAGGTGTTGTTCTTGGGTTCTCGCACGGCCTCGCTAAAATGTTGTCAATCAATATTTAGGGTCGTCAAAGGTTGATCAAATTAATTTTGACTTGAATCTCGCTCAAATGCAAATATTCTTTCACGTAACAATTAACATTTTGTCTATGCTTACAAATCAACTGATAGGGTTCACTTGCCAATGGAATAATAAACAACGAGCTGTCATCAAACTTCAAAATCAAGCTATCTAAAAGTGCCAGTTTTTAACATGGTATTTATTTCTTAAAAACAACCCCCCTCTATAGGTTAGGTCGGGTACTTCTGGGACTGCCCTTGTTCATACGTTGTATTTTTGGCAAATTTCAACCTCATTAAATGCGACTGCACTTAATTTTTGGAGGAAGGCGAAAGAATAACAAATAGATTCTGTTAAAATACCTCCGTACCTATGTTTTACTATGTAACTACTTAACTATTTTTATAATAAATACCAGTGCCGCTTTACACTCTAAATAGGTATATGTAGATTTAATGAATTGAATAATAAAAAAGGGCAGATAATGATCTTCATCCAAGAAAACAAAGATTAATTATTGGTGAATTTCACCATATTTATAAAATGACGCTTATTGCTCACACTAGTAATACTAAGGGCCATAAACTTCGACTTTGCAAAAGTAGACATGCTTAGAACTCCGACATTTAAATCCAATTTCTGCAGCCAAATATTTACCATTTAAATTTCTTCAGGAGCCTTAACCTCCCAGACTCCAGTGCAGATATGATATATTTAATTCTTTGTGGAATGAGACATTTTATCTCGTATAGGGTAAACTTAATTAAACCACAGAAAACTCATGGTTTGTTTTGAGCTGTAAAGAGGTCATTTATGTCGTTGATATTTAAATGTTCACAACTTATGTGCATTTGCATCTCCTCTGTAATCCTTGCCTATTTTCAAACGCTCGCAATGTGTTAAATCATTTTAAGGGTGTTAAAAACTAACATTGATTATAAAAACAATTTTCAAATATTCTTTAAAGTGTCGAGCTTTACAATTTGGGTCCTAAAGATTTTCCTGCTTGAACATGGTATACAAAAAACTTTACGTACGCCAAATTTTTATTCAGCTACCTAGTATAAGTTTTGAATTTTGTCTAGTTTTGAAGATTAGTAGGTAGGTATCAGTGCAATAAATTTTCTCTATCCCCTTAAAGACCTCACTGAATGTTCAAGTTTTATCTCTGCTTCTATCGGTTTGTATAGAGCTAAATACACTACTTTTCGATAGAGGTGGAAAATAACCCTACTCAATAAAAACAAAAATTGAATTGAACAAAAAAAAAACTAATAAAAACATTTTGTATGTTTACTTTTTTTACTTTCTTTTTTTAGAATAATCAACCCATTGGTGTAAAAGTGCTGCAATGGGAGACATAATAAGAGAGACTAGAAATCGTTCTAGATCAAAAACACCATTTCTAAGATCACAATGCGATAGTGAGTCATGTGCACAAGCTGGCGAAGAAGGGCACTCACATCATCATCACCATGAAAAAAAGAAGAAAAATCCAAACGTTCAGTAAGTACAAATTTCTTAATTTGAAAATTGACGCGCACTTTTAACGGCTAACCGATGAGACATTTACAACGTGTTCTCCTTCCATTCATAGCTTGTTCCATAAATTAATAACAAAAATAAAAATGCTGTTCACATTGCCATGGAACATGCATAAATAAAATAAAATAAAATACAAATGTATATAAAGTTTCAGTTCTAAGGCAACTGGTTAGAAGGAAAAAAAAAATAACAAATAATTATTATGAATTCTGTCGTCACCGTGATGGTGCTCGCTATGTTTATTCACTACAAACACAAATCGATTGGCCTTCATCTGGTGGGTTTATAATTATTTGTTTGCCGATGACGATGAGGGGGAAGGAAATAGATTAAAGCATAGACACGAATAGTATATTTTTATTCAAATAATAATAAAAACGTTCCTTTTTTGTTTGGATTCTCAAAATAAAACATAAACGGTTGCGTCATTTTTAAATTTTAAAAGCTTTTTATTTTCAAGATCAAAGCTTAAACTTATGTTTAATTACGTGTGTCTTAGTAATGAGACTGGGTTTACGGAAGTTTATATTCTTTGACATGCTTTTGAGTAGGTAGAAAACTAAAAACCAAATACCTACCTACATACATAAATAATTACTCTATTCTGATTTATAGCTGTTTAGGATAATATACGCCATACTTTTGTTATACAACTTTTGTTATCATCAGATAACGCCAAAATAGCGTCATATATTTATAAATGATTCATTGAACACTTTCAACTAAAATTGAATATTTTTTTTTAACGGATTAATGTATCTGTAGTTGTTTTTGATGTAGATAAATATGTATGTAAGTATATTTGAATATTAAAAAATAAGTATATATATTTTATTTTATTTAAATATGCTTCGTAAAGATTTATTATAAAATTAAGATAGTTAATGCTTTTGAATACCATAATTAGAAACTGGTTTTGTTCATAATAATTCCATAAACAAATTCTAATTCTTGATTGTACGTTTATAATAATTTTGGTAGAATTAAAGTTGAATGATGTAAAATTTATAGGAACCTTTATTAATAGCTTAAGTCGAACTGAATTCGAAAATGAGAATATGAACAACTTTCCAGCTACAGTTAAACCCGAATATTAATTAAATTAAACATCTGTTTCAATATCAATTGTTAAAGGAATCGTAGTAAGCGACCTTGAAACTGTGGTGTTGTGCTTAATTAAGTAAATAGAAGTTCACTGAAAATTTTAGAAGCAGTAAACCTTAGTTAAGAATGAACTGGAGGTTTGGATAGAATAATTTGAGCAACTAAAATAAATCCAATTATTCAGGAAAACTTAACGAAGGTGTCAAAGGTCCAGTCACAGTTCAATTCGTAACATTTTACTGCATATGAAACCAAATATAAACAAACGGCAGCAAGTACGGCAATCCGTCTTAAAGCCTCTTCACAGTGGATCAATAATGAAAAAGGCTACTCAGATATTCCGAACTCATATGGATCACTTCCAAGTATAATTGATAACACCATTCCACAATTCCGTTTCGACAAAAACTTTCAATTTGCCATAAATTCCAGATCCAAATGGGAGGCCGTGACATTCTTGGAAGTCGAATCAATTCATCTTTATAAGTAGAGTTCAAAAACCGATTATGGGGTTGCTGCAGGCGTGTACTCAGATAGACTAACTTTAAGTCTCTCATTTCGTCTTCCAGCCCATTGTAGCGTGTTCCAGGCGGAACTTTGACTGTGTCTCTACAAATTCTATAACATCCCTAAACTGTCGCTCATCTCTTATAGTGTGAAGGGATCGCACTAATCGTTTCAATTGTATCCATTAAAAATAAGTTGCTCATTTATTGAATTGAATTTTGAATAAGCATTCACATAAATATACTCCAAGTGCATTGCCATCGCATAGATACTATTTCAAGTGCGAACACTTCTATGGAGCGAGTAACTGAAGGCAAGCGACAAACAACACACGAAAATATTAAGGGTTCATGTTACCACCAAAAGTATTTTGAATATATACTGCATGGTCCTTGTTGTTAAATATATGAGATATACATTTGAACGTTTAGACAATAATGCTGATATGGCGATGTGCTGGAGGAAGGTGTTAAGTGATTGGGGTTCAATTATCGAAGGCCGGGAAATTATTAATTTGAATGATAGTTGAATGAAAATTGAACATCCATATTTTGTATAAAAGACAAAAGAAAACTCAAAATAAAGGTTGTCTTTTCTCAATCGCCAACCAGTGTATTTCATTTCAAGTAGCAACTCGCTTCGCTTCAAGATTGTTCCCCTTTAAAGAGCTACCCGTTTAGACTGGAACAATCTCCCTATTCTCAGTTCGCTCTATAATATAGCGTTCGCGCTTATAGAGGCAAACGACGTGATGCGTAATAGCGAGTCCAACTTAGATACAATCTTATTATTCAGTGATAGCTCTCTAATATATCGTTCGCGTTTATAGAAGCAAACGACGGCGTAATAACCAACGTTTGGAGTACGAGTCCAACCTAGACAGATCCATCAGAGGGGATCTTTGCAATAGAGATAGATGGCACAGCAGTTCAATATTCACCTTTGTTGAGTGCCGGGCCATAGGGATATTCCGGGAAATTGTAAAGCTGACGAACTCGTTAAAGGTAGAACAACACTACCTATTTTACCAGAAAGGGTAAATATCGGTATGCCTATCGCTACATGCTAATTTTTGCTGAAGCAAGATGCTTTAAGGAGAACACACCTAAGGTGGAACAGCATTACCTCTTGCCTGGCGACCAAACAGATCTGGCCTACGCTGGATGTGAAGCGCTCTTGATATCCTTAAACGGATCAGCTCCGTAATTGTTTGCAAAACCGGGCACTGTCTTTTAGGCAATCACGCAACGTGGCTTGGAGTATTCGCAAATGATTTTTACAGAAGCTCAATGGACGAAGAGGAGGAAGAATCTGTTCTTCATCTTCTCTGCACATGCAATTCCCTATACCAAAGACGCAGGTTCCATCTGGGAGACTTCTACTTCAATGATCCTAGTGATCTGACAAACATAGACATAAGCAGTCTCGTGCGCTTCATATGAATCTCCAACTGGTTCTATTCTAACGAGTGGGGAATCAAATCTCTAGATTCACGTGGTATCACAACGGACCAACTTATGGTCTTAGTGTGTCAGTTCTTTGCTGGCAGCCGCTTCAACCTAACCAACCTAAGCCAAATATGTCTTTATGTTTAATCTCTTTTTTCTCTTGATAATTTTCTTTTTATTGTTTTAAAAACAATGTGAACCTTCAGTGTGAAACAGAAAGGTAAGGAAAGTAAGTTCTTTGCATAAGCCTGCAAGACGAAATCGAAATAAATTTTTAACTTTAAGCCTCATTTTGTACGGTTTTTAGTTAATCTAGGTGTAAGTAAAAAAAATATTTAATAATGATGACAAAAACAAATATTTGGTTTCATTTACAAGTGATTAAATTGTGGAGTCCATAATTTGGCGTCGTTTGTTTTTGGGGGTATAATTTCTCCCATACAATCTTTGCTAAGAATTTTCCGGACTCAAACTAAAGGCAATTGCTCCATTTGAGTCTGGAACATTTTTATTCCATGGTATAGTTTTCCTAAACACAGGAGCTGAAATAACTATTTTTTCTTTATAAATACGGGGGACCTGTTTAAAATCTTTAACAGTGCCAAACTATCGATAATCTTTTATAGAGAAGGCACAGCAACTCAATATCAACCTTTGTTGAGTGCCGGAGTATAAGAATATTCCTGGAAATTTTGGAGTTGGCGAACTCACCAAAAGTGGAACAACACTTACTATTTAATCAAACGTAAGATGTAAGATGCTTTAAAGAGAAAAACCTTAGATGGCACAACATCACCACTTGCCTGGATTTGAAGCGCTCTTAAGTGTTTTTTTTTTCAGGCCTACTGCCTCTTGCGAGGAATTAAAAAATCCCCCAAGAGTATTACTTGTCATGAATAAGTGCTTCTCGTCTAGCCGTTCGGATTCTGCATAAAATTATATGTCCCTTCCATTCCTGTCGATACACGCACACAAGAATGGTTGCGAGTTGTTAGTCACTAGACCCTGGTTCTTCACGAGCCGTTGCGCCACCTAACTTATTTACATATTTATAATGTCTTTAAATAGATTAAACATCAGCTCCGTTTCTAATCAAAATCACATTTTCAAAATTAAAAAATGGCCCAAAAAAAAATTAAAACCTGCGCAAAAATTTATATGAAAAGCAAACCAACAGAAATTAATTGCTTTTACGATTTGGTGTTATTCTCAATTTGGGTTTAAATTTCAATATGAAAAATAGCCTCAAACTCGGTTTTATCTACCTACAATTATTATTGACGTTAAGCAATAAAGTTCAAGGCATAAGCGCCCAAATCTGTTAAAAAATATCGCCCAATCAAAACTGAACAAATTGTTCTTCATTATTTTGCTTATTTGTATGAAATGAAACGGCCAACATTGGAAAAATTGATCACAACTACTGCAACATAATGAAATAACGCCCAACGCATAAAATAGAAATTGAAGTTCAATGAAATTGAGTTCAAAAACAAATTTTGGTCAAAAATGATTTTAGATTTTATTGCATTCATCTATTTATAAACAAAATACTGACGTCCAAGAAAGCTCTCGACATCTGCGCCTGCTTGGCGACTGAGCAAATCCAAAAGGGGAGTTTAAAATCCTCTTGTCCAAAGAAAACTATTGTCATTGGGTTCTGTCAGACGACAATTTTCTCCTACAAAAAAAAAAAAAAAAAAACGCACTGCTTTCATTAACTTTAAATCTTTTTTAAATTTTTTACAGAACCATTATAGAAGAAATTGTTGAAGTAACAACAAAAACACCACCATCTGCAGAAAAATCTAAAAAATCTTCAACCAAATCCGTAACGTCCGCCACATCATCATCGTCCACCTCAATTTCTGTGTCAAAAACAAAAGATTCTGGTAAAGCAACAAAAACTTCTGACTATTCAAGTGAAGATGCAAGTCCAGAAACTGTAGCTAGAATCGCTCTTTTCAATGCAGTAAATAAAGCAACCCACGCAGCAGGTGTATCACAGGTTTCATCTTTTTCCAGCTCAAGTGCAACCACCAAAACGATTATCACAAGCTCGGCTCAGAGAATGCAAGGCAATAAAAATGTCAATAACCTAACATCTGCAGTTTTGACGTCAACACCAAAAACTCTCACACAGAAAAACTTCTCATTTGGCAATCAAAAAGAATTTAGCCAAAATGAGTTGAATTCAGACATTGAGCGGAGCTTCCAACTTGGTGTGAGCAATAATAATTCGAAATCAAAGAACTCTTTCAAAGAGCAGACAAATGGCAGTTTGGTTGAACATGTTGCCTACAAGGAATACAAAGATGCCGGCGAATATTGGAAGTAAGTATGGAAAAGAATTATTGTATCGCTTTGTATTCAACCAAATTATCTACTCACTATAGCAAATATCCAAAAACAGACTACACATATTCAAAACGCTCACCGCATCGCCGAGAAATTTGTCCCGGGGTAATTGGAATGCCAAACATGTCCCGCTGCAGTCTGGAAAATCATCACGATCGTGTGAATGAAATGATTCAAAGATCACCAGCTCAAGAGGAATACATTCGGCGGCGATATGCATATCAAACAACGAGCAATAATTCTTACAACCGCAAGGCTGCGGAGAAACTTATCTATGACTCCCAGGATGAGGTTGACCTGGCACAGTTCGATAGCTATCGAAAGAGCAAGCGATATCTTTCGTCAACAGCCAGGTCTACAATTCAAAATGAATTTTGGTACAAGAGGGTCCTAACAACAGTGGTCACAACATTCTATAGTTTTTGGAGTGTTATTGCTGGTGGCAGCTCTGAGAGCGATCTTTACAAAACTAGGATTGCACAAGAAGAAAGAGGTAAGAATTTTAATTTTATTTAAATTCTATTTTTATTGTTGATGTTTAATTTTTTTTTTTTTTAGGTTTCTTTGGACGCATAAGCCATGCTGTATCATCAGTGTTTATCGGTTTATTCCGGTATGTTTACATGGCAATATCAACAGTACTTAGCTTCGACACATGGCTTTTGAAGTCATCGAACGCTGACAACAAAAACAAGAAACGATTTCTTCTATTGCTGCTTATTCTTCTTCCTCTTTTACTTCTAGCTGGTAAGTGAACGCACAATTTTCATAATAAACATGCGCCATACATTTCATTCCAAAGTCATTTTGAAAACAAATCGTTCTCCGCGACGAGTGTCTTGCAAAGTCATAGAATCCATCATTCAAACACTAATAGAACAAATAACAAACTCCCATAGTGTTTCTATAAATAGAGTGACCAGCAATAACATCAATGGCATCATCACACACAGGTTCAGTCAATCGGTGCGAAATTTCAACCTCTGACCTTGTCGCTCTATTTTTTTTTTTTTTTTTTTTTTTTTGTATCAACATAAAAGCGGAAAATGAATGGGGATTGGTGGAATGAGGAGGAATTTTCAAAATTAGACTTTATAATGTAAACAAAAGTTTGGTTTGTAGAGTTTATTATGGTATGTTTGTTGTATAGTGACATATGAGTTGAGTGTGAATTGAAAATGGGCAAGGGGGTTTCTCACATTTGAAAACAGTTTTTCGTTTGATGTTATCTTTATAGGTGGTCTACTTTCTGTTTGAATTTCAATTAGTGTAGTTTGTTTTTTGACGATTTATGTGCACGCTACCCCAAGGTAATTTTACGGTCTAGTATGCTATGTAGTATGCCAAAGCAAATGGGGAGTTACTTTATACAAAACATTTGTCTTTACAAATGTACCTATATATAAGAATTCAAGGCCGTTTTTTTTTTTTTTTTTTGTTGCTTTAAAAAACTAAAAAAAAACAAGCCAATAAGGTTAAAATCATGAAACTTTGTTTTTAGCGAGTTTTTATAACCATTGTACAAAATTTGAATCTTTCCCGAAATAATAAGTGTTTCCTATCGATATAAATAAATTGGACAAAGTCCTTAGAATTTGGAAGGCCAATTGCGCTCATATTATCTAAACTCTTCTTATTTTATGGGAGTCTATTTTTTCGGAAATGAGTTCTATTTGCCTAAAGTCAAAGAATTTTGTACTATTTAACTGGTCCTAGTGGAGATATCGTTTAATGTATTTTTATTTTACTTGAGACTGCATATCCTATGGAAAAGTTCCAAATCCCATAAAATTGGAACCAGTCAATCCATTTTGATTCAATGAACAACAAATGGCTCCCCTTAAATAATGTAAAAACGTTTCGTTGTTTAAAATTAACAAGGCAATATGTGTTAATTTTCGACCAGGAAAAACCCAGCTCCGTAATATAACGTTACAAGTTGACAAATTTGAATTTACTTGTCCGACTGTTTTTTCCGAAAAATCCAGAAAATTAAAATTGTCTCAACAATGGGGAAAGTTGTGAAACATAAGTGACAAGTATGCGGTCATTTATTATAAAAAGTAGGATATTGCTTAATTTCCTTTTTTTTTTTTCTGTAAAAAAAAACTCGACCAAGTGTCAAGAAACTTGTGACATCGTCTAATCTGGAAGCTACATTATTTTTGAAGTTAGGCAATCAATTCGTTAGTACGATAGGATTCAGAATTATTGTTAACAATTGATTTTCGCTGTAAAATTGATGTAATTCGGAGTGAACTTAAGAAAAATTGTATATTGAAAAGGCCCTCACTAGTCAACTGATGAGTCCACGTGAGATTGCCGGGAAGAAATGCCATTTTGTATAGACCCAAGTCTGTTTAAAGCTATTTTCAATCAATAATTCAACAAGTCTTATTATATGATGCCAAGTCTTCTACTTAGCTGATTTATTTTAAGTAGTATATCGCCCACTGGCCGAAATTCGACCAAAAACTCATGTTGACACTTGAAAGAAAATTAAATCACACATACACAAACAAAAATGACCTACACTGTGTAAATGCGTGTCTCAGGTATATTTTGCACATTTCCGCAACTATGCTGCCGTCCTTAGTAAAAAGGGCACATCTCCATTTTTGTAGTTCTGAGATAAATGCGATTTAATGTTTTTGGTTTCTTTGAAAACCATACGAAAATGGATTTATGCCCATTTTCAATCGTGATTTTGAGCCATTTGCAGTTGTAAATATGATTTTTTTTTGTTCACACAAAAATAAGACACTGTTTAAGGATTCCAAATATACCTCAAACTCGATTTTTGATTTTTGGCGCTTAGGCCCTTTTTACTTAGGACGGCAGTATGGCTTTCCAACCATATAAAATTTTTCGAAATCGGTTGAGCAAATGGAACCACAAAATTTTTTTAAGGCTATTTATAAATAGATATGCAAGTTAATGTATTCAAACAAGTTTAAAAATTTGCGTTGTGTCACTTGCATCTCAATCCATTGTTTTCCCGCGGATGTGTGTGGAGGGGCAGGGTGGGGATTGAGTCGTGGTTTAGGTAGGAGCTGCCCGTCTGAACCCCATTATGAATTATTGTGGCTTCACTTTCGGATGTTTTTTTTTAGTTGCAAGATAGATGTCTCTCAGATCGTCGAAAATTTGTCCTCCGAGGCTACTTTTTTGGTTCTGAATTTTTAGGATTAATTATTAATTTGTTAACAAGTCAAGGTGCGTTCGCCTTTTTTAAACTAAATTTTTGCCAGAATTATTTTGTCCAGAAAAAATCAGTGGTTCGCACCGAAAATAAACAACGTTAATGGTTAAAATGCACTTAATCGGACCATTTTTGGTTTAGGTTAGGTAAGGGGGGGTGATGATGCGGCAGGCCACATCATCTCACTCGGATCTCAATGAATCCATTGGGAAAGGAAGGTATGAGGAGGGGTAGGGCGAGCAATAAGAAATTTTAGGTATGTGAGGCCTCGCTGTACCGTCCTGAATTCTGAGTGAATTTTTGGATATTTTTCAGTGGCAAGATTGAGATGTCGCCCAGTTCATCGAAAAAATATTCTCCGAGGGCTTCTTTTCTGGTTCTGGCTAAGCTGGGGCATTCACAAAGAAATTCATAAGAGCCCTCTTCATCCTGACACCCTCTACGTAAGTCAGATGTGCTAATGCCCATTCTGCTCGTGTGGGTAGTTGTGGCCCGTTAGGATTCCAGCAAGTAGGGATAAATGAGGTCTTCCTATCTTAAGTATGTATTCTTCACGCGAAATATTTGGCCATAGATTTCTTGAAACACGACAAGTGTCGATTGATGACCATCTGACCTCTGCGGCCACAAGAAACTTCTGGTGGATTCTACTCTTTTCTTGCTCCATTTTCTTTAAAACCGAGTTGTCGGTTTGGCTCGGGTCTAGAGAAGACCCGATTTTGGCCAGTTCATCCGCTTTTTCGTTTCCGTAAATATCACTGGGACTCATCGAAGGGTAACTTTGTTTGTTGCGCTGAGTATTCCAAGCTCATTACGGCAACGATCCACCAGTTTGGACATTTTGATGATTGAAGAAATAGCTTTTATCGCCGCCTAGCTGTCTATGAAGATGTCAATATTCCTATTGACAAATTCACAAGTGGCAAGATGTTTTGCTGCTTTGCAAACTGAAAGTACTTCTGCTTGGAAGACACTGCAGAGCTTTGGAAGTTTTATTGATCTGTTAAGGGGTGGATCATCTGAATAGATGCCTGACCCAACGCCCTTGTTTGTTTTGGAGCCGTCCGTGAAGACCGATACATGATTTGTATTAAGGACCCGGTTTTCTCTCCAGAGTTCCCTTGTTGGGATATCTATTAGAGCTACTGGGTTAAAATCTATGTGCGGTGTAAGATAGTCCGTTTGAATGTCTATGTCAGTAAAGTTCGTTATAGTTCTATGACCATAGTGGCCCCTTTTCCAATTCTTGCACTGTTTAAGAGTTATAGCACTTCTTGCCGCCAACTCTTTTGTAAACAAATCAAGCGGGGCTAGTGAAAGGAAAGTTTCTAGGGCTGCGGTTGGTGTGGTTCTTATGGCACTGGTTGTACCAATACACGCTAGTCTTTGAATTTTGGTCATGGTTTTTAGATTGGTTTCCTTTTCTAGGGCTGGCCACCAGACCAATCAGGCGTATATCCAATGAATCGTTTTGGGGCTAGGTCATCACCTTTTACCAAAAATTCTCCTGAAAGTATAATAAGCTGCACATGCTTTTTTCTCTCTTTCCTTTATATTTTCTTTCCAGTTAAGTTAACGATCAAGTACCACGCCAAAATATTTGGCTGTGCCCGAAACCTGTTAATGATGGGCGGGTTTAAGTGTGGAATATTACGCTTCCTTGGAAAGAAAACCATTTATGTCTTTAGTGGGTTGACGTTAAGTCCGCAGCTATCGGCCTATAGCATGATCTTTAAGCTCTTTTTTCCTATTTGTTGTTTGGTGTATCTTTATGTAACCGATCGTATTAACCCAATTGCTTGCATGTACACTCGTCTTAGAATATTTAAATTTGTTATTGATATAATTTTACCTGGTTGTCATTAAGTCGTTTATGCTGTGTTCAACAAAAATTGTCAGTACAGGGCTTATGGGCGAGCTTTGTTCAAAACAGTGGCGCCTGTGTATAATCTGACGACACTGAAATGACAAAACTGCCAATAAAAAAGATTTTAACCCACTGAACAACGTACAGGAATTGTTGTTGTAATGCCCTGCAAAATATCGTACACTCCACCATGACCGTCCTCATTGTATGCCCAAAAGCACACTGATCATATTATAATCGTTTCTACTATGGCTGTCTGAGCTAAAAAATATATATTCCAACAGACTAACCATTGAAAGCAATACAAAAGGGCTTTTTCAGTGCTTTCTGTTTTCAAGCTTTTGAGAACAGAATTAACTAAGATGAGATATAATGCTAAGTACGGAAACCCTATGAGAGCTTTTACTTGAAATAGGTATATGCAAGCCAATGCGACCAGACAGAGATACAAACTTCCTATCTTCCCTGTACTGACAATTTTTGTTGAACAGAGTATAGTAATAATTTGAAGCTCTTATTAAATAAACGAACAACATACTATGACTTTGCATCATACTCCTCACACTCATCACACAACTCACAACACCTCCAATTACACTCATACATCGATTCTTTTAAGCGATATATATATTGATTTTGTGATTTTTCATTATTTTTTTTACAGGCCTTTATTATTATTTGAATCCCAATGAACCTTTCCCACCCCGTTCCTTTTCCGAAATAACATTCACTTTACCAAAAGTTGATTTGTCTGAGTTCTATAATGAAGAAAAATACGAAGCAATGAAAGCAAGTGCTTATAATCGTCTAGATGATTTGCGCGATTATACTCATGAATATTTTGCTTACTTAAAGCAAGTATCAGTGAATATTGTAGATGAAGGTAAAAAGATATTCCAAGAGAATGTCTACTATGAGAGAATCTAAAAAAAAAAAAACGAAAAACAAACATTGCAATTACAATTTACAAAGAAATTGCATTTAGTTTTGTTTTTAAGTTATCTTCTTCTTTGTTTTTAAATAATTTAATTTATTATTTGTTTTCAGTTTGTTTGTTTTTTTTTTTTTTTTTTTCCAAAATATAATTTTATTTTTGTTTTATTTTTGTATTATTTTATTTTTGTTTTGTTACTATCATATACTTAAGGCGTGAGTGGATTTTTTTTTGTTTGATATAAAATAGAAAGAAAATAGAGATCAGGCACAAAAATGACACAATTCCTGTCTTGAATTTATAACGGTTGTTTGAATCTCAGGATTGCATTTCTTTTTTTCCTTTTGATCTTTACATTAGTAGTGAGGTTTTTCTCTGATCAATTAGAAATAATTCTGATGACACATGGGGAGACAATTGTGAAAATCGATGTATTTAATATCTGATCCTTTCATTCTAAAAGCACCTAAATGATCATGAGATAAACAGATATCGACGGATTTAGATGATTTTTTTTTAGAAAGCATCTTCAAATTGAAAGCTAGAAGCAGTAGAAGTGAACATCAAATTCCAAAATAGTTTCTAATGTTTCTCTACTAATCTAACCGTTAGAAAGTTTCATAGCCTGAAAATATGGAATAATCATTAAAATAAAACAACTTATAAGGAGGCATGAATAGTAGTCCCTTATTTGCAAATATTTGTCAATTTGACCACTTTTCTAATTAATCATGGTTAATTAAATAGTTTAAATATTCAAACGTAGAATCAAAGAGGCCACTCAAAAACTTTACATTAGCTATAGGAAGAATCAATACAATATCCATTTTACTAATAATTGCTTAAGCTACAAAAAAAGAAACACTTTCAATTTAAATATTGCGTACAAAATAGAAAAATAGAACTCACAATTGCTTTTCTACTAACACTTTGTCCTAACTCACCATACACAAACAACTACAACCAACCAACCATCAAACAAACCATCCACTTAAAATAATCCTTTCAAGAGGATACAAATTAATTTGTTATTTAAAAATTAAATAAAAAAACTTGTAACGCAGAGGAGAAGGATAGAGAGCTGCAACGTTTTCGTAAAAACTCAAATTCAAATTATAGTTATTATATTTAAGAATGAAAAAAAGCTAAAATATTAGTAAACAAAAATAAGAAGTTAAATTGTTTAAACATGTTTATTTTTATTAATCGTTGCAATTAAATGTTGTTTAACAACGATATATATACATACATATGCATACATTTATATAAAGAAATTAAAATGTATTTTTGTAGATCACAAAATAAAATATAATATAATATGTTTATTATTTTCTGTTATAATTATATAACGAAGAAAAACGCGTTTTTATTTTCAAAGAAAAGAGAAGTTATATTTTGTTTGTATCGAGAATTTATTTTCCTTCATTAAGAGTCTCAGGATGTCTTAACGATGGGGTAAGTTTTCGCTAAACGACGAATATTATTAATAAAATATTATACAACTCTATCCTTCTTCATTTGTGCAAAATTATCTTATTATTAAATACAAATAAAAACAATGGTGCAGTGTGATTGGTTGCTTGTTTAGTTTATTTTTTTTAATTAGCTTGCTTATATTATACTTTTCTTTGCTTTATATCTAAATGCATAATTTAATTGAATTTTTTTTCTCCAAATGAAGAAGGATGTCAATTTTTATTGGTGGTGGAAAATCTCTTTACATAATTAATATACATTTTTCTCAATTCTATAAATACTAAAAAAAATGAATCGTGAAGAAAACAAACATTTTTTCAGGATATGTTCATTTTGATAAGAAATGTTTGAATTTATCACCCCTATTACGGTTGTCGTGTCACTTAAACGACAGTAAAACGACAAGGCTCTAGAGGCAACAGTTGGCGTTTCAATAAACCCAAATCTTCGACATTATTTCCAATCTCCAACCATCTGATCATTATGACGAAATTAGTTTTAATAAAATATCAAATGTCGTTTTACTGTCATTTAAGTGACACGACAACCGTAATAGGGGTGTATATCAATTGATAATTTCTTTCATCGGCTTTACAACCAAACTTTTCTCGAGAGCTCTTGAAATACGATTTCTGACTTGATTCCCTCAATTTTAATTCAATTATCCTTCTATAGTGATCAAAGCTTTGTGCCACACAGTACCACCGAAAAAAGATGAACTAGGACCAATAAAAGAATAAGTCCCGTATTATCAGTAGTGCATTTAGGATTTGGCTGTGGAGGAGGGCTCCATTTAGGGAAATTCATTTTAAATAGATATTAACTTTTGTCTCCTAAAATTGAATTATTTGTTCCACTAATAATTGGTAATTCTTTATAATATCAATTTTAATTTCACAGTTAATGTTGAGCAGAGACCATTTCTTTAAGAAATAAAAGTTGAACAGGCCTAAATATATTACAGTTTGTGCGAACAATTTTACTAAATGTCATACGCGAAAGCGCGACACTAAAAAAATGAAAAATTGCCCGAAAATTAATATAAGAAGCAACGACAACAGAAAAATGCAATCGTACAAAAAATGTTTTGCGTCGGTATGGGCCTAGCCCGCTTCGCGTGTTCAAGGATTTTAACTCTCTTTTCGGGTCCTCTGTCCCGCTCATGCGACTCCGTCGCTCTGCTTAGGGTATGGCCAGTCGCCTGGCAGGCGCCTATGTTGTCAGTCGGTTTGCTATCAAAGTTTTTTTTGCAAAAGAATTTTCGTTTAAGAATAAAAGTTTGGGCCATTTTTCATAATGAAATTTCACCCCAACATTAAAAACGAAAAAAAGGCCACAAAACCATGAAAAATGACCCCAATTTACAAATTTTTAATTTGTTTGTTTTTGTTGTTTCCCATATAAATTTTCGGCGCCATTTTTCATTTTATGTATGGGCCATATTCCATTGGGGGCAAATTTTATTTAGCCCATTGCATTGTAGCCTTGCAAAAACAAGTTTGTGCTACCCAGTAATGTATGTTATCTATTATTAGGTCTGTTAAATGAATCTGTTCGGAACAGAAAAGTACAGAAAAGAACAGAAAAGATCAGAAAAGTACGATATTGTGTGTTCCATGAGTAAAAACCTTGCACTCAGCTGTTCTACTGGTGCAAGTGCGTGACAAGTATCAAAGAACAGCTGACTGATTTCTGTCAGGATGAAAAGAAAAAAAATCGGGTGGCACAACGGCTCATGAAGAACCAGGGCCTAGTGACTAACAACTCGCAAACCATTCCTGTGTGCGCCTTTCGACAGGAATGGAAGGGACTTACAATTTTATGCCGAATCCAAACGGCTAGACGAGAAGCACTTATTCGTGACAAGTGATACTCTTGGAGGATTTGTCAATTCCTCGCAAGAAAAAAAACTTTTTAGTTTTTTTTAGGTGGACGAGGCTGGGAAGCGATCCAGGACCTCCAGCGTGACAGTCGAACGCACTAACCATTACGCTACGGGCTACTACAGCATGAAAACAAAACAAGTTTTAATTGTGGTTATTGGTTGTTGATGTTTTTTCGAGTAAGTGAAAATAATATTTTCACTGCTGGAATCATTCTACAGTTCAGAAATAAAAAAAATAGGGAAGTATCTGAAGAAATATCCATCTTAAAAAAAAAAAAACTATTCTTAAATTTATTCTAACCAAATCAATTTCATTTTGACACTTTTGACAGCTGATTAGAAACTGTCAACCACAAAGTTAAACTTTTCTGTTCTAACATGTTCTGACAGTTTGTGCTGTTCTGTGCTGTTCTGATCTAGTTTTTATTCATTAAACAAACCTATTGTGTTAAAATTGATTTTGACATTTCTGTAGTGATTTTCGCCTATTTAACACGATTTGCAAACTGTTTTACTCTCCCCTAGTTCGAACTGTCAACGGACAGCACTAAAATTAATTAGTTCCGATTGAAAAATAAAATTTCAAAACTACAAGATTTTTAGTCGGGCATGACACATGCATACCAAAACTGCTTGGTTAGGACCTTTGTATGCAATACTGAATTAAAAATGCAGCGCATTGAAAATGTATTATAACGACGCCATTTTAAAATAATATATTGGCCAGTGTCCGAAATTCGACCGCCGAAAACTGACACCTACGAAATCCAGGGGTTACCCTGAGGCTACACGGGCAAGTACTGGCAAGCCAGTTGGCTACATAGATTGACTGTCTAATTCCTTTATGCTGTGACGTAGGTGGCAAGCAACTTGCCAGGCAAGTTGCCGCGCAAGTTGCTTTCAAGTTTTTTAGACTTGTTTCACACACATTTAGTTTCATTCGGTTCGGTCTCTATTCGGCTGTGCCTGATATGTGTGAAACGATAAAACGGCAAAAATAAAAGCCTAATAGAAACCGTAGAGCACCTTTTCATCGTTTTACACATATCAGGCACAGCCGAATACAAACCGAATAGAGACCGAACCGAATGTGTGTGCATCGAGCCTTACTGGCTACACGTTCTGCTTTTAAAAGGATAGACTTTCTAGGGTTCGATATAATATTTTTATTAAAATTGCTTAAAATATGGTAAATCGTACTTCAATGACGAAAATGAAAATAAAATCACAATGTCGCAATCTCACATGGGTTTGACCTTCATCTGAATCATAAATTTCGGTTTTAAATTTAAAAATTTAATTTCCAAAATTTCGATTTTTTTAATAATAATTTTTAAAAAAATCGGATTTTTTGGATAATTTTTAATCCATCATTGAGTAGGTTCAGAGAACTTAGGGGACTTGCAAGTAAGGCAAATTTCTAGACTGTGATTGGTCAGCTGTCGAAAAATTGTTTCAAATGAAGGGAACTTTTGACAGCTGGCCAATTACATTCTAGAAATTTGCCTTACTTGCAAGTCCCCTAAGTTCTCTGAACCTACCCATTATCATAGCCATCCTTTAATAAAAGTTGACAATTCATAACTTAACAGATAGGTAAGAAACTAAATTATGTCGTATGAGGAATATTTCGTTCCAAATGTCAACCCAAAGCGCTTGCCTTTTCCCGTGCAAAAAATTTAATCTAAAAAAATTCAGATTTCTTTAAGTTTTTTCAATGCATCATCTCCGTAGCTTGACGAATCGGTAACAGAATGTTCCAAATGTCACCCGAAATCCCCAAAACCGTAATTTTTCCCAAGCAAAGAATATACTCTCAAAAAATTAGGATTTTAAAGAGATTTTGTATAATTCATCATAATCATAGCCATTCTTTTATCATATTTGAGAGTTATGCTACCTATTTTGGAAATGTTTAAATTTCTTGGTTCCTCCCCTCATTAAAAGTTGTGGCAGAAAGAATATTTCACGAAAAGCTATCTAGATATCGCTTTATATACAAGTCTGAACGAGTCCACTTGCTTCTCTGCAGGCTTCAGAAATTCCATGCCAGTTGATGAGTTGCTTAGGTTTGTAGGTATAAGTTTAGTAAAAAATGTGTTTGTATAACAACTTGCTTGCCAGTACTTGCCCGTGTAGCCTCAGGGTTAGAGAAGCAAGAGTAATAAAAAAACGTACGCTCTCACGTGTAATTAGTTGATAGCTTAAAGTAATGCAATCCGCTTAACGGTAAACAATTAATTTCAATTTTTACTATAATACCAAAACAATACATAATATTCATCATCCCAAAATATTTTACACTTCTAAACCGACCCATTCAATATATTATAAAAATAAAACAGACAAAAATATCAATCAACCGTTATGTACCAGACTAAATGGTTATACATAAATAAGAGTGCATGTCTACATTTTATTTTTAACACAAGGTGTATTTAGTGACACTGCTTGATTTTATTAGGATAAAAAATAATGCACAAATGCGTCAATTTAAAAAAAAGATGGCGAAGCGCCTTTCTTTCTGTACTTGAGGTCACTTGTTCTTTTAATTAAAGTCTATTCAGTCAATCCAATTAAAACGGAACTTTTTCTTCGTTATAATTGCTTTAATTTCAGTTGGAATTCCCCATTAATAAATATCTCACAAGTCGATACAAAAAAAAACGCTTTTTTGCAATTGTTTTATTATTTAAACCACTGTTTTGTTTTTCATGCCGAAAATCGTTTTAGAGCTCTTTACGAGAATTTGGAATCACCAAACTCACACACTTTATGATTTTTTAAGTGCATTATTATTATAGAATACTAACTGAATACAAATATATATGAAACCAAAACAACACTAGTAAGATTTTTCCACCATTTTATTTGTATATCTTAACTTTAATCTGATGTATTGTACAAAAAAAATCTTATTACCTTACAGCTTGGGCTCTGCTGGAAGATCACGAACGTCACAGCCGCCTGGAACTAGCTTATAATTTCTTGCCATTAACATTAGTTGGCTTACGTTCAAGTATGTCCAGCTTAGATCTCAGAAACCTCTTTACCCGTCCTAATTTAGAATCTAGTCATCAATACAATAAAATCATCAGTGAAGATATAACGGGCAATTTGAAAAAATCCCTTAGCTCCGAAGAGTATGATAACATACTCAACCATGTAAATATCTATGTACAAAAATTAGTCGATGCCAAATTAGAGCAACAAAATGAATACAACAAAGAGTTTAAAATGAAGCAACAAAATGCAATGTCCAATGAAATGCTTATAACCATCGCCGACACCGTCCGAGAAAGTATACAAAAACTTGAACCGATTCTGGTTAAGAAAACCCAAAGTGATGTGCTTGGTGATAAAATGATGCAAAGAATTGTTGAGAATGTTCAAGTGGAATTGAAACAGAGCCAGTGGGCACCTAGTGTACCTGTGGCACTTTCAGAAGAGAACATCAAACAAATCTCGAATATGATCCATGAAAATATCGAGATAAACAACCATCAGTACAATATTATCGAAAAGATCGATATTGACGGTCTGCTGTTGAAGATTTTACAGTCTCCAAATCTAGCTCAATTCGTTGATTCTAGGATTTTGTATGCTAAGCAGGAGTCAAGCGAGGCAGAAAAAGAAGTTATTGCTCGCCAAGAACTGATCATCAATGAGTTGAATAAAGAAATCGAGTTTATTAAGGCGACTCTGTCAGATAAACTGTCAGAAAATCAAGATCTTCATTACTCGATCAGCGATCTCAAATTAAGTCAAGATAATTTATTGAAACGGGTCGATAATCATGAGTCGCTGGTTTCTAATCGCTTTGGAACGCTGTTGGCTGAAATCGATGAAAAGTTGTCTCTGCTGAGGAATGATCAGTTCGCATTGATCAATAAACAGGTTAAATTGTCACTGATTGATATCTTAGGTTACAAAGATTCTGGAGAAGTTGAAAACATTGATCTACAGAATTGGATTCGCAATACGTTTGTGGCCAAGGAATTCCTGGAACAAAAACTCATTCAACTCTCAGCGCACTCTAGTTACGATATGAGAAAAGAAATCGATCGTTCTGGAATGGTTCTCATGAAACAAATCAGTGAAAAGTTAAAGGTTGAAATTCTTAGGTCTGTTGATTTGAAACAAAAACAAAGTGCCGCCGTAATAAGTGGCGAAATCAAATTGGCGCTTTCGGAGAATGAAATTAAAAAGATTGTCAAGGGAGTTCTTGCTGTGTATGATGCTGACAAAACGGGTCTAGTTGACTATGCTCTGGAATCAGCCGGAGGACAGATCCTCTCTACCCGGTGTACGGAAAACTATCCGATAAAAACAGCTCAGTTATCAATTTTTGGAATTCCTCTATGGTATCCGGCGAATACTCCTAGAATTGCTATTTCGCCGAATGTTCAGCCCGGCGAGTGTTGGGCGTTTCAGGGGTTTCCGGGGTTTCTAGGTGAGATGTTTGGTATTTAATTCAAACAAGCTTGATTATATGAGTTTTTTCCTTTGAAATTATAGTCCTTCGCTTAAATACCTTAATCCACGTGACGGGGTTCACTATGGAGCATATTCCAAAAACTCTCACACCAAACGGAAAAATTGATTCGGCTCCAAGAAATTTTACAACTTGGGTAAGTGTATAAACTTTTTCTTTTAATAAAAATTGGGATAAATTAACTTCTCCCTTCAGGGTCTTGAACATGAAAATGATCATGAGCCGGTTCTCCTAGGTGAGTATGAGTATGAGGACAATGATTTACCATTACAGTATTTCCCAGTGCAACAAGACGTCAATGGTCGTTTGTTCGATATCGTCGAAATGAGGATAGAGACAAACCATGGAAATCCACAGTACACGTGTTTGTATAGGTTTCGGGTGCATGGGAAACCGCCCACGCTAGAAGTGTAAATAATCGTATATAAGCAAAATGTGTTCAAATAAGTCCCTGTGTCCAAAATATAACTACTTAAGTATAGATTAAGTTAATTGCGCTATACAATAAAAAAGTAGCGTTCTTATCATATCGTTTGCAGCTTAAAAAAAGCTCCTTCAGTTTATGTAGTGGGTTGTTCCTCACAACAAATATTGAAACAAATCTGATTTGTCCCCTGTAAATAGATAATTTTAAGTACTTTTTAACGCTGTTAATATTGCCGTGGAGATTCATATTCTATTGAATTTCGCTTGACCTAAAGAAAGATAAATGTGCCTTAACAATTTAACTATAACAATAATTCAAACTCTTGAAATTTTATTAAATATGAATAAAACAAAGCAAAACAATAGTTCCTTGACTTAGATATCAATTATTGGATTAGGAGTTAAAATCAATTTTTTATTAAAAGTATATTTGCTTGTTTTGTACTCAATACAAATTTTCTTTTCGACTATAGTTACCTTCAAAATTAATACTAATAGGTATTGTTTGATTTTGCTTGTCGTGTACGTACATGCATGTGTATTCAATAAAATTGTAATTAAGTCCAACATTATATGGGAATATAACAAATTTGTATTGCTTTCGCTGGACCCTGTTGCTGTTCGTAGAGCTAGATTTAGTATCCATTTTCATTATATAGTTTCGATTTTGCCTTTGAATCTTTCAGGTTAGTTTTGTATTTATTATTATGCATGCATTTTTTCGCACATCATTATGTTAATACCAAAGACATTAAAGGTCAAACAAAGACGTAGAACCTCTGATTTTGTATTAGAATTTATATTCTTTTTTTGCCATTTCACGTTTTATGAGAATGCAAAGATTTTGCGCTGTCAATTCGACTGAGCACAAGTAGAAATATCAAAAAGATTTGCCCTCTACTAATTCAAAATTAACGTTCATCTTGATGATCAACTGCAACAAGAATTAATTGAGCATTCGAACTAACGAGGAATTAACAAATCCTCCAAGAGTATCATTTGTCATGAATAAATGCTTCTCGTCTAGCCGTTCGGATTCGGCATAATATGGTAGGTCCCTTCTATTCCTGTCGACACGCGCACACAGGAATGGTTGCGAGTTGTTAGTCACTAGTCCCTGGTTCTTCACGAGCCGTTGCGCCACCCAATTTATTTTTGCATTTATTTTGATTCGAACTAACTTTAAAGATCGAAATTATTTCTTGAAACAAACAAATTAAATTAGGTTTTACTAAGAGCTGGGGCTGGATTTACTTACTCAACAAGGGTGAAATTTTGTTTCGCGGATAGATTTTTTTTTTTTATATTTATATAGGACCTAACCTAAGGTCTTTTAAATGCAATGCATGACACTAGTTAGAAGGACAAGAAAGAAAGAAAGGAAAGAATTTTGGTTGACAGTGCATTGAGAATAAGATGTTACTTATCTCATGGAATTTGCACGGGTGGCATCCAGTTGAAATTGGGGAATATAGAAAAGAAGGCTGGTAGAGTGGGGCTCAAATTCACACCTCCAGGTCAGTAGTCAAACACTGTATCTACTGTACCATTGCCAACGTCTTTTACTGACAAAAAATATACAATCGCCAGTGTTCCGGTATTTTTTTTTAAAGATTTTTTTTTAATACGTGTAATTTACTTGAAACATTGATTCGGAAGAGAATATTAAAAAAATTTGTAATTATTAACGCGATAAGTTCCCAAAAAAATAAGGACCTAGTCGACCGAACTGGCAGCGTTTTTGTAAGGTCATAAATCTTTCAATGACCAAAGTTTCATCCCTGTTGAAATGCGGTATATAAATCTGTCGCTAGCTCTTAGTCTAGGTATACATAAATGTTTAATAATTGTTTTCCACAAAAAACATGTTTTCATTTCAGCGTCATTACTTTTTGTTTTGGAAAGAAACTTCTTTCAGGATCGTATTTACGTGTAAAGCCGGAACCACACCTGTCTCGTGTGTTGTGTTGCGGAGTCGTGTGTCGTGTTCATAACTGTGGAATTATTATATTTGTCTTGTGTTGCAGTGTGGCGCATGAAATATATGGAAAGACAACGACACACGACTCCGCAACACAACACACGAGATAGGTGTGGATCCGGCTTAAGGGGCCAGTTATAGCTATCATTGAAAACCATCATTGAAAATATTGATTGTCAATTTTGAGAGATTTTGAAGAAAAAATAAATGATTATTTTGATGCCAAAACAAAGCTAATTGACTTTATAATTATTTCTAGGTAAAACGAAATTCGATTTTGCACAACTTTTCTCATAAAATGACTTTTAATTTTTCAATGATGAATTAAGTTATGTTATGGGGAAGATATGTGTCAAAACGATTTTTTTTTTGAGGAGAAATAATTTTGAAGTAGTAAGCTATCTTTCTGTATTAAAATATTCAATGATTAAACTTTCGAAGGGTCTCAAAATCAACAATTAACTTTTTCAATGATGGTTTCCAGTGATAGCTATAACTGGCACCTAACTTAACCTTAGAATTATAGGTATAATACTAAGTCCATTATTATTGACTTATTTAGGATGGTTTCTACAGAATATAAAGTACAGAATTATTTTTTTGGTCGCCTGCTTACGTAAACAAATATTGTGACTGAGGCTCCATGGTACTTTTCTTTATCTATACGTTGAAATTACTAACTTTCTATAAAAACTTTTTTTAAAGGTTTAAAAAAATAAAATATCGGATATCGGAATATGTCGAAATGAAATCGTCTTAAAATGTAAACAAATTATTACACTGGTTTTTAATTTTTTCTTAAGCCATGAATCCATTGTTTTATCATAAATTTAAGTTCAGTTATTTTAACAGTAGCCCAGTGAAATAAGGTTTTGACCCGGACAAAACTATTAATGGGCTGAAATTTGGTTCCTAAGCTCCCAAGATATTCGGAGGTTAGACCACCAACTTGAAAAAAACCACGGCCATCTTGGATTTGACTAAATCTGGGGTACTTATTGCTCTAGAGACAGAAATGTCAAAAATAAGGAATGTCCACAAAAAAGAGTTACAGGTATTTTATGGCTACTGTTTTCTCAGATGTAACCAAATCCAAGATGGCCGCGGTTTTTTTCTAGTTTTTGGTCTAACCCCATTGCGGATTTCTTGGGAATTAAAGCATAAAGTTTAGGACAATGTTTCAACATTTCCACCAAATCCAAATCTGTTAATAATTTTGTCTGGGTAAGGGATCTTTTTGGTGCAATTTCAATGGACTAATTGTCTGTTACAAAATAGTTATAGAAAACTAAAAATAGAATACTTGATACACATCGGGTCCTGCAAAAGAACCACAGATGTATGGATCAAACATCTGAAACTATACTTTAAAATATATCGCATGTAATTAATGGCCTTTACCCAATAGTACATATAATAATTAAATAAAAGACATTTCAGGTTCAAAATAATATGTAATAAGATTATATAAAACAGCGTTAAATATATTAGTTATATTGAAATAACATAATTATATATTAAGTTAACATTAAGAAATTATTTTTATTATGAAAGAAGAAGAAATTAACCACATGCACACATTTAGTTTTTAAATTGCTACAAGGTCTTGTAAATATATTTTAAATTTTTTTTTAACGTTAATGTCCAAAGCACGTACAATAATTTTTAAGATGTCAATATATATTTGAGTTTGCTTTAAAACTTTACTAATTATTTATTCGCTTCGCTTCATTTTTGTTTATATATATATTTTTTTTCCTTTTTCAAGACAACTAACCAATTATTATATTAAACATTTATGATTATGGTAAAATTTGTATATTATTTGTGACCATATTGTTTTAAGTTCATCTTTTTGTTTGTATGTATAAAACAAAAAATTTAAAAAATTAAAAATTTAATTAAGAATAATTTGTATGTACTTTGTGTCAATAAATATGTGTTTATTTTTTTTTAAAGATTTTGTTGTTAATTACCTGAATAATATGATTTTAAATACAAACAAATAAAATGATAATAAATAATTAAAACGAAATCTTGTAGTTCTTTTTTATTAATTTATTCAATGCATGGAAACTTCTATGGAAATACTTTAAAATATGTCACAATCTATTGATTGGTTAAAAATAATAATACAATGAATTACTGTCTCGTAAATCAATCAAGTGTTGAGAGTGTGGATAGGTAATTAGCAGACTGCTTTCTTAATACGGATCACTTACTTACTTTTGATGGCGCTCACAGCCCAGGATGGGCTTCGGCCTCAACTAACAAGCCCCTCCAGCCAGCTCTGTCCCTAGCTAGCCGCTTCCAGTTGCGCACACCGAGTGCTTTGATGTCGTCGTTCACTTGATTGCGCCACCTGTTACGGGTTCTTCCTCTGCTGCGTACCCCATCGGGGTTGGATTCGAAGACTCGTCGGGCAGGTGCGTTGCTGTCCATACGCTCCACGTGCCCCAGCCATCTCAGACGCTGTATTTTCAGCTTTTTGACCAGGTCAACGTCGCTGTATAGCCCGTATAGCTCGTCGTTGAATCTTCTCCTCCATACTCCTTCGATACACACCGGACCGAAAATCACACGATGAATCTTCCTCTCAAAGCACCCTAGCAGATTTTTATCCGAATCTTTCAGTGTCCATGCTTCTGACCCATAAAGCAGGACCGGGATGATTAGGGTTTTGTATAAAGTCTCCTTGGTTCTCTGAGAGAGGGCCTTACTACTTAAATGCCTTCTTAGGCCGAAGAAACAGCGTTTGGCAAGAGTAATTCTTCGCTTGATCTCTGCACTGATGTCATTCTGCGATGTAATAGTGGAGCCCAGGTAGACAAAGTCCTTGACAACTTCGAAGTTATATCTGTCTATCGTGATATTTTGCCCGAGTCGACGATGTTGAGATTCCTCTCTCGATGACAGCATATACTTCGTCTTGTCCTCATTAACCGCCAATCCCATTCTAGCCGCCTCCGATTCAATGCTCGCAAATGCCCCTGCCACAGCTCGCTTCGTTCTGCCGACAATGTCTATGTCATCCGCATATGCAAGCAATTGAACGGACTTTTGATAGATTGTACCGCTGGTGTTGACATGTGCGTTGCGTACAATGGCTTCAAGAACGATGTTGAATAGGTTGCATACGGATCAACAAGGTTAAAAATCTTGACCATGGTTTTTCCGTTTCTTAAATCAAAAACAAAAACTTTTATATACATACATACAGACGTGGCCACCTAATTTAGAACGATATTTTTATAAAGTTTTAAAATGCATAACTTTTGTAAGGGAAATCTGTTTAGGGTGCTGGTGCTTTGGCATAGTATGGTCGATAAGTTAGGAAAAATTGGTCGAATTGACCAGAAAATTTGTTAAGACATTGAGGAACATGTTATGGAGTCTTATTCATTTGAAATCATGCCCATAAAATTCGTTTTTAAGGGCGATAATGATCCAAGAATTCCTCAACGGATTGCAAAGAAAGTGTTTGCGTAGTCAAGAAGTCATTTTTTAGATTAGACCGTCCAAAGCTCGGGCCTAAATTCTTTCGAGAACTTGAGGGGAGACATCAAGGGATGGTTAAAAAAAAAATTTGATCCGAAAGTTCTAAATGTTCAGGAAATCTGATAGAGTACACCACTATCAAGATTCCATGCCTTACGCGAAAATATGCAAGGAATTTTGTCTGAAATTATAAAGAATTAAGGTTTTCCTACAATGTATTCACATTAACATATTGAAATTTCAAAGATTTTTAATGTCATGACAACATTTTGTTTCAGTTCTTAATTATATTGGCAGACGTAATAAGAGTTAAATAAATGTTTATTTTGTCCTACTAATATTCTCATGTTTAGATTTGTTAAACATTTCTCAAAGTGTACCGTAGCTTATGGGCTATTATTAAAACCACTACTCAACCTCAACAGACTTCCCAAACAAAAGCTATGCATTTTATAAATTTATAAAAATATCGTTCTTAATTAGGCGGCCACGACTGTATGTACCTACATTTAATCATTATCTACGAAAATCATCATATCACTCATAACATGTCCTATATTATGTATTCCAACCTGTAGAAATAAGGTTATGTTAATTGAGATTATTGCTGCATCTTTTTATTTCTGCTGCTCCTGCAATCAGTTTTAAATAAAATTGCACTTATGAAAGATGCTGCGGCCCTACTACGTAATTTTATTCTACTTTCGAATCCATTCGCAAGTTGTTTTCAATGTTAATTTAAAGTGGTAATATGCATGAAAGAAGGATCAAATGTTAGATTTTAGGTTTTAAATTTTAAGTTGGTGGATACAGCTCTCTTTTTTATTGAGTAATTTCTTTTACTCACCCTAAGTTATATTATATAATGAAGTTTATTTTCTAAAAGTTTTTGAAGTAACCAATACGTGGAAAATATGAGCGCAATATTTTTTTTTTTAATATTACGCAATCATGATATTCGGCCTACAGTTGGATTAGTGTGGATTCTAAGCCTACTAACTACGAATAACAAGCTAAGAAATTCAAACAGAGCAACATCTCAATCGCTAAGCTTATTTAAATTTGAGGTGAATGCAGTTATTAACTAAAAAAGTTGGAGTTGGATACCTATGTTATTTTGTTTTTTAAGTTTTTAACGTGGTTTAAAAAAATTAAAATAATAACAATACATTTTACCTTTTGTAATTAAAATTTACCATGCATAATAATTATACAGAATAAGTTCTTTTATTTTTAAAAACAATTATGTGTATTTACAATAATTAAATCATAAGTTAAAAATGAAAAATTATAAAAAAGAAACAAAACATAAAATTAACAGGATTTAACACAAATATAAAATTAAACAAACTTTAAATTTTAAAACAAATTAAATTTTCCCTGGATAATAAAATCAAATAACGCCGTTTAGTCAAGCATCACACCAAGTAAGTCCGAATGTACTCTCGAAAGTGCTTTGCGAGTATATACCCCTTTCAATAAGTTTCTTTGGATCAACACAATCGACAATTTCTATTATTTTATTGAGGGCTTCATCAAAAGTATGTTTGGCAGCCCAAATATCAATAGGCACATGACTAAAATGCAATGGTATTTCAATTAAAGGTAGATCAAGTGCTCGTATGGCGGCTGTAGTCGCGAAACCGATCTCACTGCTGCCAAGACTTGCATAATAGCCCACGGGAAAGCGTTCTTCTGAGGAAAACATTCTGGCGGGAAGATGGATATCAGTGTATGCGCTTCGCAGTGTGTTACGAGCTCTCTCGGAAAAGTAATCCAAAATGATGGCTTTGCTGATCCAATGGTTTAAGTCCAAGAAATGCATGAACTGTTGATGAGACATTAGTTTCATTGATTCGTTGAATTGCTTGTAAGAACCCATTTTTTCCATTTATGTATGAATGAATGTTCTTTTAAAGTAATGTTATTCTGAAAGAATATCATAATAATTATAAATCTAAGCTTAAGATTAGATATTTCTTATAATATAATAATACCTTAAAAGTGTACAGCTTCAGATTGACGATGGAACAATGAACGAGTTTCTAATTTGTAATTTTATTTTATACACCTATATTTTTGTTTTAATAAAACGAAGATGACAAAATTTATAAATTAATTAATTGAATTATTTTTGTTTTATATTGAATTTGTTATATTTTGTTTTTTTTTTTGTTTATGCACTTAACAAGAAAAATGTAAAACTGGCTTATTATAAGAATTATAAAATGAAAAATTTAAAGGAGTTGGAATGCTTCTGATATTTTTCCCATTCTAATTTTGAGAGGTTCTGTTATTTTTAAGTACCTATGTACTTGATAGTCATCGACAGCAAAAAATAATAAAACAACAAAATGGGTTAGTTGCCAAAGTATTGCCAGATTTGGGTTGCCATGGCTGTATAAGCTAACCTAGGACAAAAAGTTTTAAAATCCCGGACTTTGGAGGACATCATCTACCTTTAATAAGAGGACAAAAAGAGGACAAAATGAAATCAAAAACTAGCTCCATGAACTCATACAAAAATATATTTCATATCGAAAATAACATAAATAAAAATAAAAAATAAATAACATAGTTATGTGTTTTTATGTTCAGATTAAATTTTTTTTTCATTCAACGAGGCCAATCGTTCACTAACCACTTACAAGCAATACGGATTGGTTTGTGTTGTTGTAATCCCTTGAGAAAAAACAGGTGATGATAAAACAACTGTTCTCAAAAAAGGAATCTCAACCTATGCCAAAAATTCTCGTATACCTAGTCAGCTATCTGAAGAAAAATGTCAAGAAAAGTTGACTTCAAATTTAAATTTTACGTTGAATTTTATGATTTTTTTTTTTTTTTTAGTTGAGCGCGCACTAAAGGGATTTTGGCTGCCCTTAAATGTTTAAACACAGTGCGAGTGTTGGGAAAATAGAAAAGAGGGTAGGATTTAAGAGGAGATACCGATGCATGTTGGTTTTGAACCTCTGAATATTAAAATGGTCGGGAAAGATAGAGCCGGGTAAAGCATTCCACAAAAAAGAATCTTTATACTTAACAGTGCGTCCGAAGTTTGGCTCGCGGGTAAACTGATGTGCATTCCTAGAAGTACGAGTATTACGGTTGAATTGTTCACTAGAACAATGTTTATAAAAGTAACGGTAAAATAATTTTAGACATGAAACATTGCGGCGGTGATCGAGGGATGCAAATTTTTCTGTTATATTTCTGTCACCTATCATTTTCAAAGCTCTTTTTTGAATCCTATCTAACAGACTCAAGTAGGTTATTGGGGCACCTGCCCAAATATGAGAATTGTACTCAAGTTTCGGACGGATAAATGCTTTATAGATTACAGCCAGATCAGAAGGGGAGAAAAATTTCTTGCATCGCCGAAGAAAACCTAAGCACCTAGCAGCATTTTTGGCGACGTCGAATATGTGTTCGTTCCACAGAAGGTGGTCTGTGATACACATACCGAGGACTGAAAGCTTTTCGGTTTCCTCAATACAAGTACCGCTCATGGATAGCGGCATGGGGGGTGTGTTTCGATTGCTAGGTAAACCTATCCAGTTATGGTCGTTCACAAACATATGCGGATATATCTCAGCGCAACGTGAACGTGGATATTGCTATTAATTATAAGGACATATAATTACTCACAGCTTATGTAGGTTTTAATAGTTAAATTTAGTTAAAATTATACCCTTAAACATTTCGGGTAATAATCTATTTCTTCCCTTTGTCCATTGTTTGTTTATTAATTAGAACAATTTTTCAGCGATTTTTTTTTTAAATTCAAGCGATCATTTTCAGATACTATAGGTAAGACTATAGGTAAGATTTTCAAAAGTGAAATTTGAATTTTTTAATCCCGTTTATTTTTAGCAATTAATTTACATCTAAACTTCAAATTTAATTTTTCAACATTTTAGTTTCTAATGTGTAAATACAAAATTCGCGAGGTTGTGGTTGGCCGAAACATTTTTAAGTTCAATACAAAATTCGTTTTTTTCGGAATGAACATTTTGGAGTTGGGTAATAAGAATCTTTCAATTAAATTTAAAGGGTTGACACATGGAAGTCAAATAAGATCTATTTCATTTTATGTTTTCTATCAGATTTGTATTGTCTCTCTTTTTATTTAAGATTCAGAGTTCGATGATTTTTTGTAGTTTTCGAAATTACTTGTTAGGAGAAAAAAGAGCACAATTTTTTAAAACGTTGGAGGACGTTCCACGCCGAGGTTAAAAAGTGGACATGTCCTCCAAAAAGAGGACACATGGCAACCCTATGCCATTTAGAAAGATTTACCATAAAGTTTGTTAAAAATTATATGTGGTGCACACATTTTGTACGTTTCAATGGGTACCAGCTACCAGACTTTCGTGAACAAATGTTTTTTTAGTGATAAGGGGGTAGTCCATGCCTGTCCGTTCTCTTTTTAACAACGTCAACCGCAACCTCTTACGAGCCTTATTTGGAAAGTTATGGCCATATAAAGACTTTTAGTATTTGGGTTGAAAACAAAGATTTACTTTAAATTCAAATATCTGTGCAACCAGACCTCACACAATGTTCTTGTTTTCAGCTATAGATAGCTCTCAAAAAACTGATTAAGAGTTTTAAAAACCGCAAGGCCTTACGAGCCTTATTTGTGGAATTGTACGCATCCAACGTCATCCAAAATTTCAAAACTCAAAAAAATCGAAAATAATGGATTTACTTTGAATTAAGATATCTTCGCAACCAGACCTCATAGAATGTTATAGTTTTCAGCTATGGATGGCTCTATAGCTAATTGAGCGTTTTTAAAACCGGAATGACCTTCGATCCTTATTTGCGGAACTATAGGCATCCAAAGTCTTCAAAACTCAAAAAAATTACTTTGAATGCAAATACATATACCGAAACTAGACCTTATAGAAGAGTTTGCTTTGGATGTGCTGATTGCATATGACAAAATCTTTCTATACTGCGTGATTGGTATAAGTTGCACTAAAAACCTGTAATGAATAGGTTGGGTTAAGACAAGAAAATAAATCGTATGGTGTCTATTTCCCTTCGTTTAGGTGGGAGGGGCAATTTTTTAGAAAAATGACTTAAAACAAAAAAAAAAAAAAATACTTAAAAACAACGGTTAAGCTTGCAGTGCCCTGCTGTACTTTTTGCAAAGCCAGAAATCTCCATTTTAAATTAAGTTGCGTTTGTGAATAGTTTTTAAAAAATTAATTTTCAAACTCAAAATTTCGAAAAAAAAAAATTAAAAAAAAATTTCAAACTAATTTTTTTCAAAATTTTACGTTATTAAGTATTATTTTGAATTTCAAAACTCAATGCTCTTATTAATTTTTAGTGAAACACTGAAAACCACGTGGATCTATGATTTTTACTTTTCAAGATATGAAAAAAGATCAAGATATGACTAGTTGATTATCATCAACCTCGTTTTTTCTTATTTTTACTAAGATGCTGGTTTCTTTATTTGTTAATATCTTATAAAGTCAAAGTCCTAGAACCATGCGGTTTTCAGTGTTTGACTAAAAATTGACTGAAATTAAAAAATTGAAGAGCATTCAGTTTTGAAAACAAAAAAGTTTCGAGTTTGAAAATTATTAAAAACCATTCACAAACAAAACTTAATTTCAAATGGAGATTAAAGAAGAGATTTCTGGCTTTTCAAAAAGGTAAAGCAGCGCATTGCAAGCTTTACCGTTGTTTTTAAATATTTTTTTTTTCTGTTTTAAGTCATTTTTTTTTAGAAAATTGAGTACGAGTGCATATTTTGTGAAATTAAAATGAACAGTCTGGCAGGTTTTCTTCTCAACTTTTGGCGGGGGCGGGGTTTTGGAAATAGGTATTTTCTAAATTTTTTATCAGAGGTAGGTATTAGCAAGATATGTACATATATTACATGTAATATCATTAGCATGTTCATTTTTTTTCAGTTCTGCGCATGTTGTCAAAATCAATAGTAAAAAAAAAATTGAATTTCAAACAATCACCAAAAATTTGTTTTTGTTTACTGTGTACTTACACAAAGGGCAGCCGTCTTGAAATTTGGAAAGGTGCGCCTGATAATACCTTAGATATACATATGTACTGTGGGTATTAGCACTTCAATTTTTTATTTTGTAAATACATAATGATGCTCTGTCGTTTTTCCTGAGACCAAACACCTTAATCTTTGTGGTCCGGCTAATAGAACTCAAGATACCTATAAGATTTTTAAGATGACCTTATCGGTTTTTTCTTGGTTATTTAAACAAATTAAAAAAAATCAACAAAACGAAGTCTCCAAAAACAGACAATTAAAGTTCGCTTAAGAAGCTTATATCTTGAGTTTTATTACTCGGATCACCAAAATGACGGTTTTTAGGCTTAGGGAAAATAACAGAGCATCATGATGTATTTTCAAAAAAATAATTAAACTGATAATACCCCTGATAAGAAATTTAGAAAATCTCTATTTCCAACACCATGCCTCCGCCAAAAATAAAAAAAACCTGCCAGACTTTTGTTAAAAATGACTGCCGTTGTGATTTTGTAGTAAACAATAACAAATTTGTGGTGATTTTGAAATTAAATTAATTTTACTATTGAGTTTGAAAACATATGCGCAGAGCTGAACAAGTCACAAAAATGAAAACGCTAGTGATATTACCTATGGTGCGTTCTTTTGTCAACCATAGTTAACTATGGTTGTTATGTCAAACAAAATTGTTGAAGTGTCATTGTTAGATTTAGTTGGAAATTGTTACATTTTATTTAGGAAAGATTTATTGTTAGATATTGTTGATCTGTCAAACGAAAACTTTGGAAAACCTTATTTCATCGTTAATTACCATAAAATCATGTTATTTTTCTACAATATAATCTCCTATTTCATTAAAAATGTTAGAAAATTAAATTTTAATTCATTTCACTTCACCAAAAGCTTAATTTTGATTCTACAATGTTTATTTTTTGTAAACAAACCTTCTCACATGTGCTTTGACAGATCAACACTTTCAACTCATATCATGGAGATGAGTTGGAAATAGTTACGAATTGTAACTATATGACACTTATAAACTGAATTTATAAACGATGTTGTTGCGGTAAATTTTACCACAACAAGTTTCACTGGCCTATGTCTTTATTCATAATCCATGTAACATTTATTTTCCGTTGTGGCTCCAAAATGCTCTTAGAGTTCAGTAGATACCTGGTTTCCATCAACCAGAGACCTGCTCTTAAAGTATTTTGGAAAAACAACAACTACAGGTATTCGAACGAAATCGAGTGGAACAGTTGGTTCCAAAATACGATACCTTGTTTTCCATGTAGACGGACGGTCTCATGTTGATGTGCCGGCGGATGAGCTGAAAAAGTAAGCGAGTCAGGCGGACTCTTACTTAAATATTAATAAACAAAACATAATCCTAAATTTAACTTAACAATGTATGGTAATATGGGTCGTTAATACTTAGTATCTAACTTTTGAAATTCTTAATTCTAGTTTTAAAATATTGAATTGTATATAGAGGAACTATCGGAAGTTATTTAATCAGGGTTCACATTTTGAAAAAAATATTCCTTCCTTTATCTCTTCTCAAAAAAATGTAGAATAGTTTCAATCGCGCTTCGAATCACGCGCATATAGTTTGTTTGGTAACTGAGAAAATGCTCAGATTAAGCTTTTTCTTGATTTTACTTCTTTTGATTTTTCTCGAAAAATATAGTTTGGGTATGGGTCTGAACTCGACCATTAAGATTCGGTAAGTTTTGGAAAGACATCCAACAACTTGCTGAATCCGTGCATGTGAGCGTGAGTGTAAAGTTTCGCTGAAAGTCAACAACGGAGGTTTTCTGGGAGCGAGGAGTCTTTCCAGAAAGCCGGTGTCCCGTGACCGACAATCACGAAAACGTATGGCTGAATGTATGAATGTGTGGGTGAATGGAATGGTCGAGGGAAGAAAGATTTTAAGCTGGGAAAGTCACTTTTTGGAGAGCTAACTCAGCAACTAGTTGTGCTAGAAAGAAAAAAAAGATTCGAGGAAAATAGAAAGAAAAAAAAAGATCGAGAAAAAGTTTGAAAATTATTAAAAAGGAAAGTAGAAAATTAGAGGATAAAGTTTGGAAACATTCGGAGAAAAAAAAAAAGGAATTCGAGGTGCGACTAATCCAGAGGAAAATTGCGAAGAGATAGAGGAGTAAAAGACAGATAAGTAGAGTTGAAAATTTGATAGAATTATTTTGGTTAATTGTTGTTTAAGTGAATAACTTCCGATAGTGTGGTTTTTGTTTTATTGATATAGTTTTCGTCCAAGTTCCAAACCCAATTAATTTTTGGGACGCGGTTTTTAAGTCTTTTGTTCGGTGTTAACGGCCCAGAATTACGTTCTTCTCAAATCATTCGTCTGTATTAATTTTAATTGAAAAGATCTTGGGTTTTAATCCTGCTAGCAAGGTTTCCCAAGCTAATTTAAAGTCATTAAAAACTATTTGAAAAAGTTAAATTCGTCTGTAAATTCATTTTAAAATTCGTCATTGTTGTTCGCTTCAAAAGGTTTGTGATTTCCTTTCTTTCAAAAAAAAAAATCACTGGCGCCCATTTTGTGAAAGTACACCCTGTACTTCACATCACCTTTTTTTAATCGAGCATCATTTTTTTTGTATCCTTCTTTTTATTAATCGGATAGTTTATTCGATTAATAAAAGCCCACACGTCGCTGAACCCACCCATCGCTGAGCTACCGTGGAGGCAGCACCAATTGTGCTACCTGTTGTGGAATTGAATTAAACGCGCCCATCGCCCATTTGACAGTTGTCATTCTACTTGTAATTTTCATCGAAGTCGCGACGCACATCGCCCAGGTGCATTTCCTTTTCTTATTATTCGGTTGTAATAATTTGTTTGGATTCGGGAAATCCAATTGTGTTTTGTGGATAGTAAATCCACCACCATAAAATTAAAGTTAAACTCATCATAAATTCGCGTTTGTAAATTTCTCAACAATTGGCGCCCAACGTGGGGCTTCGTTTTGTTTATTCCGTGGAAATTTTTTTTGCAGACAAGAATACCTACCATTGTGATTGTTTTGTTGTTTGTGCATTTAGGGAAGTTTTTATTGTTTTTATCTTATATAAGACATTTACTTGGTGTATTTTTTTTTTATATTTTCATAGGAGCAAAAGTATTTTGGTGGCAGAGAATTCTAATAAGAAAAAGTGCAACAGGATACATACATAGGAGTCTGGAAAAAAAAATCAGTTCAACAGGTGCAAGTGAGGAACAAAAACAAATACAAGTGATTGAGTAAGGTTTTTTTTTGGTTTCGTTTAAATTGTTTTTTTATTGTGTTAAGTGAGAATTGTTGATTTGCCACTTAATCAATAATTAGTTTTTTTAAAAGCATTTTAATTTGTTTCTATAAATAATTTTATTGTGTTATAGTGTGGTCTCTTTCAGACCAACCATTTTGTGATTATAGAAAATAATAATTTTGACATTAACGTAACGTAACGTAGTGCAGGGCAGGTTTAGTGCAGGGTTGGGTAGTAACTTTTTGCTACTACTTTTTTCTAATACCTTTCGTTACTACTACTTTTTCAAGTATCGTATTTAATACTATTTTCGTGCGGTGTTTTATTTGGATAAATTTGATAGTCGAGTTAATTTTTGGTACTTAGTACTTACAATAAAATTGAATTTTACGTGCTTTTTTTGGAAAAGGATTTAGTTTGTTTTTATCTTCAATTTGATTTTATCTATTTATTTGTTTCAAACTCGATTATTTTTATTCGCGTTTAAGGTTGTTTTAGACATTCGTTTTTTGTAAACATTTTTTTTTTCACTTTTTAATTAAATTTATTTTGTTTTAATTTATTTTTGAAAATGGAAACTAGTCAGGTGAATAGGTTGTCGCAAGATGAAATCACCTATGAGGTAGAATTCAGGGGATTACCTGTAGGGACAGTAGAAGAGATGCGCAAAGCGCTTAGGATGGTTTTAAGACTGGAGCGTAGGAACTCTTTTATTCCTCCCGCTTATCCGTTCAACTTTGAACAGGATTTTACGGCGGTTGAGAAGAAATTAGGAGAAATAGGAAAACTTTTAGAAAATCCTCCGAAGTCGGAAACTTCGAAGGAATATTTGAAAATACTTACCAAGGTTGAATGGGCTTTGCGTAGGTTGGATAGGAGCTTACCGGAGAGTGAATCTCAGGATAAAAGTAGGCAGGCTTTGAAAAATAAAATCATCATGGCAATGGCAGAGTTAGAGGACGATGAAGAAGATGAGGAGGATGAAGAAGAAGAAGGAACGGAAGAGGAAATAAATAAAGAGAAAACGGAACAGGGAATGAATAAGGGAACAGAGGTTGAAAAGCAGCGTTCAGCTGAACCTCAAAAAATTAAGTCGGTAGTTCCTTCTGCCAGTACACCGACGAGTTTAGGAGTGGCAGGTAGTGGAGTAGGAGAAAATAGGGAAATGAGCAGTCCAGTGGTAGGACAAGTTTTAGTTAGTTCCGAAAAATTTATGAACATTTCGAAATGGAATGTGAAGTTCACTGGTGAGCGCTGTGGTGCTTCAGTGAACTCGTTTTTAGAAACGGTTAGTGAGATTCGTCAGGCTAGGGGGGTTTCGGAACCCCAACTTTTTAAGGCAGCAGTAGAGCTTTTTGTAGGAAAAGCTTTAATTTGGTTTAGGGCAATTAGGGTGTCAGTAAATTCGTGGCCAGAACTTGTCAGAGAGTTGAAGCTGGAGTTCTTGCCACCGAATTATGACGATCAGTTGATAGATGAGATTAGGCGTCGCACACAAGGCAACGATGAGTCCATCGGTGTTTATGTGGCGACAATGCAGAACTTATTTGGTAGGTTAAACGAACCAATCTCGGAAAGTAGGAAGTTGTCAATGATTCAACGGAACTTGACACCTTTCTACCAAACTCAGCTTGGTTTAACGAATCCAACTTGTGTTGCCGATTTGGTTGCTTCAGGTAGGAGTTTAGAAGCGGTTAGAGCAAATGTGGAGTCGTATGTTCCACCACCCAGTGTTAGGAATAATAGGAACTTGCTAGAACCGGATCTAGCGTATTTAGGTAGGGAATTTCCTGTAGTTTCGGTTGTTGCTGAGAACAACGGAACTATTCGTCAGGGACAATCTGCAGTTAGGTGTTATAATTGCAATGGGTCTGGCCATTTTGCAAATAGGTGTTCCGCTGCTAGGCGTTGTTTTGGGTGTGGGCAGGTAGGAGTTAGTAGGCAGAATTGTCGTCGCTGCTCGGGAAATGGGCAACGGGCTCTTGCGCCAGCAGGGCAGGATGTCCGAAGATAGTAGATAGGTTACCTGCTGGTAACCAGTTGGTGAATCAGATTCACTTAGGCTTTACATTGGAGGCAAACGGTAGTGATAGGAGACCATTTTTAGGAATTAGCATTTATGGTTCTAAATTTTTAGGTTTATTAGATTCAGGAGCTTCTAGAACCATAATAGGAAGGGATGCTTGGAGTATTCTCCAAAATCTAGGTCTTTCTTTAAAGACAGACACTGTTGGCTGCATTCGGTTAGCGGACGGAACAGGTGTCGAGACGTTAGGAACTCTCTCTCTTCCAATTATAGTAGAGGACAAGGCAGTACTGATTGACTGTCTTGTGATACCAACTCTGCCACACACAGTGATCCTGGGTGCAGATTTTTGGGCACTCTCGGGTATCGTCCCGGATTTGAGGTCACGTGAGTGGAATTTTTCGGAACAGCCGGTTTCGATTTGTTCTATTACAGAACGTTCAGAGTTGAGTGATAGGGAAATAAAGCTTTTAGAAAATTTAATTGAGGAATCTTTTAGGAAAATGCCTGAAGGCTTAGGGTGCACAACGATGGTTGAGCACAAGATTAGGACGTCGGCGGAACCGATTAAACAACGGTATTATCCGGTTTCTCCGGCGATGCAGGAACATATAGATAGGGAATTAAATGAGATGTTAGAAGCAGGAGTTATTGAGAGATCGACTAGTGCGTGGTCATCTCCAATACTGTTAGTTAAGAAGAAGGACGGCTCCTATAGATTCTGTGTGGACTATAGGAAGCTAAATAAAAATACTGATAGGGATGCTTATCCACTACCTTACATTAATTCGATTTTAGATAGGCTTCGAGGTGCAAGGTTCTTGTCCTCACTAGACATCAAGTCAGCGTATTGGCAGATTCCTATGGAGGAGGAATCAAAGCCCTATACTGCTTTTACGGTTCCTGGGAGAGGCCTTTTTCAATTTCGAAGAATGCCTTTCGGTCTTCACAACTCTCCTGCGACTTGGCAGAGGTTTATCGACACAGTTTTGGGTGCCGACCTCGAGCCATACGTTTTCGTCTATTTAGACGACATCATTATCATTACAGAAGATTTCAAACAACATCTTGAAATCCTGAATGAGGTGATGAAAAGGTTGAGTGAAGCTGGATTAAAGGTCAGTAAGGAAAAATGTAATTTTTGCATGCCATCGCTGAAGTTTTTAGGTTACATAGTGGATCGAAATGGTTTACATGTAGATCCAGAGAAAGTGGAAAGCATGGTTAGGATTCCAGCACCGAGGAATGTAAAAGAAGTTAGGAGTTTCATAGGGACAGTTTCATGGTACCGTCGTTTTGTACCAAATTTTGCAGAGTTACTTAGGCCTTTATCAGATCTATTAAAAAAGAATAGGAAGTTCAGTTGGACTCAGGAATGTGAGGATAGTTTTAGGAAGGCAAAAGAGTGTTTGGTGACAGCACCAATACTTACTTGCCCAGATTTTAAACGACCTTTTGTCGTACAAACAGACGCGTCAGATTTTGGTATCGGTGCAGTTCTTTCACAGAACTTTGATGAGGGAGAAAAGGTTGTCTGTTACCTTAGTAGGTCTTTGAATAGGAACGAGAGGAATTACTCCACAACTGAAAAAGAATGCTTGGCTGTACTATGGGCTATTGAGAAATTGCGGCCGTATATCGAAGGTGTTCGGTTTACGGTTGTGACGGATCACTATTCCCTTGTATGGTTAAGTAATCTTAAGGATCCGCAGGGTAGGTTAGCTCGTTGGGCAATTAGGCTCCAACAGTTTGATTTTGAAATCATTCACCGCAAGGGCAAAGAGCATGTTGTTCCGGATATGCTTTCTCGAGGAGTGCCACAGTTGGGTGGTATCTCAGATGAGGATCCAGACCCTTGGGTGACGAAAATGATTTCAGAAATCAATGCGAATCCACTTAGATTTCCAGCTTGGCGAGTTGAACAAGGTCAGTTGTTCAAACTCGTCAAAGCAAATCATGTAGTAGTGCATGAAAATAATCAAGAATGGAAGAGAGTGTTAGGGAAAAACGATAGGTTAGGGATTTTGCAGGAATACCATGATGGTCCGTTAGCAGGACACATGGGAGTTAGGAAAACTTTTGCCAGAATCGGGGCAAAGTTTTACTGGCCAAAAATGAGGGCCGATATAACCAAATATGTTAGGAGTTGTAAAGTTTGCCAACAAGTAAAGCCGGTGAATGAGAAACCGGCTGGGTTAATGACAGAGAGGGTAGGGATTAGGGAACCATGGGAGATGATATGTGTAGACTTGGTAGGTCCACTTCCGAAATCAAGTAGGGGTTTTATTTATATTTTAACGGTAGTGGATTACTTTACAAAGTTTCCACTACTGTTCGCGTTGAGGTCGGCCACTGCTAAGGCTATAGTTAGGGAACTTGAAGACAACGTCTTCCTTTTATTTGGCATCCCAAAGGTGATCGTCTGTGACAACGGTCCCCAGTTCCGATCTAAGGAATTGAAAGCGCTTTGCCAGGCGTACGCGTCACAATTAAAATTCACAGCCCATTACCATCCGCAGGCGAATCCTGCGGAGAGAATTAATCAGATTTTGAAGACGACGTTGAGGGCTTACGTCGCTGAAAACCACCGTGTGTGGGATTCACAACTCAGCAAGGTGGCGTGTGCTATTCGCACGTCACAGCATGAGGTTTTAGGTGTCTCGCCTTATTATGCGAATTTTGGTAGGGATATGGTGACTTCAGGTCAGGAAGCACCAATAATAGCAGATAGTTCAGGAAATGTTCAGGATCGGGAGGCGATCGCTGAACGTTTCAAGGAACTAAGATTAGATATAGGTAAGAAGTTGCAAGCAGCATCTAAAGAATCTGCTCAGAACTATAATCTTCGACGGCGTGATGTTCAATATCACCCGGGCGAGATTGTCTGGCGTAGGAATTTTTCGTTGTCGGATGCCGCGAATTATTATGCTGCCAAATTAGCACCGAAGTTTGTCGGTCCGTTTGAGATCAAAAAGCGTGTGTCACCTTGGACATATGTCTTACAAGATAGTAGTGGTAAAGAACGCGGAACTTGGCATGTTAAAGATTTAAAACCGTATACCGATGCATCCGAAGATTAAAATGTAAAGTAAAGTAGTTTTTTTGTTTTGTTTTTTTGTAAATCGATGATTTTCGTTGTAAATTTTGATTTTTGATTTTTGTTTTGATGGAAAAACCATTTCCTTCTCCCATTACCTACCTGGGCAAATCTTAGAAAATGTGTTACAGAATTGTAAGCACATTTCCTAGGAGGTAAGGGTGGGATTTGTTGCGGTAAATTTTACCACAACAAGTTTCACTGGCCTATGTCTTTATTCATAATCCATGTAACATTTATTTTCCGTTGTGGCTCCAAAATGCTCTTAGAGTTCAGTAGATACCTGGTTTCCATCAACCAGAGACCTGCTCTTAAAGTATTTTGGAAAAACAACAACTACAGGTATTCGAACGAAATCGAGTGGAACAGTTGGTTCCAAAATACGATACCTTGTTTTCCATGTAGACGGACGGTCTCATGTTGATGTGCCGGCGGATGAGCTGAAAAAGTAAGCGAGTCAGGCGGACTCTTACTTAAATATTAATAAACAAAACATCATCCTAAATTTAACTTAACAATGTATGGTAATATGGGTCGTTAATACTTAGTATCTAACTTTTGAAATTCTTAATTCTAGTTTTAAAATATTGAATTGTATATAGAGGAACTATCGGAAGTTATTTAATCAGGGTTCACATTTTGAAAAAAATATTCCTTCCTTTATCTCTTCTCAAAAAAATGTAGAATAGTTTCAATCGCGCTTCGAATCACGCGCATATAGTTTGTTTGGTAACTGAGAAAATGCTCAGATTAAGCTTTTTCTTGATTTTACTTCTTTTGATTTTTCTCGAAAAATATAGTTTGGGTATGGGTCTGAACTCGACCATTAAGATTCGGTAAGTTTTGGAAAGACATCCAACAACTTGCTGAATCCGTGCATGTGAGCGTGAGTGTAAAGTTTCGCTGAAAGTCAACAACGGAGGTTTTCTGGGAGCGAGGAGTCTTTCCAGAAAGCCGGTGTCCCGTGACCGACAATCACGAAAACGTATGGCTGAATGTATGAATGTGTGGGTGAATGGAATGGTCGAGGGAAGAAAGATTTTAAGCTGGGAAAGTCACTTTTTGGAGAGCTAACTCAGCAACTAGTTGTGCTAGAAAGAAAAAAAAGATTCGAGGAAAATAGAAAGAAAAAAAAAGATCGAGAAAAAGTTTGAAAATTATTAAAAAGGAAAGTAGAAAATTAGAGGATAAAGTTTGGAAACATTCGGAGAAAAAAAAAAAGGAATTCGAGGTGCGACTAATCCAGAGGAAAATTGCGAAGAGATAGAGGAGTAAAAGACAGATAAGTAGAGTTGAAAATTTGATAGAATTATTTTGGTTAATTGTTGTTTAAGTGAATAACTTCCGATAGTGTGGTTTTTGTTTTATTGATATAGTTTTCGTCCAAGTTCCAAACCCAATTAATTTTTGGGACGCGGTTTTTAAGTCTTTTGTTCGGTGTTAACGGCCCAGAATTACGTTCTTCTCAAATCATTCGTCTGTATTAATTTTAATTGAAAAGATCTTGGGTTTTAATCCTGCTAGCAAGGTTTCCCAAGCTAATTTAAAGTCATTAAAAACTATTTGAAAAAGTTAAATTCGTCTGTAAATTCATTTTAAAATTCGTCATTGTTGTTCGCTTCAAAAGGTTTGTGATTTCCTTTCTTTCAAAAAAAAAAATCACTGGCGCCCATTTTGTGAAAGTACACCCTGTACTTCACATCACCTTTTTTTAATCGAGCATCATTTTTTTTGTATCCTTCTTTTTATTAATCGGATAGTTTATTCGATTAATAAAAGCCCACACGTCGCTGAACCCACCCATCGCTGAGCTACCGTGGAGGCAGCACCAATTGTGCTACCTGTTGTGGAATTGAATTAAACGCGCCCATCGCCCATTTGACAGTTGTCATTCTACTTGTAATTTTCATCGAAGTCGCGACGCACATCGCCCAGGTGCATTTCCTTTTCTTATTATTCGGTTGTAATAATTTGTTTGGATTCGGGAAATCCAATTGTGTTTTGTGGATAGTAAATCCACCACCATAAAATTAAAGTTAAACTCATCATAAATTCGCGTTTGTAAATTTCTCAACAATGTGATGACGTCGTTTAGTTAAAAAATCGTAACTATTTTGTAATAAAGGAACGACCATTCTTAACTATAGTTAACTATAGTTAAATATGGCTAATAAAAGAACGCACCACTGTAATATATGTATGTATTTTGAGGTTTGCTGTTAGTTTTAACAATTTTAATTTTTTGACATCTCAAATTTTTTTATGGAAACTCATAGCCCAATAGGCCTAAATACTAAGAATCTAAGGGGCCGCCTCCACAGACCATGAACGATTGCCGGAATACTGTGAACATGTCTAACAAAAATCCAAAAAAGTCCAAAAAATCCATGTCCATGCAGCAACATGTTAAAAAAAATAACGTTTTGAACAAGACATGGAGGGCTGTTCAAAGCTTGGCCATGAGATGACGTTTCATGTGCGTGTGAGTTTTTTTTTTTTTGGTTTTTCTTGAATGTGTAAGTGAATTTTGGTGTTTAATATAGAAGTAGTTGTGAAAGTCTAGTGAACGACATGACATGATATGCACACTGCACAGTGAGTAAAAATGCACTGTTTGTTGATTGAATTTTGGTTGCGATGTTGAACATCTGTATGACCTGTGGAGTCGGCCTATAAGAAACGTAAAAAGTCAGTAGATAAGGTACTTACACTTGCAGCTTTACTAAGATCCCAAACTAGATATCCAAAACAAAAATATGAATCCTGAATTTTTAAATTTTTATTTGGCATAATACATTTTTTTACTACAATCTAATACATTTGTTTCCTTAAAATATTTTTGTTGTCTACAAAAGCACACAAATAAAGCATTTTTTCCTTTCAATATATATAAATAAATATATTGATATAATATAATAATACATGATATATTTAATTGCTAAATAATATCTCTACGCTGCGCGTAACATACATTTACAATATATATTTGTTTTTTAATACTATTTTTTCTATAAAATAATACTTTATCGCCTTACATATATTTTCATAATAAAATAAATATTAAAACAAAATAATTTTTTTTAAAATCATTTACTTACGTATTTTCCTTCGTTATGTTTAAATTGTATGTATTGTATAGTGTGTTATTCGTCTAATATTGTTTTTGTTGTAAGGTTTCAGTATTTTATGTTAAATATTTGTTCATTCCGGACACTTAACATTTAAATTATTGTCATGTTTTCTGTTGTTTATTTATGTGTGTCTGTTGGAATATGTATAGATCAAATGTCTGTCAAACTTTGAAGAGTGGGAATGAAATTCTATCAGTGAGAGGAAAACTGCCGATAAAGTTTGGAACCGTTTCTTGGCAAAAACACACAATTTCAAACAAATATTCCTTAAATTTATTTAACCTTTTTCATTCCAACACGAAGCAAACCGAACCCATGACTTTAACAACAGTTAATTTTTTTATTCAACGTAGGTACCTCAACCTGACATTTGACAGACTAACAATTTCTGCCCAAAGAAATTGCTTGCGCTAAATTGTCAGGGGGGGGGGGGGGAAATTGTTTTACTCTCTCATGAGCGATCTCTTCTGCCCAAAACTACCGAATTTGTGAAGTGTGGAACAGAATTATTGCAACAATTTATTCTTCACAATTGGCAGTTTTGGTCAAGGTTGGGAACAGACCTAATAAGTTCAGACAAAGGATATAGTATCGTACGACAATTCAGTGCTAGATATGTTTCAAAATTATATCGGAGAGATCTGGTCATACTCTACTCAGAGCTAACTCCGATCGCTAGAGCTCTGCTCGAAGCTAAAATAGAAAAACGCAACATTTAAAATCAACTCGAACATAGTACCAAGCTTACTCGCAATATGTTCGAGAATTTACACAACCCTCTATGTCTGCTTAGTGAAGAAATTCTAGATTAGAACACAACAGAACAGCATAACAGTACTTTTATAATTGTCATCTGAAAAAGAAAACAACAGTTTCATTTAACGCTCATCGCGCAATAAATAAATTTTGACAGGCGAATGTTTCTCCGCCGCCGCGTCGAATGTTTCGCGAGTCCTTAAACAAACCTTAATGCGGAATACTGTAAATTTATGTTCCCGTACCTTTTCGCAGTGAACATCTTTGAGAACATATTTTAGCCTGAATCTTAAAAATTTAAAAAAAATTCCGAGTTTACGTGCAAAAATTAAAGAATTGGTGCTTATTCTGTTAGGTTAGCTATAAAATCCAGTGGGTACCTTAGATTTAAAGGCTTCACAAATTCACAATTCGGCAATTCATTTTCATTTTTCTCAGGGGTCCAATACTCCTATCGCCAATCTCCCCCGGATTCAATCTCGAAATCATCAATCTCGAAATACTCTGGGAGAATTTATATTCTGAAACTATTTATCTGTCAAAGTTTGTAAATTGGTTTCTGAAATCAAATTAAATATTTGAACTATTTGTGCTGATGAAGACCTATTTTGCATCATAAATACAATTCCGGTGTAATGGAAACGCGTAAAAATAGTAAAATGTTAAAGAAAAAAGCATTTGTTGTCTATTTTGATGTAGTAATATTTTTTTCTCTCTTTCTGTGTGCAAAACTGTGTTACTTTATGGGGTGGAATAACCCGAAAGTGATAAGTAAATATGTTCCAAAATGTGTTAAAAATGTATAGAAACAAAAACGAAATAGATCGGCTAAAACAAAAGCAATTTCTCCTCCAACCCATTTACCCGTTAAATCTCTACCTTGTTGTAGAGTGGACGTACAGCCACACATACTAGTACCGATGAAATTCTCAGTCGACGCAATAGAGCTCTTTACCAAATGGCAATATATGGCTGTCTCATTCATTTTACTTTGTGGGGAATGTCATAACAAAGAAGACAAAGAAAAAAAAATTGTAAAATTATTTCAATAAAATCAAAAAAACTTTTAAATCTTGTGAAATCTTAAGATATTTCTTTAAATTTACTTATTTTATATTTATCAACTCTATCACTTTTCTTTTATCAACGCAGAACTTCATTAAAATTTAATATCAAGCTTTTGTTGTTTTTTTTTCGATTTCCTTTTGTTTGACATTCCCCACAAAGTGCTGGCTGTTACTTTTGAGTTTGACAGATTCGCAAAGAGATCTATGTTGGATTTTATTACAATGTGTATGTTTTTGACACGAAATCAAAACTTGGCCTATTGAGCAAGTTAAAAATTATAAAACCTTCAAAAATAGGTAGTAATATGCTTCTATTTTAAAAATTCTCCAACTAATCCGAGGCGAGTTTTTTCCTGGGAAACATCATTAATTTTCCACCGGAAAATAGGTTTACGATATCTACTTTTCCTTCTCTGGGAGTTTTTCCCTTTTTCGAAAATTATTTACGATTGGAGAGTATCATACAGGGGAAAATAACGGGGGGAGATTTTATTCCCGACAAGGCTGATTATCTTTTCAGATACTTTTTTTCACAAAATTTGTGATATGTCGCTGTGCTTTTCAAAATTTTTGGTTAAGCATTTCAAGGTGATAGATAAATAACTATGACTATAACTATGATGATTTATCACAACAATTTTATTAAATTACGCAGAGTTTGTGTGTAGGTATCTATTTGTGTCTGTTAAAATGTTGTGTTTCGCTTCAAAAATATACAGTATCTAGCTGTTTTTCAAAGTATAAATAAGTATGTATATCAATTTTTATCATCTTTTGTTATATATTTCATAATATCATTTAAAATATTTATAACATAAAACTCACGTGTATAATATAAATATCTTAATTTTATTTCTGTGTGCATTTTTAAAACTCCTTTAAAAAAAAAATATTTATTTCTATTTTGATGCACTTGAATATATTAAAAAAAAAAATTTGGTTTTAGTGTTGTTGTCAACAGGTGTTTGTTTCTGTGTTTTTGTTTAATTACTGTTTTTTTTTTTATATATTTTCAATGATTATAAATGTTTCTGTTTTTTATTTACAAATAATTGGCATATGTTTTTTTATATTATTTAATTTTGTTTCAGGCAAAAATCACGTTTAAAACTGTATAACATTTTTTTTATTTTATTTTTTTTTTAATTTTTTGTCTAAATTGCAGGTACATTTAATACACATTTTTAAGCATTTCTACTCACATGTTGATTATATATTATTGTTCTACCTTTTTATTAATATTTTTTGTTTGTGATATGATATTGTCTACATTTTCATTTTTCTACCATAATTTCTAATGCTTTTTTTGTTGTTTTTTGTTTTCTTAATAATTTTATGGAAACATACATTTACAACAAGAATAGTTAGTTATCTACTGTGTTTTTTTCTTTTGGTTTGCTATTTGTGCTCTTAACATTAAATGCTGCGAAAACTATTGTTAAAATTGTTGGCAATGTATTTGTAATACAAACAAAAAAAAAATTGTGAAAAAAAAAGAAATACATAATAGATTTATTTTTTAACATGTGATAAAATACATACTTACAAACTTCGTATTTTTAATGTACAGTCAACTAGCGAAGTGTGGTCGTAATAACCGGCCGGCGGCGGTGGCGGTCGTTATATCCGACACACCACAAAAATAATGAACACGAAAAAAAAAACAGAAGGTATTATTAATGAAAGTTTTAAAATCACAATTTCAATATTTTAAATTTAAGATACCAATACTTCGTGAATAATACCGATTTGTCCATAACTTCAGATTCAAAAACTCTATTGAACTAGTTTTGTCGCAAACAATAGTTTTGAAACAAGTCAATAATATGGCTGTAAATAAAATATACCAGTTTTGCCCTTATATTCGAAGTTCTTTTGCGTTTAATAATTTTTAGGAGTATAATCATTATTTTACATTATCTTAAACGCGCATTGATAAAATGTCTTAAAATTGTCTGCGCCTTTTTAGTCTTAACTATAAAAAGAACTGTTTTTAAGTTTAACGTTAATAAAGTCTCTTATAAAGTTAAAAGAAATTTAGTGAAAAGGATAGTCGGACCTATAAGATAGAGTTTACAAAGCAGAGTTTAAGTTAATATGAAACATTAACTACTCCAAAAAGTAACTAAAAAGCAGCACAGTGCTTTTTACACAGGTAAAGTAGTCTAAAGATTTGTCAAAACTAGAAAATCATGACGAATACAGAATCCGCAAAACTCAATCCGCAGACATTCACAGTGCAGTCTTCTTTTTTCTTGTCACGATAAATGAGTTGATAGGAAAGAAATCACTGCACTGCGGATCGAGCTTTGCGTATTCTGTAATCAACATGAATGTTTCTTAGTCGGGTTTTGTTTTTGGGTTCGCTTATTTTGAATTTGGTATTATTTTTACAAACATAAAAAATCATATAAATTCTCATACTAAAAATTTTTAACCTTCAAAGTAGTCAATATGTAGTCTTAAACCTGTACGAATAAGAAAATAAGTAAAATGTCTTACTTTACATTGCTTTAGATTTTCTTTGAAATTAAAAAAAAATCATAAATAACTGTTAGTTTTAATAAATATGGATTTTTTCTAGTCTAAGGGAGATTTGAATAAAAAGGAGTACCAGCTCGAAAGATTTTTGAACAAGGTGTTCCATTAGATATGAGTACAATTCTGGAATTCTAGCATTTTCATACAATCTGCTTGGATTTTTTCATATAAAGTACTTGCTCTAGAGCATGTGCTCCGATTTTATTTACATCACACGTAGGGTGGGATGCATAAAACGGAGTAGGAACCTGCTGAAAACTACTTTTGGTATAAATAAATTTCATAAACACATGCATTTTCATGCGGAGCACCTGTCTTGACTTATTATGAAGCATATGCTTTGAGGACATACTTTATTTTAGTCTGAACACACTTAGTGTTATATAAATAAAATGAAGCACGTACTCAGTTCTGGTGATCTACAAACATCTGTATTCAATGTATCACACTAAGGGTGGTCAGACTAAAATAAAGCATGTCCCCAAAGCAGATACTCATAATAAGTCAAGACAGGTGCTCATGAAAATCCATGTTTTTATGAAAGTGTTATGAGCAAGTGTGTTATGAAAATGCTAGTATTTAAGAATTTTATGCATAAGAAATAGAGCACCTACCTACTATGAAAAATCTGAGTTTTGATAAAGTACTCTGTTTTATTCGTACCAGCCTGGATTTTGCAAAAGCCACAAATTGATGTAAAATGATAAAAGCTTTTATAATTTATTTGTATAGCTTTTATTTTGCTTTTGAAATCAAGTTCGTTGTGACTTTTTGGACTTAATCATGGAAGACTTAATTCATCAAATGGGCAACAGTTGCAGCCTCATAAAAGCAGTCTCTTTTTAATGCGTTTATTACGATCTTTCGTTTCTACGGACGCAACGTCAGTATTATGGTTCTACTTGTTTTATTATTTTTTAGCTGCGGAGTAGTAGTAGTATTAACGTAATCGTTATTCTACAAATATCCTAAACGAATAAAAGTAAAAGGCTGTTAGAACTGGAGGTCGCTGAATCAAATTAATTCACACATTTTTGTATTTCTTTTTCAAAGTTTCTGGCCTTAAATCCTTTGAAAATTTGATGTTGTAGTAAAACATATTCAATTCCCTTTTTTAATTCTTAGAAACGAACTGGGGGACATACTTGGTTTTGAGTTGAATAGAATGCCTCGCCTACGTAACATTTCGATGAATATTCGCTTCAATTCGGACGATCTTGGGTTGAAAAACAATACGTCTTTCTGTTGCTGATATCGTCACACCAGTACCTGAATCACGCTAATAGAATGTGGATTGAGCAGATAAAAATAAAGTTGTGAGTAAAAATAATCAAAATGGATCTTAAAAAAAAAATGAAATAGTGTTGCACTTCTGCAAAGTATCAGATCATATCAATTATAGTTCCCCACATTTGCGTACCCAAAAACAAAACTAAAATTAAAAATTAAAAAAACTTAAAGTGTTATGATTTTTTAAATCAGTTGGTAACTTTCAGGACACCCTGTGGTATATTCTTTGGTATGACTTAATATAGCAAAAATGTTTGTTCAATTGAATCATTATCAAATTGACAAAAGAATATATACGTGGCATTAACAAATAAAAAATATCCATAACGTATGCACCTCGTGTGATTAAAAAAGTGTGGATGCGCTGAAATGTCTCTACAAATCAAAGTACGTATTTTATCACATTACTAAAAAAAAAAAAATACTCAAATTATAAAATTACTTTCAAAATGTGTCTCTATGTTTAAAACAAAAACTTTTGTATTTTAGTTTTAGTATATTTTGTGTGTGTAGTATATTTGGCAGTGCTGACAATAATATACATTTTATAAAAATAAAATATTTGCTATATAAAGATTATAATAAAATAATTTCAATAAAATTAAATAATTTAAAAATACCTATAAAGTTTAACACAACCATATCTATATTAAAACATAATACATTTTTACTTAAAAACCTAACTATAAATAACAATAATATTAAAAAATATAATTTCTCTCTTTGTTTAAATAAATATTAAAAAAAAAAATATTGGAAAAATAAACGATTGCAAAATGATAATTGTCTTTTTTCTCGCTAAGCAAAAAACATTATTTCGGCAAACGATTTTGTTTAAAAAATAGCAAAGAAGCTGAGCCCCAAAAGCTTTGTTGTTCTTTAAACAAAATCTTCTCTTTCCTAAGGATTTGCCATTGCACCAGGACCTTGGGCAGCTTGTCTCTTTAAATCCGATCCGATTAGAGCTGTTACAACTGTCCCGATGCACATCATCACAGCCATTGTAACATTGGCTTGTATATCACCATATGTACTTAATAATTCTGAATAGAGCATTGTAAAGGCAATGCCAAAGACTTGAGCGGCTGCATTTAATAAGCCAGCTGATGTTCCTTCTGGTTCGGGATAGGTTAGTTCGGCACCGAATTCAAAGCCGACAGGGAGGTATCCTGTCATAAAGAATCTATAAGTGAGGAGAAAATAAATATATATAAAAAAATGTCTCAGTAAAATCCTGATAAGATTATTAAAGCAATATTTATTTAATCCTTGGTTGCAGAATACAAAAAAAGAAAAAAACAAATGTATAGTTAGACTTTCAAGCCATGGACTGTTGCACAGAAAAAAAAGAACTGCCCTTTTGCTCAAAAGGAAAAACGATTGGACCGCCATTTATTTTCCATTATTTTTGTTCAACCATTTCTTTTGTTCCAAAAGTTTGTCTGGTGATTGGAATCACGCCTTGAATATAAAAACCTAAGGATATTCTATTATTTTGGTCCCATAGGTTGTATATTTTACACTATTGTGTGTACTTTTTGAACCACGTCGCGTATTTAAACGAATTTCTATATAAAGTTCCCTGTGGCGTATACGTAATATTTTCCTCAGATTTTTATATAATTCTTTAATTCGCCATGGAATAGAGAGGTAATGTGTGAAATATTTTTGTTTTTGTTTATCTTGCAATTTTCTTGTGATTTTTCTATTGCTGGGGTGAGAATTCGTGAAATTTGTGAAAATGTAGCAGTATCTTTGTTTTTATCATCGTACATTACCGCAACAAAAGGGCACCCAAGTGGAAAGGCGATGATTAGAGTTTTTATTGTTACCTTTCTTGGATTATTCATAAATTCATGTTTTTATTCACTTTAATGCTTTTTACTGAACAAGCATTTTATTTTATACAATGTAATTTATGATGGGTAGTTAGGTTATAATATGAGGTGTGATATAAAGCGAATATACATATCAAAGGCAAGCATAAAATTATTTTTTTATTATTGAAATAATATTCCTAGCCGAGTTTACTGGACTAGACGGTGAATGTTTATTATTTTTAATTTAATTTATGGTTTAAGTACTATGAGGCAAGAAATTTGCTTGCTGTGCGAGTATTTATACTTTAAGCTTTTTTGAATTTTCTAAACCTGTACTGAGCTATTAAAGATAACTTCAATGAAAGGGCAAACAAATTACTCCCTAAACAATGTTTGATGTTCAACAATTAGCAGTTAAAATGAGAGTAAAATCTTGAGTGCAAATAAAGAGTGAGCCATAAATATTGAGTGTATTTAAAAAAATCTAATTTTAATTTTTATTACAAAAAAGAAGTAATATTTTGCAATAATATTTTTTATTTTCTAAATTTTTAACAACGATGGTGTGTTGCATTGTATGATAAAATTTTCACTGTCAAATCTTACATTCGGTATTACTCTTTAAATTAAAAAGACACAACGAGAATATTTTAGTGCTATAGTCGAATGCCGTTTTCGATTCCAGGTGTTCGGAGTTACTCCTTTTTGACTCCTGTTACTTCAAAAGACTTCGATTGGCTGTTCCGAGTAATGTTTTCGGAGTCTTTTTCTGTTCCAGATTTTATAAAAGAGTAGACCCGGAACAAATATATATATATAGTATTACCTATTTTGTAGAATTATTATTTGTCAAATTAATTTAACTCATCTTCATCTGAACGTGCATAATATACATATGTAAATATCAGAAAATTTACTCACACACACATAATATTTCGCAAATTAGGCTTGGAAGTTGGAACAACAGAATATAATTCGATTGGAATCAAAAAGGAGTAGTACTGTTCCGGAATCCAATCGGAAACAACATAAGAAATAAGATCAATCATAATAGGAGACTCACATCATACATTCAGGCTTTCTAAAGACAACGTAATACATACTATATAAATGTCACATTTTTTTTTTTAATTGAATTTCTTCTCTTGGAAAAAAAATAAATCGGGTGGCACAACGGCTCATGAAGAACCAGGGCCTAGTGACTAACAACTCGCAACCATTCCTGTGTGCACCTTTGGACAGGAATGGAAGGGACCTACAATTTTATGCCGAATCCGAACGGCTAGACGAGAAGCACTTATTTGTGACAAGTGATACTCTTGGAGGATTTGTCAATTCCTCGCAATAGGTAGTAGCCCTGAAAAAAAAACTTTTTAGTTTTTAGGTGGACGAGGCTGGGAAGCGATCCCATACCTCCAGCGTGACAGTCGAACGCACTTACCATTACGCTACGGGCTACTACTTCTTCTCTTGGAAATCACGTTAAATAAAATGCCCGACTGGATCGCATGAACTTGATATTGCAGTTAACAACTAGAATCTAGCTAGACATTAAGACTATATGTAAACTTTGTTTCACAGTATTTTTATATCATAAACGAGGAAATATTCAAAATAAGTTTAACAAAAATGGATGGGTGCGACCCAAACTAGTATCTTCCCATGGCTGCCCTTAAAATCCATATATGTATGTACATTATACATAATATTTGCTCTTAAAAGTCGTTATGTACCTACTTTAGCCTTATATAATAGTACAGTTTTGAATTCTAAGAATCTTACGCATGTTACTTTTTTCCTAACTCCTCTCGGTACGGGGGTATTAATAATTTAAGCCAATTATTTAAAAACAGTTTATTGGCAAACAAAAATGCCATGAATCAGGGGAGTGTACTTAAAAAAAAAAATTGAAAGGTTGCAAAGATTATAAAAAGACAAATTAAGTGTCACATGCCAAATTTTGGCTTTAATCTTTTCAAATACAACATAGAGGGTTTTGGTATAAATTTCTGGTGAAAATTTGAGGTCGATATCGTTGTAAGTTTTTAATACATAAGAGTTGAAAGACATTTTTAAGACTTTTTATTAGCTATTTTTTGCTTTTAAAAATGTCTATTGAATTAAAAAATAAAAAAAAAAAAAATAGACCGGATTCGGAATTATTATTTGTTCTTATATTTCAAGTTTTTTTCTTAGTTTAAAAAAAAAGTATTCCTTGAATTTGTCTAGAATAAAATTAGTCCGAAGTAAGTGTCTTTTTTATGTCTCGAGATATTCGAGACGAATAACAATTCACAGCTCTTTTTACTTGCGATATGTACTCTGTATATGGTAAATTATGGATTCGTAAAAAAAATCGAACTCGAGATAATAATTTTCGATAACATTACGATGATAGAGTACGCGAAAAAAGTGGGTCCCGCAATTCTGTCTGTCTGTCCTTTCCTGTACAGCCTAAACGGCTGGAGGAATTTTCTTTAAACTTGGTATATAGTGTTTTTTGACTAAAATCCCCAGAAGTTTTTTAATTTTATTTTTAGGACCAAAAATAACGGTACAATTCTTATTCGCCAAAAAGGAAAATAATATTTTTCTCAAAAACGGGTCCGAGGACCCGTCTACAAGTGAAAGAAATTTACCGTTTTTGTTTCGTAGCAATATTTAACATTGCTTGAGCCAAAACATAAGAAGAAAAAATTATAATAACTGTTGGAATTCTTAGAGAAAAAAATTATTGAACTTTGATTTTCGATGCAAAATGTGAAAGAAAATAATTTTTGAAAAAGTTAAATCATCTCTGGTATGGAAAAATGCATGAATACCTAAGTGGCCAACGATTTTAAAAATATTCGCGTTTGATGCGGATTTCAAAATGGTATAATTTATTATTTCATCTTGAACCAATAGGAAGTTATTGGTAAAAATCAGCAACAAGAGAGTCAATTTAGCAAAAACAAATGTTTTAAAAATTAGCAAATTAAACGTGAAAATAATATCATGCGTCCAACATCGTAGATTTTTGATTGATTGCCTGTTTTTATCATATTATCCTAGTGATAAATCCAAGCTTTCAATTTCTAGGCCGATTGCAACATTACATTACATTATAATTCAAAACAAGCTCGAAAATGTAGCCGTTTTTTTTTGCCTTTTGTTAACATTTTTGGTAATGTTGCATTGGGCCCTAGAAGTTAAAAGCTTGGATTTATCATAAGGACAACATTATAAAGACAGGCAATCAATCAGAAACCTACCATGTTCAACGCATAGTATTATTTTCACGTTTACTGTGCTAATTTTGAAAACTTTTGTTTTTACTAAATTGGCTCTAGAACTGCAGATTTTTACAAATAACTTGCTATTGGTTCTAGATCCAATAATAAGCTATACCATTTTGAAATCCGCATTCGACACGCATATTTTAAAATCGTTGGCCACTTAGGTATTCATGCATTTTTTATTACCAGAGATGGTTTAACTTTTTCAAAAATTATTTTCTTTCACATTTTGCATCGAAAATCAAAGTTCAATAATTTTTTTCTCTAAGAATTCCAACAGTTATTATAATTTTTTCTTCTAATGTTTTGGCTCAAACAATGTTAAATATTGCTACGAAACAAAAACGGTAAAATTCATTCACTTGTAGTCGTGGTATTCAAAAACGTAAGGTAACGCAAAAAATAATGCACAGAACAAAAAAATGCACTTATCTTTTCTTGTGGTTGGGATAGACTATTTTGTATTAGTTTTCAGGACGGTCATAATGTCTACTATGAGGCATTCCAAGGTTATCCATTATTAACTGGACACCCTATATAAGTACATACATTTCATGCATAGCGACCGACAATGGCAATGTGCAATACGATCAGGTCAACGCACGACGATATCGATAGGTGACGACTTACCATTTTCAACATGACCATTTGTAGGTCGATATACATACGAGTGCATTGCTTATATTTATGTTTTTGATTTTTTGGTTGCATATTGTTTATGGGTATTTGTATCTATATACACAACATAACAAACTAATTCACTTTTAAGAACAACTTAAATCAACGAAAAAGCCTATGGCTCTAAGTAATAAACGAATTTGTAGACGAATCTAGCTTAAGTTCGATTTTTTGGTATGCGATAATCTCGACTTTAGGCTTAATTTTACTACATTATTTTATTACTAAGGGACATTAAGTATTTGTATTTATGATTTTTTTCTCCATATTTTCTTGTTTTTTTTTTTTTTTTGTTTTGCTGTTAAATACAAAATTTTAAATTTTTTTACATATTTCAACTTGTTTGTAATATTTCCTTTTCAAAGACATAAAAATATTATCGAACCAATAATAAACAAAGTCAATGTCTAGCTGCATTCTAGTTGTTAACTGCTGGAACATTTTATTTACGATGCTCATATCGTTTTAGGCTGCATGAAATTTGGCCCTAATGAAATATGGCCCCAAATATAAAATGAAAAATGGCCCCAAAACTGTACATATATGGAAAACAACAAACAACAACACAAAAACAATAAATTGTTTAAAATTTGTAAATTGGACCCATTTTTCATTGTTTTGGGGCCTTTCTGCATTTTTAATTTTGGGGTAAAATTTCATTATGAAAAATGGCATCAAACTTTTATTCTTAAACCAAAACACTTTTACAACAAAACCTTTGATAGCAGCCCGACTGACAACATAGGCGCCTGCCAGGCGACTGAGCATACCCTAAGCGGAGCGACAGAATAGCGTAAGTGGGACACAGGACCCAAAAATGAAGTTAAAATCCTTGAACCCGCGAAGCTGGCCAGGCAAGGTACTTTTAAGGCTCTCCCAAACCGACGTAAAACATTTTTTGTACGATTGTAATTTTTCTGTTGTTGTTGCTTCTTATATTAATTTTGGGGCAATTTTTTATTTCGAGTATGGGCCCATTTTTCATAAGTTTTGGGTAATTTTTCAATTTTGTAAATGGAGCCATTTTTCATTATGAAAAAAAAAACAATTTTTCATTTTTTGTTTGGGGGCAAATTTCATGGAAAGACGAAAGTTTTGTGTCAAAAAAATTGTTTTTTTTAGTTTCTATCTTTTTAGAAAAGTGAATTTCAAAAATTTTCTCGTTGAAAGGAGACGAGGTGAAAAAAAACTTGATAAGAGATTTGTGGAAAATTGTATGTTAGTTTATTTTGTTGAGTAAGTTATCCACGAAAACTGTATAGTATTTGAGTTATAAGCAATAATTTGCTAAAAAAGCTTTTCAGTTTCCAATTATGGTGGTAACCCTCGATTTCAGGTTCATTTCAGCACCCAAAAACTTTTCCTACTAAAAATAAAACTGCAGACTGTTAGGTGATGTATATAAACAGTTTTTGAAAATATTAATGCTTATTTTAGAACATTTCCATACGACTTATTTTAACTACCAAAACATCCAATGCATTTAAAATTCGACTAATGTAATATTTTCAAAATACATTTTAGTAAATTTAACTATGCAATTAATTTCTTCTGTAACCATTAATAGTGTGTCAGTACGGTTATGGCTATAAGAAAACTGTTAAGAGTAATTTATACAGGGTGTCCCTTAATTCGTCAAGAGTAATTTGGGGTATGATTTTAGGGTATATTCTTAGAAAAAAATTGTTCTACAGTTAGGGCCTATCTCCAATTTTGAAAAGAAAATTTTTTAAGAAAAGTCTTACTATGGGGTACCCTGATACATGTTACCAATAATTGCGCCGTAAGTACTTATGATAGAAACTTCGTTTAGGCATTTATTTTTAGAAAAAATACCAGCCTTTGTGGTTGCGCTTAAATAAATTTGATACCTTGTTTCAGTCTTAAGATATCCAGTTTATAGCCTGTTCCATTTTTCTTGGACATCCTAATTTTTTGAATTTGGGGTAATTTTTCTCCAAAAAATGTGTAATCAACATGATGTTTTAATAATTTTTTTAAAAGTATGTAACAATACAAAAAATAAAATTCAGCAACAAGTTTGCCGAAAAACCCTTAGATTTTATGATAATTTGGAAAAGCAGCGGCAGGTAAAATTTAATAAAAAGGTTTTTTTTTTTTACTTAACGCTCGAATGGCTATGAATACAAAATAATATGTGTGGTTATCGATAATTTTTATTTTATGTGTACACTAAAACAGCTGTAGCAGGTGTAAAAATGAGTCCTCTTTGATTTTGTATGCATGCTATAGCCAGTTTTCGTATTTCACTGATATTGATATTAATGATCCTAGCTACTGCCTCACTTCGGAGAACGCTTTGAGCATGTGCTCTTCTAATTCACTTTAAGTTGCTATTTTGGTTGAATAAAAGATTTATTTCATTCTTCCCCATTCAAAAACATCCAATATTGTAGGGTCAGGAGATCTTGCAGGCCATTAAACTGCTCCAACTTTTTCCTTTCCAACGATTACGGCTTACTCTTCATCTTGTCAATTTGTAACCTCTCTAGCAAAGTGGGCGGAAGCATCATCAAGTTATGAATGAGGTGAAGCTAGTTGAACTTATGGAATTTCCTCCAATAGTTCTGATAAATCATTTTGCAACAACTGCAGATAGTTTATAAAATTGACCCCAAAGTCAAAAAATTAGCATGGCCAGGAAAAATTGAACAGGCTAAAAACTGAATATCTTAAGACTGAGAAAAGATGTCAAAATTATTTAAACGCAAGTACAAAGGCTGGTACTTCTTCTACAAATAAAGGCCTAAACGAAGTTTTTATCATAAGTACTAACGGCGCAATTATCGGTAACATGGTTCAGGGTACCCAAAGTAAGACTTTTCTTAAATTCCCGATAAATTATATCAAAATTGGAGATAAGCCCTTACTGTAGAACAATTTTTTTCTTAGAATATACCCCAGAATCATACTCTAAAATACTCTTGACGAATAAAGGGACAACCTGTTAACCATATAACTGGGCTGATATAAAATCCTCTTCATTCCACTATACCTATATTCGTTTTAATAAGTTTGCCTTATTATAAGAAGAGATGGATTAAATTAAACTGCTGATAATGAGAGGCAATAATAAATCCTAGAAATATTACATTTATTCCTCCACAGCAAGTATACGCCACAGTGTGTACTGTGTACTACTTGTCTCCCATCAGAAAGAACACTTTAAAAATACTTACCCCAATAACGATGCTGTTACGTAAACAACAGCAATATGCCCGGTATCCAATGTGAAAGAGAACACCCACATCCCCACCATCGAAAAGGCATACACAGCTAAAGTTGTTTCCCTAGAAACGAAACAGAGAGCGATGATAGGTTACTTTTCTTGAAGTATGACATAAAAAGTTTTTCTAAACTTGCAAATCGCAAGATAGAATTAAGTCTTAAAAAAATATAGGATTATTTTTGTTGCTTGTTTTTTTTGATTTTAAGGTGGATATTAGATTGTTTTCTATTGCTAGCGCTCTTTTGTTTATAAAAGTTCTTATTGTTATTACAAAAAGCTGTGAAACTCTGTATTTTTGCGTGTACCCTGTCATTTCAGTGCATTTTGAAATGAAACAAATGTGAGCAGGAGGTCTGGTGTTGTTGGCAACTTTTCTCGGCGAAGATTAAAGTTCGATTTGTTTTGCAGGAAGTTGTCGGAACTTTCTTTCTTGTATGGAAACGAAGACGTCAGAGGTTGGTGTATAAGTTCTCTGTTCACCTGAGAGAGGCTTTGTATGTTCTTTAAGGAACTTTTTCCGAAGAAAAGTGGCTCCATATCGTCACTTTATCTCTCAGGTATATCTTTTTCGTTCATAATTTATGTTTTGCTCCTTGGACCGCTTGGCACTTAGCGAAATGTATCATGTAAGATCTTAATTTTTCAAAAACACAAAGTTTCTATCTATAAAACTCAAAACAGTTACTCACTTAAATCGATGGGTTTTATCTAAAATTATTCCACACACGACAGATCCCAGCATGCCAGCTAGCACAATGCACAATCCGATGCGTCCGGTGTCAACCTCATGTCCAGGATAGTATTTCAACACCACCTAAACGACACACAAGAGAAGAAAAGAGGAGAAAAAAAAAACATCATAACAAGGTCAACAACAATTAGTCCCACACAAAGGACTAATTAACATCATAAAACCATATAATTACCGGATTGAGAAGCGTGGAAATGGCGTAGAATACACCGACATTCATACCATACGACGTCAATAATAAAATATAATTTTTATTCAGGACGAGATTCTTCAGTGATTGCATGAATGTTGATTCCCCATCTGCGTTAGGTTGAGTTGCCTCCTGGGCGGCTGATGGTGGTGTTGGCGGTCTGTCTTGGAAAACTAATTATTTCCAGGATACAAGCATAAAGTGAAACATGACAAAAAAAAAATAGAAAAAATAGAAAAATAAAATGGAAACAAATTAGCATCATCTTCCGCAAGTATTAAAAATATGTTGAGTTTGTTTGAGTGATGGTGGTGGGGATACTGGGTGTGTGCAATATTCTATCAAAGAGCCTGTGTTATACTTACACAAAAACATTAGGACTACGAGTACCGTTGTTAGTCCTGCAACCAAATAGAACATAAGTTTTAGATCGGCACCAATTTCATCAAGGTTGTCCGAGTTGGCGACGAGCATCGGCGGCAGGACAAAACCAACAGCAATTCCAAGCTGAAAAATGGAATATAAAATTAAAATAAACATAAAATACCTAATATTAAGCGTTATTAAAAAATGGGATGCAATTAAATTGATTTTTTCTTCAATTTATGTTTGGGTTCGGTAAGATTTAAAATTTCAAAGTCAAATATCAGTGCAGTGAACCAACGAGCAGTTCAAATGTATAATGAAAAAATGAACACTATTAATGTAACGATAACACAAAACCTCGACATCGTGGTTAGCTAAGTTGATGAGTAGTAGAATATAAGTACAAAAATTGAGTGGAGAAACAAGACAAAATGGTATAATTTTTGTTATTGGTCTAACAGGGAAATAGATTTTGTGTTAAAAAATCGAGGATTTTACCAAATCTAAAATAACGATGGTGGAGAATTAAAAAAAAAAGCGGTCTTAGTAATGAGATCCGTCAGTCCTTGCGTCTTTACGTCAAATTGTACATCGAATTAGGGCTTTAATGAGTGCACCAATTTGTCTCAAATTTGGTAGATGTTATTTCCAGTGTGAGTTTGAATATTCGTTCTAGCTCATCTGCTCAAGTTAAGCTAGTAACATTAACTCGATACAAAAAAGTCGTTTTTTTTTTGTTTTTAATTTCCAAAATATGATTTAGGAGTTTGCATACTAGTCTAGTCAAATTAGATTTTGGCATGGATGTAACATATAGTAGTATCTTAGATTTTTGTGGGATTTGATCAGATATAACATAAACAACTAGAATATGAGATTGCTCTGGTCCAAAAAGGTGGGCTGTATGCAGGAAAAATCAAAAAGTGCAAGAAAGTGCATTATTCACTCCCTGTTTTTTGTTGTTTTTCTAGATAACTTTGGAAATATGTATCTTAGGAAAAAAAAAACATCTAGAGAAAATTAGTTTGTTATAAAATTCTCCAAAAGAAAACATTTATATAAAACTTGCTGGTGTTATATTTTTGTTGCTATTAAGCGTTGAAATCAGAAAAAAGCTGTAAAAAACCAGAGTAGTTTTAAAGCGCTAAGCTGACAGATAAAAAATGGTACAATTCTACTATAAATGTGGATTCAAGTACTCTAGGGAATTATAAAATGAAATATTGAAACCCGATTCGAATCGGTTTGATAGGTGATAGATAATGTTAATTAAGTGCACCGCGAAATGTTTGCGTCAAGGCAGTGGTCAAAGTTAAGACATTTAAGCTAGCGCTAATTTTTGTACACATACTTGTAACCCTTAATTATCGTAAAGTTTCGTTATAATATTTATTTTATTTGTTAGTGACTAGCAGTGATTTTAAACGAACACAAATCGTACAAAAAATGCTCTTTTTAATAAAATAATTATTTTAATTTGCACGCTAATTGATAGGTGGTAACTTTAAATATTGTTTTATTTTTAAGGTTTGACCGCACTCAACGCATCTGCACTGCAGCGGAACTACACTTCACACGAATTCGTATAAAATTGTATGAAGATTAGTTGACGCTTAGTGCGATACAGCGTTGCCGATGTGACACGATAGTGCATTTTTGAGACGGGATTTTCTGCGTGACACGGTGGCACAAAAATTTCACTATAGCACGATTTTAAAATCTCCATTATTTTACTTAAACTTCATATCAAGTTATAAAGTATTGATTTTTTTCACGCAGCACGCAAAAGACACGTTTTTTTTTTTTTTTTGGTATGGAATAAACGTCATTTTAAGACTTAAAAGCCTGTTAAATTTTTAATAGTGGTTAATGAAATCGAAGTTTAGAGCCAACGACATTTAGAGTCAAGTCATTTGCGTAATGTTGTAACCTATGTCAAAACATAGCCGATACCCTTGAAGAATGGGTGTTAAATTGACCATATAGGTGTGACAAAAATGACAGAAGTCAAGTCATTTGCTTAACATTTGCTCTAATGCTATTTGCTTCAGGACACTCTCACAGGCTTAAGTTCAAAAACGCATACCGAAATTCCGTGAAGAACAACCCAGCAGAAAACTTTTATAGTCAAATCATATACTGATGGATTGAGAACGTCTGACTGGGGCGGGTATATTTGGGCAAGAACCAAACGATCTGTACCGATGGGACAGTCCACAAGCATTTTCCAGGCGCAAAGAAACTGCCGAAATCGTAACATTGCCATCATGTCAGATAACCAATCCGTGCTTAAAGCGTTAAGCTCCTATGCCATTAGCTCAAAACTGGTATGGGAATGCTTGCGGAGGTTAAATGAATTGGGCAAAAATAACAATGTCTACTCTATTGGGTACCGGGTCACGGGGGTATCGATGGTAAAGAGGATGCAGATGCAGACTCCCTAGCCATAAAAGGAGCAACAAACCCCCTAACAGGGCCTGAGCCCTATTGTGGATTAGGTGAAAATGTGATCAAAAACAAGATCAAATTAGAAGAGGAGGCAAAAAGATCCAAAATTTGGAATGAACTCCCAAAACTGAGGCAGGCCAAACTACAACTTGGAAACTACAACCAAGAACGCTACAAAGCCTTCATAAATCTCATCAGGAACAGCCTAAGAATAATAACGGGTGTAACGTTTTTGCTTCAAAACCTAACCGGAAGTGACTCTGCAAAAAAGCAGATGAAAATTCCTTCACGAATACCCCAGCAGACTAATTTTATTGTTACTTTATTGCAAGGTTCAATTTAGGGACTCAATAAAATGGAATCGCAGGGAGTATGGTTCTTAACATTATAAAGAATGCTATGATGAATATGTTCCTTATAGTAAGGTTATTATAGCCAAAAGTAACAAACGTCCTGATTATAATCAAGATTTTATGCTAAGAGAGAACAAATTAAAACAACTTTCTGCAGAAAAAATTTAAAAGAACAGATGAATTTTTTTCGTGTAGAACATCAATGGTTTTATTTAAATGCAATTTCAGCAGATCCTGGAGAAGGGAAAGAGAAAAAACTAGGGCTTAACACGAGACGAGAAAAGTCTCGGTCTCGATTTCGGTCTCGCATGACGAGACCGAGACGAGACTGGCTTTTAAAACCGAGACGAGACCGAGACGAGACTGTATAATTGGACCAAAATTTACAGAGAGTCTAATAAATTAAAAAATCCAACTTCAGTTAAATATTTATTTTCTTCAGCACGTATTCAAACTATAATCGAAAATATTCCGTTCCAATAATCAACAAGTTGGCCGGAAATCGTCGGAGACGAGACCAAGATGAGACATAATTATACGAGACCGACACGAGACCGAGACAAGACTGAAAATTTTCGATTTTAACGAGACCGAGACGAGACTTTCAAAAGTCTCGCAGAGTCTCGTCTAGTGGCCATCCCTTAAAAAAAAAACAAACAAAAATTAGTAAATTACAACATATCAAAAAGTCACTTAACACTTTTATAAAAACAAAATTAAATTAAATACAAAAAAGTTCCTAGATAAAGGTGTTAAATGCACAAAAGTGTAAATATCTCAACAACTATTTGCATTAAATAAAAAAAGATTCCTAAAATTAAATTCTCCTGAGTTTTATTGACTTTAAATTTTTATTATTTTTTCATTATTTTTATTAAAAAAGTTATAGGCAATAAACTTTAAATGCTTATAACTCAAATGATTAAAAATGTCGCTTACGTCCTTCATCTTCTAAGAACTTCAATTATTATCCGATTTCAGATTTTTTTAAAGCACTTTGTCAATTATTTTCCGATTTCAATGAAACCTTTACAAAAATTATGTGCTGTAAAAGAATTTGTAGAGATTTTCTGAAACGACCTGTAGCAAAATAACCTATACGTCTCTAATGGACTGTCTGTTCCACAAGATACCATTCATATCCACAAAAAAAAACACAGCCCAAGAATTACGTCTCCCCAAACTATCAGCCCCTATCACAACAATAACGCTATTTATGCATACGAGCATACAACACACAACAACATATTTTTATCTACCGAAATGTTATGGAAATTATTTTTTCTCCCATTCAACACAGATTTGTAGAACAGATGTAAACAATATTCAACATTATAGATTTTATTTCCCATGTCTGAGAACTCACCTACCTACTTAGAGTCTGACCTTAAAAATATGCTTCATTGTCATTGGAAAAAATGGTTTCATTCAGCTTATATAATTTTATGAAAATCAACTACATGCATACTGCATATGCATTATATCAATTCTGACACCATTTAATGCGTAATCGTTCAGTTGAAATTTATTCCACTTGATCAAGCGTAAACTAATTCTTCAAATTCAAACCGAAGAGGACCATAGAGATTTCCCTGAATAATTTTTGCTACCATTTTTATTGATGTTTTTTTTTTTCATATTTCACTGACTAAACTATCAAATAGTAAAATTTTCTTCTTCAAAAAAAAAAATTCAAAATACTTATTAAAATTTTGTAACAAAAAGTATTTTATTGGAACATATGTACATATGTATAACGTATATATACAGGGTGTCCCTTAATTCGACAAAAGTATTTTAGGGCATGATTTGTGGGTGTATTCTAAGAAAAAGTTGTTCTACAGTGGGGGCCTATCTCCAATGTTGATATTATTTATCGGGGTTTTAAGAAAAGTCTTACTTTGGTGTACCCTGACCCATGTTAACGGTAATTGCACTGTTAGTAATAATGATTGAAACTTTATTTAGGCCTTTATTTTTAGAAGAAATACCAGCCTTTATAACTGCGTTTAAATAAATTTGATATCTTTTCTCAGGGTTGGCTACGAAATCTCGAAAACTAAAATCTCGCACCCGAAATCTCGCAATACGAAATCTCGCAATTACAGAAACCCGCTCTTCATAATCTCGCAATTACAAAAACCCGCAAACTAAAATCTCGCATTAAGAAACAGAAAGGACTTGTATAAATTACGTTATACTAGGGTTTTCGTTTGTGTATGTTGTCAGTTGGTGTGCTTTCTGTTTATGTGCAATAAACAGTACATTGGGTGGCGCGCTTCGCGGGTTCAAGGATTTTAACTCCCTTTTCGGGTCCTCTGTCCCGCTCACGCGACTCCGTCGCTCCGCTTAGGGTATGCTTAGTCGCCAGGCAGGCGCCTGTGTTGTCAGTTGGCGTGTTTTCAGTTTATTTGTAATAAAAAGTACTTTAGGTGGCCGGCGTATCGGGTTCAAGGATTTTATATCCCTTTTTAGGCCTCTGATTTTTCATTTTCTATTCGCAGGATTTTATTTTTCAGTTCGGAATTTTCCAACTTCACGTGTTAATGCGAGATTTTAGTTTGCGAGATTTTAGTTGAAATTTGCGAGATTTTTGGCTGTGAAATTTAAATGCAAGATTGTTAAAAGCGAGATTTTGTTATTGCGAGTTTATGAAAAGCGGGTTTATGAGTTTGCGAGATTTCGTATTTCGAGATTTATAAAAAAATGCGAGATTTCAAAATTCGAGATTTTAGTTTGCGAGTTATCGTAGCGCTCCCCTCTTCTCAGTCTTAAGGTATTCAGTTTTTAGCCTGTTCCATTGTTCCTGCCCATGCTAATTTTTTGACTTTGGGGTCAATTTTATCAGAAAAATGCGTAATCCAACATGATGTTTTAATAATTTTTTTTGAATGTATGTAACAATATTAAAAATAAAAGTTTTTGATAAGTTTTGGCGAAAAACCCATAGAGTTTATGACAATTCGGAAAACCAGCTGCAGGTAAAAGTAACAAAAAAAGTTTTTTTTTAATTAAGCTCGAAAACCTATGAATAAAAAATGATATGTGTGGTTATCGATAGTTTTTAATTTATGTGTGAACTAAAACAATTATAAGAGGTGCACTCTGACTTTCCTTGGTTTGAATACATGATACCAAAACTACCACTTTAGTTGAATTCTACAAACTATCTGGAGTTGTTGCGAAATGAATATTTTTTTCTTAGAATACACCCAAGAATCATGCCCTTAAATACTATTGACGAATTAAGGGACACCCTGTATATTGTATATAGTACATATGCTTCCTCCTGGACTTCTTTCTTTCCTTTTTTTGTTTCTATTGAATGGCGGTTTGAGCCGATAAAAGGCTAAAGAACAGCATCCTTTCGTTCGTTGTTCCGTCGTCGTCTCGTCTTCGAAATAAAAATCCTTATTCGCTTCGTTAAACTACTACTATACGAGTACATATATACTTACTTACATTCTATGCGTAGGTGAATGCATTTTTACAACAAGCAATATCGGCTTTTTTGTGCTGCTTCGTCGAGCATGATTTCACGAAAAAGAAAAAAATGAAAGAATGTAATACAAATTGGCGAACTGGCATTGATGGATTGGGCGGATGCATGTTTCCTGGTATCATCACATAAAAGTAAACTTTTATAATATGCTTCCTTTAAGTTGAGTAATATTGTTATCTCTTAGCTGTCACTGTCAGGGACCATTTTTTGTATTAAGAGGGAAGTAGTTTTGAAAAATGTACTCTATGAGGTTTATTAGTTTTGTAAAACAGATATTAAGAGGGACCTTTAATCACTTAAAAATTTTAAAATGGAGAAATACATAAAAGTGCTTTTTGTGATACGATATTGCTTGTCCTATCGGCCTATATGTGTCTCTGTATCCAGTATAACCTTTAAATATAATAAAATAATTGCTACGTTTTATATTTCGTGAAAACTTTTTAATGAAGGATCTTTGGTTTACACAAAAAGTGGCTTGTACTTTGATGTAAAACGATGTATGTAAAACAAACCACTTTTTTGTCCATAAAACAGTGAACTCCGACAAAAATAAAATAAAATTTTAATTGGTCCTTCGTCCTCGGAAAAACGAATTTTAAATTCAAACTTTACAAATAAAAAAAATTACACAAACCATTAAAATCTCATTTAAAAAGAATATCCAAACAATTTATTCAAAAACCATTTAAAGTCATTTAGATTCAGTTTACTGTTTGAACAAATTAAAATCCCGCCTTAGGTGCTCTTTGGTATATTTTATGTGCGTGCCCCATTAAGGGATATCCTTTAAACCTTAGGGAAACAGAAGTGAATACAACAAACAAACAAGAAAAACTTATAGAAAAGAAAGACACTAAAGGAAATTACTTTCTCAGCTTCCTGGTATTCCGTTCCGATGATGAATAAGAAAATTAGAATAGGTACCCCCAGTGGGAGTGGAAGAACACTGAACTGATGGTGGTTGGGTTGCTGGTGGTAACTAGAATTACTTACATACTAGCCTTGTACTTTCAAATAAATTACATCTGAGAAAACCAACCGACTTAGGAGTTAGGACTTAGAATTAACCGATTCGGAAATATTCTATGGTGATAAACGAGCTTAATGGAACTTCCATATCCGTCGTCACTCGTCTGGTTACTTTGAAGTTCTAGTATACGAAACGGATACGGTTGGATTTAATGGATAACAAAGATGCTTTGAGGTTTGTGGTTTTAATATTTGAATAGAAATTGAGGATTCTTGGCACGTATTAAACTAGTTCAAATGAAGATGATGGGAAAACGTGTGGTAAAATGGTTTTGACGAAGGTTTTTTTTTTTGAAAAATGTAATCAAAACCTCTTAACATCAGAAACCAGGTGAGAACATTATACCTTAACATTCAATGATGCATTCAATGGAGAATAGAAGACGAGGACATGCAATAAATTAAGCTGAACTTGTCTAAAATTCACTTAACTATGTACACAAATTTTCAATCAACACTTATGTACCATCATCAGAGGTACTGTCGGAATGCCTATAACACATTTACCGTAATCTTCCTTACGCATAAACATTCAAAATGATAGAACATTTTATTCTCTTTTTTTTTGGAATTCGGATTAAGGGATAACAGAATCGGATTTTCAGATTGGCTTTGCGGGTATATCGTTTTTATGGTTGGTTTTTGGATATTGGAAGAGTACTTATCCAACCTACGTAAATTGTCGAATCAGAAGTGGGTTTTTCTTGTAGATAATGGTTGGATTTGAAGTACAATTCCCTTGCCTATAGAAACTTGAATATACTTTATAGCCGATGGTATTCTTTGTATTGAAATGATTTTAACAATGTTGCACAGCTGCTGCCTTGGGGAATCACAGACTTATTTATTTTTATTTATAAAATATATACTTACTTAGGGTGGGTCAAAATTATAGCTGATTTTTCTTATGCTATGAAAATTGGTCTCTAGTGAGTCAAAAAATGTCTGCAAAAGAATCAGCTCAATCAACATTTGTTCAAATATTTCAATAAAATTAGAATTTCACTTCAAATAAAACTCATAAAGAGCTGAATTTTGGTGGTGAGCTTCGTTTTGATTTCTTACGTATTTCTTAAATAAAAACCTTAAATTTGGTAAAAGACTTTCGATTTTCTGTGGTGAAAGCGTATAAATCCAGTATTTTTGAAAATTTTTCGAAAATTATCAGGTTTTTTAAAAACTGTCTTTGGAAAACTTGTAGCCTATAAAATTCTACAGAAAAAGATAAACTCCTTTTTTTCGTTGGAGCAAGAGATTTGAGAAAACGGGGACAAAACGTGTTTTTACTTTAATTTGTCTCAAAATGTATTGGTCTCATTAAAAAAAGTATCCTAATGGTTTTTTAGAATGTTACAAGCTACAAGTTTTCTAAAGACACTTTTTAAAAAACATGATGGTTTTCGAAAAATTTTCAAAAATACTGGATTAACACGCTTTCACCACAGAAAATCTAAAGTATTTGTGCAAATTTAAGGTATTTATTTAAGAAATGCGTAAGACTTCAAAACAAAGCTCACCACCAAAATTCAGCTCTCTCGGAGTTATATTTGAAGTGAAATTCTAATTTTATCGAAATATTTGAACTAAAATGTTTCATTTTTGTTTCTTTTTAACCTGCTTGATTGGGTTCAAACGGTTATAACTGTCTATTTTATTTAAACATGGTTTTGGAAAGTTGCATACCTTTTATAAAACTTCAGAAAAATATGCAATTTTTGACGTATAAAACCTGTATTGAGCCGTACGAATTTTGTTCAGGGGCTATTCCGAAGATTGATGTCAAAAATTAATGTTGGCAAAGTTCAATATTACCTAATGAATTGTAGGCAAATGGTGATGCCAATGAAAAATATTTTACTCAGTAAAGTTAGTGAAACTATAAGTCAATGTTTTAATGCAAAATTTGTAAAAAAAAAAACAAAAATCAATTATGTACAGGGTTAGCAAAAAACTGGTTCAAAGTAATATTTTTTTCAAATTTAAAAAAAATAGCCGTTACTCGAGAACCGCTATGATTCGGTATGTAAAAGTTACCAAATTATGATAGGTCATCTGGCCTTTCACCAGTTTCAGTTTGGACCATTGTTAATGGGACACCCTGTATATTATGATACCGCTAGAATTTTTAACAGGATAATGACGTTTTTGAGTGAAATATGTATAATTTATGCTCAAATATTGATTTATCTTCTAGGTGGTAAATTATATCAAACAAATTTTTTTTTAGAATTCATTTCAATTTTGTATTTAAATGTGTCAACCAATTGCTCCCATGTTTAGTAGTAAGTTAGTTATGCAGAACTTATTTCTAATTTGTTCCCATACCAATTTTTTAACAGACATTTTTTTTAAGAAAAAATCCACGAACTAAAATTATGTTGGATAAATTTAACTTTAATGAAATTTGCCAGAAAAAATTTCAAGTAAAAATGTCAACCATTGGTTTCTGAGGTCATTTTAACTTTCTCGTTTTCGCTTCCTTTTCGACATATAAAAGGGATTTAACTTTGTCAAGCGAGCTGCAACCGGTTCTTGATTTGTTTGGTATTTACACAAAAGCAGTCAGCTATTTTTACTCACCCCCTAAAATTTGTACTATATAGGACAAGTATTGATTTCGTGTCAAAAAAATTATAGAGTAGTCCAAAAAAGTGATTTTCGGAAAGACGTCGTTCGGTCTGTTTGTCTGTCCATCCTGATGTATAGGTACATTTAAATCGAGCTAGAGCCTAAACGGTTGGACGGATTTGCTTTAAATTTGGTGAAGCGTTTTCATGTGATTCCCTAGAGAAGAAATTAGAATTTTTTTTTTTTAACTCATCTAGTACGGAAAGGTGTTCCGTGCCCTACAATGATTTTGGTTTTATGAAGTTTTCTCGAAAACAGTTCTAATGATTTTGATTAAACTTTCTAGGTACATGTCATCTCTAGATCGATTTTAATAGTAATATTGAAACCCGGTTTTTGACAACGTGAACGGATTTCCTTCAAACTTCGTACAAGGCATTTACTTAAGCGTCATTAACCATTTTTTTTTAATTTCTCGTTACTGGCCGATTTATTATTATATTATTAATGAAGGGTGTTCATTTTCCCCCTGGTTTGCTGCGAGGTGCAATTTAAAAAAAAAAAAAAAAACAAATCAAAAAAATAATATATACTTAAAAACATAGGCCCTAAGTAATAAACGAATTTGATGGAGTCGAATCTAGCTTAAATTTGATTTTTTTTGTAGGTATAGGATAAACTCGACTTTAGGCCAAATTCTACTTTAGGCTAAATTCGACTCTTAATTCGTTTATTATTAAGGGCCTATGTTCTTAAATGTATATTATTATTTTAATTTGTTTTTGAAAAAATTACATCTCCCACCAAAACAGGGGGGAATAGGAATTTATTTTTAACCCAATCTATAATAATATAATAAGGGTATTCATGCAACTTCGTAAAACACTTGATAAGTTTACGATTTGGTTAAATTTATCATTTGGTAAATGAACTGTCAAATTTTGTATGGAAAATGGTTTACACAATTTGGTTAAAATTATGCAAGGATTTTTATGGGGAAAATTAACCAAATTTATTTGGTTAAACTTATCAAAACGTCATTGTGACTTTAAGAGCTAGGCGCGTTCATAAATATGATTTACATAATATGATATCTCACTCAGAGAACCAAAAAAAATAACTATCGAATCGCGATTAGTTGGCGACAAAAGTGACTTAAAACGTTGTTTATGCAAGAAAAAATAATTTGGACGTCTTCATATAATCAAAGATTAGGAAAGCTACTTTTCGTAAACTATTACGGTAGAATTATAAAGGTTCCCCACAAGCAATCGTTGACGACATCAACTTCGGGGGCGCAAATCAAGAAACCCACATTATTGGCGCACTTGGTACGTGATTTTTTTGTATTCTGAAAGCCTACGACTAATGTAGTTCCATCGTGTATCATACAATTTTTTTTTCGTTGCGAGACATTCTGCTCCGATTTCGCATTGGTTCGGGAGAGGTTCTTCATTGAAAACTAATTTCGAAATCTAAACACGTCTAATGTTTCACTCACCAAATCTATCAATTAAATGAACAGCTGAGTCATTTACACAGCATTTAACCAAATTAATAAAAAAGGTCGTTCATACAAGCTTTTAAGTAAACTTATCATTTTACAAAATTTGTAAACTTACGACGTTGCATGAATACCCTTAATAATAATAATTATTTTAACTATATGCCTGTAAGACCTCAGGTCAGGTCTTTTAAATGTAATGCACGGCACTAGTGAGAAGGAATAGAAGGAAAGGAAAGATTTTTGTCGGCACAGTGGATTGAGAATTAAATGTTAATTATTTCATGAAATTCCACGGTAGAGCATCCAGTTGAAACTGGGGAATATAGAAAAGAATGCTACCTAGACTGGGTCTCGAACCCACACGTCCAGGATAGCAGTCAAACACTATATCCACTGTGCCATTGCCACCCGCTACACGCTCTAATTTTGTTGATACATTTTTATGAAACATAGGTTGTAGATTAGTTCGTAAACTATTGTTTTAATAACCAGTACTTAATTTTGCTTAGTCAAAACGAAAACAATAGAAAATATATTAGTATAGGTAAAATAGAACACAAAATCCTTCGAAAAAATAATAATTCCTCATGAAATTAGGTGAAAACGTAACTTTTACCATAAGAATGAAGAATCAAAAGAGTCTATAAAAATATCTTGTAGGGAAGGGTGTTTTTTTTGTGGGGTAGAGAGGCGAGTTTTCTGTGCATCAAAAGGAAAAAAATGACTTTGGCGCAATCTATGCATATGGCACATGATTTCAAGGTACTTTTTAATAGTGAATCTAATGACATTTAAACTAAGACGATACGACAACTGGAAAAAAGTCATAGTCATTTTTATGTAAGAGTGACTATAATTTCAGTACGAAAAGTAAATATTGCCTAATACCCTTTTAAATAATGGTACGTTGATGAAGCTTGACATAAGTATTCCATTTCTTATGGAAAACAAAATATTTAAAGAGTCCATACAAATATCTATTTTAAAAGGGTGTTTTTTCGAGGTTAAGTGTAAAGTGACGGACTATACCATAATACATGTGAAAAAAACTACCCTATTTAAATTTGGTATAAATGTTAAGAGTGACACGAAAATCAAGAATCAAAAGAGTCTAGGTGTAGAAATATTTAGTAGGGAAGGTTTTGATTGAGGGTTAGATAAGGCAGGTAGTGTTTAACCTGTTTTATGGAAAATAAAGTCATCTTCACATTAAAAGGAATAATAACTTTTTTTTTGATGTTGCCATATAATCTCAATTTTCTATATTCAGCGTTGAAAAATACCTTTAAAGCACGTAGCATATAACTCAAATATACCAAACTGAAATTTCAGTTAAAAATCTCACATTTTCTCGCATAACCTTAAAACTATTAATTTGTTTCGATTAAATTATTATAAATCCATTTGTATCCTACTCAATTCCATTATTATTATTATTTCTGCACATACTTTATTTTCATGCCTTCGTCCCAACTGACGGCACTCTAGAATTATTGGATTTAGCACTAATTTGCAAATCTCATCATCCTGTTATTTACTCACTTCCGGTTGTATCAGCGTTGCTTTAATTTAACTAAAAATCCACCATCAACTGCAACAATTCTCACATTTTATCCTCTTTATACATACAAATAAAAATGTATATACAATTTTCGTGGTCATTGTATTCTTTCCACAAATTCTCTTGTGAAAATAAGCCAGACACAGACGGTTTGAGGCGAATAAAGGATTCCTCTTCAAGCCGTTTAACAGAATAATGGAAAATCCTTTGCATTTTTTGTTCTTATTTTTCTTTTTGTGGTAAATTCGTGCATTGAATTCCAACGGTTCTCGGTTGCCATAATGTGCATTGTGCGCAATAAATAGAAACCGCAATGTTGAGGCTCAAGAGGTCCATTCCTATAGCAGCACAAACAGCGCCACCTACTCACATCGCAATACATAGTTAACTACTGAACAGTTGCTGTAAGTAGAGTTGATTCTGCAATGCGATTATGAATTTCGATTTATTTAGCTGACTAAACATCAATAATTGAAGAACAATCCGACCAAAGCACAATACTCACCAAAACCCGACAGCCGACATACATACATACATAATTCACAATACATAAACACACAAATTAAGGTACAATACTAGCATAATGTAATCCTTGCTGGTTGTATATTTTATTTGAAAAAGCATTCAGGATGTTGTCAAAGTCAACACTTTTATTCGAATACGAATGAACACGAGCTACGACCGTACTGAAGCCGATGCTTCTGTCTTTCTGCTTGCTGCCATACTAAGAGAAGTGTAGGCACTTGTTAGACAGCTCGACCTTGTGAGGCATTATGGATTTAGCTGAGATAGTTATGCGGGAGTGATACGGGGGTTTGTGTACTGGGTGGTGGTGGTTGGAAATGGAAAGTGTCAACTATGATGGGGGCGGAAGAGGGGGGAAACGTGGATGAGGGTAGGTAAAATGTCAACCTCTTAGCCTGTGAGGCCTTTCGCCTCGCTTGCCACTGTTTCCAGTTTTTCACTTGAAGTGGGTTTTTTTTGTATTTTCTCTTTCTCCTCTCTCACTTCAGCAGATGCTTTGTGTACCAACTTTTGAAATTGAAAAATACAAAATGTAAATTATAATGTATATTTCCACACAAAATGAATTCAGAAAAAAAAATATTTTTGCATCAAATTGAGCAACTTGAAACAAGGAATAATAGGATAGAATGTAAAATGTTGATGCTGTGAAGCTTGGACGAAATATTCGGTTCAAACAAAGGGTTTTTGAGGACGAGACCATTAATAATTACCCGAGTAGAAGAAGAAGGTGTATGTACCTTTGGAGTTTTTTTTTTTTGTAAATATTTGAAGGACTTCAATTAGCATGGCAAAATGGCAATAGAACGTTTTCCAGTTGAACAATAATTAAGCAGATTAAAATTGAAAGAAGTTTCAACAATAAATGTTTACGAGAGTTACATTTTGAAATGTCACATTTTGTAAGACACTTACATTTACTTGTGGTCTTTTTATTTATTTCTGGGAGACTTGAAAAATTAGCAGTATGGACATTGTGGTAACTAAACCATGTTTACTTATAACGTCGCATATAAAATCCTGTCGGCTTTAAGCTTAATGGGCGATATTTAGTGTAGTTTTAGGATATAGTCCAAAAAAACTAGCGAAAATATCTACAAACCTTTGCGAGGTGAATTTTATTGTTCTATTTAAAATCTATTTAGAATCTTGTGGATTCTAAAACTACAAAATTCCAACAAAAAAAACCCTCTGCGTCGTTTCCGCCATTTTGAAAAAGAAAAGGCATTAACTCGATTTGTTTGTTAACGCTTTTAAACTCCTTTTTCAAAATGGCTGACGATGCAGAAGGTTTTTCATGGGAATTTTGTGGTTTTAGTAGTTCCAAGAGATACTCTTTAAAATAAAACAGCAAAATTCTCCTCGCGAATTTTTGTAGATATTTTTGATTTTTTTTGGATAACTTGATCGGACTAATAGCCAAATCAACCATACGTGGCGAAGATCAAAAGTTTACACGTAGGCAGGTTTTGGAAATAAACCAGGGCCAAGATCGCGTTAGACTAAAACGATTTTTCGATTGAACGATCGTCATCTTGACGATAGCATATAAGTAAATATAGACAGAGCAATAGTCAAAACGACACGATCGGTTAATCGAACAATCGTTTCAGTCTTACGCTATACCCAGGAATTTTAGATACTACTGTAAAACTCCGAGTAGAAGCCCGTAGCTTAATGCGTTTGACTGTCACGCTGAGGTCTGGGTTCAATTCTCAGCCTCGTCCACCTAAAACCTAAAAAGTCAATACGTCTTGCGAGGTATTGAAGAATACTCCAAGAGTATTACTTGTCATATGAATAAGTGTTTCTCGTGTACCCGTTTGGATTCGTCCTAAAATTGTAGGTCTCGTCTTTTCCTGTCGACACGCACACACAGGAATGGTTGGGAGTTGTTAGTCACTAGGCCCTAGTTCTTCACAAAATGTCGCGCCACCCAATTAATTTTTATTTTATTTTTAGTAAAACTCTGAAATAAGTATTGTCATTTTGTTAATTGTTTGTTTTTATTTTATATAATTATCTATAGCTATAATATTTTTTAAAAATAGGTGTGAAGAAGGGTGTGAACACACCCAAAACGTCACAACATTTAAAATAAAATAAGAATTTTCAAAATCTGACCTAAAGCCCACTTTAGGATTTTCATTTAACAAAAAAAGAACACACATTTTTTTATCAAAATTGTTGGAGCTTTATTTTACAAAAATATGATTTTTCTTTGTGGTTAGAAAAATTGTAAACAGCCAGTACAAAACAGGCCATCAAATATTTTTAAAAATCTGCAATTATTACCAAAAAAGTCTCCAATGCAAATTTCTGTGGGAAATATCTGGCTTCAAGAAAATGACTTTCATATCAATGTCAGAAAATGTTTGCCGCCATAACTATGCAAGCAATTATTTAAATAAATATTTATCCCTCGTTAAGCGCTCTCAAATGTTTATAATTAACAAAGAATTTTTGAAATAAAGAAGGTAGGTATAGTTAAGGACTTGACTTTAGAAAAAATTGTTGAGCTAAAACAATGCGACTTTATGTTAAGCTTACATTGTTTTTTTTTAATTATTTTATATAATTCCTTCAAAATCTTGGTTTATAAAAACAAAAATCAAAACATCAATTAAGTTAAAAGAAGCAGATAATTGAATAATTTTTGACTCTGGTAATGTTTGAAGTTCTCAAGACTCAAGAATGTAATTACAAATAAGAAATGTTCAAGTTATTTTTTAAAGCAAGACCAAATCCCTATTTTTGAATTTGAAAAATATGTGGTTGGTTCTGCTGTCAGGTAAAGTTCTTATTGGTCCTAAAAAATCAACGTATGCGCTAGGGTGGTTCTTAGGGGGAAAAAATGACGACGCCCCCTAGATTGGTTTGAATTCATGAAAAAAAATTCCCTAATTTTTTCAGATTTTTATTCCTAACCTTTCCTGACCCTATTTCTTTAGCAATTTTTTTTTTATTTTCTGTCATTTGTTTTTTATTTGAATTCTTTTGGGAAAATAATATCCTTTCCTCCGACTAAATTAAATTGTATTGACTGTGTTATTGTTTAATTTTATTAAAGTAGAATGTGCATAGAAAAGTAAAAAAATACAGATAACGGTATTACCTATGAAAATTACATTTTCAAAACTACGGCGCGCCGCCGCTATAGCCGTTTTCAGTACAATGACTTATTATCATATTAACATAACACATCGAAACCTTGATAGTGTCGAATATATAAGGAAAAATCTCATTTAATTCAGGTTAATGACAACGATATGGATAGATCATAAAAAAAAATAATTTATGTCAAAATGTCGCTTACTTTTCGCGTATTGAACGAAACAAAAATCTGCCTTTTTGTTTATTAACAATAGAGTTTAAACAAATAGAGTTTAGACAAATGAAACATGCATGCGGCTGTAGAGTTTTTAGAGACGCTTCGTTTGAGCCTGATTCGAAGTCTTTTCATTGATTAGTCCAAAAATGACACCTGTTACAGTGTAAATAGTGTAGTGTAAATCAAAAAATAAAGAAAATAAAAATATTCTTATCAAAATAGGGCCAGGAAGGGTTAGAGATAAAAATCTGAAAAAAATACGGGATTTTTTAAGCATTTTTTAGACATGATTTAGGGGGCGTCGCACTCAATTTTCGCAAAAGAGAAACAAATAAGAATCACCCTAATGCGCATATTTCGCCCCCTATTTCACTTTCCATCTATCCTTTTGCAAAAACAAGCTCGTTTTTGAAAGCACTAATTTTCACTTTCGATATACGTAGTATAGGGCAAGTTATGAATTCGTGCAAAAATAAAATTCGAGATAATAATTTTCATTTCGATTATAGAGAACGCGAAAAAAGTGGGTCTCGGAATTCTGTCTGTCTGTACCTCGACCTGCAGCCTAAATCGCTGAATTACTACAGTTTATATTTTGGTAGAAAAAAAAATGTATAACGGTTATTAACGGTACCTGTCATAGAACCGATATTTTGGTTTACAAATTTCTCGTTAACGGCTACATCGATTTCAACCAATTTTTTTATGTATGAGGTCCTCTGCAATTTTAAAAATTGTACATATTTTTTTTTTTTTTAAATAAAGCGCGCACTAAAGGGGTTCTTACTACCCTTAAAATGTTTAAACACAGTGCGAGCGTTAGGAAAATAGGGAAGGATTTAAAAGGAGATGCCGCTGCACTTTCCACATTCCACATTCTTGTAGTGCGACTTAAGAAAGGATCTCTATACTTAACAGAACGTTCGAAGTTGGTCTGAAGGGTAAACTGATGTGTATTCCTAGAAATACGAGTATTACGGTTGAATTGTTGTAGGGGAGGAATGCAACTGGCTATATAGAAAGAGCACTGTTTTTGATAAAACGGTAAAATAACGAAAGACATGAAATATTGCGGCGGTGTTCGAGAGGTCCAATTGCTTCCGTTATATTTCTATTACCTATCATTTTCATAGCTCTTCTTTGAATTCTATCCAATAGACTCAAGTGAGTTATTGAAGCACCTGACCAAACATGAGAATTGTACTCGAGTTTTGGACGAGTAAAGGCTTTATAAATAACAGCCAGATATACAATTTTTCAAAAAAATAATTTTTAATTTTTCGGATTTTTAAAAAAACTATTGAAATTTTGTTTTTTAAAATTTAATATCTTGAAAACGGGTTAACGATTTTTGTTTTAATTTTGTGAAAAATTGTATTTTATTTAATACTAAAAGTTGGCAAACCGAATTTAATTTGTTTTAATTTTCAAGAATTTTTATATATAAAATATTATTTAAAAAAAAACCGCTCTAACGATTTGCGAAGTTTTTTTTTTCATAAATTCATATTTATCAAAAAGATAGCATACTTTTTTGTGAGCTCTATCTGTTTTAGCAAAACATAATATATATTTAAAATTGTTTTTAAGTTTTTAAAACTTTTTTAATATATCATAATGTTATAGAACCATTGCACATTATCAATTTTAAGCTACGTTCAAGTTGTGTGCGTTCCAGTCGTGCCCATTTTTTATATAAGCCTGGCTTATTTCTTCCAAACAATACCTCCAACTGGCAATGCAAAGCCTCAACGTTGTTTTGCATTCTTTTCTCTGATTTTTTAAAGACATACCAAAACTCTGGTTGATGTCTTCCCAATATAAATTTTGTTCAAACCAGGATGCCAGCTTCAAAATATATAAACCTTCAAATTAACTACGCCAAGGACCGTAGTATTGACTTATCTCATCAGCAGAAAAAAAAGGCACGCTACCTTATCATACAAACTTTTATTCGTACATCTGTGAACAGTACATAATATGTCTGTATATTAGGGTGGTCCTTATAAAGGTCATTGCCTTATTTTGAATGACGCTCCCCATAATTTGTTCTAAATAAATAAAAAAAAGCCAGTAAAATTTTAGCTCATAATATTAACGTTAACCCGACCCCCAAGACGTGTGAAGTTTTATATGGGAAATCCCATGTATTTTTGTAAATTCAAATCTTAAATATCTTAACTTTGCTAATAATTGATAAAAAAAATTGAATTTTGCGAAAAATGTTGTCACTTTTGTCATATTTATAAAAATGTATCAGAAAAAAAAATTATAACAGTTATTTCCCTACTTAAAGCCATTTAAACAAAAATATCTTTTTTTATTTAATTTTTTATTTTAATAAATGTTTTAAAAATTTTTTTTTAACAAATTTTTTTAAACATGACAAAATATACTACATGTGTGCAAAAATTCAATTTTCATTATCAATCATTACTAAAGTTATGAATTTTTATAGTTGGATGTGCAATAAATACATGGGATTTCCCATATAAATCTTTAGACATCTTGGGGGCCGGGTTAACGTTAATATAATGAGGTATAATCTTACAGGAATTTTTTTTGCTACTGTAGAACCTTTTGTAATTATTAGGAAAAAAATCAAGTTCTTTTTTCTTAACTTAACTTTAAAAATGTTGAGAGTAAGAGAAAAACGTTCATGTTTAAAAAAATTCTGTATGATCAAAATTCTGTATGAACGAAATTTTACATATATTCAAAAAAATCGTTTTGATAATGTAGAAAGTGCGATTTTTTTTCTTTTGTTAAAAAAAATATATTTTTAAATTCCATTTTTATTCAAGATATTTGAAATCAATCAATTTAGAATTTGAAATAACAATTTCATTAATTCGAAAACAAAAACATTTTCTGGTGAATTCCTTGTTATCTCAATAAAATAATGTACATATTATGTAAGAATAGAGCTGTGTCAATCGCGATTGATTCGTTCTTTTTGACTCGTTCACCTAAAACATTGATTGATTGCAATCACCAGTTTACTATAGATTCAATCATTTGTTCAATCTCGTTCAAAAATTAAGAAAAAGAGTGAACGAACGGGAACAAAATGTTTCGGAAATCAGAACCTCAATCAAAAACATGTTGAAATAGAAATAGATGTTGCTGTGGGTGGAACTTCTGTTGCGATCGTAGGTGGGTGAGAATATTGTTGTTGTTGGTTGACAGAAGATAAAGATGGGCTGTTGTTGTCGGGTATATTTCGCTCCTGAACATATCGCGCCTTTTCAATTGTTACGCCAACGTGTTTGGTTTTTAAATGCCTTCCTAGATTTCCGGTGTAGTGATGGGTAGGACACGAATTTCAAATGAGTTTGTATGAGGTACTCATATTTTGAAATGAGGTGGTACTTTGTCCCACTTCAATATTCAATAAAAAAATTTCAATTTTTCAATGACGTCTCTTCAATTCTAATGATAAAACATATTAGAACATTTTTTTTGGTAGTAAACTATTTAAATTTAATAAACTATAAATTACAGTTAACACTAACCACGCACGAGAACAAATGATTTTTTCTCATATCTTTCTTTAATAAAAAAAAAAGAAAGAAAATACAAAAATGTAGTTGCAGTTGTAAACAAAAATCTCTCAAACGGACAATAAAGCACCATTCACATGAGAGCGACCAGCGACCGACGAATGAACAAACAAATGGGAATTAAAAAATGAATAAACCTTAACATTTTACAAAATCTAGTCAAAGGGGTAGAATTCAGTTTAAGATTAATTTTAAAATTATAAAATCTGAATTTTTATTTACTTTAATATGAGAAATTTGAGAAAATTAATTGGTCGTAACGAATTGCGGCTATTCGCGACGAACAAATTATTTTCTTAAAATTTAAGTACAATAAAATAATCCTCAATTATAATTCTTCCATTTTGTCTAGATTTTGTAAAGAATTTAGGTTTATTAATGTTTTAAATCCCATTTGTTCATTTATTCGTCGGTCGTTGGTCGCTCTCATGTGTACAGTCTTAAACAAACCTCCTTCAATTTTCCACCCTCTGGATGATTATCTGCATATCTTCATTATTTGTTCATTGTAGTTTTGTAGTGCAACATTCATAAATGACCTCCTCATTTTCTCTCCTCGTCCTCATTCCCTTCTCTAATAAACGTACTTCAAATGTCACAACATGCAGCAATGTCACAGCCTCGGACAATGTAACGAATTTTGTTCGATTGCGACATTTGAGTAATTAGTAGGTACCTACTCGTAATACAAAATTTGACGCATTCATTGGTTGGAGAGAGAATGAACTACTATAATGAGCACGAGGCATTTCCTCATTTCTACATCATAGATACATCCGCAAACGAGTTTTGAGAAAGTATGCGTAATAAGTGCACACACTGCGTTTATTGGGTTTCTTGTTGTTAGTTGTTATCTTAAAACAACAAAAAAATATAGGTACTGCGAAAAAAGTTGGAATTTGTTTGCGTTTGGAATTATGAGTGAGAAATAAGAATAGTTTTTTTTCTGGAGACGAAAGAGTAAAGACCAATATTTTTTGTTGTTTTTGGTGAGGTGTGAGGTAATACATTTGTTTGCTTTGAGGTGATGGGACATTTCAAAGTGGTGTGTGTGACATTTTGTATTGCCTCATGTATGAGGAACCCATCACTATTCCGGTGGCACCTCAGCTGATACTCATAAATTTTTGGCAATGTAGGCATTTTGCCTTTTTCTCTGTTGTCTGAGAAAAATGCATCCAAATTGGACTGCGTTTGTTCGTGAGATACATTATTAAATTTGTCTTTAGAAAGTTAAAAGATTCATGCTTATTTAAATTTTTTATTCAGCTTAAAAAAAAAAGCTACCTGTAAAATTAAAATAAAATTCCATTGATTTTAATTTGTTTAAGGATTCATTTGCTGCCTGAGCCAATAGGTAGGTATTTTATGTAACTTTGAATTACAACCAAAAACCAAATACCAAAAGAAAGAATGAACGTTTGAAAATAACGAAGTTTTCCCATTTTATTCAAAGCCAAAATGAAACAGAAACCCAAATGATTGAAAAAGTGAACGATTGGAATAGAATGAAATTTCCCCATTTTATTCGCAGCCAAAATGAAACAGAAACCAAAATGATTGAAAAAATGAACGATTGAAAAGAACGAATCATTGAACTGAACGACATATGAACGATTGAATCTTTTAAAATGAACGATTGACACACCTTTAGTAAGAACCCAATATATACCTTCGTTAATTATTCATAACAATGTAATGTGAAAATAAAAGCATTCTGACAGACAAAATGACAACAAAATTAAGGTAGGTATTGAACTTTCATTTGAAATTAAATTTAAATATGTCACAAACCTTTTATCTGAATGTAATTTTCTAACTTTCGTAAAAGGATGAGTCTTCTATTTGAATTGTTTGTATCAAAATAAAATACAAAATTTTATTACGTTACTGTACATTATTACAATTTTCTATGACGACAGGAATACCTGAATAAATAACATATAAATCACTTTGATTCCTTTGGAAAATACTACATATGTATGTTTGTACTGTACATATGTAGGTACCTACATAAAATATATTGGAATCGAATTGGGAAATCATACAATCGTTTTATCCAATTCTCGAACTTTATCTACCACGTAATCAGATTCAAATACACAAATAAAGCGAAAGGTATAAGGTTTGTGTTTTAAATTTTACAAAATGTCATTTTCAACTATATTTTGACAACAAAGACGACGAGGATAACTTATTGTGATTGAAATCGGAATGATGTTTTGATGCAAATCATCCAGACCCGCATCAAGATTTTAGGAGGAACCTATAGTGTGTGTTTTTTTTAGTATCCTTAAAAATAAAGAAATTTCAACAACCATTCTTAAGATGTACTTCGAAAAAATTAGAGTGTTTAAAGGTTAAAGCTCTTTTTATCCGAAAATGATCATGTCCATGCATAATGGTAGAATAATTTGGGCCAAAAAAGACTCCGATTTAAATATTTAGAAACATTACTTCATATATTCTAGCAAAATATGTCTTGCCATATAGTTCCAGTAGAAAGTAAATACTTGGAACTTAAGTCAATCGAAGAATTGAAGGCGACAAGAAGATTCTTAACACTTGGAAAATTCAATTTCCTTATCTGACTTTAAAAAAAATGCAATAAGATAAACGAATTGTTTGCTTAAAAAAATGAGGCAATGAAAAGGACATCATACCCATAGTAATATACTTCCATCAAAAATACCTTACCTGATAGAGCTACGCCCTCGAGGTGCTCATGTTTGAAAAATAATTCTGACAAAATCCCTCAGCAAATATGAATGTATGTAGGCAGGGACAGGGAGGTTCCATTGTTCCAATTTGATTATTCTTTTTGAAATGGGATTTTTTGTTTTCATTTTGTGTTTTATTTTTATTTTTATTATAACACGACTTGGATAATTTATATCATATGAACGCAGAACATGTTCCTACCTTTTGGAAAGAATGTCATTCCGATGATATATCAAAGTCAGAGGCTTATATAGAAAGGTGAAACAAAGAAAAATGTACCTACGTACCAGTGGCGTGGTGTCAATAATTTGAAATGGGAAGACGTATCGAAAATGATTGATCTGCGAAAGTAAACAAAACTTACCTCTTTGTATCTTGAACAAAAAAAAAAAAAAACAAGCAGATACATTAAAATTAGTTGAAAAACAACTCTGCAAACAGTCTATTTTCATAGGACGCATTGAGTGGGCTTTCATTAAAACGATTTTTTATTAATAAAAAATACAAAGTTTGCTTAATTCATTTGATTCCTCCAAGAGAAAATCTGTTAAGCAACAATCTACATATGCTTTAAAACAAAATTAAAACTCAATCAAAAACCTAGCTCTTAAGTATTTACAAAGCTATCAAACAAAAAAGAAAGAACAAAACCTTCAACTTCACAACTAACTAAATAAACACTATTTCATTGCAGGTATTTTTAGGAACTCTTTTGATTCTTGTTTATCAACACTCCAATGAAACTTCAATTCCAAATCTACCATTTTTTCTTAATATTTAACTTGTTGTTCTAAAATAGTCCCATAAAAAAGAATAGTTTTTTTTTCAGATCCAGCGTTAAAAAGTACCCTTAAATCATGTGTCATATTACTACATTTAACCATACCAAATATTTCAGATTGACAAACCATACCTTCTTCCCTTTGCCCCTCCTTAAATGTCTTTATATCAAAAGCCCTGCTGTGATTTTGCGAGACTTTTGATATGCAATTATACCTAAAATAATATTTTATGAATTCATTTTTCAGCGCTTACCCATATTAAATAACGCATTTAAATCTTTCCTGGACTATACCTACTAAGCTTAACCAAAAAATAAGAAATCAAAAATAGAAAATGTATTTTACAAATTTCATAGCAAATAAGTCGAAGAAGAGCGTGTTATTTTTCACCCAACAGAACGAATATTAAGAGAAACGGAGTCAAGCAAAGGAATGAGAAACATTCCATTCCTCCATACCATGTGCCAGTATAACACGAGGACCAGCGTCTTATTTTTTCCTATGTTGTTGCGTGTTGGATAAAGAGGATCAGAAACAAAAATGCTAAGGGAAGAAAGGGATACAAAACAAATTTTAGAGGACGGTGAAAGACGTGTTTTATTTCTAAATTATTTCTTTCAAAGAGAGTGTATGTTCAGCAGTTAAGCAAAGAGCGAAGAGAAGAATGAATTGACGGTGTTTATTCGATCACTGAGGGAAATAATGCGATCTAAAATTAAATACGATCGTATTTGATCTAAAGTATTTTAAATGAAGTGGCGCATTTTCATTTTAAAGTTGAAACAATGTTAATTTAATTATGCGACGTAATTTAAAGAGATTCAACCTAGTTTCAAAGTAAAACGTGTTTATTTATACATTGAAATCAACTTTTTGTACATTTACATTCCGTTCAACGTTGTTTTAAAGTGAAAGGTTATTTATTTACATTGAGATCCACATTTAAAGTGCGCCCAACCTTGTTTCAAAGTGAAACGTATTCATTTTTACATTGAAATCCACGTTTTCCACATTGCGATCCACTTTTGTCGCATTTAAAGTGTCATCAACGTAGTTTCAAAGTGTTGCATAGTTAAGTGGACCTCAATTTGTTTGTATTTGTAAGCTTAATATAAAGAATTTTGAGAGCGTGTTGTTGTTTTTCGAGGTAGCTCCCATACATTTGAGAACAAATTAACCGCGCACTTAAAATTCACTTTCATATAAACGAAAAACAATATTTAATTATGTTTCCTATATAAAAACCTATATAAACAATTTACTTTAAGGCGTCACAAATAAATGATTCACCACAAAAATGAAATGCATCGAGCATGAATATACATTTGTCTTTCTCTTACAAAAATTTAAACAAAGAAGCGTGGCGTGTGTAGCCATTTTGAATCAATACCTAACCAAGCGAGGTTCAATCTACGTTAATTCGAAGTAGATAAATGTTGTTTGAAAAGATGGATGAATTTCCACTTTAAATCAACATATGAGCGTAGTAAAATCTAGTTCGTTTTTAAGTATGGAAGCACTTTGAAATAAAGTCGCTCCACTTTGATTTAAGAATTTTCGGCGTTGGCGCCAAATCGTTCCGAAAAATAGTAGAATCGTTGTTTTTTCTCTGTATATGTTTGTGTGTTTGTGCGAATTTTAAAATTCAAATGGTTGGGTTGCATAGTTTATGTTTTTTTAATAGTATTTTTCGTGCAATTTTTTAAAGGGAAGATGGTAGGAATCGTGTTATATGGACGCCCGCCACGCCACTACTACGTACACACTGTGCTCGTGCTGTGCAGAAAAGAAGGACGACTTGATAACACGAACATGCTCAAAGCTATGATGTAGCATGGGATTGTAGACATAAAATATTAATTTATTATAACACTTAAATTGGAATGGAACAAACAAATAATTTTAACTGTGATATGTTGGTTTACAAAAAAAAATGTTAAAAAATTGATCGAACCATTTCAAAAATGTACGGAAAACTGTTGAAATCCTATTTTGTGTTAAGTAAATTTTTCGGCAAAAACTTGATATGCAGTTTTTTTTTTTTTTAAACAATCACTTAAAACCTTATATAGGTACTAACTAATAAGTATCAAAATTCTTAGGACCATTTTTTTTTTAATTCAAAAATGTTCGAAATTTGACCATTTTTGAAGTCGCAATATCTTGCAACTGATGTATTATACGTACAAAAGTGTGATGATATTTTCTCTAGGGAATATTAAAATCTACAAAATAAGTATAAAATATTTTCCGAAAAATTCGTCATTTAAGAGTGAAGAGCCAAAAACCAGTATTTTCGACTTTTGGTAATTTTTATTTAAATAATGATATCATTAAAATTATGGCTTCTAAAAAAAACCCAAAAAATGAAAAATATATGTAAATATAACTGATTTCGAGAAAATCAACAAAATGGTACAAGAGTTACCAAAAATAACCATTTTTTTTGAAGAAAAACAAATTATCCAAAAGTAGCCTATTCATATTATAATTAATTGATTTTTTTTTAAGAAAATCTTCGGCACCGTTTTTGAAAAAAAAAATTTCCTTTTCGGCTAAGAAGATTTGAATGGCAGGTCCTGCAATTTTATTTAAAAAAAAAAACAATTATTCAAAAAACAGTAGATAGCAAGTTTGAAGAAAATTCATCCAGCCGTTTCTGTAGATGTGTGGACAGCCAGACAGAATTGCGAGACCCCCAATTCAGTGAATTATTCGAAATTAAAATAACAAGTTGCTATCTACAAATTGTATAAAATACTTTCTGTTTAACTGTTTGAAGGAAGATCGTTGTATAAAATAACAAATACTAGAAACGTGATTTAGGGCTAGTTTATATATATCTCATTTTGTCAATGTCTAAGTCCATGATTATGAGAACTGGTAAATCGTCGATTGTGTTTTTCTTTTTTTTTTAAAAAATACAAAGTTTGAGTTGCTCATCGTGGATATCAGTGTTTTTTATAATACAAATTCTATATACTACTGAAATAAATCAGCCAAATAGAGGACTTAGCATTATTTATTTGGACTTGTTGAAATATTGATTCAATATAGCTTTTAACGGCCTTTAGTCCATACAAATTGGCGTTTCGTCCCGGCGTTCTCACTTGGACTCTTCAATTGACAGTGAGGGCCTTGTCAAGACGCAATTTTTATTGAGTTCAGTCCAGCTTACATCAATATTACAGCGAAAATCAATTGTGAACTATATCCAACCCAATTAGAATTTCTAATCTAGAATTGTTGGAAATTTTGTTACCCGTTGCCTGGCATTGTTTACATATGAGTGTTTTTTATAATACAAATTCTATAGACTACTGAAATACATCAACCAAGTAGAAGACTTAGCATTATTTAATTGGACTTGTTGAATTATTGATTCAATATAGCTTTTAACGGCATTTCTTGACAAGGCCCTCACTGTCAACTGCAGAGTCCAAGTGAGAACGCCGGGACGAAACGCCAATTTTTATGGACTAAAGGCCGTTAAAAGCTTTATTTATTCATGGATATCGCTCAGCCGATTTTATAATTGATTATGATTAGTGTTAGTTAGACGGACTAAATTTGACCCACTGTGAACAAACTGGCCCTCAGAGTTACCAATTTAAATATGAACCACCAGAACATAACAATCACCACTTAAAAGAGTCTCTACCATACGCTTATTATGTAGACATCGCAAAACAAAAAGTTAAATTTTTTATTTGGAAAGTAAGGTTGTACTTTAATCACAAAATTCAAATCAAATCGGAACGTGATGCATTATTATGGGAACAGCAGCGAATTTGCCCAAACCGCTTGCTGCCGTGATCATAGATGAATTGTGATACTCGGGCAAAAATTTCTTTTCGGATCAAAAATAATATTAATTTACATATTTTTGTTAATTAAATTACAAATTAGTTTCGTAAAAAGCAAATTAATAGCCGAGTCAAATTCGACAATAAATTCGCAAAGCGCGATGTAGTTCTGCATTTTTGATATGTTGTTGGGTCATGTTGGAGTAGTCTGTAGCTGTAGCTAAGTTTGCAACTTAGAAACCCCTGTGCTCGCTGCAGGAAAAATGCAACAGTGAAAAAAACGCAAAAATCACCCCATTTTGTTCGACATTTTCCTTTGAAAATATGCATCTTAGGAAAAAAAACTATCCAATATAAACTTGTATGTTATAAAATCAACTTTAAAAGCCCACGAATGAGATCTGTATCAGCCTGATTTCGGTGGATCTTTTAAAGTTTTCAGATGGTTGAATTGTGTGGCTTTACGGACAATCTGATTAAAGCATTTTTGGTTGCTTTAGCTACGGTTTTACCATTGATTTAACTAACTGATAATGTTGAATTTGAGACTCTTCGGAGTATGCGTTGTCTTTCTTGAGGTGATGTAGCCATGTTCGCTAGAGGTTTGTTGTTTTTTCATCGTTTTCCCTATATCGAAGGCAGCTGCATACTAAGTCCAATGTTGTGACGTTCACATCGGCTGCTATAACCATTGTCCCGATAGTCTCGAATTTGAGCATTTTTCTCTTTGGTTAGAACACTTCCTCTTGGCAAAATTGTTAAAGTCATGAGAAAATGTCGTTAACTGTTGATTATTTGATTTCTTGCATACTATTTTTAACAATTTTCTGAGCTACTTGGTTGCTTTTAAAGGTGTATTTAAACGAATGACACAAAAAATAAGGTCGATTTTTTGACTAAAGTTGTTCAAAGACCCATAGGACCAACACATTTTTAGGAAGATTCAAAATTCTCCCTGAATCTTAATCCCCATATTACACTTAATAAATTCTATAATTAGATTTGTCATAATTATAAAAGTCCAATTAAAAAGTTCAAGTGACCTTAACTCCAGAAATAATTGTGTTTCGCCCAAGGTATAACAGTGGGCTCTTCAGTCAGTCTGTTATACCCTACTAAGACACAAATTTTGGTCGATGTTTACCGACTCTTATAAAAATCACAGCACGAAGATACTGTGAATTTTATTATTCCAGGCGAATTTGTTTAAATTCACCCACTGTTATACCTTGGGCGAAACACAATTATTTCTGGAGTTAAGGTCACTTGAACTTTTTAATTGAATTATATTCATTCACTCCACTTAAAACATAAGTAATTTCAATATTTAAATTTCGTCATTTTCTTATTATTATTATAAAAGGTTATAGAGAAATCGTTAAAAGTTTATTGAAAAAAATCTGTATTTAAACGAGTGAATTGGAGGTATGTTTTATATAATAACCTGCTCTTGATAATAACCAGCTAACTTTATATATCACCTTTTTTAAAGATATTTTCTATGGCGATTTATTCCGATGGCCTAAAATCTATGCCTTTTAAATTAGAAATATTTAAAATTTATTCATTATAAAGATCCATAAGTACCATCAAATACTCAAAGAATCAAATTATTTCTAGCTCATCAATTTTTCTCCATCCAAGAAGAAAGAAGTCAATTTCTCAGGAATCTTTAATGATGTCCAAAAAAAGAACTGCCATCTGCCTTTAACAACATACATTTATTTGTGGTTGAATTATCCATCAAAGAAAACACAAAAACATCTTTGTTTTGAGACCAAAATTCAATTTGTATATATTGCCATCGTGTTTGGCCATTATATGTGTGTATAGAAAGACAAAACCAAGATATCCTCAAGTCGAATTGACATTGCCCCGGAATCCAATTATAATTATATACGTTCGTTGGTTATATTCCATTTGTTTATACTCATAAAGTGTCATAGTCATAGTTTAACCATATACATAGCTACGAAATATAAAAGAAAAAAATTGTTGCTTCGTGTCGTCATCGCTCATCGTCCTAGACGAGAGCAGCCGAGGAGGGTTTTTCTAAAAATAGAATGTCCTTGGGTTGGCACACTTTTCTTGTTGAAAATTTTTCAAAATACAAAACGACAAGTGGGTCGACAACTCAGTTGAGGTTGGTTCTAATTCGGTGGGGAGGGGGTGATGGCTTGGATGTGTTAAAAAGTTTGCTCGTACATATTTTGAAAGGAAAGGAGCATGGAATATATAAAAAAAATGTAAATCAAAATGAATATGTACACATATCAACCGTGTAAAGGTACGAGGTACCTCTTCAACGACGGGGGGAAGGATATTATTTCAAAATGTTAAACATGATATATTTATTTTGTATGTGGCTGGCTTGTAATTTGGTGTGTATGTGCTGGTTTCAGTGATTGACGTTTGAGTGTTGTAAAGAAGCATCGAAGTGTTGTGATATCCAAGAGAAAATTGAAAATCAACTCGGTTACTTAAATGGAGTTAAGATAACAATTATTTTTACTCTTCAACGATTTAAGTTGCTGAAAGACTCGAGACAATAGAAATTTCTTTATTTTGCTGATGTGCAAAAGAGTTTAAGGCTTTGCATTGTTTTTAATTACCATGATTTTCTTTTTGGACATGAATGACATTTAGGATCATTGAATTCAAGTGATTTCGAGCAAACATATTAAGTTAACGAAATTCCAAGGAAATGTACATTTAATTAATTAAATTGCACACAATTCAAGGAGCGCGAGCGTTTATACAGCAATAACAGCATTTTGCTTTAAATTCCACAATTAACCTATTCTATGTAAATTTACTCAGAATTACCAAAATACAATTCAAACAAAAATATATAAATCTCTATCAGTTAAAACTCTCTTTTTAGTCATATACCCACAACCTACACATACATAGGTGTAAATTTCAAAACGAAGGATCTATCCCCAGTTAACAATCAAATGCAATATACCAAGAAATAATCTTTCTAGCTATCAAAAGCTAAATTAAACTTCAAAACATCAACACAAAATGTCCATCAAGTGCACACACAAATTGCCTTCTCTTCAAAAAAAGATGAAATCTAAAGAAATTCCCATCCCCATTCACATCCAGAGTGCTGAGCATTCAGTGGACATCAGGCTTCGGCTTGATAATTTTGTTCGAATATTTAAATTGTATTTTATTTGGACGCATTTTATCTGGATGCTGGATGGAAAATTGAATAGTTTGATGTTAAGCCAACTGGCATGATGATTATTTTCCAGAAATCCATAACGAGAACAAAAAAAAACGTCTCGGCTACTTGAGTTTTTGAAGTTTTTCAAACTTTTTAGTAGGAACATTGCCGTCGTCGTATTGGCCGTGATGTTGATTGCGGCAAGTGAAGTTTTACAAAACTACCACTTTTGTGGTATTTTAAACAGAAAGTTCTTTGGATGTGCAGTCTGACGATACGATGGATGACGTGGTATTTGGTATTTGAATAAAACGAAAGCAATAAGTTATACTCGTATTTACGATGCCTATGTTCAAGTGGCTTTTAATGAAAAATTATTTAATCAGAGCGAACTTTAAGTTGGCAGCTCAGAGTTTTAACGTAACAATAAGGGAGTTCTTTGAATACACAAATATAATACCCACTTTTAAAACATCCCAGGTTGTCTGACAGTCACCGCAGGACGATAACCCATGGTTAGTACATCAATATACCGCAATGATTTTTTTTGGGAAAAGTATTGGTGGTGTAAATTAATGTCAAAAATAACAAATAAGTAAATAAAGTTTGTACTTTTAGGTTATATTACATAACATATCTCGAAAACCAGAGCCAGTCCAGCAATTCTGAGTTTACATTCAAGTTCAGAACACCAAAAACTTTGTGTTCCCCTGTATAATTAACTACACCAATTGCACCCAAAAATGAGAAAGTCAAAAATATGAAAATGCTTTAATGGGAAATTCTGTTAATAATAAAGTAAACTGCAATAGTTAAAGAACACTCATGATTTTTATAAAAATTTGTTGAGTCGTTTTCGAGCAAAATAAAATTTTTCTTAACGGTTCTTTAACATTTGTAGGTAGGTACCATTATAATTGGATTTAGTAACAATTATTTTTTTAAGTTTTCAAGAAATCGTTGTATGTCTCAACAAAATTGTACAATTCGTTTTCGAAATATTTAATCTTGAAAAGAAATTTTATTTAAGTTTCAAAAAATAGTTTTTCTACATCGGGGCACCAGGATTGTCATTTACGTTACGTTATGTACAGGTTAGATTTAAGTTAAATTTAAAATAGTGGAAAAATATGTGCATATGTCAAACTTTTTTTTACATTTAGGTTTCTTGTTGATTATTTATTAAATCGGAGTGTAAGTTTTAGATAAAATCTTTCAAATTTCTAAAAAGGTATTCTAAATATTAAGTTACAATTTTATACAAAGTAGGTTTATATAAAAAGTGACAATGGGAACTTTTTACCCATGTGTTCAGGGATACATTTTCCCAGGAACAAGCTACCCAAGAACAGACAAAACCGTTAGTAAGATAAATTCATTGATTTAGAAACAGTGCTTGTTTACTATGGAACAATGGCGTTTATATAGGTTTTATTATTGAATATGTTTGTCTGGAACTTGAGCTTACTTAAAACACAAATTTCGGCCAAATTCATTCATGCATTTTTAAAAGAATAATAACACGGATAATAATCTATAATTTATAATTTTAATTTATAATTTTTTTAATTTTTTTTTTGTTTTAACTTTATTTTGATTATAACTCGAAAACTTATCTGAATTTGAGAATTTAACTTAAAGAACTTTTTGTTAGAAGTTAGATTCTCTGTTCAAGTTAATGTTTAGAAAAAAATGGACACGAGTGGATCGCAAAAACATGCTCTCGTAGCTAACAACTTTAACGTAGCTAGAAAATTATTGTTGTACAAGTACATATATGAAGGTATTTGTTCCAAAACATTATAATATCATTAAAAAAAAACTAAATAAATTATTACTATAAATTACTATATTGAAAGTAAGAGCTCAAAATCAAGTATTTAGTTTGATAAATATGAATTTATGAAAAAAAAAAAAATTAAAAATCGTTTATAGCTAGGTATGTATGTATAGAACATTTTTCGCCCTTTTTTAAAATAAAATCTGGTATGCCAACATTAAGTATTTAATAAAATACAATTTAACACAAAATAAAAAAAATATTCATTAGCCAGTTTTCAAGATACTGAATTTTCAAAAAAAATCAATATTTTTTTAAAAATCCAAAAATATTTTTTTTTGAAAATTTGTATATGCAAAATTATTTGAATTGTGAAGGAGCTCTTGTATTAAAATTTTGGATGAAATCGATGCAGCTTTCAACGAGAAATTTGCAAACAAAAAAATCGGTTCTATGACAGATACCGTTATTAACCGTTATTGGTAAAATTTGTTTTCATAAAAATATTCACCATGCCTTAAAAAGTAATCACACTCCTTTTTATCAAAATTATTGTAGCCGTTTTCGAGAAAAATAAGTTTTTTCTTAATGGTTTTTAAACATTTATATGGAAGGTACCGTTATTTTTGTATTAAGAAACATGATTTTTTAATTATTCTACAAAATAATAAAAAACTATTTTACACTTAGTTTTGAAAATATTAACCAAGTTGTTTTCAAAATATTTAGTTTTCAAAAAAAATTACTTTTTTTTTAATTTTCAAAATGTTTCTTTATAAATTTTGGTTCACAATAATGTTTATACTTTTTAGAAGTTTTAACATAAAAAAATGAAAAATTTCAACTTTACTGTTTTCGAATAAATCAAAAACCAAAAAAATGCTGGAGTTACCAAAAATATCCAATTTTTGAAAATAAAAAAATTATCAAAAAGTAATTTTTCCTTATTTAATTTTTTTTAACAAAATCCTCGGACCTGTTTTTGAGATAAACATCATTTTCCTTTTTGTCAAAAAAAAAAATTGAATGCCAGATATCGCTATTTTTGGTCCTAAAAAAAAATTTAAAAAACGTGTGGGCATATTAGTCAAAAAACACTATGTACCAAGTTCGAAAAAAATCCCTCCACCCGCTTAGGCTGTAGGGGCGAGGACAGACAGACAGAATTGCGAGACGCACTTTTTTCGCGTTCTCTATAATCGTACCATATAGTACCTAAGAATATCGCAAGTAAAAATGATAAATTAACAAAAACCCACCTAAAAAAGTCAAAAAAATCATTGCTTTACACTTTTACTTGCGATATACGTAGTACATATAGGGCAAGTTAAGGATTCGTGCAAGAACTCGAGATAATAATTTTCCCTAACATAACGATGATAGAGAACGCGAACAAAAGTGAGTCTCGCAATTCTGTCTGTCTGTCTGTCCGTCTGTCCGTCAGTTTGCCAGTCCATTAGTCCTTCAGTCCGTCTGTCTGTCTGTCCATCTGTCTGTCTGTACCTCGGCCTGCAGCCTAAACGGCTGAAGCGATTTTCTTCAAACTTAGGACTTAAGGTTCCTAGGGGATTCCCTAGAGGGAAAATAGAATTTTTTTTAGCTCAAAAAAAAAAACGGTACTTGCCATACAACAAATATACAAAAATTGATTTATTTCGAAAACGGCTCCAACGATTTTGAAAAAAAATAACGAGCTACTATAATTACTGTAGGTAATATTTTGGTAGAAAAAAAAATTTTTAACGGTTATTAACGGTATAGAACCGATGTTTTGGTTTTCAAATTTCTTGTTAACAGCTACATATCGATTTCAAGCCAATTTTTTATGTAAGAGGTCCTTTGCAATTTTAACAATTTTGCATATACAATTTTTCAAAAAAATAATTTTTTGATTTTTAAAAAAATATTGAATTTTTTTTTGAAAATTCAATATCTTGAAAACCGGTCAATGTTTTTTTTTTTATTTTGTGAAAAAATGGTATTTTATTAAATACTAAAAGTTTGGATACCATTTTTATTTTTTTTTTAATTTTCAAGAATTGTTATATATAAAAAATTAATTAAAAAGAAAACCGCTCTAACGATTTTTTTTTTTAAATTCGTATTTATCAAGAAAATCAGATGGCATACTATTTTTTGAGCTCTATCTGTTTAAGCTATTAATAAAAAAAAAACTAATTTATAATAATAATTTATATTTTAAATTGCTTTTAAAACTTTTTTTTTAATGATATGATAATGTTATAGAACCACTTCATATGCACATTGTCAATTTTAAGCTACGTTAAAGTTGTTAGCTACGAGAGCATGTTTGTGCGATTCAGTCGTGTCCATTTTTTTTACTAAACTAATCATGACTTTTGTCAGCAACGAAACACGCAAGACTCTTTGAAATTAAAAGAAGAAGAACTTCAAGACTTTAATATAATGTATCAAAAATTGTTTTAATAAAATTGGCGGAAACATACCCATCCGTTCAAATAATAATTATTTTTTTTTTTTTAGGTTTTTGCTAGTAAGACTTATTATTTTAAGAATAGGTGATGATTTTTTTTTTTTTAATATTGGTTTTTGATGTCTTAAAATAAATAAAATGCCAGAAATCTTTCAAATTGAGATGTTGCTCTATTTCGGAACGTAATTCGATACTCAAAAGACCACGACAGAAGTGTTCTCAAAATCGTTTCAGTTGAGTCAAAATTTCGACTCGTGTGTTATAATACGGTTCGATACTATTTAAAGTGACAAAAATCGAACTAACTTTTCAATCAATCTTATTATTAGTATGAATTTTGTATTATTTTGCAATAATTTTTTAACACAAGCTTTGCTCATATCATCATATCCAGTATTATTTATTTCTCTCATTTAAAAAGATCCAACATGATATAAGTTCTAAGGCTCAACGGGTATCCAAATCTTTTTTTCTTATTCTAAATAAATAAATAAATTGGGTGGCGCAACGGCTTGTGAAGAACCAGGGCCAACTGATTAACAACTCGCAACCATTCCTGTGTGCGCGTGTCGACAGGAATGGAAGGGACCTTAAATTGTATGCCGAATCCGAGCGGCTAGACGAGCACTTATTCAAGAAAATTGATACTGTTGGTGGATTTGTCAATTCCTCTTGCAGGATTTTTCAATTCCTCGCAAGAGGTAGTAGCCCTGAAAAAACTCTTTAAGTTTTAGGTGGACGAGGCTGGGAAGCAAACCCAGACCTTCAGCGTGACAGCCCAACGCACTAACCATTTTTGTACGGGCTACTACGGCTTTTTTTCGACTAGCTTTAGTAAATTTTGTTTAAATGAAAATCAATTTTACTGGGGAAAATTTGGTTAAAGTGCCCCCAGTTTAAGAAGAATCTTCTTACCATTGAAACTGAAGTTATTATTTTTTGAAAAAAAACAAATCGATTAAAATTGATTGTTTTAAACATAAGAATGGTCCCTTTCCTCTGGTTATTATTATATTCATTCACTCCACTTAAAACCAAAGTAATCTTAATTTTTTAATATTTAAATTTCTTTTTCTTAATTGAAAATAGGTAGGGATACACAATTAAAACAATTTTGCTTAATATAGCACCGTTAATAAAGCATTTTTATTGATTTTATATTGTTTTTTAATATTATTTATAAATAAAAAGTTGTATTTATAATGTAAAGTTGTATCCAGTTCATTCACATAGGTTAATATTTTTTTTTTTTTTTGTCTAAGCCTAGTACTCATCCTCTGAGTGAAATGAAAAATAAAAGCGGTTTAAAATTCACGTGAATAAGCATTGTGAAACCACTAATAATTATCCACGTGAAATTTCAGTCCTCAGTTTGAAAATTTTTAGTACTTACTTTGAATAAATAAATTATTTGATTTGTCTGACAGTTTAACAGAATCTTGAAATGCTTGAGAAGACTATTTTAATTCCATAGTTCGGGTTTAAGCTTGTCGGTAACACTTAATATTCAAAAATAAATGATCATAAGATACAAAATAATTCTTCAGGCTTTTTTATTCAATTCGTGCAACTTTTATTTTAATTTATTGAGAAATGTCACACTTTTCCACACTTCAATTATTTTTTCATAGTGGTCGTACGTTAGGAAATGAAAATTATGAAATGAAATTAATTTTGAACCGGTTCATATTTCGCTCTAACATTTTGGGTATTTAGCTCTCGTTATGAATTTCATTGTTGTGGAATAAATGTCTCTTTTATATGGAAATTTCATTTTCACTTGAACTGAGTATTAGGCTCTACCAAAATTCAATGTGAAATTTAAATACAAAAATATTCAAATTCTAAATGATTAAATCTGGCATTTAAGTCCTTTTAATAGGTATTATTTTAATTAATCAGATAGGTAGTAGATTCAGCGCTTTTAACACCGCTTTAATCAACTTTCCAATAGCATCATCTGCCTACTATTTAAATATAGCTATATGGTACCTCATTACTAAGTCTACACTAATTGATGAATGTCATGACATGAATTAAACTTTTAAGGTTCCTAAATTCAATGGATGGATTCTATCTAAGTGCTTAATATACCTATAAAACTTAAAATACCTATTATTAAGCAATATAATACAAGAGGCTTTATTCTGTATCTAGTATCCCACACAAGAGAGTAAAAAAATACATACATGATAATTTATGCGATTAATCATTTCATATGTATATAACAAATGTTCAATCGTATACAATTTTGAGTTAATATAAATTGAAGGTGCTCCACCCGGCAATCAAAAATCTGATTTATAATGTCACCCCTTTTTTCAATTTATCATATTAAGTAATTGTATGTGCTTATTTCAACACTTGTGTGTTACTGTTACCCTTCTATCCATAAGTGTGATGTGACACATTTTTCTCTACCGCTTTACTGCCAACGGGTAGTCTGTGAGAAAAATGATGCCTCATCATTGAATAGAAAATTGAAAATTGAAAAATAAAAAAAAAGCACGTCACTCTTACCTGATTGCCAAAGACACCGACACTACATGCTGAAGATACTTGATCTGGGCCAAACCAGACAGCAGCCACCCGGGCCGGAAGTGACAAGATGCAAACCTTCAATTAAACAAAACACAGAGGGGATATCTATTATTATTATATGGGATCACCAGTCTGTGTGATATAGTATCACTGTAATGTTGGGAGTTGACAATTTTGTCCAAAAGTATCGTAATTAGGAGGGATAATTACCTGTGCAAATGCCACAACCGCTTGTCCGATAAAACTAACATAAAACAATTCCGGATCTACGGAGAAAACTTTTATCCAGGCTCCTATGCAAGTTCCACAAACACCAACCAGAGCTGTTATTCGCAGGCCCTAGGTTAATTAATGAAATGTACTTAATTAAAGTCGTCAATTGTTATTGTGATGCAGTTTTTTTTTTGTTGGTTTGTTTGAGAGATATTTACCATTTTATCAAGGAACCAACTTCCAGGGAAAATTAAAGGAATATACAGAATCATGTATATCATGGACGTCCAATCGACCCATTTATCACTAACGCCATAGTATCTGTTTTCATAAAGATTGAAGAGTTTTTTTTTTATTTTTTTTGTTTGTATAAAAAGTCAACAATGAAGTTTATCCCCGCAGATTATTAATAATGATGGCAAAAAACTAATCAGCAACTTACTTTGTGATGATATTGTTGATTATACTGTATTGAATCCATTGCATGGCATTTGAGGCAGAATAGAATGAAAAGAGGATTAGAACTGCCCATCGTCTCTTGTAGACCTTGAATTCTGGAAAATATAATTAAAGTTTAATAATAATTAGTATGGATGGCAAAAATTAAATGCAAAACTGAGTTGCATGATTAAATAGTTGGTTTATTAACTTAAGGTTTTAAAATTTTGGAAAAAAAAGTAATTTTATATGAAAATCAAAAAGATTTCTGGACAAAAAAAGGTGTTTAGGGCATACAATTAGTTTTTTTTTAAATTGATAATAAAAATAACCGATTCTATAGTATCCAAGATCAAAAATAAAAATACAGGACAATGAGCAACGGGGTCTACCTAATAAGCAGTAATAAAGTCATATGTAAGAGCAGTGTTGTTTATTTGTTTGTGAGATTTTTAAAAATATCTAGAAAAAAAAAATAAGATGTGTTATTTTGAATAGCCCGCTATTTCGGTAGTTGTGACTTTTGAAGCTGGAAATTTTTGACATTTGAGAAGTAAAAACTACACCATTAATACAAATGGATCGATACACGCTTCAGCAACGCATTGGAATTATTAACAAATGCATGAAAATAATCCAGAATTTCATCGAAAAATCATCAGTAAAGATGATTTTTCGATAACGAAATATAAAACGGCTAAATTTTGCATACCTGAAAGAGGACTTTTAGAAAAGATAAAATCCTGTTTTTCGGGACGACACACACTGGGGCAAGATACCCAGAAAACTGGAATTAATTCATTTGTTGAATTTTGAAAGCTAAATTATTTTTTTTTGTTTATGAACCGATTACGAATACTGATTAAAACACATTACCTCTTTTCAATATCCTTTTTTCTTGCTCTATTACGATATAACAACTTTTAAACATAAATTATGGACCAAATTTCATATACATTTTTTTTTAAACTTTTTATACATGGATATCTTAAAAAATAAATAAAATGAGGTAAATAAATGTGCTAATTCTCAATTAAAGCAGAAATTTAAATTAAAAATTTGATTCATCTGATGAGCAATCGTCATCATTTTGTAAGTTTTCACTGGAAGTCTGAAGATCGTCCTGAGTTGGGCAAATAATTAAATCAAAAACTGCTTTCGGAAAAGTTTTGAGTTGTTTTTGCGGAAGTTGCCTTAAACTTGTAATCAGAGGATCAGATGTTACCAGCATTAAATTAAAAACATCTTGATTACTCTTCTCCCGGGAACATTTCCTGGAGTAATTTTCCCGATATTTCTTGAAGTCTTTGTTCCTAGCTTCTTGTGCTTCTTCGGATAATTGGCCTATAGGAAGAAGGGCAGCTGAAATAACATCCGGTCCATGAATTAAAAGTTTATGCACAGTTGGAGGCATATAAAACCAAGGGTAAGAATTGAGGAAGTGTTTTGCAGTATCGATTGTGTATATTCGAAATTTATCGATGTTTATATCATATTCACTTGATATGGCTACTAGAATTGAATGAAGTTTTTCAATTTGAAGTTTGTCAATTCCCAATATTTCCGAAACTAGACCTGCATTGTTGAAAAATCTTCGGGCAGTGTTGCCATCATTTGAATTCCTAAAACCTGGCTTTGGTTGTGTCAACAATTAGTCCCATTTGAATCTCAAACTCTTTTTGTATTCGAGCTTTGTTTAATGCCACAACTTCTTTGTCTTCTTTTCTAGCTTGCCACTTTTTGATTGGAAGTTTATAGCCAACATGTAAAAGTCATTCGAAAACTCGAATCCAACAGTGCAAAACTGAAAGACCAAATTCCAACGTGTTGGGATTATGTGGTTTCGACAACATTTTATCAATATCATTTAGTTCTTTAGAGCTTGCCCCGCAGATAAAGCATCGCTGAGAAGAAATATTGTTTGTTAAAGCATTGCAGACCTTACCATCTACCATTGTAAAAAGAAGCTTATGTGAAACTCGAACGATTTTGTCTTCAATAGTGAATTCGGAAGGATTTAAATTTTGAATTTGGGTATCCATTTTTAACTTCTCAGAAATCGAAAGTTGTGTTGATTCCTTAGCCTTAAATTTTAATGGGACGACAATATCTGGTGGAAGAAGGTCGTCGATTTTGCCACACAATTTCTTTTCTGCTCAAGTTTGCATAAACCAATCGCAAAGGAACAACTGAAATAATGAAAACACTGGAATCATCTGCTTCCATTCCAACGCACTTTTGCTTATATGAACTATGCCCCGAACTCCCATTGAAGCCCCACTTTGAAATCAATTGCAAGCTGCTTAAATTCTCATTTCCTAGTCGCAAAATAACCTCTTTTTGTGATTTTAACAAACGTTCAATCGTGTGATTCATTAGAGCCTGAACAGTGACTTCAGCGGAAGATGCAGTAACCTGTATACATTCTGAATCTGGAAAGCATTTTTTTTTGCATCTTGAATTATTTTATATGACGGAAATCTATTAGGGTGTTTATTTCTTATAACATTGTATTGATAGCGTGTTAGCTTTGCTTCCACAACAGTTGAAAGGGCTTCTTCTCCTGACATCTTCATCATACTTGTATTTTCATGTAGTTGATACGCTTGTTTATAACTATCTGCACGGTAAGGTGAACGCAATAACTTTGATGCAGACGAATGACCCTCAGCTCTAAAGTTTACCTTTGCAGCGAATCCTAATTCAACTGCAGAAAAACTAGTTCTTATATTTGCGGTTTTCAGGCGTTTCGATCGATCGCAACTGTTTTGAAATGTTGTTTCTGGACGTCCACGTTTATGTTGGTTACTGTTGTGCCGCTTGAAACCTATAGATGTCTGAAGCCACTCTTGATTTGTATGCTTAAATCGGCTTTCGTTGCGATCAGATTTTGTCCATTTTTCTTTAAATCTTAATGAAAATTGTGAAATAGTATGGTTAAGCTCATTTAACTTTGTGTCCAGGCATTGGGTGCGTTCTTGAAGGTGTAATTTTAAATAATACAATTTTTTTTTCTAATGTTGGCTTTCCAGACAATTTCATGATTTCAAATAACTCCATCCGCGTTAAAAATAAATCATTCGTACATGAACCTGCACCAAAAAGGAAGATCTTATATTAAAACTTCCTAAGGTAGTAATTAACAAAAAAAAAAAAAAAAGGAGCACGTATGAGCACCCGATCTTTTAAGAACTCCAAAGACAATAAGTCAAGTTACATAAAAATACTAAAATCTGAATGTGGAAGCTTGTGGAAACTAACTTTAAGCTTAACCTTTTAGATAAAATCTTAATTAGCACTTAATAGTTATGTACACACGATTTTTGATACAAAATAGAACAAAATATTTTCATAATCTTAGATTTTTTTTATTAAAATATTAAATAACACACCTGACGCTGTCGATTCCATCTTCAATCAAAATTGTAACGTTATTTTTAAGAAAAATACAGCTTGTTAAACTTTTAACTTTTTTCACCTTTTTTAAATCTCAATGAAAAGAAAACTAATGTGGTTACTTCAAGTGCACGTTTTGGAGTGGGGAATCTGCAATATAGTTAAATGAGTGCGGTTATGATGCAGTGGAATATTTTATAACGGAAAATCAACAGAACAAAGTTATCTCTTTTGTTTCAGTTTTTGAATTAATTCCGACATTGCCATACAGGTCGCCCCAGTGTGCGACATACCCCTGGGGAAATCCGCCATTTTTTCAAAACGCGGATTGATCTAAACTCCGAAACTATTGATCTTTGAGGATAAATTGTTAGGCCAAACTTATAGGCAATTAAACCATTTTTCGTTCATACAAACATTTTTTTCGTTGTATGATTTCCAAAAAAATTGTTTGTATTTTAATTTTTAATCTTGATTCTTGAATTAAACATGGGGGCAAAATTGTAGTAGATTTAATAAGATGTTAAATCATTTTTAGTATGATACTAGGTTAAAATTTGTATTTTGCTATTTTTAAATGAATTTAGCATTGTACCATCTCCTAACATTTTACTAAAGTTAGCTATTTAATCTTTTTAGTATCATACTAAATCCATGACACTTTGACGTTTATAAATGTCAAAATCAGGGATGTTTGTGACTTTTTTGCACGAGCTGTCACTTTTTTGGACGTGTTCAGCTAAAGTTTATGAAGGAAATTGGTATGATAAGTATGATACTAGTTTACAAAATTTAAAATTAAGGTATAAATTTGGTAAACTGTTAAATTATTAGAAAAATGTTAAGTAGTATCATGCTAAACCCTTAATAATTGTTAAGGGCTTAACATTTTACTAGTTAACAATTTCCTAAGTATTTAGCAAATTTACTATCTATTCGAAAATTGTAAACCTTTTGCTAACTAGTAAATTGCATTTGTAGGGTTTGAATTTGATGAACACAATTTTTGTTTTTATGCGTTGTAAATTAATTATATGTTAACGGAAACCCATCATGTGCTTAAAATAAGTATTCGATATTTATATATTATCATTTTAACTTCATTATTTACAAAAAAAAAAAAATTAAAAAAGGAAAAAAAAATTGGACACCAGCAGGACTCGAACCTGGAACATTTGGGTCTTTTCATATGGATTTAGTACGATACTAAAAAGATAAAATAGCCAGTTGGTGATTTTAACTTTAGTAAAATGTTAGGGGATAGTACGATGCTAAACTCGTTTAAAATTAGCAAAACACAATTTTTAACCTAGTATCATACTTAAAATGATTTAACATCGTACTAAATCGTCCAAAATTTTGCGCCATTGTTTTTAAGCAAGATTTATGACTCATTAATTACACATGCTTACAAAATCAAAATTTTGTACTAGTGTTTATTTTTACGAAAGCTTTTGATGCACTGATTTCAGATATTCCAGTCTAAACATGAAAATAATCGTTTTTTGTTATGTTTGAGGTTAGTACGCTGCTGATGCAAAACGAAAAATCCCATACATAAATGTCATGACGAAATCATAAACGAAAAATTTCGTTCTGCTTTTCGTTCTGTGGTACGCTGTTCAACCAGTGAAATTGAAGATTATACCAGATTGTTTTGACAAGACTCCACTCCAGGGCTGTAGTTTCACAAGTTCCGAGAGTAGCACTTTTCATAAAATTTGGGGAGCATTTTGGGAAGTTGAGGAGCCTCCCAAACCGACGCGAAAGCGGCAAGGAACATTCGCTCTGCAGGGCGAATCATTTACAATGATAACAACAAAAACAATGCTAAATATCAACTTAAACTGGCGTCGGCGAATGTACCGCGCCGATTTTGCGTTTTGGTTTGGGAGAGCCTTATACTACGTTTTCATTGGAGCCGAAATTAGGTAATTTCGAAATTAGCTCATTTGGAACGTCATTTCCTATATAAATTTGACGTTCCAAATGAGCTAATTTCGAAATTACTTACCTCATTTCGGCTGCAATTAAAACATAGTATTAATTCTAGATATTTCATAAAATAAATATGATCACAAATGAAAATATGACATTTTGAAGTTAGACGGCTTTCACACAAGGAAACTGAGTTGCCAGAAACTGGCTAGTTTGTAGGCGAGAAGGGTGTGAGGGGAAATTTTTTGTCTTCATTTTACGCCCTTATCGCCTACAAACTAAAAATCGCCGGCAACTCAGTTTCCTTGTGTGAAAGGGGTCTTAAATAGAGATGGGAAATTTTTAATAGCAGGAGGGGTGTTTGAAATTAGAATTTAAAAATATATTTAAACTGCAAAATAAGTTTTTCATTAAGAGACTTGAGGAGTCTTTTTGAGAAATGGGTAACACAGTAGTCCTTTCCACAGTAAAGGAGCCAAATGCTACTATAGTTGCCATTCCGACAGCACTGCTCCACTCTCTTTTCGCACAGAATTAATTGCCCGGACAATTAATAGTGTACGGAAAAATGATATTTGGGTTTGTTCGTGTTTTTATTTGTTGTTACTTTCATTACACCATGGCTGTTGTTTGATTTATTCGTTAAATTCTGTGTTATTTATTTGCAAATTGTGAAACTCTCCATAAATATTTTTCCGCTGTGTTTTCGTAAATATTGCGTTGTCTTTTTGGAGGACCGCAGGAAAATTTCGTTTCGCATCAGCAGCGTACTAGGCTTGACCAAGAAACTCGTAATGGCATGAGAACTCGTCATGTGACGCTACTAAAATGTCCACTTATTAAAGCACAGGTCTTTTTAATGCCGGGAAGAACCCAACTGTTTTCGATTAGGTGTGTGATGCCTGTTCCAAAGCAGAATAATGAATTCAAAGGAAATTGAAAAGGATTATCGAGCTAAACCAACTAACAAACTCATTTTTTTCGAAAAGAAAAGATCGTATTTGCAATATTAAATTGAGATTTGTAGAGGAAAATTAGCTTTTTTTTCAATTCTGTTTGGATGTCTCCAAGAAAACCAAGAAATTAATACCGTAAAATAAGGCAAAGAACACAACGTACTAGAAAACTTGTTAGTTACTTCCAGCAACAACATCACTGTAAACCTAAGGTTAAAAAAAAATTGGGGCAAAATTTGGTCATTAATACTTAAAAGTAAAAGAATTTTTTTGCAAATCGCCAACCAATTAATTAGTTTTCCGAAATAGATTTTGCTGTGGAAAACAATTTATCATTGCGAATTGTACTGCGAATTGTAGTCTATCGAAATAAGGTATGGAGAAAAATGGAGGCGGAACAAGACAGCATACTTAAAGGCACTTATAAAAATGCTGATGCTACAAATGCATTTGATAAACAAATAACACATCTCGACCTGTGACGTCAGTGGTCTAAAGCGGTGGAGTGCGTAGTGCACAGGACTGCTAAGACTGAGCAAATCTGATATGCGTGGGTTCGAATCCTATGGTGTGCATAAAAAGTTTTTCAAATAAAATTGGATTAAAGCTCAGCACCACAAAAAGGAGACTGATGATTACAAAAGTGGCAAAGCACGAAATAGCTATATCTCCAGCCAAACAATTGGTGGTAGCGCATTTTAGTTGTTGTTCAAAAATTCAATGAAATTGACGGAATAAAGAATGGTCAAGCCTAATAAGCTGAAATTCTAGTACGAATAGTACAATAATAACAATAATAATTTATCATTGAATTTGATGACAATCACTAATATCAGATGGGTCAATATAATGCATGAATCATTTTTTTTTACGAAAAAATTAAATTAAAGAAAAACACATTTTCCTTTTTTTTGTTTTAAATCAACAAATTTTAAAATTGCTGTTTTTATTTGTTTTTATTATTTTTTCGTTAACGACACACAAAATATAAGCAAATCATTACCATCTACACCGCCAATGCCTTGCTACATTCTAGTCCTAGCTACGAGATCAAACTAGTGCGATCTAGTTGTGCATGTTTTTGGTTTTATTAACCAAACAAATGTTTAAAGTTCGCCACCGATATTAAATTATTATATACATTATTACTTGTCGTCGTTGTTGTCGATCTATTTACACCCCCGTTTTGTCCGGGAATTAAACTACGAATACACGTTAATCCACCATTATGACAATAATGTTTAGGTACAAAGGGGTTTGAAAACAGTCGTTTAAATCCATCAGAACTGTTTTTTTAAATAATGTAGCAACAATGTAATTCAAATTATGATTTTTGGCAGAAATGATTGAAGTATTGAAATTTTGTCTTGAGTAAAAAAAACAAATCACATGATATACATAGCTCTTCTTCTTTTTTTTTGCAAAAAATAAATTAAAGGGTTTAAAAATAAAATTGAAACTGCAAGCGGCTTAAAAACTGCATTTTGATCAAGACAGAATTTTGGTTCGACATGCCATTAATATATTTATAGGTACCAGAAGGTTAAAATTGGTATTCTAAAATCATTATTATATCTGTGTTCAAAAGGTAAAAGCTCTTAAGTCGACTTAAGTGGTTTTAGCTATTTATCGCTTTCTTACATATTTTGGCCACAACCTTTATTTCTCTCTTACCCCTGTTGATAAATCTTTGAAAACAAGAAAGTTATGACCGCTTGTAAAATATCTTAAGTTTATTTCTTAGGTTCTTGCAAAAGGTCAAATGACTTAAGTAGATGATGGATCATCTTATGTATCAATTTATTTATTTTTGTTCACTTATACGAAGAAATTATTTTGGTAAAACATCTTAGGTTGGGCTAACGTTCGATATTAATCAACAAAGTATGATCGCTTATGTCGACTTAAGATGTTTCACCACACAAAATTTCCTGCATTTAAATTTCTTAAATAGACTTAAGTTGTTTTACCATATTTGGTTAATAGAAAATGTATATCTTAGGTGACATAATTAAATAAAAACTGCAATAGTTGTTTTGGTAAAGGCACTTAAGTCAATAAAACATAAATAAATGCATTAAATACTTCACTTGACCAACTTTTAGCCACATTTTCAAATAATTGTATATACATATAAAGATACACTTCTGAAAATTGTATCCTTATAACCCCTTAGCATTTTTTAAACACAGATTAAAAGTTTAAAATTCACTTTCTGAAAAACTATGAAAATAGACTTAAGAGCTTTTGCCTTTTGAGCACAGTTTTACTCATAGAGTCATAGGCCAAATTCAATCGAGTTTTTTCTTTTGAATAGAAAATTATAAAAAATAAAAATTGAAATAAAATATTGTTTCTTCCCAAAATTTGGGGGGCTGCAAAGCAATACTAAGTTTTTCATGATACACTTTCCGATAACAACTATGTATGTAAGATAAGATCTTCAATAATTCTGTATGCAATGGACTTAAATAAAGATTGCGTAAAATTGAATTTTGTCTGGGCTAGTGAAAGACAAGAATGTATCCCCTTTAAAACTTACCATTTGACAACTTTTTGTAAACATTGTTGCTGTAGCTTTTGTCGATTTCTTCTCCTCTTTCCCGAGAAAGGAGCGAAATCTTCATATCCATTTCATCCGGAAATGATGAAAACTCCTCTATAAACTTTTGTTTAAATTCACTCCAATTGCCAAACAATCCCCCTTGACCAGCTAACCAATGAGAAGCAACTTGGTCTAATTGAAGTGACGCATAATACACTGTATATTGATCATCCCACTCATACATAATACGATGTTTGTCAACGTTATCTACCCATTTCTTCGCCGTCAGAGAAAAACTATCGGACGCATTGAATGATGGAATTATTTTGCTAATCTCTTCTGACCCCATCAGCCTTTGAGATCCATGTTCAGTTCCATTTGTAGCTGAGTACTGAGGATTTTGGCTTTGAGATTGAAAAAGTCCGGTATTACACAATGAGTTTCGAATGATATTCATATTATCACTATCAATTTTTTACTGTTCAATTGTTGAAAATAATAATAATTGTTTTGTTTAGATTAGGGCACGTTATTTCCTATAAGATCCGTAACCTATGAAAGCAAATTAGTTAACTGATCTAGAAATATTTTCGTAAGCTATTTAATGTTATTTCAGCACAAATTATTTAAACAAGTTCATAAAACAACCTCCAAAATAGCATTTCTATATTTTAACAGAATACTGCTAGAAACAGATGAGGAAGACAAATAAAAAATGTCTAGTACCTATATGTACATCTGGTTGCAGACAAAATGGAAAAAGACAACTTACCAGCTGGTATGTATTTTTCGCAAATCCAGAGCAAACACAACAACGAAAAACACAGCTGTGTGTTTCTAAGGTTTTAAATTTCTAATACAATACGATGAAATTACTCTTTTAACAGAAAAAGTTTGAAACAGTCAAATCACGAGGAATGGAATTTTTTCTTTGATTTTGTTTTGCCTAAAACAGATGTGCAGCTTTTACCATGCAGCGAAATTAAATTACACAGGTTCTATGGGAGCCGATTCACTCAAAGTCTGCATGCAGCGCAGCGCTGCACGATATCTCTATTTCTAAATTTGCTGCCTAGTTTCATTGCAGCCACAACTGAAAAACGAAAATTTCTAAATAATTGCTATTTGGCATTGCTCATATTGATATCACCTGCCATTCTTTCAAAAAATTTGTTTGTGTTGGTGATTTTTGTTTAAGAATCCATGAAGCCGGCGTTGCCACCCTACCATCGTCCAACGAAGAAAATCTCATTCCAACACTATTGTGTGGCACCGACAACGCTGTGCTTTCATGTATTTGTTTGACATAACTATGCATCATGAATGTCAGAAACTATGCACATGTGTTTCGTGTGCAGCTCTGCATGCAGAGATGCGTGCAGACTCGCTGCACATCTGTTTTAGCCATTTGTTGAAATATCGATATGCAAAACTGGAATAGAATTGGTGCAACCGTTAAACAGATAAACGGAAATTCTAAAAAATTAAAAAAATTTTCTAAGAAAAAATCAGAATTCTCAAATTGTGTTTAATTAAAATCATTGCTCTGCTGGTAAAGGTACAAATGGAGATCCGGACAAAACGGTCTACATAACCAATAACAACGAGACACACATACATTACGTATGTCGTTGAAAAGGTATTTTTGTGTATATGAATACTTATACGGCCCTAGCAAGGTATCCGTCGGAACGGAAAATTCTCCGATTTCCTCCGAATCGGAGGCTTTTTGCTTCGAGGTATTCTTCCGAACAGCTGTTCGGAACATTTTTCCGACATTATTGGATGCAGCCCGGTGTTTTGCGTTGACATGTGATCTAATGCGTTTTTGGATGAACAATTTAAAATTTTGTTCCGAAATCCTCCGGCAGAAATTGTTCGCGGAATTTGTTTCCGATTTTCAGTGAATTGTAAGAAAAATGTAATAAATACAAAATATGATTAAAGAAAGAAATTTTTTGTACTTTTTGCTTGAATTTACGTTTCCAGGACAAGAGTAAACGAAAAAAACAAGCACCAAACAATACAAGCTCTCATAAACTTGTGCAAACTATCTATAGCAAAAAACTATCTGTCGCGTGTCAAATCAATGCGTCGTCGCATTTTGTATTTTTCCTTTCCGAACCGGACACCTCGAATGTAATTTGAATTTCCGATGGAGTATGCGTTGCGGGGAATGTTCCGCTCCGACGGATACCTCGCAAGGGCAGATAGTCTGGGAGCCCGCCATGCCCATAGGCGACCTACCCTCATCTCTTTACCAGATAAGAGGTATGTACCTTAGGGGTGTCTAATATTTTTTTTTTTGTCAGATATTCAAAATGGGTATCGTGGATCTTGTAGTGGATACACACACAAGTATTTCTACGTTCCGGAATTTTTTTAAAATGGTACCTCCAGACACCGCGGCCGGTTTTTATGTAAAAAACACGTTTTTTTTCAAAGTCAACAAATGATCAAGAATTTCGCGTATCAAACGTGGTTTCACCGACTTTAAAAGATTTCTTTTGACTCTCTAGGGTTGCTTTTAATAAAATAGCACAGGTAACTGCCCCTTAAGATTTCAAAATATGCCTTTTTACTCGATAAATAGCTGAAAACCCCCCAAAAATCGGTTGATTTTTAAGCTTTTATCGATTTTAAAAACCTACATGAGTCCAGGAACGAGCAAGCAAGACTCGTATCATAGGTAATTTCGTGTGTTGAACTCAAATCTATCATCCGTTTTTCTCCATCAGCTCTAGTTTTTGAGATATTACAGTCTGAAAATGGATTATAACCATTTTTTCACCTATTTTTGAGATTCTGGAAAAATTCGAAATGCTTTTTTTCATAAAAAAATCCACCGATTCATACATGAACATGAGTCATAGTGCAGTACTTTGATGAATCGGTGCATTTGTTTTGAAAAAAAGCATTTCGAATTTTTATAAATCTCAAAAATAGGTGAAAAAATGGTTATATTCCATTTTCAGACTGTAATATCTCTAAAACTAGAGCTGATGGCGAAAAACGGATGATAGATTTGAGTTTAGCACACGAAATTGCCTATGATTCGAGTCTTGCTTGCTCGTTCCTGAACTCATGTAGGTCTTTAAATCGATAAAAGCTTAAAAATCAACCGATTTTTGGGGGGTTTTCAGCTATTTGTCGAGTAAAAAAGGCATATTTTGAAATCTTAAGGGGCAGTTACCTGTGATATTTTATTAAAAGCAACCCTAGAGAGTCAAAAGAAATCTTTTAAAGGCGGTGAAACCACGTTTGATACGCGAAATTCTTGATCATTTGTTGACTTTAAAAAAAAAAACGTGTTTCTTACATAAAAAGCGGCCGCGGGGTCTGGAGGTACCATTTTAAAAAAAATTCCGGGACGTAGAAATACTTGTGTGGGTATCCTCTACAAGATCCACGATACCCATTTTGAATATCTGACAAAAAAAAAAATTATTAGACACCCCTAATGTACCTATACAGTTTCTTAGATCGTGTCCAAACATAAAGTTCGCGCATGGGTTGCCTACAAAAAAAGTGGGTAGTGGGCCCTTCATAGGGTTGCCACGCTTTAAAGATCAAGTTTTGCGTTTATTCAATTATCTGATTGCGCTTATGTGGTAAGCCATAAGGATATTCAAAAAATATATTATGAAAGGAAATTTAATTTAAAAATTTTCAAATACGGGATTTTTTGAAATTTTTTAGCAGGGTAAATTAGGGTGAACGTATTAAAAGGTCGAAATCTTATTTTCTAAACGGTAAGTCATAGCAAAATGATTTTTTTTTGCAATCGATAGATTTTATTGAATACATGAAAGTTATACATGACAACAAAAATTTTCAAAAATTTACAACTTGAAATATAAACGTTTGAAAGTCGAAAATGGCGGATTAGATGTTTGAGAAAACATTTACTATAAATCAGTGTGATGTTCTATTGAAATATTTGGTATGCTGTTATGAATCTGATTAACAAAAAAATAACAGGTTTCTACCAAATTTTTAATTGAAGCTTTAGTTTTGGCAGAGAGAATTTTTGAAAAAATATTTTTTTTTTACTTTTTAAGTTGTTTTATTTTTATTTTTGTACCCTTTGGTATTTTCTTTGAAATTAACATCAAAATGCAGATTATTATACTATATAAGCATGATAGTACCAGGATTTGTACAAAAACTTGGTTAAAACTCAGGGTTGCCGCGTTTAATATTTCTCTCCGCGTCAGAGAAAACAGGTATGTACTCCTCTCTGCCCTACAGGTGCCTATAAATTTGTTTCCTTTGGAATATCTTAACAAAATTATCATTTTCCCAGTGTTTTGTCAAAAACCTTTCCAAAGCCTCCTTAAAACATTAATGAAGATAAAAAAAATTAAAAAAATAAAATTAGCTACTTCTATTTTAGATTGTTTGTTAAGCTTTCCAAGTTATGATGGATGGAATATTTGAACCTAAGGTCTTAAATAGCAGTCAAATATGATGTGAATTTCAGATACATTAATAAAAGACAGTTTGATTAAAAGTTATTGAGGTACTTTATCAAACGTGTGTAGCATAGAGGATCCGAAATATGCGAGATGTAAAGCACACTCCGATAACAAAGGTGCAGTACATGCATCTGAAATAACTACATATACATTACATACATATATTATAGACATCTGTATGACACAGAGTAATAAATGATTTCTCTGACGCAAAGAAAATTATTACAGTGTGGCAGCCCTGAGTTTTAAACAAGTTTTTGTAGAAATCCTGGTACTATCATGCTTACATAGGAGAATTATATGCATTTTGATGGTAATTTCAATGAAAATAACAAAGGTTACAAAAATAAAAATAAAACAACTTATAAAGTAAAAAAAAAAATATTTTTCAAAAATTCGCTCTGCCAAAACTAAAGCTTCAATTAAAAATTTGGTAGAAACCTGTTATTTTTTTTTTGTTAATCAGATTAACCTATAAGTTTAAAAAAAATATTTTTCAAAAATTCGCTTTGCCATAACCAAAGCTTTAATTAAAAATTTGGCAGACACCTATTATTTGTTTATTAATCAGCTGTTACGAGAGATAGATGATAGATACACCCCTGTGATACACTGGCTCGTAACCCAGCTTCATAACAATATACCATATATTTCAATAGTCACACGTCACACTGATTTATAGTAAATTTTTTTCCCAAATATCTTATTCGACATTTTTGAATTTCAAACGTTCATATTTCGAGATGTAAATTTTTGAAAATTTTTGTTGTCATGTATAACTTTCATGTATTCAATAAAATCTATCGATTGCAAAAAAATCATTTTGCTATGACTTACCGTTTAGAAAATAAGATGTCGACCTTTTAATACGTTCACCCTAATTTACCCTGCTTAAATTTAAAATTTCAAAAAATCCCGTATTTGAAAATTTTTAAATTAATTTTCCTTTCATAATAAATTATTTTGAATATCCTTATTAGTCTAAGAAAGATAGGATCGGACCAGGGACAAATTAATTCATGAAATTTTATTTCTGGTATCGAAGCAGAATTTTATCCTCAACAACATATCCAAAGTCTTCCAAAATCCCCGCATTGGCTTTTTGTATAGGCGCATTTTAAAGAGGTGGAGAGGGGAGGGAGGCGGGAGCTTGTCAAGCTGAAATATTTGTGGTAATACAATCTAATCATATGACACATGTTTTAAGGGTGCTTTTCAACGTTGATTCTAAAGAGGCCAACACTAAAAAGATATATTTATCCTGTGGAAAGTTAATGTCATTTTTTTTAAAAGTACAACAAGCAATATATTACACAAAACCATTTTAAAATAATGAGATTTAAATGAAATTTGGTATAAATGTTTCATTTGGCATGTTTACTTAGAATCAAAAGAGTCCCCAAAAATATCTGTGGTGAAAGGGTGTTCTTTTGAGGGCGAGATGTTAGTGCGTCATTATTACTATAACATCTATGAATAAGTTTTGAAACTGATGAAATTTGCTAAAAATATTAAATATTGCATGGTTTCCAAGTATCAAAAGATTCCATTAAAATAACTTTATCCAAAGAGTTTTTTTTAGAGAGTTTATGTTTGACCTGCCCTTTACGGAGCAAAACGTTATCTCTTACGAAAAACTGTATTTTCGTGTAATCGAGATAGTACATAATGACATATGATATATGATTTAAAGGTATTTTTTAACGCCAAATCTAATTAAAGAAAAACCAATATGATACAAGTACCCTAACGGCCAATTTCTTCAGAAAGTTCTAACCCCTAAAACTCGGTTTATCGAGAAATTAGAACTCATTTGAGTTCTAACTCATTTCTTCACCAAGTTCTAAGGCAAAATAATTACGATTTAAATCTTAATTTGAGTTAGAACTTTGTTATATTTGGACCCTCAAATTTGAGGGTTTAGGAACTTGTAACTCGGTTTAAAAATATTTTCATTTCTTCAAAACACTTGATATTGTTCGAAATTTAAGCTTGTAACATTAAAAAGGAATGCAATTAAAATCAATTAGGGACAAATTGGCAAGTACCTACACAAGTACCATTATCGTGCAATGTTCAATGTTAAATTCCAAGAAAATTAATCGCGTGAATTTAAGGTGGAAACATTCATTAGTTTGGGTTGTACAGTTCGAAGTTGATAAAATAGATGTAATTTTGAAACATATCCAAAGATTGCGCAGCAGTGTATGGTTTATGCAAAACTCATTGCAAAACCAGCACCTGTGCAATGCAATTACATATTATGTTCATTGATGCGAGCTCGCAGAATATCAGTGCTGCTGGTATCCTACTGAAGGTGGCGAAGCATATTTGACATCGCACCTACTTAAGTTGCATACACAAGAAGTGCATCTACTAGGTATATTTTAAAAATTTAATTTGTTTTTTAATGCGTTGACAAACTTTTGTTTTTCAGCGCTTGATAAGATCTTGCAAATGGTTGCATCTCGCGACACACTAAACTTGCACCTGAGACACGCACACGATTTGTTGAAGGATGCTTCATCTAACGAAACATTGTTTATTTAATTGAAATAAAAAGATGTCAAATTTTGTTGCATCTCATTGGTGTTATGTTTTTTATTTGAGTGGTGGTTTTAAATTTTCATTTGGTGGTTTTTGCATGTTTTGATTTTTGAGCTTATTTTTTTTACTTAAAAGGAAAGGAAGCCGAAACATAAAGGTTGCATGTGCAAACTGCATCAAAATGAAAGGTACTATTTTTACTTATATCCATGTTCCAAAAAGATTTCCGCAAAATCATGCATTACCCATCACACACTTATTTTTGTACCAAAAATGTTAACTTTGATGCACTTTGTATATGTTCACTTAATATATGGAGCTCCCGGCCCTAATAACATTTTTGTACACCATACTCAAAAATCATAACACGAATAGTAACGCAGGATCACACAAATCCAATTTTAAAATACCGAAAATAAAAAAAATGTCACAAAATTCAAAAATGTGGTATTTATTTCAAATCAATAGACAGCATAACAGAAATATAAAATGCCAAAAAACGTTACCGCCAAAGCAAAACTGATAGATATTGTTAAATTTGTAAATAGAATGTCAGAAATTTGTGTCAAAACAATCTACGGGGTGCTACGAAAAATTTAAAAAACACGTTAGAACTCAGTTTCACTAAACCGAGATCTATAGTTCTAAAACTCAATAATGATTTTAGACCGAGTTTTAGGGAAATGATTTGAAGTGAAGAAATGCTCGAGTTCTAAATAATTTAAAAACTGAGTTTCAAAAATAAACCGAGAATTACTAGATCGAGTTTTAAATTGATTTTAGAACTTTGTCAAGAAATTGGCCGTAAGAAAAGTTAGATTAATTTTGAAACAGAAATTATTGTTTTTTCCGTTAAGCAGGTCAAATATTAGACCCCCAAAAAACACACTTGGACCTTAGATATTTGTACGGACTCTTTTGATCCTTGGGTGCCAATATAAATTTAATATTTTTAGCAAAGTTCATAAGTGTCAGAATTTGTTCATGGATGTTATGGTAATAATCACTCACTTGCATCTCTCCCTCAAAAAAACACCCTTCAACCAAAGATATTTTTGAGGAGAGTTTTGATTCTTTGTAAGCATGCTTAATGAAACATTTGTACTAAATTTCATAAATATCCCATTATTTTAAAATGGTGTTGGGTAATATATTACTTGTACTTTAAAAAAAGTGATGATTCCATAAAAATGACATTAACTTTCCACAGGATAAATGTATCTTTTCAGTGTTGGCCTCTTTAGAATCAGCGTTGAAAAACACCCTAAAAACATGTGTCATATTATAAGATTGTATTACAACAAATTTTTCAGCTTGACAAACTCCCGCCTCCCTCCCCTCTCCACCTCTTAAAATGCGTCTACACAAAAAGTCAATTCAGGGATTTTGGAGGACTTTGGATATGTTGTTGATAATAAAATTCTGCGTCGATACCAGCAATAAAATTTCATGAATTAATTTGTCCCCGGTTGTCCATATTAAATTTCCTATCTTTCCTAGACTATATGGCTTACTATATATAAGCGCAATCAGATAATTGAATAAATACAAAACTTGATCTTTAAAGCCTGGCAACCCTATGAAGGGCCAACTTTTTTCTAGGCAACCCACGCGTGAACTGTTTGTTTGGACACTATCTAAAAAACTGTATACCTCTTATCTGGTAAAGAGATGAGGGTAGGTCGTCCTATGCGGGCTCCCCGAACATAACTATGGCAGCTCATTCCAAATCGCTGTGTGAAAAAAGTTATTGGCCAACAAAAATTGGAATTTGGTATGCATATTATTCAAACATATAATGTAAGTATGTAGTATAGGCAATAATGTACTGGCCTTACCAATAACAACAAGACATATATTTATGTTTCTGAAGAAGTCTTTTTATATACTATAATAGCTTGCTTGACAGCTTACTTCAAATCCCAGTGTGAAAAAAGTTAATCCCTAATTATGATTGTGATGTGGTGAATTTTAGTATAGAAACAGTACATTTTGTAGGTATGTAGGATAGGCAAAAATGTGTTGGTCCAACCAAAAAAAAACGCGACGTACGTCGTTGGAAAGGTATTTTCATGGACTCCCACCAGAGGCATTCTTGTTTCTGGGGATGCATATGGCTATTTATCGGATTCAACAAATGTACCAATAATATACCATGCTGCAAGGAGAGCAACAGATAAATGAATCCTTTATGAGCATTTTTAATCGGGGGGTAGGGATAATGATCTAAGATACTGCATTAGCATACCTGAAAAAGACAAAAATAACTCTAATGGATTTAATAGAGACAAATATTGGTGGCTAGACTGGGCTGAAGGCAGTACTTAGGTTAAGCAAAACTAGGCCCCGACATGTGATCTATGATCTGACGAAGGCAGTGGGTGGGGTGGGCATTCGTATATTCCTCTAAACTAATCGGCGGACCAGCGATCACATGACGGGGCCTGGTCCTAGATTAAGTTAGGTTTAGCTAGGTTTAAGTTTGAGTTTTAATTAAAATAAAAAAAAAAAAATACGGCTGTCATATAGGTTTTATTTCACTTTTTCCTATAAACACATAAATTAGAATAGAAAAATTATGAAATAACATAACGATTTTTTTTTCAAATACAGTAGATGACGGATATAAGAAAGTCTTATATAAGAAAAACACGCTTATAAGATGGACATTCCAAAACACCATGCACATTCCCATAAAGACACGTGTTAAATAAACCTCATATAGGAAAAACGCTTGTAAGAAAAACACTGATATAAGAAACTTATTCTGCTACAAATTCCATTCACTACAGACAAAATTAAACTTTTATAAGAAATTTTTCCGTGCAAACTTTCAAATGATGCACCCTTTAATTTTCACAAAATTGCTGAACCCACCATTATTGATGAATTTCGAAAAAAAATGACAGATTGAAGATCAGCGAGAAACAAAAATAGCCCATACATTGACAGTGGATACATTTTATTTCATAGGTATTTTTATTTATACAAGAAATTTTCTTTCTAACATACATTTTATTTATATAAGAAATTTTTTTTCTTATGTTCAATTTTTTATATAAGAAAACACGCATATAAGAAAGAAATTATTGGAATTTTTTGAGTTTCTTATATCCGTCATCCACTGTACTATTAAAAAAGAAGAAAGAAAAATCATGTAATGCGAACAGTAAAGTCATTGACAAATATGTATTAATTTTTAAGTTTATTTAGGCTATAATTAACAATAATTGTCATAGGTCTAAGTGAATAAATAAACTTAAAAAAAGGTATTTTCGTGTACTACAATAGTTACCTAGACCGCACATTTCAAATCGTTGCGTGAAAAAAGTTATTCGATAATTAAGATTGTGATTAGGTACATTTAAGTATGAAATAAAAGACTTTTTCTATGATGTATATACATTTTCTATACTAAAATTCACCACATCACAATCTTAATTATCGAATAACTTTTTTGACATAGCGATTTGAAATGTGCTGTCCAGGTTACTATTGTAGTACATGAAAATACCTTTCCAACGACACGTATGTCATATCGTTCTTATTGGTGGGACCAGCACATTTTTCCATATACTATATACCTACAAAATATACATTTTCTATACTTAAATTAACCACATCGCAACTTTAAGTAATGAAAAACTTTTTTTCACACAGGGACTAAAAGTAAGCTGTCAAGATAGCTATTGTAGTACATAAAAAGACCTTTTCAGAAACATACTGGGGCATATTCATAGTCGCAGATAGACCCAGGTTTAACTAAACTACAGTTTAAGACAATTTTGGCTCAATGAATACAGACCGATTTTAATTACAAATTGTTGGTTTTATATTTTTATAAGATAACCAACTTGGTAGGTATACTACACAAATAGCTTCAAATATTTTGAAATGATAACCTTAAAAAAAAAGAATCAACGTCCGAAAATTCAACCAAAGCTATGTTTAACTTAGACCCAGCACATTTTTTCCTAAACTGCATACTTACAATGTTTGAATTATATGTACCAAAATTCAATCTTTGTTGACCAATAACTTTTTTCACACAGCATTTGGAATGAGCTAAAGTATTCATGGACACAAAAATTGCGTTTGGCAATAACGCCCAAGGCAAAAGCTCCCAAATCGATTTGGAATTATCGCCCAAAAAAATTCTGAGGGAATTGTTGTTATTTTTGTTTTGGACGTATTTTCCGTTTTTTGTTATATTTATGTAGATGAAACAACGCCCGAATTTTTAAGTTGAAAAAGACAAACTAGAAATAAGCCCCAAAAAATGAAAATATTGCCAAAAACAATTACAAAACAACGAAGTTACCTCCGAATGAATGCAAGGAAAGAACCACAATTTTTACAAAAACAAAATATTTGTTTGGGCAATATTTTTATTTTTGTATTTATTTTTGGGCGATAAAATTTTTTTTGGGCTCGGGTCTCGGCGGTTAAACTTGACTACTTAGCTCACTTTTTATTATGTCTTCTTTGTACTTGATTTGATTGTCTTACTTATTTTCTGTCGCTTGTAAGGCCATTTCTTCTTATACTTTACGGAAAAACTAAGTGTGAGCTATAGGTCAACAAATTATAGTTTCCTATGTTTATATTTGTTGTACCTAACGGCACCACTGCATAGCTTGTAATACGGTTTAATTTTTACAATAATAAAGAAGCGAGTGTTCTTTTATGGTCTTCGTGGTGTTAACGGTGCCCCGTTGAGCGACCCGCGGGGGTGACCGGCATGGGGTGTGTTTCAATAATATACACATGACTTGACAATCAGGTTTCTGAACGAAGGAAGAGGGGCGGCCAGTAGTAGGTGGGTCTGGTTTGTTTCATTATTAGAAACTCACCATCGAGGTTCTTGGTCGTTGTCCAGTTGCTGCCTTCAGTAGAGCTTTTCCTTTTCTTTGATCATCGTCTTGATCATTTTCACCATGCCTTGTTTTTATAGCCGTTGGTTTCTCAAATTCCTTACTTTCACCACACATTTAGAGCTTTTTATTTATTTCCTCTCTTTTGATCGTCTCACCACACCTTGGAGCTTTTATTTCTCAATGATTTGCAGGCAGTGTGGGGAACTTTCTCCATATGGTGAGTCTTTATGCTATGGTAGGTGTTATGCAGGTCCGTAGTTTAAGGGGGTAGTTTTTTAGTGCTTAATTACAATTATGTAAATATAAAATACAATCTACAATCTGTTCTATACCTTAATATCTAGGTTATAAATCTAGTGTCATACATTGTACATCGGTTGAACTACTTGGAGTTCAATAATAGTTCAATAAAATTAGGAAAAATATCTACAAACATTCAGGAGGAGTATTTTATTGTTTTATTTTAATGAGTACCTCTTGAGGATTCTAAAACCACAATTTTCCAATAAAGAAACCCTCTGCGTCGACCACCATTTTGAAAAAGGTATTTTAAAGTGTTTACTCAATTTTCTCAACCGGTATTAGTCTTAGATTAGTTATTTTTCTTTACTTTTGTAGGTTAATATGTTCCCTAAAATTTTTGTCTTAAAATTTTTGTTGATAGTTCCTTGCTTTAAAAATTTATTGTTGAAAAACCAGAAAATTTTCGTTTTAAAAATGGTTTTTCAAGTTTATCTCACCCAATGCCCAACCGAACAAAAAATTACTTTTAATACCTTTTATAGAACATTAAATTTCCTACATTTCTGTTTATTTAGATTTCATGTATGTAAGTCAAAAAACTTTCAAGTTATAGCACGACAAAGTTTCTAAAATTATATAATAAAGTGTAAATTTGTAATCGTTTTTTTTTCCCTTTTAAAAATATTTTCTTCATTTCTACTGTTTGGATTTTTAAGATTAAGATCTCAAAATTTAGTTTACAAATGTGGATAAAATTCTAAATAGAATTTATTGAGAAGGGGCAAACATTTGCATACTAAAAGGGTGTGTACATGTCCCGTCATCTTTATGTATACTATTTTAAATTCAAAATATGATGAAAAATTTAAAATTTTCAAGAAACAAATTATACACAATTATAGTAGCCCAGTCCAATTAGACAAAAAAAAAAGCGTTAACCCGTACAAAATTTTTTAACAGGTATATTTTTTAGTGCAAATGCTCAGAACAGTGGCCTTAATCAACTGTAAAAAGTCCCAAGCAATCCGCGTTGGCGTACGACCACAATCTTGAAAAAAATGAAGCCGTCTTGCACTCTTTGTTTGTGGCTAAATATCTGGAACTTGTTGCCCTAAAAAGATCATTCACATGTCAAATGGACAAGATTAGATTGACAAATTCAGGGAAGTAAACACAAACTAGTTACAGGTATTGCATGGCCATGGCTACTGTTTTGAATTAAATGAATTTAATAGAGCAAATTGCAGTGTGAATTCGAAAAAATTAAGAATGTCCCATAAATATTTACTAAAAAGCTGAAATTAAGAGGATATGTTCACAACAGTACCAATAATCATATGTATAAGTTCCCAAAAAATCTCTTTTGTGGTTAAACTGCCATTTATAAAAGAGTACCATCATTTAATTTGTCGGCTTTTGGCTATACCTTTGGGGTATATTTTTGTCCTAGAAAGATCATTCAAACATAAAATAGACATGCTGTGGGGATGGGCGTTAAAGAATAGACTCTTAATAGCTGATCCTGCTCCAGAGGATATTCTAAAAATTATATCATGCAATTGTGAATGTTAATGCGAGCGTAGCTATGTTTGCCTAAAAAGTGGTCTTAGCTACATGGCAATCTGTGGTTATTGCGCCGTCCGGTCATGGTTGCTTTAATTGACCAGAAGACATCGACGAAAACGACAGCGAAGATATTGCACTATACAAAGGTAATGATTGTAAGTAATACATGCTTGCGCAGATTAAGTGTTTTAGAGTTTCCTTTTATGTCGCCAGATATTGAGGAGATCAACCAATGCCGCTGAAAAATGTTTAAAGTTCTTTTAACAACATTCCTCCTAAATATCCAATTCGAGACTCGAATACATGTCAAAAATTTATCCACCGCAGAATTCTACTTTAGTTTCTTATAGGGCGTAGAGCTACTTTAGCGATGTTTTATTTTGTATGCGTGTAAAATCGTACTGTAGAATGGATGCTTTTACCAATAAAATACGCATTTTTTCTTCTTTTGACCAACGTTGTATTTTTCTCTGTTATCATTTTAATAATAACATGTTCTAGGGTTCCTTTATTTTTTTTGTCATAATTAATATACTTACAAAAACTGCTCCTAGCATTTTTTTATTTGAGATTCTTTTTACTGGTACTATTCTAAACATGACCACAAAATGTCAGCTTTTTAATAAATATTTCTTAGACATGGGCACTGCAACTATTTACTCTTTTTTAGTAGTTTCATTCAGAACAGTGTAGCCATAAAACACCTGTTTCGAATTTTGAGTATGCTTCGCTGATTTTAAAGTCTAAGTCTGTCCATTTTACGCTTGCATGGTCTTTCTAGAACAAAAAGCAAGATGCCGACAAATTAAGATGATGCTAGTTTTTATTTAAATGGTGGTCTTATCCCAACAGGGGTATTTTGGTAACTTATTACCACAAATGATTGTTGGTATGTTCTGAACACGTTCACTAAATTTCAGCTTCTTAAAATATATTTATGGGTATTTTTTTTCGAATTTACACTGCAAATTACTTTGTTAAATTCATTTAATTCAAAACAGTAGCCATGCAATACCTGTAACTAATTTGTGTTTACTTCCCTGATTTTGTCAATCTAGGCCTGTCCATTTGACATTTGAATGGTCTCTTTAGGGCCACAAGTTCCAGAGATATAGCCACAAACAAAGAGTGCAAGACGGCTGCATTTTTTCAAGATTGTGGTCGTACGCCAACGCGGATTGCTTTGGTCTTTTAACAGTTGATTAAGGACACTGTTCTGAACATTTCCACTAAAAAATATACCTGTACAAAATTTTGTCTGTGTCAATGTCTAATTTGACTGGGCTATAGGTATAACTTTTCTCTACATATATGTTCGTAATTTTATATTTGTTAATCTAACGGGGAACAAGTAGGGGCAGTTTAATAAAATCAATCTACGCACTTTATTATACTATTAGAAACTTTGTCGTGCTATATCTTGAAAGTTGTTTGACTTACATGAAATTTAAATAAACAAAAAAGTAGGAAATTTAATGTTCTATAAAAAGTATCAAAAGTGATTTTTGGTTCAGATGGACATTGAGTGAGATAAACTTGAAAAACCATTTTTAAAATCGAAAAAAATTGCTGGTTTTTCAACAGTAACTTTTTATAGCTACCAAAAAAATTTAAGACAAAAATTGTAGAGAACATGTTAACCTACAAAAGTAAAGAAAAATAACTAGTCTACCACTAATAGCGGTTAAGAAAATTGAGTAAACACTTTTAAACACCTTTTTCAAAATGGCGGATGACGCAGAGGGTTTTTATTATTGGAATTTGTGGTTTTAGAATCCCCAAGAGGTACTCATTAAAATAAAAGAATAAAATTCTCCTCCCGAGTTTTTGTAGATATTTTCGATTTTTTGTTTGGATAGTTTGATTGGACTATTATGTTAATCATGTATTTTGTTCGTGTGAGCAGTTTAGCTGACCAGTCATCGTGTAGTCATCATTTATTTCGTCGTCTTGTTTCGTTTTTGTTTGTTTTTGATTATTTTGTTTGTTTAATTAATTGTGTTTAGGTTGAGGTAGGTTAGCTACACTCCACAATATACATGTTAATTTATTTAAAATTCATTTTATTTTATTATAAAAATTAAAAATAAAATTTAACTTGACGGCAAAAGTAGGTAACTATTTAAATCTATAGCCCAAGCAAAAACAACGCTGTTCTCAAAGAATGTAATTTGTGTTAAAGGTCTAAATAAATTTAACACCCCTGAAGATGTTGGCAAGAACACCAAACGAAACGTCGCGTCGTGAAAACTAATGAATTAGTCTTTTAATTGCTTTAAAGAATCAATGAACGAAAAGCCTAAACAAATTTTAAAATTCACATTATCAAATAACATAATTTTGATCAATTAAAATTAAAATTATTAAGATTTTTCATAGCATAATATCACGCAGGTTTGAGAAACGTCACCAGTCCAGAAATAATGAGTGAAAAATTTATATTTTGTTGATTTTTTCCTCTATTTTTTTTTATTATAACAATATGCTAATAATGCTGAATTAACACGACCCACAAAATTTATTTATTTTTATTTCTTCCATAATTTAGAAATTTATTTTTATGATAGTGTTTTGATGTGGATTAACTTGTATCTACATTTGCAAATTTCACATCCTAAGTATCTTATTTCCTACAAATTAAATTTATGTAGATTTTTTCCATTTTAGTCTTCTCAATCTATACAACAAATGAAAACTGTATATTTCACATACGACTTTTGTTTTTAATCTATATATTATGTAACAGAACTTAAAATTGGTGTTTAAAAGTCATTATTACCCAAAGACCAGAATGATTATTCACACGGAATTGAGTTTATTTTTTTTTCTTAATGCAAAATTATGAAAATATGTAATTGAAAAATATTGTTTGTTCAAAAAACTTGGAGCTACAAAAAAGCATTTAAATAAGTTATTATTCTATAGAAATTAACAACATTTTCGACATAAGATCTTCAATAATTCTGTATGCAATGAATTTCTTAGACAGTCATATTTCTGATGCCGAAACAAAAACACGCGTCATAAAATGTGCACTTGTTATTTTGTATCAGTATAGTAAAATTAAATTTTGTCTGGGCTAATGAAAGACAAGAATGTATCCCCTTAAAACTTACCGTTTGACAACTTTTTGTAAACATTATTGCTATAGCTTTTGTCGTTCGAAAGGAGCGAAATGCTCAAATCCATTTTATTCGGAAATGATGAAAAGGGCATTATTTTGTTAATTTCTTCCGATCCCATCAGCCTTTTGGATCCATCTTCAGTTGCATTTATAGCTGAGTACTGAGGATCCTGGCTTTGAGATTGAAAAAGTTTGCTATTAAGCACTGAATTTCGAAAGATATTCATATTATAACACTTATCAAATTTCAGTTAATTTAAATAATAATAATTGTTTTGTTTAGATTAGGCACGTTATTTTCTAAAAGATCCGCAACCGATGAAAGCAAATAAGTTAACTGATCTATAAAAATATTTTCGTAAGCTATTTTATGTTATTTCAGCACAAATTATTTAAACAAATTCATAAAACCACCTCGAAAATAGCATTTCTATTTTACCAGAAACAAAAGAGGAAGACAAATAAATAATAATGAATTTGCTCTTGGAGTTGAGGGCTACAACATGGCTTAAAATCTAAAGATAATAAAAGTCTAAAATAAATTAAAATTCAATGACACTCACATATGATCAAATACCATAACACAGAAGAATTATATTGCAGAATATTATTGCGTTCTTATAAAAAATTGTTAAATAAGTCAAAAGTACCACCAAATTAGTTTGTTTGTTTATAAAAAAATGTCTTTTTATCTAAGTTTTAAATTCAATATTGCATAAGTACTTCTTAGTAGGTAGTACTTCTATGCAAATGCAAAATAATATCGCCCTTTGGGATAAATGCTGCAATAACCAAAAATAAGGTAACACAAAATTTTTTTTTTGCTAAAATCTTTAATGCAATTTTATTGAAACTACTTAAGTCATAACAGACGCAAATTTAAACCAAATTTTGTAAAGCTGTTTTCGTTTTAGATGGGCTACAACAATAACCAGGGCCATAGTTAGAGTTTGTTGGGCCCTGGGGCAAAACCAAAAATGGGGCCCTATATTTCAATTACCACCTTAATATTGGTTAAATGAATTTAAAAAAAAAGTTCTAAATTATTATATATGTGTATTAAGTTGATAACACTGCTAAACAAATTAGTCACATACACCAACCCACTGATCTATCAAACTCAACCGCCAGACGTTGCATGGAGCCATTGCTCCTACGGGCCTGGTCGTGGGGATGATTTAAACAGTGGAAGTAAAGAGAAGGGACCACGCCCTTGAAAAGACGATGGTGCGTTGACCTCTCCTCAACCTGTTGATTGTGCTTACAGACACTTCTTCAGTACCTTGAAGACTAATCTGACTGAACGGGGCAGACGCATGCACCAACCACTGATCTATCAAGCTCACCCAGCGGACGTTGCATGGAGCCACTACTCCTACGGGCCCGGTGGAGAGATGATCTTTCCGGTGGGGGTAAATGAGGGGATCACGCCCTAAGACGACAATGGTGCGTTTAACTCTCCTCAACCCGGTGTTAATATGCCGTCAGACAATTCTTCAATACCTGGATAGCTTCACCGAGTTAACTAGGCAGACACATACACCAACCACTGATCTTTCAAACTCATCCACCAGACGTTGCACGGAGCCACTGCTCCTACGGGCCTGATGGGGGGATGATTTAATCAGTGGGGGTAGGGGGGGTCACGCCCTTAAAGGACAGTGATACGTTGGTCTCTCCTCAGCCCGGTGATTGTGCCGACGACGTAGGTTTACATGACAGAACGGGGTAGACGCAGACACCAACCACTAGTCTATCAAACTCACTCACAAGACGTTGAATGGAGCCACTGCTCCTACGGGCCTGGTGAGTGGATGATCTATTCAGAGGGGGTAGAGGTAGAGATCACGCCCTTAAAAGACAACGGTGCGTTAACCTCTCCACAACCCGGTGATTATGCGCAAACAAAACACTTCTCCAACACCTTAATAGGACCAACTTAACAAAGCTACCACATACACCAACCACTGATTTATCAAACTTACCCGCCAGACGTTGCATGGAGCCACTGCTCCTACGGGCCTGGCGGAGGAATGATTTACCTGTTAAGGGTAAGGGAGAGGCTCACGCCCTAAAAACACTATGGTGAGCTGGCCTCTCCTTTGCCCGGTGATTGTGTCGACGGGCTCTCCTTATCTGACCTAACTGGACAGTCGCTGGCACCAACCACTGATTTATCGAACCCAGCGCCAGACGTTGCATGGAGCCACTGCTCCTACGGGTCTGGTGTGGGGTTGATCAGTCCAGTGAGGGTAAAGGAAAGGGACACGCCCTTAAAAGACAATGGTGCGTCAACCTATTCTCAACCCGGTATTTACACGGCGACTGACACTCCTTCAATCAATTTGTAGACGACTTTTCCAAGCTTCAGCTTGTAAGAACTGTATTGACGCCCTCTACGGGCTATGTGATTGGATTTATCATAGGTTTCTTTTATGGGGATTAATCCCCAGGGTATCACAATGGATCTACACTGATCTAAGTGTGACGGTAACATGATCAACTGTCAGCCCACTAACCTAACCTAACCTAACCTAAGTTGATAACATTATTTACTATTTGCAGAAATAGAAGGTTAGGTAGGTACTAATATGATTTTTGTCTGCATCTTGCAGAAAAGAACTCAACAATTTCTTTTCTCAAATCTTTTTGCCGTGTTCTTAGATTTGCAATCGATGTCAATGATAAATTGCTAAGCATTTCTTGTTCCATGGTGCTTCGCAAGTAAGTGTGTAAGTGTGGTAACAGGAACAGATAAAAACATTATAGGAGCAGTGTTACATCTGAATAGCTCGAAAATAGTGAAGAATTTTTTAATGATCAAAAAAGATGTCATTTCTTTAACCTTTTTAATGGGACTTATATACTTATGTCATTCAAAAATGTAGAACTGATAAAAAGCAACTGAGCAGACAAATCAGACGATAAAAATGAAAAAAAAAAAAATGACGAATATGAAAAATCAACCCTTACTTTCTTTTTCAAAACGCACTATAATTTTTAACCCATATTGCAATGATCGAAAAAATTTAAAAAAATTAATTGGTAGAAAATTTTATTTCCTAAAATTTTAACAAAATTTGTTTTTATTTTGATAAAAACTTTGTGAGTTACTTGTGAAAGTAGAAAAATAATTGACATGTGAAAGTAGTAAAAATAATTGAATATAAGTGCATAAATTTCCAATTGGTGTATTACATCGGTTGAATTAATTCACTACACAGGTAGTGCATTTATTATTATATTTTATTCGTCAACTGGATATTAGTTGCAGTGACTCAAAAAGTGGGATTGAGCTTAACTAAGCTAACTTTACAAAGTTAATACCGATTGGAACGAAATATGAGAATATCTCCTTTGGGGGGCACCTAGCCGGAGCCCCTGCGGCGTTGGCCCGGTTTTCCCATAGGACGCTACGGCCCTGACGATAACTTCAATTTATCCTTAATTTCATAAACCAAAATTGAAGCAAAACGGTCTATATCTATACCTTATTTTGGCTTGTGCCAAAAACATACATTTTAAAAAGAAGATAAGTACTTATATTTACAAAACCTTTGCGTAACAAGTCAGCTGTAAAAAGAAGTGCGATCTAAAAGTACGGCAAGTTCTAAGTTCATTACTGTTAAATATCAAATATTTTAAGTAGAGTAATATCGAAGAACCTCAAAATTGTTAGATAAATCTGTTACTTAATGATCGATCACTGACCTACATTTTGTACGTTCACAATCAGAACTTGAAGCTTCTGATTTTATTGATACTTAAGTTAGAGGGACGTCGAAAATCGCCTGAATTTGATCCTGTTAAAATGGTGAAGTGCCAGAACTTGGCTGGTTAAACTTACAGTTGGATTAAACTCTTCAAGATACTGCTCTCCACAGTTATGCCTACCCTGGACACTATATGAGGCTGCGAGTGCAAAAGTGGCGTAACCCACTTTTTGTAATTGGATTTAAATCGACTTAATAAAGCGAGAACGTAGCTTAAAATTGACAATGTGGTGGTAGTGGTTCTATAACATTATGATATCACTAAAAAAGTTTTAAAATTAATTTAAAATATAAATTATTAATAAAAATTACTTTAAATTTGTTTTTTTTAATAGCTTAAACAGAAAGAGCTAAAAAAAAGTATGCCATCTGATTTTTTTGATAAATATGAATTTATGAAAAAAAAATTCAAATATCGTCAGAGCGGTTTTCTTAAAAATTAATTTTGTATATATAAAAATTCTTGAACATTTTTAAAAATAAAATTTGGTATGCCAAATTTTAGAATTAAATAAAATACAATTTTACACAAAATTTAAAAATAATATTCGTTGATCGGTTTTTAAGATATTGAATTTTCAAAAAAAGTTCAATAGTTTTTTAAAAATCCAAAAATTATTTTTTCGAAAAATTGTATATGCAAAATTGTTCAAATTGTAAAGGAACTCTTACACAAAAAAATTGGTTGATATCGGCGGGCGAAGCCGTTAACGAGAAATTTGAAAACCAAAAAATCGGTTGTATGACAGGCACAGTTAATAACCGTTATAAAAAAAATCTTTTTCTACTAAAATATTAATTGTAGTAATTATAGTAGCTCATATTTTTTTTTTTCCAAAATCGTTAGCGCAGTTTATGAAATAAATCAATTTTTGTATATTGCTAAGTAACGTTATTTTTTGAGCTAAAAAAAATTTCAATTTCCCCTCTAGGGAATCCGATAAGAACCTTTTTGGGCTGCAGGTCGGAGTATAGACAGACGGACAGACAGACAGAATTGCGAGACCCACTTTTTTTTTTGCGATCTCTATCATAGTAATGTTAGGGAAAATTATTATCTCGAGTTTTGTTTGCACGAATCCTAAACTTTCCCTATACTACGTATATGTTTATCGCAAGTAAAAGTGAGAGACAAAAAATAAGCCAATTTTGCAAAATAGAGTTAGGTACGTCACTTTTGCACTCACAGCCTCATATAATACTCCAGCACGCGATCGATGAAATCACATTATAGATAACGCATCTACTATAGGAAATATGGCCTGTGCAATTCCCGGTCTCAAAGTTCTTCAATGTCCAAATTTCTAGAAGTTCTATACAAGTAAACCAAAAACAATTCCAATATTAATTACGAAATCTAAAAACTGCATTCTTTCAATTTAATTTTTGAAATTAAAAAAAAACAATACAACACTACAATAAATACAATTAAAAATCGTCAAAAGTAAATCAAGAGTGACAAATTATTTAAAATTAACCTGGCTATCTACATAAAAGATGACACATTATCAAATTTCTAAAAAGATAGCCTTGTGCCTAGTTTCCGATAAAGAGCCCATGGCATATTTTTGAATATCACGTGGTAGAGCTGAATCAGATTTTCATAGATCTTGATATATAGAGCTCCTGATAATGATTGTTATCAAATTTTATCATATATGTATAGCTTTGAAGCCGATGAAAAGGGTTACGACTTGAAGTTCTTTGTTTTGTTTTTTTTTTTTTTTTTTTCAAATTCGTTATATGAAGATTTGGTCTGTTGTCGATCTACTGAGTCGGCATTGTCATGCTTCATTCCATTCATGATGACCTGTACTTCTTGAACCCTACCAACAAACATATTACCCCTTTATTTGAAGAGCTCTACTCGCCAGCCATTACAGTGGCATCATTGTTTTTGTTAAGCCTTTTAATAGCTTAGCCGACCTCTTCTATGCCTAGTGTCTCAACGTTACCGGACCAGATGAAAACCCTAGGCTCCTGAGGTGATTTTAAATCGAAAAACTTAAGAGGTAATTTTCTCGTTTTCACTTCCTTTTCGACTTATAACAAATTTTTAGATTTTCAGTCCCGTTTTTTTAACAAATCTTCAATTCTGTTTATGTCGATCACTCGGAATATGATGTGTTTGTTCAATTTCAATTCAATTTTCAATTCAAATATTCATTTATTGCAAGTTATTATTATAAATTTGCAAAAGCTTTTATGAATTTTTAAGCAATGGCTAGCCGTCAGCTCGACTGGAAACTTTAAAATATTTAATACAATTGAACAAGTATGTATAATGGTATAAAAAGTAAAAAAAATGAAAAAAGATTTGATTAAATTTTATAAATATTTGCATTATGATTTATGTATATTCCGTTATTATAAGCGTTCTGTAGCGGTAGATAGCTCTGACAAATTTGACAAGGTTTTCCCAATCTGATCCATTTAAAATTTCAATCGTTTCTTGTACTGATAGGGTTGGTTGACCAAAGCAAGCTCTTCTTTGCTGGTTAAAAATTGGACACACACTGATGAAATGAAAGCAATCTTCTTTAGCTCTCAAGTTACACAAATTGCAAAATTGGTCAAAGCTTCCGTTGTATGGTTTTCCATTTAAAAGTAGAAGTTCGCATCTTGATTTAAAAATTAGGGAAATATCTTTATAGGAGAGAGAATCTTGGAAGTAGTTCTTGTCACACAAGTTATGATCAAGCTGGCTATAGAGTAATCTGCTCTCCGATTGACGGGCATTTTCATCATCTGATCATCTGATTTCGATTAGAGTCTTCAAGTTTTTGAATGATTTCGTAAAACTTCGTTTTCATCTGACCAATATTATTGAGATTGAATTCCGAATTTCGTAGAGCAACATTTTTTTAAATAAACGAGTTTCCCGTAGACCAAACACTTTAATAAATAATCCGCCTGTAACTTTAGATCTGTACCGCATAAAAAAGAGAAGATTTCACGACTGCATTGAAAATATTATATTTTGTTGAAAGATTTATGTGATCGTTAGAGAAAATCTTTTTCCAAGCAACATTAATCAAGCTTTGTGAAGTTTTTGCTTTTTCTGCAAGGTGCTTGCTAAAATCCAGGGTTGGGTTTAGTAGAACTCCCAAATACTTGTATTCTTTCGATACTTCTAAACGACTTCCATTAAGTATCCAGGTGTTCCTTACTTCACTCCGAGTGGAACGCGAGAAGACCATTAATTTTGTTTTGTCAGTGTTGATGACTAAACCCCACTTGTCACAAAAGTCCGTAAGACGATTTACCATCAGTTGCAGGGTTTCTGCTGATTCGAATAATAAGAGATGGTCATCGGCATAGAGCAATACATTTATTACGATACCAGCAATTCGGACACCTCCTGGAATGTGCGAAGCTATATCATTAATAAAGAGAGCAAATAGAAGAGTACTGAGAAGACATCCCTGCCTTACTCCAGTAATTGATTTAAATGGTTTTGAATATGTTTTGCCATCCCAGACTGCAGCTTCAGTATCTGTGTACAAACAACGGATTATTTGGATGAATTTTGTTGACACTCCAAGTCGAGAAAGTTTAAAAAGTAAAGCATTTCGATTCACCAAATCAAATGCAGCTTTAAAATCGACAAAAAACGTATATACTTTTTTGTTCCTGGCTTGAAATGCTTTTACTATTGATGTTAAAGTAAATATGTGGTCAACCGTCGAATAGTTCTTTCTAAAGCCCGCTTGAACCTCCGTAAGAATGTTGTTTACATCCACCCAATTTTCAAGTCGGTTAATGAGAACACCACAAAATATCTTCGGAATGACATTCATGAAGGATACGCCTCGGTAGTTTTCAACTGCATTTAAATCACCTTTCTTATGGATTGGAAAAATTATCGATTTTTTAAATGAGGACGGCACATCCGCATTTTCAAAAATCTTATTAAAAAGTGTATGTAGATGGTTATAAAAAGTAGAGGATACATTTTTAAAATATTCGTAGGGTATCCCATCTTCACCTGCGGCTTTTCCGTCCTTGGCTCTTTGTAGAACGAGTTGTATTTCATTGACTGATATAACTGAGTCCAATATATCATCACAAACGAGCGGCTGTGCATATGAGAAATTAGTTGTTGGGTTGATTTGAAGAAGATTTTTGAAATATTCAGATAGATCATCTGCAGAAACACTTACGCCTATAGAGTTGTGTGAACCGTTAATTTCGTTTGCCATTTTCCAGAACTGCTTTGTGTTTTTGGTTTGACTGAGTGATTGGGCTTGCATGGATTCAAAATTGGTTTTTTTAATGAAGCAGATTTTCTTATACTTGTCATTCACTTGTATGTACCATTTTCGAATTGGATCACAAGAACATCTACGGAAGGCTTTCAATAGTGCGAATAATTTCTTTCTGGCATTAAGACATTCTATATCAAACCATTTTTGAGTAAAAGAATTCGTTGAATTTGGAGTGGGGTTGATTGCAGAATATCTTATGGATTCTGTTAATTGAGTTGTGAGTGCGGCAGTTGACTGATTAGTTGGAGGGGTGTGTGAAAGGTAATCATCTAAATAGTGTTGATATGTTTCTAAATTGGGAGTTTTCCATTTTAATCGGGGCATCAAACTATGGGATCTCTGTTGTGGTTCAAAGTGAGATTTCCATTCCACAACTAACGGCATATGATCAGAAAATTGTTTACTCAAAACTTCAAATTTGCTTATAAGATGGATCCAAACGTTATTTACAGTATCGTGCAGTAATCAATCACCGATTTGCCTTGGCCACCAACAAAAGTGAAGTGCCCTTCGGAGTCACCTTCCGTGCATCCATTCAAAATTATACTATCATACATTTGTAGCATTTCTAATAATCTCGTTCCGTTTTGATTGTAGATATTATCCTTGGATATTCTATTATAATAATTTGATAGTGCTGGGTAAGATATAGCCATTTGAGTTGTAACTTGGTTATCGCTTATTCTGGCATTGAAATCACCGACCAACATTACGTTTTTGCTCGATAGATCACACATTAAATTGCGCAGTCTGTCAAAGTCTTCGGTCCATTTGTTGATGTGTATATATAGTAGCTGCTAAAAATGATTTTAAAATAGATCTACTTTTCGATGTACAAAAATGCTTGTTTGCACTAGCTGTTAACAACTTTTATTGCTACTTCTCGATATCAGTGAAAATTACATTTTACTGAAATAACAGGTAAAACGCTGTTTATCAAGCTTCTGATTCTTTTGCCGATAAATACAGCATTATTTGGTGAATACATGAAATTTTTTTTTTGTTTTTGTCTTTTCGTGTCAACAAGTTAACAATTATTATTTGTTCAATTTGGCGCCATAAATCCCTAAAAAAATATTAGCAAAACCAATTTTGTTTGCTTTTTTTTTTGTTAATTTTTCTGATCTGGGTTTATAATTTTCAAGTAAACAACCCTATTTAAATACTTTTTTTTTATCTGTTTCGCAGTAATCAATCGAAAAAAGGTATTTACTCTTTTCTTAAAGCAAAGTCGTATTACCATTTTCCTTGAACCTGATGTTATCTTGTAAAATACTTGCATAATACTATAGAATACCAAATGTAAATATCAGTAACTATATTTCAAGCTTAGACTTAAAATACCTTGCGAATAGGTGTACCAGAAGTTAAATGTCATTCAAAAGAAATAATGCTGCAAACTTTCAGGGTCAATAGTAAGCATGTTCATATATTGAAGAACAAAGACAACAAAGAAAGCCTACAAAGTCTAGGTCAAGTTGCTATTCGACCCCAGTAGCAAAGGACATTACAACAATTCACACACAAACACTTAGTTTCTTGTTTTTTTTTGTTGTCTATTTAATTTTTAACTTAGATATGTGTGTTATGTGAGTCCTCTCAAGGTCATTATGCTCTTCATCACCATCACCAGGTTGTGTTCTAGTTCTCATGCCATTGTATGTACTATGAATACGTGAACAGTAGGTACATTAAGCAAGGATATGAAATTCACATATCAGATAACCCCCTGACGTTTCTACATTTGTTGGCTGTAGTCTAGGTGTACGAAGGAAGGAAGGATATTTTAAATGATTCATCCTATAATGTGCATTATAGGCTTTCGCAGAGAGAGCAGGTTGTGCATGGGCATTAATTAATTTTATAATTCTTATTAAAATGAATATGGGTGTGTAAATTTAAATAAAAATTCAAAAAGTCCAATATTGTTTGTTTTGTCTCTATAAATAGACAATTTTACCTACCTTCGGATTTGCCATGGTGTCCAGCTGAATCCTTTGGTCGAATCAAATCCGTTGACTTGCAACCTTGGATGTAGGTGTCGGTTGACACACTCATCTCAGTTGTGTTTCTGAGATCCATTTTTAATGTTTGTTTAAAAATAAAATTAAAATAAAATAATGGGGGAGTTCGAAAAGGAGCTTAAGTTTTGCTCTTCTTCAACTTCATTGGGTTGATTAGCTATACAATACTTAATGGTTCTGAAAATAAAAGGAAAAAAAAAAACAAAATTAGTTTCAGATTGCTTAAAAAAGTGTTGGGAAAATTATTAAAATTAAAAAAAAAAGACTAGTGGACCCGTGCTTACGTTGCTTCCCTTAATGTTCCAAGTCAAAAGTCTAATCGTTTAAATTTTGACTTAGTTTATAATGTGGCAGAAAGTACCAATATCCCCTAATAAGGGTTTACTACACTTCAAATGATTGAACTAAGTGTGCGCGAGTTACATACCTCAGACGACACATGCCTCAACCCAGGTCATCGGCACCAACGGCACCAACAACCATCATCAGCAGTATCCCACAATTAATTTATAAAAGCATTTCATAAGATCTTATTTCATTTTATTTCATATTTGCAATTCTATTTCACATTTTCCTTAAACGTATTTCTGTTTGTAAAATAGCCGATTCATCATTTGATTGATATAAAAATTGTAATGCATAGCATAAGAGTTTGAGTTTGATAATAAACACAGCACTGAGCTGTTCATAAAACAAAGGTTGATTTTTTTTATTAAGCGCTACACTTCCTACCTTAACTGGCGCAGTCGAACGGAACGAGTTAAGATTATATCGACGGTTAATCGGAAAATCCAACTCGTAAAAGAACTCTAATATAATACAAGTGTAAACGGAAGAAAAATTCGAAGGTTCATCGGAAAAATATACCATAGCTAAAAAAAAAAAAAAAAAAAAAAAATATAGTCAATCTTTCAACAGTTCAGTGCAAGTGATAAAAACACTGTCGAAGGCAAATCGAAATAAGTGTGACGGGATAACTTTTTTGAGAGCAAATTCGAAGGCAAATCGAAATAAGTGTAACGGGATAACTTTTTTGAGAGCAAATCGAGATAATAAACACTAATATACGAGGAAAATTTTTTTTTCTCCGAGAGTGAATCTAAAACGTCAACGAGATAAAAGATAATATTTTTTTTTTTCGGGAGCAAACCGAATATTGTGAAAATAATATCAGTGCGATACATAGACACTCATCGAGACATCTAAAAGTGCAAACAAAAACCTGGAGGAGCAGCTCAACAGTATGAACAATAAGAAATTTTATATCACGTAAGTCGAAACAACGAATTTCATCCCATGCTCCCATTTAAAATCCCAAAAATTAAAAATAATCCTTATCCACCTCAAAGGAAAAAGTTAGTCAACTCCAATAATTTAAGCATAGGAATAAATAAAGAATTTAACTTTGAAAATATAAATTTAAATATTGAAAAATCTGAAAGAGATAATTTAACTAAAAACATTAGCAAGCATTTAGATAGTGATAGTGAAACTTATTTAGAAAGTAGAATTAATCTAAACATAAAGAGAACTATAATGTTGAATGGTCAACAAGAAGACCCAGCAGCAGCAGCAGCCGCTGCAGCAGCAGCAGCCGTCGCTGCATCAGCAGCAATAGAACTCATGAACTCACTTAGAGTTCCAGAGATAGTCAAGGACATTCCAACCTTCGATGGAAATCCAAGACTTCTCTTCGATTTTATTAAAAACGTTGAAGAGATATTATCTCTTCTCGAGGGTATCGATGGCACAAATTTGTGCAGGGTCATACTCCGAGCCATAAGGAATAAAATCGTTGGCCCAGCCAACGAAGTCCTCAACGTGTACGGGACAACGTTATCTTGGGTCTCTATTAAAACGAACCTCATAAATCACTATTCGGACAAACGGAACGAAACGTCGCTCATACGCGACCTTCACAATTTAAAACAAAATAGCAAAACCTTAGAAAATTTTTTCAGCGAAGTTATGGAAATACAAGCATCCATGAATAATCATATACAGATACATGAAAAAGAACTCAACGTGATAATTGCAAAAAATAAACTATACCAAGAAATGTGTTTAAATACCTTCCTTGCAGGACTTAGAGAACCTCTCGGTTCCACAGTGAGGGCAATGAAACCTTCAACCCTATCAGAAGCCTTTGCTTATTGCACAAAGGAACAGAACATTTCATATATGAAACACGAACCATTATATTTCCAACAACAAAAGAAATTTGTGCCCCCCGTTTACCAATTCAATCCACAACCTCAAGTCTTTCTCAGAAAACCACAGACACCAAACCACACCGTTAACTTCAACTCACGTTATAGACCAGGGCAACAAATGTATAATTCTCTTAACCCTTTTAACCCACAAACAAGACAAAATCAACATCACTTAAATCCTATACCAGGACAAGGTAACCACCATTTTAACAGACCTTTTAAAACGAACCCCGGCTCTGGCCAATTCTCACATAGACAACATATAGCTCCACAAGAACCTATGGAGGCAAGTACCACGTACTCCAAACTCCAATCCCCAACACAACACAGTTTAGGTCTACAAAACACCAGAACACCCAGCAACTTTTTCAAACAAGCAGGTCCTTCTAGAGAACTGCATAACATCGACATAGAACACCCAGGTACTTCAATACATCCTGAATATGGGAACCCGTACGAGCCCTTTGACAACCTGGACCTGGAGATCGAAAACCCATACCAAAATCTGGACAGGTATTATAACGAACAGTTTCAACAAGACCTCGAGACGTTCCAAGAAATTAACCACCCAGAAGATACCGAAAATTTTCACGAACCAGCCTCTGGGAACCAATCGGATATATAAACATCAATAAACATGGAAATATTTTACCATATGTAAATATTTCTTCACCTTTTGGAAGACCACTCAGATTCCTAATAGATACCGGTGCGTCTTCATCTTTCATTAATCCTGAGTTTGCAGACCCTCAACTTCAAATCCCCATCAATAATACAGTTATAAAAACAATTTTTAAAGAACACACAATAAATAGAGCGATAACATTTAACTCTTTTTCAGAATTCCAAACACATGGTACATTTAGATTCTTAATATTCAAATTCCATGGATACTTCGATGGCCTTATCGGTTTAGACATTTTGACACAAATTAAAGCAAAAATAGACTTGGAAAAACGAAAATTGATAACAGAAAATTCCAGTATTTCTCTACTCTTTAAACCAAATTCTACATCATCGCAATACATTATTCCCCCATACTCAAAAATGATATGTCGCCTCCCAGTAAGCATACGAAATGGTGATATTTTCATAAGACCAACAGAAATCAAACCAGGCGTTTCCATTTCAGAGGGAATATATGTCGCTAAAGATTGGTATAGCATCCTTGAAGTAATTAATACTTCAAACCAAGAACAGACTATTTTTCTGGAGCGACCCATGAAAGTCTGTCCATATTCAAATACTGAATTTTGCGAGATTAATATAACAGAAACATACTCACAATCGCATGACAGGAAAATACCCGATACTGAAATAGTAAATTCATTAAAACTTAACCACCTGAACTCTGAAGAAAAGAGATCCATAATCAAATTGTGCAAACAATTTGAAGATATTTTTTTTCAAAAAACCCAACCTCTTACTTTCACTACCGCTGTCAAACATAAAATACCAACTAACGACGATGTCCCTATATATACCAGGTCATACAGATACCCATTTGTACATAAAATGGAAGTTCAAAAACAGATACAAGAACTACTCAGACAAGGAATAATTCGTCCAAGCCATTCGCCGTGGAGTTCCCCGGTATGGGTGGTTCCGAAAGGAAAAGATATACCCACGAAAAAGTGGCGCCTTGTCATTGATTTTCGTCGTCTAAATGAAAAGACAATTAGCGACAAATATCCACTCCCGAACATAACGGAGATCCTGGATAAATTAGGGAAATGCATGTATTTCTCCACTCTAGATTTAGCGAGTGGGTTTCACCAAATAGAGATGGACCCAAAAGATATACCTAAAACGGCATTTACAGTCGAAGGAGGTCACTTCGAGTTCGTACGAATGCCGTTCGGACTTAAAAATGCTCCATCCACTTTTCAACGAGTGATGGACCATGTACTAAGTGGTCTCGTGGGAAAAGTCTGTTTGGTATATTTAGATGACATAGTCATCTTTTCAACCTCTCTACAAGAACATCTTGAAAACTTGAAGAAAGTTTTTTTAAGATTACAAGAATTCAATTTTAAAGTGCAGCTAGAAAAAACTGAATTCCTTCACAAAGAAACAGCATTTCTTGGACATATAATTTCCAGGGACGGAGTAAAACCCAATCCCGACAAGATCAAAGCTGTAAAAAATTTCCCTATCCCAAAGACGCAAAAAGAAATAAAATCGTTTCTAGGCCTCCTTGGATACTACCGCAAGTTCATTAAGGACTTTGCAAGGCTAACAAAACCACTTACAGAGTGCTTGAAGAAAGGAAAATCAATAACACTCGACAAAAAGTACGTCACAGCTTTCGAGATGTGTAAAGATCTCTTGATTAACGACCCAATTCTTCAATACCCCGATTTCTCTCGACCGTTCGTACTAACTACGGATGCAAGTAACTACGCAATAGGTGCAGTCCTATCTCAAGGCACCATAGGTAGCGACAAACCAATCTGCTATGCTAGTAGAACCCTAACTGATTCGGAATGTGGTTACTCTACCATTGAAAAAGAGCTTTTAGCGATTGTTTGGGCAACGAAATATTTCCGCCCCTACCTGTTTGGTCACAAATTCAAAATCGTGACCGATCACAGACCATTGCAATGGATGATGAATCTTAAAGATCCGAATTCAAAACTAGTTAGATGGCGACTCAAGTTAGAAGAGTTCGACTTTGAAATCGTTTACAAAAAAGGAACGTTAAACCTGAATGCTGATGCACTCAGCAGAATAAAAACCGAAAGTCAAAATGAGAAAATTGAATTAAATATAAACGAGGTTAACCACACAAATCCCAGTTCTAGTGGATCTACAATCCACTCTGCTCTTGAAAATATGAACGATCACATATATATATCTGAACGTCCCTTAAATGAATTTAGCATACAGCTCGTACTTAAGAAAACTGAAAGAGACAAACCAGTACAATTACAAATGCCATTTAAAAACAAACAAAGACGAACTTTAGAAAAACAATGTTTTTCAGAGAATGATATTATTACCATTTTCAAAAATTATGTTCCTCCAAATAAATATTGCGCTATTTATACCGATGACGATACATTCAAGACCATCCAAAGTGTCTACTCAAATTACTTTTCAAATAACAAAGCCTTCAAAGTAATTCGTTGCACAGAAATATTAAAAGATATACTTGAGAACGATGATCAAGATAAACTGATAAACGATTACCATTTAAAAAACAACCACAGAGGCATAAACGAGACACTTCTTCACCTTAAGCGTGAATTCTTTTTCCCATTTATGAAAAACAAAATCACTACAGTTATAAATAACTGCGAACTGTGCCAGAAACTCAAATACGACAGGAAACCCCAAAAAATTGAATTTCGAATCCCAGAAAATCCTGAAAAACCTTTAGATATCGTACATATCGACATCTATAGTATTAATAATCAAAAAATCCTCACGATTATAGACAAATTCTCTAAATTCGCAGCAGCGTACACAGTTCCAGTTAGAAATAGCCTAACAATAATAAAATCCCTTCTGCATTTTATGAGCCTCCACGGCATTCCAACCAAAATTATATCAGACCAAGGCGCAGAATTTACTTCTTCTATGTTCAAAGACTTCGTTAAACAATACAATATAAACCAACACATAACATCGCTTCAACAATCAAGTAGCAATTCTCCCGTTGAAAGACTCCACTCCACACTAACTGAAACATACAGAATCATTTTTACAAAACATAACGACCGAGATCATGACGACATACTCAATGAAACTATGATAACCTATAATAACTCTATACACTCTGCTACGAAATTAACACCTTACGAACTTTTTTACGGTAGAACCTACAAATTTAAGAATATTAGCTATAGCAACGTGCATGACTATCTCAATAGACTAAATGAGTTTCAGGCAGAATTATTCCCATCCATTAAAAACAAAACAGGAAACCAGATACAAAAAAATTTAAGCAAATTAAATCAGAACAGGGAAAAACCATGTAGTATAAAGACAGGATCATTTATTTATAGAAAAGAAAATAGAAGAAATAAATTAACACCAAGATTCAGTAAACATAAAGTTAAAATTAATAGGGATATAACAGTCCTTACTACTAACAATCAAAAACTTCATAAATCAAAAATAAAAAGAAGACGTAAATTTCAGGTTCACAACTCTCACCCTTCTAATAACAATGACCACAGAACAGACGATCGAAGTACACGATCTGACGAATAATCATGGCCTCCTAACATTGAAACTGGGAACGGGCAGGATGATTAAGGCATACAAAAGCCTGATTCACATCATAAGATTAGAAAAATACCAAGAAAATGTAAACGCTATAGGCAACTCTTTGGCAATTTTCAATAAAATAGACGGTTTTAATGACTCCCTTAAAATCATTAAAATAAAATATGAACAGCTGCAAGACAAACTCCAAACGCTAACACCTAATTTCAGACAAAAAAGAGGACTTATCAACGGTTTAGGAACAGTTGTAAAGAGCATAACAGGAAATTTGGATGCTGACGATGCTCTGGATATAAATAAAAAAATAGAAATGCTATCAGAAAGACAAAATGACATCGAGACACAGGAAGACGACCAGGTTAGACTTAACAAACAAATGATAGCAAGATTCGACAATATAACAAACCACATAAACACGCAGCAGAAGATTATTGAAAAATATTTAATTAATACTGAAAAGACATTAGGAAACAGAATCAGATCAGAGGAAAACTCAATCAGATATATTCAATATTTAAACCAAATAAACTTCAATATAGAACTTTTAAACAACCATTTGACCAATATCGCGGAATCTATTATTCTTGCCAAATTAAATATCATCTCAAAACACATTTTAAACTCTGATGAATTAACATTCATTTACAGTTCCTTAAAAAATCAGTCTGTAGAAATTAATTCAAACGAAAACATATACGAATTATTGGAGCTTCTGGCTTACTATAACCATTCAGATATAATATTTAATATACAAATTCCTTCCTTAAAAAATGAATCATTTTCCTTTTTCCATTTATTACCCATCCCACTCAAAAGTAAATTACTTCACATTAAACCCTTTTGTATCCTTAACCAAAACGAAATTCAATGTTTTGACAAGAAATGTGAACAAATAGAAAAAACATTCTACTGCAAAGAAGAAACGAGCCAAAACTCTTACATGGAAACAAGCTGCATCGCCAATTTAATGAACAACAAACCGGCACAATGTAAAACTTCAGATGTAACCCAAGAACAACAAATATACCAGCCAGAACCTAACTACATTCTGTTCATAAACAGTCCAGAGACAGAAATAACATCAACTTGTGGCCCCCAGGTTCAAAATCTGAAGGGTACATTTATCATTCACTTCTCAAACTGCAGCGTCAACGTCAACCAAGTGACATACGAAAGCACGAGCAGAGTTTATTATGAAGACGTCCACATTTATCCCACTTCGATCAACAAAATTAACATATCTTCGATCCAAACAATCAACCTCCAATCGCTACAAAACTTCCACTTTGAAAACAAAGAGGCAATACGTTATCTGGAAAGACGCACCAACAAACATATAATCCTTAACTACACCATCATCTCGACAATATCAACGCTAATCGGACTTGTCATCATAATATACCTCACACACCTACATAGAAGGGCCAACCAACCCCAACAACAACACTCAATACTCGATAACAATAGTCAACATACCCCAGCAATAAACCTAATGATAGCTCCGGCTAAAGACGCATACAGCCTCTTCGACCGTAGCTCTCTCCAGGGCGGGAGGAGTTACATACCTCAGACGACACATGCCTCAACCCAGGTCATCGGCACCAACGGCACCAACAACCATCATCAGCAGTTTCCCACAATTAATTTATAAAAGCATTTCATAAGATCTTATTTCATTTTATTTCATATTTGCAATTCTATTTCACATTTTCCTTAAACGTATTTCTGTTTGTAAAATAGCCGATTCATCATTTGATTGATATAAAAATTGTAATGCATAGCATAAGAGTTTGAGTTTGATAATAAACACAGCACTGAGCTGTTCATAAAACAAAGGTTGATTTTTTTTATTAAGCGCTACACTTCCTACCTTAACTCGCGCACTAGCATGTCCGTGCTTGCGCTGCTTCGCTTAGTTTTTAAATTCAAAAGTCTTATCGTTCAATTACTGACTTAAAATATCATGAGGCAGAAACTACAAATACCTCCTAAGAAGCGTATACAAGGAGGTTTTACTACTATTAATGTGATAAAACTTAGTGCAAGCGTTAGGAAAATATGGAAGGATTTGAGACGAGAAAGACATTGCTTATGAACCTCTTATTACCATAATAGGAAGGAAAAATTAATATTTAGGTGCTTTCTGATGTTATAGTTGTTTGAGATTTAAAAATGCATCTCCTTCGACTGTTTTGTTCGTGATGATTTATGTTAATGATACAATTTCCTTTCCCGACGTTTCGACGGTGGTTGCCATCTTTTTCAGGGGATCTTTTATTTACAAAAATAAATTCAATATATTATACACATGAGAACATTTGGTGTAACACTTAAGCAAACTTACATTAGGTAGATGTTTACAATTTACATAGATAAATTAACAATAAAAGTAGAAACAATAAATACATGACAATGTATTGAAAACTGTAAAGACAATTTGAAAAAGAAAATTCTAAACAAATAAAAAATTGTTATGAAATAATAAAATTACTTTGAAAAAATTTGTTGTTTTATTTAAAACACTTCAAATGAAGTTTAGTGGGCTTTAAACTGTCAGAAATTCTGCCTAGTCACTAATGAGCAGTAAACCGATGCCAGCGTCTTGTTGGATTTATACGCTAAATTGACGTCTTTTGTATTATTTTTTTTCTTTGAAATTCTCTGACACTTTGGGAACATAAGCTTTACTCTTATAAATACGTCTCTCTTCTTCCTGTAGTTTATCCACAGGAGCTTTGTGTTTTTGCAAAGTATCAAGCTCCGTATGATTTCTATTGGATAGCCATTGTCCAGGAAGAAGATGGCAACCACCGTTGAAATGTCGGGAAAGGAAATGAAATTGTTTCATTAACAAATCATCACGACCAAAACAGCCGAAGGAGATGAATTTTTAAATCCCAAACAACAATAATAAATTAACAAATTGGTCAAGAACTCAACAACAAGTGCTTTCTGATGGCCGATTTGTTATCAAAACCTCAAATAACGACTGAAGACATGGAAAACCATTAATACACAATCGATACACCTCATAGTTTTTCGGGTGATGCATAATAAAAAGATAATATGATGCCTACAATAAATGATAGCTCTTCATCGATTTTAAATATAATTCAATCAATCAATGTCGATAGCTTGGGCCAACAGACATTTTGTCTTAAATCATTCATTTATTTATAATACCTTCCATAAGTGCCTCATGAAGTGTTCGTTTAAAATATTTATTAAAAAAAATACTTTTAAATCTGATAAAGAGTAACGATTTCATTTTTCTCTTACACAAAACACCTATGAATAAAGCTACATAACTAAACCATTCTTATTATAGGTAGGTATATGTAAAATATTTTGTGAACCATTTGGTACCATTAAGTGTTATTTATGGGATCACATCATAGATTTAGAGTGCTTAACATAACCATCCTTACATATAAGTCAGGTCCTTCGGAAAAGAAAACCTTTTATTTTATTGAAATAATAAAGTGCGTTCACTTTACGTCATGACCATAATCTTAGAACTTCACGTGTTTCATAAATTTGTATAAAGACTACCATGAAAACAATAAGAGGGGTAGACAACGCTGCATTCTTAATTAATACTTGAAGAGTCCTTGTTTAAAATTCAATGGAAGTTTATCATATTCTTCAACTTCAATTGAATAAGGTACATAGGTATTGTATTATGTTTAAATATTGTTTTGTTAATGTGTTTTAACTGAACACGTATTCAATTTACATTTCAATGAACAAACTAGTTAGCATACTATTCCACCAGCCTAAGCTTTAAATTTAAACAAAGCAAAGAACAGGGCAACATTCTAAAATGCTTATGAACTTCTCTATCAGTACCTATGCCTACTCATGGTCCTAAGGGGGGCGGGCGGACCAAAGCTATGCCATAGAAGAACGTTATAAACACCGGCAGGGCTATAATCAGGAAGTCCTTTTCAGATTCTTTAGTTTTTTGAATTTTATTATGATTCTTGTTCTCCATTTACATAAAGTGTCTCAAAGAAATGTAAAGAAGAAAGCCCAAAAATGTATTGACGAAAAACCCAGAGTCGATTAAGAAAAGTCATACATGCCCGTGCAGAAAAACATTCTAGTTTTCGACATGGCACTAGAGAGTTTTAAATAGATTCTGGCAAGGCCCTAGCATGGCTGATTAATGGCCAAAACTAGGGCCTTGTCGATTATGAACCCTTTTGCCTCGCCAGAAAAACCACTCTAGCCCCGGACCATTAAAAACTAGATTTTTTTCATATTTTTGCTAGAAACATTAAAAAAGGGTATTTTAGTATCGGTTGTGATCCGATAGATCAAAAATAAAACCAGAATAACAAAAATAATAGCGCAATTTTGTATGAATTTAATATGATATTAAAGCAAATTTATTATGATACTGAGCATTTTTGTAAAATACTCGTATAATGATATTATTTGCTTTAGCATCGTGTACAAAAATGCACTTAATCTAAACTACATCCCACCACAAAAACAACCGGATATGAACCACTTGATTCATCTAAGTAAATATATAGTTTAAGACAGTAAATTATAATTTTTGATTAATTTTAATGAAAAGTTCAAAAGCATGTGTGTTCAATGTTATGACTAATTAGAAATGCATTACATAAATGTTTTTTTTTTTTTCTTATTATATACAAATAATATATCATATTTTGGTTTTTTGTTTACAGATATTCTTATCATATTATTTATATAAATTAAGTATATATAAAAGCGTATTGTGTTCAAACAATTTATAAACAAATTATGAGTACGACTCTGATATCAAAACTAAAGTATGAAAGGTTTTGTTTCTGCTTTGGTACGGCTTTGGGGTTGAAAAAAGGAATTGAAGGCAATTAACAGGCCACCACCATTACTTTAAATTTTAAATTTGTTAATGCAAACTCACGCAGACATTTTCAAAGAATTTTTTCAATGAAAGTGTGCGAAAGCCAATTGCAAGAGTAGTTTTTAATAAAGCTTTCAATACAAACTGGTAGCATATAATTCCTTGAAATCAAAGATATTGGAAATCTTGAACCTAAAAAAAGTTCCAGATATAGCGACGAATCGATTTCAATCCAAATTTATAATTTCCTTCTTTCAGGAGGGATTCAAAAGTAAATACCCATATGATTATCTTGGTAGGATTTGTCGGAGCGTGAAATTTTTAACTTTGTTGTTTTTGAAAGCAAACTGATCAATTATAATAAAACTTAAAATTTGTATTTTTTGATTCAACGATTCAATTTACTTAGTTAAAATTTTGCATATGTATCAATAACGATAGTGCTTAGTCTGATAGGATGCCGAAAACGTCCATCAAGTTCTTACTAGCGGAGCCTCACGAGAGTATGAAACATTTTCCTCGTTTAAATTTTACTTACTGAAAACTTGCAAGGGCTTGACGTATATTTGACAAGTTTTTCTCGTCTATTTTTCCCCTAAAGAAAACTGACTAGTGCCTTGTCGAAACTAGACAGAAACTGGGCATTTTTCCAGTTTTTTTTATTTTTTTTTTAATTTTTTGTATTCCACGCGCGCAAAAGGGGTTATGGCTACCCTTAAAATGTTTTTAACACAGCACGAGCGATAAGGTAAGTAGGAGAGAATTTAGAAGGAGATACCGATGCACATTGGTTTTGAATGTTTGCACATCGAAATGAGAGGGGAAAGTCGAGTCGGATAAAGCATTCCACATTCGTGTGGTGCGACTGAAGAAAGAATTTCTGTACATTACAGTACGTCCGAAGTTGGGCTCAAGGGTAAACTGATGAGCATTCCTAGAAGCGCGAGTATTACGGTTGAATTTTTTAAGGGGAGGAATGCAACTGGCTATTTCACTAGAACATTGATTATAAAAATAACGATAAAATAGAGAAAGACACGAAACATTTCGTCGGTGTTCGAGAGATATAATTGTTTCCGTTATAGATCTTTCACCTATCCTTTTTAAAGCTCTCTTTTGAATTCTGTCCAACAAACTCAGGTGAGTTTTTGGAGCTCCTGCCCAAACATGAGTATTGTACTCAAGTTTAGGACGAATAAAGGCTTTGTAGATTACAGCCAGATCAGAAGGGGAAAAAAACTTCTTGCACCTACGGAGAAAACCTAAACACTTAGCAGCGTTTTTGGCGACATCAAATATGTGGTCATTCCACAAAAGGTGGTCTGTGACACACATACCGAGAACTGAGAGCTGTTCGGTTTCATCGATGCAAGTGCCGTCCATGGATAGCGGTATTGGGGGTGGGTTTCGCTTTAACGACAGGAGACAGCATTGAGTTTTAGAAGCATTAAATTCTACGCGGTTTTTCATTCATCATTGGACAATGCTGTCGAGATCTGAATTTAATGAGCTTATCATACGCTGCCGTTCAAGGTCCACATCCGACGGACATGGATGAGAATCTGTAAACGAATATGAGAAGCTGAGGGTACTATCGTCAGCAAAACAGTTTAATGGATTAGAAGTTTCAGACAAAAGATCATTTATAAAAATAAGGAAGAGAGTCGGAGACAAAACGGAGCCCTGGGGCACACCAGCATTTATTTTGTGGATTTCAGACTTGAAACCGTCCAATAAGACTTGTATTGAACGGTCCGAAAGGTAATTTCTAATCCAACGAATAAGAGATTCATCGAAACTAAATGCGTGCATTTTCGATAAGAGAGAATATTGAGTTCAATAGTCTTACTTTCTCCAAAACGATGTAAAGATTTGTTCCACTGTTCGGTGAGATATACCATCACCAGTGGACCTATTGCTACGAAAGCCGTACTGCCGGTCATTAAGAAGCATTCGTTCCTCGAGATATTTCTTGAGCTGGAAATTAATCAGCGTTTCCATGACCTTGGAAAGAAGGGACGTAAGTGCAATTGGTCGATAGTTAGAGGGTGAAGAAGAAACGCCTTTTTTAGGGACAGGCTGGACAAATGCTGTTTTCCATCCACTCGGAAAGAGACCAGTAGAGTAGGACAGATGGAAAAGCTTACGCAGTGGTTTTGTCAGCGTTGAAGAACACCTCTTCAGAACAATGGGAGGGATACTATCCGGGCCAGCGGATTTGTGTACATCGAGATCTTTTAGAACTCTAGCAACTGCACGAGTGCGAAAGAAGATTTGTCCCATAAAATCATTTACGCTCTCAAGTACAGGAGGAGTCATAACACTTTCTGGCAGCGTCGAATTAACAGCAAACTGTGCTGCAAGCAAATTGGCTTTATCTTGCGCGCTGACAAAAGGAGTATCATTGAAGACGAGCGTTGGAACCGAGGAAGAGGTGGTATTTCGTATGTTTTCTACAAATGACCAAACATTTTTACTACCTTTGGGACATTGTAGTATTTTTTGCCGTAATTTTTGATCATGTAAAAATTTGGTTTTTCGAATATGAACGTTACAGGTCTTTCTAGCTTGTTGAAACTTTTTCCGGTTTTCCTCAGTACGGTTGGCCTTATAACATCGGAAGCTTACTTCTCTTACCCTAATAACCTCTTTACAGCTCGAATCAAACCATGAGTTTTCTTTGGGTTTGATAGATTTCACCTTATTCGGGATAATATTTCTCATTCCACAAAGAATCAAGTTTGTAAACATATCTGCACTGGCGTCAACATCACTATCGAGGAAGCATAGTGACCAGTTAAAGCTCTTGAAGAAATTATTGAGACCGTCCCAGTTGGCTTTCTCGTATTGCCAAATGGTTCTCTTTGGAATTTTTTCTTTAACTGTGATTTGGTGGTACGAGAAATTCGCAGATATGACACAATGGTCTGATGTGCCTAGAGGTGATAATACACTAATAGTGTATTTATTAGGGTCAGAGGTAAGGAACAAGTCTAGGGTGTAGGCTCGTCAACAAGCTGAGTCAGGTGGTTTAACTCAGCAAAAATCTCGACATACCTTCCTTCGGGTGTTGTCTGACCAGAATAGCGTAGCCACGAAGAATTGTGTACATTAAAATCGCCCGTAACAACGATTTCACTGTGCGGATAGTGGGAAACAATTCTCTGGATTAAGTCAGACAGCGCATCGAATTCGTCAGAAGTCGAATTACCATCCAAACTTGGGCTACGATAAATGAAACATGTATGTATGATGTGCTTATTGACGGTGAATTTTATCCACATGAAGTTAAAGTTTGTATTTAAACAAGGGCCATATTGTGGTTGAAGCTGATAAGCCACATCATTACGTACATATATTGCGAGACCATGGTGTAAGAAAAATAAAGGCACTAAGCTATAACCATGTACGCTGAATTCGGAGTAATCAGAATTTTCACCTACCTGGGTTTCACTTAGTGCCAATACTGCTGGCCTGTTTTTTACAGAATGCACGTACACAGCACAGAAATTCTTTCTCAGCCCCCGAATGTTGCTGATATCAAATACCAAATCAGACAGTTATATATGCTTATATTGAGTTTGGACCCAAATAAAACTTCACAATACAAAACTATCAGTGTTATGCCTTAATAGTATGTATAGATCCGCCCCTGGAAACCCAAAACCAATATCAGCAATTTGTCTGATTTACTTCGACTCAATCAAAAAAGCCACACTTGCATGTAATGACTAAGCCGAAAGCAATGGGAATGATGAGGGAAGGAGAGATAAGGAAAATTTACCGCTTGCTGATTTTAATTTTGTGAAACAGCATCAGCTTCATGGGCATGGTGCACTTTTGTTGTTGGTTTTGTACACAAGCACAAGCACTGGCACTGACACTGGCACTTTTTTTCAATTTATTTTTTCTTTTTCTATTGATTTTATTATTAGGCTATTGATTTTTTTTTCCGTACGGTTGGCGGGGATTTATTAATTATTATTTTGAATAAGCACTTTGAAAAAGGTGGTATGTACATATTTGGAAACAGGTTGGTTGGTTTATTATTTTTTTTTTTTTTTTTTTTTTTTTTTTTAATTTGTTTGTTGGGGTATTGGGCGCGGGAAAATTTTTAACTCCCGACACGTCTGTTCGCGGTGGGATGCGAATCGGTGTTTCGAAAAAACAGTTACCTACCTAAGCGTCCCGGACAGTACTGCGTACGAATTAAGAACAACTTATAAATCATTCGCATACTGTTATACTAATGAATAAATAAGAATTGTCTTTTCGTTACTACATAAATATGTAACTTTAAAACTCCTTGTCTTAATAGAAACTTTGTTTTACGAGACTTTTGCGAATTACCATATGCCGAGTAAATATGTAGGTATGTTTTTTAATCAAAACGTGTTCTTTTCTGTACTGCCCTCACCAATGTTGTATACATGAAAAAACACCTTGCATTTAAAAATAAATAAATTGTCATAGCCAGCCCCGGGGATAACTTTAAGGAAAATAATTTCATATTTGATATCTACAGTCAATGCCCTTTAAAACCATATATGTTTTTTTCTTATTCGCTCTGGGTTTTTTTTTTGGGCACTCTCCTTTGAGTAATATTTTTTGTGTTCTAAAAATGAAAAATATTGATTTTTGTTTCTTGAAAATGTGATACAAAATTCATAGCTTAAAAAGTAGGTATAGTCTGTCCACTTAAAATTTTCAGTGACAGACAATATGGGATATTCGTCTTTCACTTTGACTGTAAGGATTTCAATAAGCTGCATTGAATTGAAAGCTTTTGAAGGGTAATTGTCCAAAATGTTGGGAAACATATTAGTAGGGAAACCATCTGTTACTTAAAAGTTCAAAGAGAAAAACATGTTGACCTCAAATGAATTGAGTTTATCGCTTTCCACGCCATCAAGCGGTAAAATAACACATAACAGGTGTCTTTGTGAGCGTATCCCCAGTAGGCCTTATCTCTTTTTATAAACAAAAACTTAATTTCTCTAACAAACAAATGCAACACTCAAATTTATTATATTATTATTGTTATTATTGTACTATTCATACTAGAATGTCAGCTTATTAGGCTTGACCACTCTTTATTCCGTCAATTTCTTCAGATCAACGTACCGATTTTATACTAAAAGGTAATGCTATTACTATTATGCAAAAAACCGAATATATGGAAAAAATGGAATCTTGTTTGGGTGATATGCAATTGGAAGTGTTGAGAGAGGATCCAACTAATAAGTACAATAGGTTATTGTATGATGTGATAAACTGTTCGCCACAAGTAATCGCGCCTAATGAGAAATATCTTGTTCGCAACTCCAACCCCACTGCGCCTATTTTGTACGGTTTATCCAAGGTGCATAAAGAAGGTATCCCTCTGCGGCCTGTGTCGTCTTCCTTCAACGCCCCTGCACAGGGACACATCTCGCACGCATTTTACCTGAGGTTTTGAATTTTAAACCCAAATATGCTAATAAAAATTCTCTAGATCTAATCGATAGAGTTAAAAACGTAGTTTTGCCACCTAATGCAAAACTTGTTTCCTTTGATGTGAAAAGCTTATTTCCTTCGGTACGAAGTGCTAATTTAAAATTGCTGTTTGAACACCAATTGTCACTGTGTGTAAAGGATGAACAAAAATGCCGCCAACTTATAAAGCTTATTTCTATATGCATGGACCAAAATTACTTTCAATTTAATGGGAAATACTACAGCCAAACTTCGGGACTTGCCATGGGATCTTCGTTTTCCCCTTTCGCTGCTGAGTTTTTTATGGATAATTTCGAACAAAAGTTATTTGCGTCAAAAAGTCCGCACCTACATTACATATTTTTCTGGGTTAGATATGTGGACGATATCTTTTGTGTGTGCACAGGTACCCAAAGGAATCTTTCTCTCTTCCTTAAATCAGTGTTGAACAATTTGGACGGTAATATATTACGTTCACTTTGGAGTATGGACCGAATTGCATAAATTTTCTTGATTTAAGCTTGTCAATCTCATCCAACAAGATTGTTTTTGAAATTTATAGAAAGGAAACTTCAACTGATTCCATAATTCCAGTATCGTCTGCCCACCCCTGGAGTACAAAAATGTCAGCTTTTCATTCCATGATAAATCGTCTTCTTAGGGTTCATTTGGTAAAAGATGCTTTTATAAAATAGTTAAAAATAATTAAGGACATTGCTGCAAGGAATGGAAATAACCTTCGAACTATTGATGGATTATTGCAGAAAAATCTAGGAAATTAGCTCTCCAATCAATTTTCCCAATTTCAATTGAAAAATTTTTCTTCTTCATCCCTTACATTCCTGGAGTATCCGAGAAATTAAGTAGTCCACTATGAACTTTAAATACAAAACCAGCTTTTTTTTAACAATTTTACCCTAACAAACGCTCTCTGCAACAACAAAATCAGAGAAAAAATACCAATACATTCAAAAAGCGGTGTGTATAAAGTAATTTGCAAAGAATGTAATGGAGTCTATATAGGAAAAACTTCAAGAACCCTATCAAAAAGGTTTATTGAGCATCTAAAGGCTTCTGTGCGTAATGAACCTTCTTCTGGACTCGCTCAACATATAAAAACTTCTGGACATGGATGCTCCCCCGATGACGTATCTCTATTGCATTGTTTACCTGCCGAACGTGTATTGGACAAATACGAAATTTTCGAAATAAATAAGCATAAGTGCTCAAACATTTTGAACTGTCAAATCGATTTATTAAATAATAGCCCACTCCTTAACAAATAATTTTTTTTTTAATGCCAAAATTTTAATTTTTAATAAATTATTAACTAAATCGAGGACGTGTTTGCCTCATCATCAGGATCTATAATAGTAAAATATATATAAATAATTCACCTTTTAATAAGCAGCAGTTACGTTTATCGGGTTTAATAAATATAATTATGTTTTTATGGAATATGAGTTTTTTTTTAAGACAAAATTCACCCAAATTGATCCATGTAGGATTTCAAATTAAAGTTTCTTGCATTTCCAAAAAATTTCTACAGTAAAGAATATCATTTAAATTCTTCACAACATCAAAGCGAAATGGAATAAAAGACGTCGTCAAGCAGCACTTGAATTTTAAGTATTTACTTCCGTGTCTGTTTAAGGTTTTAATTGTTACTATCCCGGCATCGAGCTTTCAAAACTCCGTCAATAATTTTTAAATCACATAATTTTTGCGCGGTGATTATTTGTTTGTCCTTCAGTTTTTATAAATTCGTACCCATTGATTCTTTCAATTTTAAAATTTTAACAAAATTTATCATTTAGTTAAATTAGAGATTTCATCCACTTTGAACAATATAGCCAATTATAGGTCAATCACGAGTAGGGGCTTATCGGGCAGAAATTTAATTGAAATATCTTTCGAAAACCTGACCTAATCTAGTAATTCTGACGGGTTCTAATTCAACATTCAAAACCATACTTTTTATTGTAGAGTTTTATTGTGTTTGCCTGTGTAATTAATTTAGACCCACATTGAGTAGATCCTTATAGGGTCGTTATCTAGCCCAACCTAAAGATTGTCCGTGCTTAAGGATGGAACCACGAAAAGAAGATGCACTGGGTGTGATTATAATAACCCTCTCTCATCACCATCATTCGTTATATAGGTCTGTTGACAATATGGAAATTTATTCAATGGTGAAAATAAAGAATGAGAATACCCTAAGTTAGGATGAGATTTCTGAATTAGTCCCACTTTAAGGATTGTAAAGAACCAATGCATTGATTAACCTTATCGATTACTAGAATTTCAAATTTAATAGCCAAGTAAAGAAACGATAGTTGCTGGACCACACTTCACAGTTGTTTCAAGTGGTTCTACACTAAGAATACATTTACCGCGCTTCAAAGATTTCAATGTCCAAGTAAACCTTACATACTTCACAAGATTCTCTAGGGTGGTAAAAATGGAAATTTTATTCTACTCTCGACGCGCCCGCCCGTGTGCCACACACTTCATGATTTATTCATGGGTTGACTTTTGGGAATAAATCACACAATTTCATTATAGCACTAAAAAACAAGAGTATACTAGCTCCATATTCAGTTTGATGGTGTCTGTTCACTATCGCATCAGCATGTGGCGAAGCGCATAAGAGGATATTGTGCGGTGTGAGTCAGAAAATTGAAGGAAAATTTAAGATGAAGTTATTTAAGGTTTTTTGTCAGGATAAGCACAAACCTGGAAGGGTTCTTGTTTTGAAATGGAAGTTGTTCGTGTTGTTTGTGTTGTTGTTGTTGAAACAAAAAGCATTATTATGTTAGTGCTATGAATAAAATAAGTTCCTAAAAGGTTCATGGTGTATTTTTAAATTAACACTTAACTATGCATCGTGGGAATGTGGCTTTTGAGAATTAAAGCGTTTTGTTTGAATTACGTATAGGAGCAACAGCCTTATTATTGTGGTGGTTATTGGTTCTATGCAGATCTGTATCTTTAAATTTACTGAATACTATATGGCAGGAGGGCTTTAATTGAGGTTGTTGGATTATGTATAGAATTGGGAAGGGCGAGGTTATTTCACATTCAACTGAGTTATTTTGTATTCAACTCTGCTTACTCAAAAGATACACACAAAAGGGATATTTTCGGACAAATTTGCATTAGAGAACTGGCACAGGCTTACGTATTAGCTCCTGTAGCTAGCACCTTCAATGTACCTAGACAAGACATTATTGATGGTGTATGGTAATTATGTCATTATATTTTGCTACAAGTTGTCCTGAAACTCAACGTCAAGCGGGTACCAGATGATAGAGTAGGCTATACCTGAAGTGGGAAAAATAAGAAAAAAATCTATCTCGCTGGGTTATACGTTATTATACCAATATTATATAAAGATAATGAAAATCGATAACCTTTGCCACATTTCCAAATTATGCTATTATGATCGAAACCAAAAATCTAAAATTAAATATTGTAAGTTTCGTAAAAAAAATAAAGTTTGACTGAGTCATGTTTCAAAATTTGTTACCTAACTTTAACACTTCATATTTTTTAATAAGTACATTAGACTATACCCTCGGTAAATTATATAAAATAATGGCCCATTTCACAAGATTTCAAAATGGTAACATACTTTCTATCTATCCACAAAAGGATAACAGTTCACTTTTACGTGAATAATGCTTTTTAGTACTCAAGCATCTGTTTGTTGTACAAGTATTATCTTAAAACGATTTTGAAAACACTTTTAAGAACAAAATTTGGAACGTGGTTTTAAAGTAATTATTTATCAACACATGAAAATTAAATTTCAAGAAATCTGACTAATGCGTTTTTAAATAATCGAATTTCATCAACAAAAAAAAAAAAAAATGGAAATTTTGATATACAATTATTATTTATATGTTTTTAGGAGCATTAAGATGACACATGGTAAATATAAAAAATGGTTCTATGGGAAGTACTGTAAAATATAAAAAAAAATGGGCACGACTGGATCGCACAAAACTTGCTCTCGTAGCTAATATTTTAACGTAGGTTGAAATAGACAATGTACACTTGGGGAAAAAATGCGATCTAAAAGTAAATACGATCGTATTTGATCTAAAGCACTTTAAATGAAGTGGCGCATTTTTATTTTTACGTTGAAACAATGTTAATTTGAATATGCGACGTAATTTTAAGAGATTCAACCTAGTTTCAAAGTAAAGCATGTTTATTTATTCATTGAAATCAACTTTTGTTCATTTACATTCCGTTCAACGTTATTTTATAGTGAAAGGTTATCGATTTTACATTGAGATCCACATTTAAAGTGCGCTCAACCTTGTTTCTAAGTGAAACGTATTGATTTTTACATTTAAATCCACATTTTACATTGCGATCCACTTTTGTGGCATTTAAAGTATCATCAACGTAGTTTCAAAGTGTTGCATAGTTAACCTTCCGTTAGGCGCGCCCTATTTTCTCACACCGTTAGTCGCGCTGCACCTGTGAGGTGCTTTCTTAATTTGGAACTGAAAGCAAAACATTTTAAATGTCTGGGCGCACTGTAAGCCCATAAATGAAATAGTTAACAACAAAATGTTTGTAAATAATATATTTGTTGCATTTTAAAATAAATAAAAATGTAATAAGTTATAAAATAACGAATAAAAATAAAAAAAAGACTTTTAACAATTTCACAAACAAAAACCATGAAATGACAGATTTAAGACAAACTGAAATAAGTTTTAAACTTTTCACGAACTGTCATCCATATTTTCATCAACGCAATGCAAAAAATTAAGAAGAAAACATTGAAGATCATACATTTGAAAAAATTACTTATTTAGTCGCGTTGCACCTGTGAGGTGTTATTACACCCGTTTCGCCTCTGATGTGAGACGGACGGAGGTCGCGGACATACTGACCTCTAAGGCAACGAAAATAAGGAAGGTAGACGAAAGCATGGGGGGCTAAACCACTGGGTATGACTTTGCCGCCAAATTTAAAAAAAATTATGCACCTGTGAGGTGCGCGCGACTGACGGAAGTTTAAGTAAACCTTAATTTGTTTGTATTTGTAAGCTAAATATAAAGAATTTCGAGAGCGCGTTTTTGTTTTTCGAGGTAGCTCCCTTACATTTGTGAACAAATTAAACGCGCACTTAAAATTTACTGTCATAATCGAAAAACAATATTTACTTACTTTTCCTATACCTATTTATTACTATGAAATACTCATAGCATTAAACGACTCACTTTAAGGCGTCACAAATAAATGATTCACCACAAAAATGAAATGCATCGAGCATGAATATACATTTGTCTTTGTCTTACATAAATTTAAACAAAGAAGCGTGGCGTGGGTAGCTATTTTGAATCAATACCTAACCAAGCGAAGTACAATCTACGTTGATTCGAAGTAGATAAATGTTGTTTTAAAAGATGGATGAATTTGATTTCCCTATGATTCCACTTTAAATCAACATATAAACGTAGTAAAATCTAGTTAGTTTTTAAGTATGGAATTACTTTGAAATAAAGTCGCTCCACTTTGATTTAAGAATTTTCCTCGTTGGCGCCAAATCGTTCCGAAAAATATTAGAATCAAAGTTTTTTGCTTTGATTTTACGTTGTTTTTTTTTTTTTCTCTGTGCACATATTTATTGGTTCCATAACACTAAAATATCATTAAAAAAAAGAGTTTTAAAACAATTTAAAATATAAATGATTGCATACTATGAATTATTATAAATTAATTATTTTAAAATATGCCATCTAATTTGTTTAGTAAATATGAATTTATGAAAAAAATCAAAAATCGTTAGAGCGGTTTTTGTATATATGTATGTACTCGTATAAAAAAATCTTGAACATTTTTTAAAATATAATTCAGCATGCCAACTTTTAGTATTTCATTAAATACAATTTTTCACAAAATTAAAAAAAAAAAAAACATTAGCCCGTTTTCAAGATATTGAATTTTCAAAAAAAAAAAAGTCCGTATTTTTTTAAAAATCCAAAAATTATTTTTTCGAAAATTTTTATATCCAAAATTGTTAAAATTGTAAGCGACCTTTCGTATAAAATTTTTGGTTAAAATCGGTTTAGTAGTTAACGAGAAATTTGAAAATCAAAAAATCGGTTGTATGACAGCTACCGGTAATAACCGTTATACATTTTTTTTTTTTTTTCATCTACCAAAATATTTAGTATAGTAAGTACCTCGTATTTTTTTTTTTTGGTACCGTTATTTTTTCTAGGGAATCACATAAGAACCTAATTCCAAAGTTTGAAGAAAATCGCTTCAGCCGTTTAGGCTGCAGGTCGAGGTACAGGCAGACGGACAGACAGACAGAATTGCGAGACCCACTTTTTTCGCGTTCTCTATCATCGTAATGTTAGGGGAAATTATTATTTCGAATATTTTTTTGGCACGAATCCTAAACTTGCCATATACTCCGTATATCGCGAGTAAAACAATATTTGAAAGTAGAATGCACGCCTTTTCAGAAAACAAATTTTTTTTTAACAGTTTTTCAACATTTATATGGAAGGTACCGTTGTTTTTGAAATATGACTTTTTTAAATATTAAGGTATTAAAAAAAAATTGACAGTCGTTTTATAAATATAGCTTTTTTTTAATTGTTGATTGAAAATAATATTGAGATCACGTTTTCGAGACAAAATAACCATTTATTGAAAAAAAAAAAATAAAATTTACCAAAAGGTAGCTTATCTGTTAAAATTATTTAAATTTTTCTTAACAAAATAGTTAGAGCCGTTTTTGCAAAAAAAAAAAAATATATTCCATTTCGGCTAAGAAAAATGTTTTTTTTTTCTTTGAATATCAAAATAACACCTCTTATCGGTGAACCCTATATAAAAATTGGTCAAAATCGGTGAATCCGAAAGAAATTTGAAAATCAAAAAAATCGGTTCCTTGAAAGGTATATTTAATATGCGTTATTGATAATTTTGTTGTTCACAAATATATTATTCTTATCCCAAAAAGTAATTGAAATTTTTGTGAGATACATATATAGATTTTTGTATTTTGATTATAATGAATAAATTATATACGGAGTTTAAGTACACTGCGACCTTGAGATCTACTACGTCCCCTTCTAGAGCTAGATGAGATCGCTCATTTTATAGCTCTTCCTCCAAGTTTTTTTTTTTTAAGAAACTTAAGTATTTGAATGACTTTCAGATATGGTAATTCGCTCTCTTCTATCTGGTGACGTCCCAGATACCTATGTCTTTGTTGCACGAGTGCATCGCATTTACCTAATATATGGTCAGGTGTTTCCTCATGAGTGTTGCGGAAGCTGCATGCGGCACTGCTTACCAAGGCCAAGAATACTCGGTGTCTTTTCAGTTAGCAGTGACCAGTGAGGAAACCGGTTATTATTCTGATGAGTTTATTCCTACTTAAGCCTATACAGGATACAAAGTGTTCTTGATTGTAATTCCCAAGAAGTAATTTCGCTTGTCTCAGGTAGGGGGTTTCTATCCATAATTTTGATCTTTTGACCTCCTCTTCTGTTTTGATTTTATTTTTAATCACATTTTCTCCTAAACCACAATAGGTTTGTATGGCAGGTACTGTTATTTTTTGAGCTTTAAAATTTAATTTCAATTTTTTCTCTAAAACTTACAAACCAAAAGTCCAAAATTTGAAGAAAATTGTTTCAGTCGTTTAAACTGCAGGTCGAGGTACAGACGGGCAGACGGACGTACTGAATTGTGAGACCCACTTTGTTCGCGTTCTCTATCCAGGGAAAATTATTATCTGGAGATCGAATTTAAAACTTTTTAACAAAAGCTATAGTTGTTTATACATTGTTGCAGTTTGTTGTTAGTTTATGGTCTGTAGGCCAGTTTATTCAATTAAATGAAACATACATTTTTGTTTGAACCGACGGCGACGGTTCGTTCGTTATAATGAACATCGTCAGGTTCTTTTATGTATTGTATTTTAAACATTTTAACATTAAGTGTAAATATACATTTATATTATTGCACATCTTAAACTTTTATATTGCGATGTACATATTTTATTGCACTTAAATTAAAAATGGAAGGAAAAAAGAAACAAAACTAAAAAATTACACTTTATTTGCACACAATACTTTACGATATGTGCAAGTAAAGTGTAATTTTTTAGTTTTGTTTTTGTCCTCCGATTTTGTAATTTAAGTGCAATATAAATGTATATAAACGTTAACATATAAACGCACACTTAAATGTTTATATCTAAAAGGCAATAAATAAAAGAACCTGATGATATTCTAGCCCAGTCAAATTCGACAATACATTTTTGAAATGTTGTTTGGGCATGTTAGAGTAGTCTGTAGCTAAGTTTGCAACTTCGAAAAACTTGTGCTCGCTGCAGGAAAAATGCAACAGTGAAAACATCTCTAAAATCACCCCATTTTTTCAAAATATGCAACTAAGGAAAAAACTATCCAACATAAACTAAAACCACATTAGTTTTAAATTCTTGCATGTTATATTTGTGTTGCTATCTAACCAGGAATAAAAAAAATCTGAAAAACTAAGTAATTCTGAAGAAGTCAAAAAAATAGGTAAAAAATTGTTAAATTCTGCTTAAAATTTGGAATCAAATAGTGTAGAATATTTCAAAACAAGATTCGAAAATTCGATCCAAATCGGTCAAATAGTTTTGGCAAGAAACATGATGTTAACTTAGTGCAACAAGCAATGTTTGCATCATTGCTGTATTCAAAGTTGGGCACTTAAGTTGGTACTTATTTTTGTACACGTACTTGGAAACCTTAACTATCATAAAATATAGTTATAATATTTATATCATTTTTTTAGGCAACTTTTCTTAGAACTTTTAAAATCTAAAAGTTCCGAAATGTTCACGAAATTACATATTTACTTGAAAAGTGAACAATTTTCGGAACTCTTAAAATCGCTATAAAAGTTGCCTTAAAAAAGATATCAATATTATAACTATATTTTATGATAGTCAAGGGTTCCATGTACGTGTACAAAAATGAGTGCCAACTTAGGTGTCCTACTTTGACCACAGCAATGATGCAGACATTGCTTGTTGCACTAAGTTAACATCATGTTTCTTGCCAACACTATTGGACGATTTAAATCAAGTTTTCGAATTTCGTCTTGTAATATTATAGACTGCTTGACTTCAAATTTTTAGCAGAATTGGAGAATGTTTGACCCATTTCTTGAGTGCTTCAAAATTACTTAGTTTTTCAGAATTTGTTTTTTAATTCATGGATAGATAGCAACACAAAAAAAATATTCATAAATTTAAAACTAATGTTGTCTTGTAGAAATTTTTATAACAAACAAGTTTATGGTGGACGGTTTTTTCCTAAGTTGCATATTTCCAAAGTTATAAATGAACAAATTGGGTGAATTTAGCATTTTTTTCACTGTTGCATTTTTCCTGCAGCGAGCACAGGTTTTTCGAAGTTGCAAACTTGGCTATAGACTACTCTAACATGCCCCAACTACATATGAAAAATGCAGAACTACATCGCGCTTTGCGAATTTATCACTTTTGTATGTAATTATTGACTGGGCTATTCATAATCATGAACGAAACTTCGTTTTAAACAACAATTTGTGTATTATTTAATTGAACAAACTGACCTACTTACAGCTACAGTCCTATGTACAATCTTAAGTAAAAATTGCAAAGTTATACTTGTCAAAAAAAATAAAAGACACACAATTCAGTAACTTGATAGCACAGTAAATTTGTTCAAAAAACAGCCTACTTGTGGAACGTAATACTCAGGTGGGCTGATTTGTTCATACAAAAAGGCCATGGGAGCCTTTTTAAAACCCGGTTTTCGGAACCCCTGGTGAAATACACAGCATATTAGAAAAAAGTGGATCAATCTATATATAAGTATCTCTGATACGAATGGTCTTACAAACAAAATTGTTTCGACCAGTGGCGGATCCAGGGGGGTGGCTATAGGGGCTAAAGCCCCCCCACAGCCGATTACTAAAATAATTTGAAATAAGGAAAGCTAAGTTTTACAACGTGTAGAGTTTTATTTTCGTCAAAAATATTGTTAAGGTGTGAAATTTGATGGACAAAATAACGTGGTTGGGTCTGAACAGTTTGTAATTTTCTTCTAAGCCCTAAGCCCTAAGCCTTAAGCTAAAGCCTGTAGCGAATTCGACAAAAAGCAAGTCGGGGGCTATGAATAATGGACATGTTTCATGCAATGACAATTTTCCTTAAAAACTGAAGAAAAAACCAGCTTGTGGTTAATATGGTCTGAGAATATTGGACAAAAAACGTAGTCAGGGTTAAACAAATAACAAATACAGTCCACTAAAATAAAAACAAAAACAATATAACTTCTATTGTTTAGGTTTTTTCTTTCTTTATTAAACAAATAACTCCCTAAAAACTAACCTTATTCCAGAGGGATTAAGTCCAGGGACTGTCAGTCCGAAGTTGGGACTAAAGCTTGAAGATATAATTTTTAAGAAAAATGTGGTCGAAGCTAAACATTAACATGTCAAATTCAAAAACTTTTTACACTTAAAACTTAGCTAAGTTGACGAAAGAAACGCATTTGATGCTAAAACAATTGGAGAGCAACGGGGTGTAAAGCTTAGTGTATGTTTAATACAACAAACATTGTTTCTAACGGCTTTGGCTGGGGTTCGATAATTTTGGGGCTTAGTTTCCAAATTTCAAAGGTCCAAGGCAATTGTACATACAAAATATTTTTGGACTAAGCAATTCTGTCGTCAAGGAGCCTAATTCGAAAAGCATGAGAAACTCTAACTCAGAAAATTTGTGGGTGGACATGAATATTTACCATCCCTATAGACTCTAGAGTGACGTGCAAATTTATTGACTCATTTATTGAGCAGGAATAAGAAGTATAGGAGTGCAGTGTACACAAAAACTCATTCACACTTGCAGACTTGCGCCGTGAAGGTTATTTTTTAGAGCAGCTGTTTCTTACGCCCGACTGAAAGACTTGAAGTTTTAATATTAATTTTTCAATCCGCAAAATATTATTTTTTGTGCTTTCCAGTGACAGTTTAAACAAAACAAGTAGGTACCCTACACGTTGTTTGGCTATAGTTCAGGAAAATAAGATCTCAGAGGAGTGGCACTGTCAGAGCATACTATGAGCTTTTGCCGCTAAGACCACTTAACCCTTTCGGTATGGATGTGGTACAGTTCCATATTAATATTCTTTGTCTTATACCATTCCGTCCCGAAAGGATTAAGATAATTTTTCAGAACTACCCAATTACAAACATACCTTCAGCTAATTTAAACAAATACCTACATAATGTAGGAAGCTACCTCCTCAATTATTAATAAGCAATATAAATAAACGAATTTGTCTAAAAATTTAAGTTATAAAATTAGTTATACTGCCATGTTTTAATGAGCCTTTATATTGGTTTAAAAATAATTCCCATGTTTAACACATATCAATTCCGAAATCTTGTTATTGTTCTTTATACTGAAAAAAATATTTTAAGGCGCGGATATAAATAGGAGCGGATATAAAGGCACAAAAACACGGCTAATATTAAAGATGGAAAGTGATAATGTCAAAATTCGTTTTCTGTTATATAACTTCATATGAACAAACTAGATCTCCAAACTCCAAGCCCCCCCCACAGCCAAATCCTAGATCCGCTACTGGTTTCGACCAATGTTGAAGGCAATAAAAAAATATTTTTATTATTATAACTTAAAAGTTACATCTATTAAGATGATCTCAGTTCATATAAAATAGCTCTACAAAGTTGGCGTCCAGCGGGCAAGCAATTGATACACTTTCCACAGCTTATCAAATAACATCCTTATGGGTATTTTGTAATAATAATATAATATTTGTTCATTCAACCGTGTCGAAAGATAAGGACCATTTTATATGTTTCTAGTGTGTTTTAAAATTTAAATGTTCTAGTGCGTTTTAATCGTGAATATCAGTCTTTTTCAGTTTTGGTTGCACTAAAGTAAGAATTCCAGTTTAGATAAAACAAATAATTGTTATGAATATTTAATAAAAAAAATAATACAAAATTCAGGTTTCATCTCAATACGAACATTTTTTTTACAGAGATACAACTCTTCGAAAAACACTCAGAAAATCTAGAAAAAAAATGTGTTCCTTTAATTCTTTTGGTAGTTGAATTTTATTTACCAAATCATGCATTAGTTTTCTTTGTTAAATACTAAATACAGATTAAACTTTGACATATACCAAAGTGGGTACATCTGCCACTATTTTGGAAGTGTTGAGCAGGAGCTTATGAATGATATTGGTTTAGCATTATACTAGTTAAAAAGTATATAAAATTTAGAGATTTTCAGAAAACTGAAGTAGATTCGTACTTAAATCGTAACATTAGAATGGTTAAAACTAAACGCCATTATATTAAATAAATTTAAACATTACATTCTGCTTAAGTTTTGTTTGTATAGTAGATACCTAGGAGGACAGTAGTAGACAGTAATAGTATATATTTTTCCTTTAATATTTTTTAATATTTTAAAAACCTATTGCCCAGAAACGAGACCTCTGAAAATGATTAGGTACTATGGAGTGTACCAACGTACGAATATTTGTTTTTGTCCTAAACAATCGCTAAAATAAGCGACCAAAAAATAAGACAAACACTTTGCAAATTCGAATGAACATAGACGAATTGTTTTAAATTTAGTAATATACTACATTAGCCCCATTGTTTACAGTTCTGATGTGCCCATATTCAAAAATGATGATGTTCTTGAACTAAGCTTTCCAACATTGTATATCTCAATTGTGGGCATTAGACCTAGACGCACAATTGTTCCTATTCATTAAATTCATTTAATCGAATATATAAAAAGTAGAATTTTCATAGGTACTGTTAAGCGAATTATTCGCCAACCATGATATTGGCCATTGGTATAAAAGTTCCTTTTTTTGGGGTCTATTCTGTTAATCGAAAGTGACCAATACTGGTATTTCAAAGATGGAACATTATTGCAATTAAATTTTGCACTGATTGCAATCTTTGTTTCCATATACTGCCTAAGCCCAATTGTTTACTGCTTTGTGTCCATACAAAAAAATGATGTCCATTGGCTAAGCTTTCCAACGTTATATATATGTATCTCATTTGTGGGCAATAGGTAGACCAAAATGCCCCATTCTCCTTTATATTTAAAATACAGTATATTCAATATGCATGCGAAAAAATAATAATTCGGTATTGTGTTGTCTTATTATTTTATTTCCATATTTATTTATGAATAATGCACGACAGCAAAATGTTAAGTAAAATGATTAAATAATTTAAATAATGATTTATAGAAATACAGGTATACAAACTGGAACTTTTAAATAAAATTCTTTTCAACTGAATATCCTAGTTTTCATATATCCGCGTTGCACTGTATAGTATATACTATTGAAAAATTGGCCTACTTAATAAAGAGTTCCAAAATTTTCCATCGAAAAAGTAAATAAACAAATAATCAAATGGAAAATTCCCATGGTTTCAACAGTCTTCGCATGATGCATCAACCTTATAGCATATCACGACATTACAATTTATTTATACTCATTGATTTATCAAAATCAGCAATGAACTATAGGTAGGTTTGTAAAGATTTAATAATAAGTTGATTTATTTAGGTACTCACATTTTTCCCAAGTTCAATAACTCCAGTTTTAAATGCAAAGTTTCAGTTTCGTTTACTCTTAAATGTTTTAGAATTTAGAATAATAAAATCACTCTCACTCACTATCAAACAAAAATATTAGTTTGATATTGATAAAATATTATTTATCATCGATTATTATCATTACCACTTCAAAAAGTCTTTAATATTATGGAAGGTATAAGTACGTACGTAAGTTGTCATCTAAAAAAACAAAATAATGTATGGGTAGGTATAAATTAAATCAACACACGAGGTAACTAATTGGCCTTTTACAACTTTTTTTTTTTATTACAAAGAAAGTAAAGCTTGCGAAGTACGTTGTGCAATAAATGTACATACCTAGTTAAGTTTAAGGTCTTGCAATAAACTTTTTCATTCAATAAAAATATTAAATAATGTAAAAAAAAAATAAACACAAATTCAGATAACAGAGAACCGGAGATATTCAATTGAAATTTTAACCGGCGCGGTGGCGGGCGACGGGCAGCACGCGATAAACCGGAGGAGGTTTCACGGACGGAGAAAAAAATGTTTGTAAGACGCCTTAAAATCGCAGTTAAATATGGCAATAATAAAAATACAGTAAATTTGATTGCCAAACAATAGATCAATCAATAACATTTACGTTCATGGGTTGTAGGCTACAAAGAGAATTTGCGAATTTTCTTTCAGTCAAGGTGACGCTTATACTTCTCGGCGGGCTTTCAGCTGTCACACAATATTATTTAAGCAACAACAAAATATACATACGGATTTTAGAACATAATTTTGACAAGTTGATTTATTTTATTTACAAACAAAATTGAAGATGACCCTGATGCAGATATAAATAATTGCAACATGTGAAATGTTTACACAATTAAATAGTTTAATTAATCGAATCAGTTATCAGTGTTATTGTGCCTGTGCCGTCTGAAGAAATACAAAACGTTGCTTCTGCTGTCAATCAGCGCACTTGTCCGTCTGTCATTCGATATACAAAAAGTTGCCGGTTGATTCTGTTTGTGGAAATCTTATCGAATGAAACTTAACGCCATCGGCATTTCAGGCGTTTTAGTTTAAAGATTTTAATCTAATTTTGGTAAATTTTAGTTTAGTTGTAGGTTTGAGTTAATTTATGTATATGTTAGCATTTATTTTTTGTTGTACAAGAACATTTTTAAAGATTTTTGCTGATTTGCACATTTTATCGCATATGTGCTGACCAGTGGTGGATCCAGGGGGGTGGCTATAGGGGATAAAGCCCCCCCCCCACAATCTTTTCCTAAAATTAATTGAAACATAGAAAGCAATAGATTACATACTGTGTCGAGTTTTTTTATTGGTCTTAAATAATGTTAAGCTGTGAAATTTGATGAAAATCAGACAAAATAACGAGGTTGGGGCTGAACAATTTACATGTTTATGTAATTTTTGTATAAGCCTCAAAATAATTTGATTGGGCTAAAGTCTTAAGGGAATTGGACATAAATCAAGTTCGTACGAATAATGGACATGTTTAATGCAAAGGCAATTATTCCCTAAAAAAAACCCAGAAAACTGGGACGATAAAAACAGCTTGGGACTAAGGCCTGAAAAGAATTGGATTAAAAAAATGCTTTGTTCAGGGTTAAATAACCAATTCTATAAAAACTTTAACTTAATTTAGAGGGTTTTTGGGGCTTGCCTCTAGGGAATGTCCAAAGTTGGGGCTTAAGCTTGAAGAGATAATTGAAAAAACGGTGTCAGGGCTAAGCAATTAACATGTCAAATGCAACAACAATTTACTTTAAAAACTTAGCTTTTTTAACAAAAAAATGTAGAATTGGAGAAAAACGACGTGTCAATTTTAATTTAATTTTTTAAAACAACAAGAATTGTTTCTTACAGCCATCCAGGGCTTAGAGAACCTTGAGGCTTATATTTTGAAGGTCGAAGTCAATTAAACATACAAAACATTTACGAACTATGCGAATACATACAAGAAATCTAGTCAGGGAGCCAAATTCCACAAGCGTGAGTTTTCTCTGTGCACTCAGAAAATCATGCAAAAGAAAATGAATATTTACAATCTCTATAGACTCTAGACTCTAGAGAGTGACGTGCAATTTTATCGACATGTTTCTTGAGCAGTCTGTAGCTTATACATTAAAATTCAGTCACGCTTGCAGACTTGGGCCGCATGCTATTTTTTGGAGAATCTTTGCTTTATGTCCAACTAAAAGTCTTGAAGTTTTGACATTTTATTTTTCAATCAGCAAAATAATTTTTTCTGTACCTACTTTGCTAGTTGATTTGGTAGTTCACGAAAATGAGATCCCCAGAGGCCTCATACTGCCAAAACACGTATGAGCTTTTGCCAGTGAGATTTCATTTTTGTCTCAAGCTGGATTTCCAAGCCCCCCCACAGCCAAATCCTAGATCCGCTACTGGTGCTGACGCAGAATGTTTTGTAATTTTTGAGATAAATTCTATTTTGAGGGCTATAAAAATATTGTTAACAATTTTTTTATAATATTTATTTTTATATATAGGTACTTAACACAAGAGATATCTATAGTTTTTTGAATATGTTGATAACATAGCTTAGCAATATACGAGCTTATCTATTGTGAGAGCATATTTTTGTTTTTATATTATGTAGGGTCACTATGTATATGAACCTTAGGGTGGCGCTTATTTTGGCAAAGTTGGAATTTCTTTCGGGCCCCCCTTTAAAGTGATCAAGGTAATAAAATAAAAATCTGTGCAAAATTTTGTTGAAATCGGTTGACGTTAACACGTGCCACCGAGCGGTCGAAAGTTCCCATACAAAATACATAGAGATTTTAAGCCTTTTACTAAAAAAATCAGCAAGAGTGCAAACGTTGATGAATATTAATAAAACTAACCATTTATCTTAATTAAAAACAAAAAATATTTCCAGAATTTTAAATATTTTTCTAACCAGTTAAAAATCGAAATGAAAATGAGTACATTTTTTTTTTTGCTAAATTTGCTCATTTTCATTTCGATTTTTAACTGGTTAGAAAAATGTTTAAAATTCTGAAAATATTTTTTGTTTTCAGTCCATATATAATAATTGATATCAATGGTAAGTTTTATTAACATTTGTTAACTTTTGCACTTTCACTGATTTTTTTAAGTAAAAGGCTAAAAAACTCCACGTATTTTGTATGGGAACTTTCAACTGCTCGGTAGCACATGTTATCGTCAACCGATTGCAACAAAATTTTGCACAGATTTTTATTTTATTACCGTGATCACTTTTAGGGGGAGTCACGAAAGAAATTCCAACTTTGCCAAAATAAGCGCCACCCTAATGAGACTACATTGTACGTATCTAAACATTCGCAAACTTTCAGATGTTTCCCCGCCAAGCGAATTTGTTATAAACCTATTTTTTAAAAGGAGGTGAAGAAGAAAAATAACATCCATACTTATGTTTCGTCTTCCTGGGAAATTTGAGAACAACTACATGTACCTGTACATACGTGTGTTACAATTATAGTCAGGTAAAAAAGTTACTTATTAGTTAGTTTACTTATTTATATTTGTATCAAAAGGTTATAGGTTAGTGATAGATGATATATCCACGCTAACGATAAATATGCCAAAAATGCATTCTAAAAATTATATTTAGTTTCTTATATAAGAATTTGAGCGAATTTCCTAACATTTAGTTCTTTAATTTTTAAAAATTGCTTTAATGAATTTTCAAACACTAAATTTGAATTTTTGGCAGGAGGTTTTAAAAAAGTAGGTTGGTTCATATAATGAAACAGGTTTTAAATATTCGCCGCAAAAAATTTTTCAAGTGAACTTTTAAAAATTACTTAATAAATAATAAAGGTGAAGAAATTTAAATGTTAAAATCACTTCTGTTGTTCCTTCAGACACTAAACCAAGATTTAGCAAGATTATCACAAATCTCCTTGAAATATCGAGGATTTACCATACAAATTTTCAAATGAAGATTTCTAATAAGACTCATTCAATTCTAATTGGAAACATAATTGTGGAACCGACCCATTTAAACGCCATTTTCGTTTATTGACAGATGGGAATGTAAACAAAAACTATCTATCTCACTTCCACTTCATATCAAAAAAAAATGAAACACCATTTAAATGTTTTGCCATAATCTTCGTTTTTATCTTTTTGTGCAGTGGAAACACCAAACAAATCTCATTACCTAAATCTCGATGTGGTGGAAACGAAAATAAGGGGGCTAATGAATATATTTCAATTGAAAAGTACAAGCGGACCTCAACTCAACTCTGAAGAGTCAACTATCATATCTGGATGAAACATGTTAATTCCAAAAATTGGGGTCACTTGTGCGTTTTAATTGAATTACTTAATAAAGTTCAAATTTTGATGTTAAAAAGTGAATTTATTAAAGTTATTTGAATCTATAACGTGAATTTATACATTCGTATTTTGTAGGTAGGTACGAAATAATTTTTAAAGTTAATTTTCAAAAATTCTTGTGAATATTTAATTAAAATAAATTTGTCTTTTAAGAACTATGTTGAAAAGTTCATTCATATTTTAACATAAGACTTAAAAATTTTTAAAGCGTCTTGAAAACTATAAAGTTCTTATACAGGGTGTCCCGTAAGTAATGGATAACCCTGAAATGCCGCATAGTCGACTTTATGACCGTCCTGAAAACTGATAAAAAAAAGTTCGATCCCAACCACAAGAAAAGTTATATGCATTTTTTTGTTCAGTGCATTATTTTTTTTCTTACTTTACATTTTTGAATACCACGAATAAAAGTGAATGAGTTCCATCATTTTTTTTGCAGGAATATTTTACATTACTTGTGCCAACACATAAGTAGAAGAAAATTATTATAACTGTTGGACTTCTTAGAGAAAAAAATTATTTAACATTGAATTTCAATGCAAAATGTGAAAACAAATAATTTTTGAAAAAGTTAAATCATAGCTGGTATAAAAAAAATGCATGAATACCTGAGTGGCCAACTATTTTAAAAATATGCGCGTTAAATGCAGATTTCAAAATGGTATTACTTATTATTATATCTAGAGTCAATAGCAAGTTATTGGTAAAAATCTACTATCTACTAGAGTAAATTAAGCAAAAACAAACGTTTTCAAAATTAGCACAGTAAACGTGAAAATAATACCAAGCGTTGAACATAGCAGATTTTTGATTTATTGGCTGTTTCTACGATGTTGTCTTAATGATAAATCCAAGCTTTCAACTTCTAGGGCCGAATGCATTATTGATAAAAATTTCAAAAAAGTGCAAAAAACGGTTACATTTTCGAGCTTGTTTTGAATTTTACCTGTTCTATTGGGGTTTAACAAACCCATCAAATATTTTATTGGTTGCTATTTGTTTATTTGTTATTTTCTCCAAACAAAAAATTTTTGAGCCATCTTTTAATCACATGATCACTTAGTTAGAAAACAAAAACAAAAATAGATAATTTTTTTTTATTTAAAGCATATGCTCAAACTGTTTTCCACCCACTCTTATACAGGTTCTGCACCTCCGAATAAATGAACGTCTTAGTGAACGTGCAAGGTTTTGCTCAGAAATTTGTAATGCAAAAAAAATTTGTAATGAACGTCTTAATGAACGTGCAAGGTTTTGCTCAGAAATTTGTAATGCAGCTGCCTCCACACGATTTCTTAGCTCCTCTAAAGACCTGATCGGCTTGCTGTATACGATTTCCTTAATGCATCCCCAATAAAAAAAATCAAGTGGATTTAGGTCTGGTGAACGGGGTGGCCATAAAATTGGTCCCAGACGTCCTATCCATCTGCCTGGATATCTGGCATTTAAATATGCCCGCACAGGCACAGCATAGTGTGCTGGACAACCATCATTTTGAAGCCAATGGGATTCCTTTAGTTCTTGGCCACTCCGTTCACCAGACCTAAATCCACTTGATTTTTTTTATTGGGGATGCATTAAGGAAATCGTATACAGCAAGCCGATCAGGTCTTTAGAGGAGCTAAGAAATCGTGTGGAGGCAGCTGCATTACAAATTACTGAGCAAAACCTTGCACGTTCACTAAGACGTTCATTTATTCGGAGGTGCAGAACCTGTATAAGAGTGGGTGGAAAACAGTTTGAGCATTTGCTTTAAATAAAAAAAAATTAAAAAATTATCTATTTTTGTTTTTGTTTTCTAACTAAGTGATCATGTGATTAAAAGATGGCTCAAAAATTTTTTGTTTGGAGAAAATAACAAATAAACTAATAGCAACCAATAAAATATTTGATGGGTTTGTTAAAGCCCAATAGAACAGGTAAAATTCAAAACAAGCTCGAAAATGTAACCGTTTTTTGCACTTTTTTGAAATTTTTATCAATAATGCATTCGGCCCTAGAAGTTGAAAGCTTGGATTTATCATAAGGACAACATCGTAGAAACAGCCAATAAATCAAAAATCTGCTGTGTTCAACGCTTGGTATTATTTTCACGTTTACTGTGCTAATTTTGAAAACGTTTGTTTTTGCTTAATTTACTCTAGTATTGCAGATTTTTACCAATAACTTGCTATTGACTCTAGATATAATAATAAGTAATACCATTTTGAAATCTGCATTTAACGCGCATATTTTTAAAATAGTTGGCCACTCAGGTATTCATGCATTTTTTTTATACCAGCTATGATTTAACTTTTTCAAAAATTATTTGTTTTCACATTTTGCATTGAAATTCAATGTTAAATAATTTTTTTCTCTAAGAAGTCCAACAGTTATAATAATTTTCTTCTACTTATGTGTTGGCACAAGTAATGTAAAATATTCCTGCAAAAAAAAATGATGGAACTCATTCACTTGTAGTCGTGGTATTCAAAAATGTAAAGTAAGAAAAAAAATAATGCACTAAACAAAAAATGCATATAACTTTTCTTGTGGTTGGGATAGAACTTTTTTTTATCAGTTTTCAGGACGGTCATAAAGTCTACTATGCGGCATTTCAGGGTTATCCATTACTTACGGGACACCCTGTATAAAAATGTTCCCAAATAAAATATTAACTAATTAAGTATTTTTTTTTTGAAAATTTACGTGAACAATTGAATTTACCCGCGCAGAAAAACAATCAAGATTTCGACAAGGCACTCGAGAGTTGTACATAGATTCTGGAAAGGGGCTAACAAGGGTTAGCAAAAGCAAAGGTCCATTGCGATTATGAACGCTTTTGCCTCGTCAAGCAAAAATAAAGGGTTGGGCTTACTCTCTATACAAAATTTATTTGCTTATAAAATGTTTATTTTTGATGTACAAGAGACAATCCTAATGGGATACCGAAACATGTCCAACAAGTTTTCACTACAGGGAGGGCATCACGAGTGTTTGAAAAGTTTCCCCGTCTAAATTTTTTGTACTAAAATCCAGCAACGGCTTGCCAAGTATCTGAGACAAAAAGTGTTCAAATTTGAACACTGGACAAAAAGTGTTCAAATTTGAACACTACTACAACATTTTTTTTTTTAATTCATGCGAATGTTTTCAAAAAAAAGCTACATATTCCATTTCAATTCAATTCAATTTTCAATTTATTAAGAGAAACCATTGGATAATAAGCAATAATTATTAAACTTACTTAATCTAGATAATACAATCTATTTACCTAAAGCATAATTGTATATAAATAATATAATTTACATAATTCAAATGTAGTTTATATGTACATAAAAAAAAAAAAAAAAAAAAAATGCTGAGAGAAGTCCTAACATAAGTGAGCAGTAACCGCACTTTTAAAATTTAAACCACTTATTATCTTCTTCCTGATAGACATGGGGAGAGCGTTCCATATCCTAATAGCATAGACCATAAAGAGCCGCGAAGAGTTCAAGTAGTTAAAATTTGGCACCAAAAGGGTTACAGATCGAATGGATTGAGCAAATCTAAGTTTTTCATATAAATAGTAAGGTGTTTGACTTTGAATAACTTTGTGCAAAAACATACAGCACCTTGCATCAAGATATTGCTGAAAAGAGCATCCAAGGACAAGCCGATGATAATGTGATATGTGCTCATATCTCCGAAGACCATATACGTATCTTATCATATCATTAAAAGCGACAAGGAGTTTATGCTGGGAATGGGAATCAGGTTTGCAACAAACTGTACTACCATAGGTTAATAAGGGCAGAATTAAGGCCTTGACAAGTCTAAGTTTAGTATCCACGGAGTTATGGCAGAAAAGAGCCAAAGCTTACGCAGACCAGTGTAGATTCTTCCAACTACAAAATTTGTGTGGTTTTCGGCCGAAAGTGATTTATTTATCTTTATGCCAAGACTGGTTATAGTATTCACGAATTCAAGCTGAGATTGAAAAAGCAAAATTGGAGGCAAAGATGAAGTATCAATGTTTGTTTTGGATATCGCTATGAGTTGTGACTTTGAGGGGTTGAGAGTAAGACCATTTTGAAGTGACCAATTGTATATTGCTGTGAGGTCTTCATTTAATCTGCATACCAAATCTTCTTGCAAAACAATTGGGCGGGATATGTACAATTGTACATTATCTGCATAAAGGTGCAGCAGTACATTTGAACAAGATTTTGGAAGGTCGTTTATGTAATTGCAGAACAATATGGGTCCTAAAATAGAACCCTGCGGAACACCCATATGCAAATTCAAAGTCTCAGATTGTAATTGACCCAAATTGATCCTTTGGCTACGGTTGCACAGATAATATCTACAAAATTTTCTAAGATGAAAATTTAATATTTTAATGTAGGTAATTTTTAAAAATGACTTGCTTCCTATAAAATGCAAATTTTATTCTACAAAATTTTAGTTTCTAATGGTAGGTAGGTGGGTAGGTAGAAATGGCGGCCACGGGCAGTCTAGCCCATAGCCCAATTAGCGCTGAAGTGCGCCGTTTTGATACCATAACTCGTTTGAACCTGTGGATGGAATTGATGAGAGAAAATATGGGCATTTCCTCAGGATATCGTCTCTTTTTATTAAGTTTAGAATAGGATTTTGTTGTAGCTTTTAGCACAATCATCAGAAAGTGGATCACTCACTCAACCAGATCAGCACCCGCACCATCCACAGTTAGCCCACTAGGCAGTTCGTTGGCTGGCACTGGAGCGTCCACTGATCAGATTGGATGATCATCCGGCCGCTGTGCACCACAAACCCCCACCAGAACCCTAGTCCACTATCTTGTGATCATAGGGAATCGACGGAAGGTATAATGCAGAAGTAGCCGAAATTTGTCCTAGGGTTTCTAATACAATTATACAAAATAAATGCTAATTTATAAACATAAAGAACCGCTGTTAGCCTGGTCAATAAATAAAAAACAAATCAATACGAACCATTTTATTTAATTGCAAAATATGTAAGTAAATTCTTTAATTATGATTGTGACCTTTTATAAATTATAATAATTTCTTGTTTTGTAGGCTATATGTCAATTGATTTTTTATTTCGACGTTTGGTTATTAGAAACAACAACAACTTTTTATTTGATTGGTACAAAAAACCAACATCTTCAGGACGTCTTATAAATTATAACCCAAATTATAATTAATACGGCGATAAATTTTATAAGTCGAGTTTTAGATAACAGCGATCTATTGTTTCGTCAAAAAAATATCAAAATTATAACAGAAATTGGTTTAGCTAATTCATTTCCAATCCAAATTAGTAAAACTTTAATTAATAAGTATATTGCCCAACCTAGAATAAATTCTAATAGAGTAAATGATGCCTAACAAATCATATATAGAACTGCAATATATATTCCAGATCTTGCAAACCGCCTATCAGCTGCAACTAATAGAGATAAATTGAAGACGCGAATTGCTTTTAAAACTTCAAACTCTCTTAAAACTAAAATCTTTTCAAGAATTAAAGATAATATCAACAAAAAAAAGAAAAATGCGATATTTGCGATATGTTTAGGTGGAGGATCTCCATGCTCTTCAGTCTATGTAGGAACATCCAAACAAACATTAAAAAATATAATTGCTGGACACAAATCAGATATCAGACAACGTAACCATCAAAAAACTGCATTAGTATCGCATTGCGTAGAACAAAACCATAGAACTGATTTAAACTTTGCCAACATTAAAATTCTAAAAGTTGAAAAAAAATTATTAAAAAAGAATACTGATGCAGATGCTGAATATACAGAAAAATAATAATGCTGTTAACAGACGTTCGGATTGCGATGGCTTAAGCAGCATATATAGCCAACTAGCGAAAAAATAAAATTTAAGGGATTTTTAACTTAATTTTAAACTTGTTTTTTAAATTTAAACTAATGTAGATTTTGTTTTCAATAATTTTCTAAATTTAAAATTAAATATTATTCGATATCATACACATGTATGTACAAATTTGAGGCTCAATTAATTGTAAGTATTTATAATTTGTATTTTAGTTGATTTATAATGTATTTATTTTATTAAAGGCCTGATGAAGGGTATAAACATACCCGAAACGTCGAAATAAAAAATCAAAATTTGTTTCAATTGACCCATAGCCTACAAAACAAGAAATTATTATAAAATATGTAGGTAGTTAGTTCTTCTAAAAAATACTTCAAAACTTTATGTACTTATTGTTGAGTGACATTTTACAACGTCAAACAATTCAACTGATATTTTTTGTTTATTTATTTATTTTTATTTATAACTTTATTATTAAGTAAATAAATTACAGTGCTAATATTTTATGTATTTGTGAGAAACAGTGTCAACAGAATAATTAGCTTATGTATCTTAAAAGCTTATATATTTCTAACAGTCGTTCCTGACTGTAAAATTATCTCTCTTCTTACATGAATGTTATACATTTTTAACATGAATGTTATACATAGTGAAAAAAGATCTCCAATAAAACCTATCAGAAAACTTATGTTGATGAAGTAGATATAATGATATACAAATCATTGATTTGGCCTTGTAGCAAAATGCGAAAGCCTTAGAATGAATGTCAACTCTATTATTTGAACTTATATACTCGTTAGATACCTATATATAAAATAATATGCACGACTGAATCGCACGAACGTGCTTTTGTAGAGCTAACAACAAGAATGCAGCTTCACATTGACGGGCGATAATATTTGTACATCGTAAATAAAAACATATTAAAAACAAGTTAAAATAACAATTATAACAACCCGTTATCCTTATTTATTTATTATTTAAAGAACTTCAGAAATCTGCCTTTGACTATACTAGTATTTTACTTAACAACAATCAGTTGTATACTTTGAATTATTTTGTATAAAAGTTTGACTTCAAATCTTCTTTGAATATACTTTTGTAAATAATCAAATCTTCTTTGCATTTCTATTTTTCCTAAAATATTTTTCTAAATTTCAAAGCCTACTAGTTTTCAAATAATTTATTCATTTTTCTCACTATAAAAGGAGAATCAAATTCAGTATCAAATCTCTATTCTCTTTCGACTTGACCAGGAAACTGACAGGTAATATTTCAGAGGTATCTTCATACCGCGTTTTATTGCTTGCCTTTCTTTCTGGGATTTTGGTGTTTATAAGTCTTTTCCTTCATCAGTTACTGCCGACTTTTGCCCGCATAATAGAAAAGGAAAAAGACATATAATCTATATAAAAACTAAGAAAAAGTTTTAAAATTGTAAATAATTTTGTATTACCTATTTCGTTTTGTTTAAATAAAATAAGTTTGTTTAAAACTCTCCGGTGTCTAGAGTTTTCATTTTTGGAAGTTACCCTACAAATTTTGCTCTACCGACTAACATCACGTTACACACTTAATCAACAAAAAAAAAACAAATATGGAGAAAAAAAACGAAAATACAAAAAAAAATTCTTTGATTTTATTTGTTCGTAAAAAAAATTATCTATAAATTTAAAATGCAATTTTGTTGACCAACTAGAAAACCATTGATGAAATATTCGAGAATATGCCTAAAAAAGACAATTTGCTTTCACAAATTTCACATCTTTATTCCCATTATTCGCATATTTGGCAAAAATCTGGTATATAACATTATTAAAACAGATCTAAAAATTATGTGTACAAAGTTTAATGGAAATCCTTAGAGCTGTTTTTGAAAAAAAAAACTTGATACAACCTAAATCGTTGTATGACAGCTACCCGTTTGGGAGCAATGTCTTGTGAAAATTTCGAAGGAAGCGTACAAAATAGTTTTTTTTTAAACTTGATCAAGTTTTTAAGGTCTTGACCTGCTGGGTAGAACGTTAAAGGAGAATGGGCAAAAATATATGCGACCTGGTCTACCTAGTGCCCAGAAACCAGACCTATGAAAATGATTGGGTACTATGGAGTGCACCAACGAACGAGTATTTTTTTTTGTCATAAACAATGAGAGTTGGCTAAAATAAGTGACCAACAAAATAAGAAAAACACTTTGCAAATTCGAATTAACATAGACAAATTGTTTCATATTTTGTAATATACTGCCTAAACCCCATGGTAAACAGTTCTGTGTCCATAAACAAAAATGACGCTCTTCAACTAAGCTTTCCAATGTTGTATACCTCAATTGTGGGCACTAGACAGACAATTATTCCCATTCATTAATTTCGCTAAATCGAATAAAAAAAGTAGAATTTTCATACTGTTAAGTGAATTTTTCGCCAACCATGGCATTATTCGCTATTATCAGCCATTGGTATAAAAGTTCCTCTATTTTGCGGTCAATCAACAGTGACCAATACTGTCATTTCAATGCAACACTATTGCAATTAATTTTTGCTCTAATTGCAGTCTTTTTTGCCAAATACTGACTAAACCCCATGGTTTACAGCTTTGTGTCCATATACAAAAAATGATGTACTAGGACTAAGCTTTCCAACGATATATATCTCATTCGTGGGCAATAGGTAGACCAAAATGCGCATTCTCCTTCGCCATAAGAATGAAAAATCAAAAATGAATATAAATATCGGTGTTTTTCTTAATGTATTTTCAATTCAGTATGTCAGTCTATCTATCTCTCCGTCAGTCTGTCTGTCTGTTAACCTCGACCTGCAGCCTAAGCCAAACTTTGGATTTAAGGTATGAATGGGATTCCCTAGAAGAAAAGTTGAAATTCTTGTTTAGCTACTAAAATAACGGTACCTGGCATACAATCCATTACCCCACCTTGAATATAATGCATCTCATATATATTCTACGAGGTTCCGTTCAGGATAGAAGCAGTACAGCGTAATTTTATTCGTTTTCCGTTGAAGGGACTATAATGGGCAGATCCTTACGCCTGTGAAGTTGGCAGGGCAACTTTCACCTAGAGTAACGGAACCAAGGCAAATTTGCAGTTTATTTTGCATTTCAAGAAATTTTAGATCCAAATGTTGAAGTCCTTTATTTGATAAAAATTTGATCACTGTGAAGTTAGCAGGGCAGTATGATTTTTTTTTTCAAATTGAGGACTTCAAAATTTGGAAACACAGTTTCTTGAAATGCAAATGGGTGGCAATGGCACAGTGGATATAGTGTTCGACTGCTAACCTGGACGTGTGGGTTCGATCCCCAGTCTAGGTAGCATTCTTTTCTATATTCCCCAGTTTCAACTGGATGCCACCCGTGCAATTTGATGAGAAAATCAACATCTAATTCTCAATCCACTGTGCCAACAAAAATCTTTCCTTTCCTTCTATTCTTTAACTAGTGCCGTGCATTGCATTTAAAAAAACTGAGATCTACAGGCATATAGTTAAAATTATTATTATTATTAAATAAAATAAATTGCAAATTTGGAGCCTTACTCCAAGTCTATAGCATGCTTAGTTCTCGAGATACCTTCTGACCTTCTAACTTCACTGTGAAGTAAGAAGGTCACTCGATTACACCCACTATTTGGTGAACTGCAAAATCTGGAACAGAAATGCAAAATGAATGCAAATAAAAATGCAAATTACTGCGTTGGTCCCGTTACTCTAGGTGAAAGTCGCCCTGCCAACTTTATAGACGTCAGATCCTTCATTAGGTTCTACATTAAAAAGTACTTTGAAATCATGTGCCATGTGCACATATTGTACCAAAGTAATTTTTTCCTTTTGATGCACAACAACCTCTTCCCTTTAAAAATATCATATTTAAAAAACCTCAAGGTTGCCAGAGGATTCATATTCAGATTCAGCACTCTGTTTCCATGCCAATACCACCAAAACATTTTGCATATACCGAAATTTTTCAGGTTTGGCCCAAAGAGGCCACTTTTTCCCTAAACTATTATTTCTCTAAGGTATTTCACAAAAATGCAAAGTCAGAATAATAACATTTTTGTAAATTGGAAGTAGAAATACCTTAATCGGTTTGTTATATCTGACTAAAACCCTTAATCTTCCGCGAAACCAATAAGGAAACACACACAATTTATGGATTTTAAAAATGTCTTAAATTGCACGTTATAAAAAAAATATCTCTTAAACGATTAGTCAGCGTTTATTTACATTTAAGGTTCATGAACTTATTACCATTATAATGTTAAATGATCTTCCACAAGGTTTTTATCAAATCAAAGTTTTATTTTTTTTTGAGATAACAAAAGCCTTAATGATTCAAATAAACGACTTACAAATATGAGACTTATTAGCGACTAATGAGATAAGAGTTTGGAAATAAAATGCTAAAATTTAAAGTACACATTTTTTAGGGAATCTTAATTAAAAACGTAAACGAAACATGGCATGTACAAATTAGTTGATGACAAGGTCAGTAAGTCAATGAATCAATAGGACTTATTCTAGATTATTATTGTTGGATGATTGTGTTTGTGAAGGTCATGCAAAATGATGATTTGGAATCAAAAGAATCGATAAAATTAAGTATTGATTAACGTTTTTTTTAAGGGTGATGTCTAATTATTTTGTTTTTTTTTTTGTATTTGTCATTTTGTTTTGTTTATATTGATAGCTGCTTTAGGTGGACGAGGCTGGAAGTGAACCCAGCCTACTGCCTCTTGCGAGGAATTGACTAATCCTCCAAGAGTAGCTATCACTTGTATGAATAAGTGCTTCTCGTCTAGCCGTTCGGATTCGGCATAAAATTGTAGGTCCCTTGCATTCCTGTCGACATGCGCACACAGGAATGGTTGCGAGTTATTAGTAACTAGGCCCTGGTTCTTCAAGAACCGTTGCGCCACCCAAATTATTTATTTTATAAAAACGCTGCTAAGTGTTTAGGTTTTCTCCGAATATGCAACAAATTTTTTACCTCGCCTGATCTGGCTGTGATCTACAAAGCCTTTATTCGTCCAAAGCTTGAGTATAATTATCATAATGGTCAGGGGTGCTCCTATTAATATGGACGAGAGCTTGTTGGATAGAATTAAAAAAAGGGGTTTAAAAATTAAAGCTGATATAACAATAACAGCGACAATTACATTCTTCGAACATCGCCGCAATGTCACTTGTCCGTCATTGTTCTATAGCTGTTTTTATAAACATTGTTCAAGTGAAATAGTCAATTCAACAATTCAACCGCAATACTCTTAATACTTTTAGGAATGCTCATCAGTTTACCCTTGCGCCCAACTTCAGACGTACTGTTAAGTATAGAGATTCTTTCTTAAGTCGCACAACAAGAATGTGGATTGCTTTACCTGGCACTATCTTTCCAACCAATGTGAAAACGGTATCTCCTTTCAAGACCCTTCTTTATTTTCCTAACGCTCGCACCGTGCTCGTTCATATTAAGGGTAGTAAAAACCCTTTTAGTGCGTGCTCTATCAAAAGGAACTGAAAAACAAAAAAAGACGTATATTTACATAGATATGTACTTGTACGTATATTGCACCCCTTCAATTTCACTTTGACTTTAAATCCTTAAAACACAAACGATGATTTATTTTCTAGAAATTTACTAAACAAAAATATTTTCCGAATGTGCCTTCTGAAACTTTTAGGCAGGAATTTGCTGAATAAAGGCACACAAGTTTTCTTAGCTGATAAAATAATTTCCTTTCCAGAAATAAAGGTAAAGCTCATATGTTTGGCAAGTTGTTTTTCTCTTTCTTCTTGAATAATAATCATCATCATTATAGTTTCAATGATACTTGGAATCAAAATTTGTTTCCCTTTGCCAAAGTTTATCTCTTTATTTTAAAATAATGTCTAACGTAGGTTTCTCGTCCTTAATCATTCGTATAAGAAGGTCTTCTATGTACCACCTTTGAAACTAATAACCTTCAACCTTCAGTCCGCAATTGATCATCGTTCCTTTGTGCTAAATACCCGGATATTCAATTTTGTCACATCCACAATCTGTTGAGACATCAGTTTTTCAAAGCCCCGAAATCATCTTTTGGCATGAACACTCATTTCCTTAATGTATTAATCTTCATTTAGTCCTTAGTCCTTTTATCTAAAATGTTTGTTACCCAAAATCTTTTTTCATTTGAAAAATTCCTCATTTAATCTCACGGTCTTTATTACTTTAAGTCATGTGTGGGTTAAGTTAGGCGTAAGGGATAAATTTTAAAAGGTGAATTCTATAAAATGACTTTCTCTTTATGTTGTTTTTATAGATGTTTTGTTCAATCATGGTTTAAGAACCTGCTATAGGTTATATCTTTCATTTATAGCCTTTTCCATATGGGTTTAAATTTTTATTTCTCTATTACTCGTACCATGATGGTGATTGATCGTAAAGCTTTGGAATAGAATATTCTTAAAAGTTCAGACCACAAAGGCAATGAGTTTGACGGTACCTATCTATATCCTTTGTGACTTTATTTCTATCATCCTAGTATCTACATACGTATGCGTCGTCAGATCTCATTTTATCAATAGATGATGATAACAAAAAAGTTAAAGTAGTAGAAGAATGAGTAAGCACAAGCGCTTACAGCTTTTCTTTCAATAGCAAGAAAAAAGATCCTTTGTGTGGAATGTTTTAAAATCTAAGTAGATGCGGCTCAGTAGAACAATTGAAAAGAAAAACAGGTTTGTCGTACTCCTATAATAATTCAGGAGAAAATAGTCGACTATTTCTATAATATAAAATCTTTTATATTCCATAACCTTTGCACAAACAAACAACTTTAATGAAGGGTACGTGTGAATGTGAGTGTACTTGTCATGGTAAAATAAAATTGTTGGAAATTTTAAATAAACAAAACCCAAGAATTGATTGCAATATTTTGCTGTTATAGCTCAGGTGGATAAAATTGAAGGTGAACTATACGAGTATCACAATATTTAAAATCAATTTTATTTAAAACCTTAAGCTCAACAAAATTATGTTAAATAATCAACCGGGTACTTTCTAGTAAGATAGTTAAGTTATACTTGCTGAGAACAAAATTTGTAAGCTTACACCTTACTTTGAATTATGAAGACGGAGAAGTCCAAAAAATGGTTTTCGCCTTTCCATGCGCTAATCAGAGTCTGACTGTGCGTATATGATGAGCGTTGACTGACTAAAACCTGTGCTCGCGTTGCAATTGCAAAGCAATTTTTTAAGAATAATTTGCTTACAATAAATATTAGCATAATTTTCCTCGTTTACCCTTTTTTTCTCTCGAACTTTTGCAGAAGAACTCACAAAACTGATCGAATGCACCATCACCTCCTTGCTTACTTTACATTAGATGGCGCTCACAGCCCAGGATGGTCTTCGGCCTCACCTAACAAGCCCTTCCAGCCAGCTCTGTCCCTAGCTAGCCGCCTCCAGTTGCGCAAACCGAGTTGGTTGATGTCGTCCTCCACTTGTGCGCGCCACCTGTAACGGGTTCTTCCTCTGCTGCGTACACCATCGGGGTTGGATTCGAAGACCCGTCGGGCAGGTGCGTTGCTGTCCATACGCTTCACGTGCCCCAGCCATCTCAGCCGCTGTATTTTCAGCTTTTTGACCAGGTCAACGTCGCTGTATAGCCCGTATAGCTCGTCATTGAATCTTCTCCTCCACACTCCTGCGAAACACACCGGACCGAAAATCACACGAAGAATCTTCCTCTCAAAGCACCCTAGCAGATTTTCATCCGATTTGTTCAGTTCAGTCCATGCTTCTGCCCCATAGATTAGGGTCTTGTATAAAGTCTCCTTTGTTCTCTGAGAGATGGCCTTAATCATTCGTATAAGGCAGGCATTTAAGTAATAAATGCTTTCTCAGACCGAAGAAACAGCGGTTGTTGGTTGTTGTAGCGAGTCCGACCACTTTTGTAAAAACAGCTATTTTTGTATCCATTGCATTTAACAGGTGGACAATTATGCAAAACTATTTCATTAAATAGCTCTTTTTACAAAAGTGGTCGGACTCGCCGCAACAACCAACAAAAGTTTGTCCGACCACTGGTTTTGTAAAGAGGACAGTCTAAGTATCAGTCATTTGATACCCCATTTATAAAAATCCATCATGGTTTAGGTACCCTAAGCCAAAAATGCCAAAAGTGCATTTTCTACCCATTGGCACCTGAAAAACCTTGTCCGACCAGCGGTTTTGTTAATGTTAAGACTAAAGCTATGAATTGGCATCATTCTTTTCTGAAGCCGCGATGAGATAGGTAAACCTACGGTCGCCCCCCGTCCTATAACGTGAGCGCAACAATTTAATTCATTACTTACAAGGATGTATGTAAAATATATTATTTTGACTAATGTGTCGAGATTGAATGCGTCCTTTCACTAAGTAATTGTTTCCAACCAGGCTTGGATGTCCACCATTAATTCGAATTATGTTCTCACAAACTTCTATTATATGACTTCCATTATTTTTCAGATGTTATCTACTGTAAGAACGAGCTTGTTTGATTTGATAAATTCCCAATGAAATCTTACGTAGCTCTGTCAATTCAAGGCATATGCATATTAATTCGACAAAACACTACCCTTCTTCTGTTAAGGTTGTTTCTTTAACAAAATCCCCCAAATAATAAGGAGTGTTTAACCTATTCAATGCCAATTCCAGTAAAACACTGGCATCTGGCATCTCCACTGTCCTCTAGCAAGTTATGAAACTTATTAAGCATTGCAGGTGCAATTCTAAACTCATCCATTAAATGAGGAGTAGCTAAAGAAAAAAAATCTGACAGAACAATTTAAACGTCCATTAACAACCTCCACAACCCATTTTACCATGGTAACACATCCTGTTACATTAGCTTCAGCTGTTGTCAGCTTATTATTCCCTTCCAAAACAGTTTCAGGCATCTAGGCCTTGTACCCGTAGGATTCAAGGCTTGAAATAGCCTTTGTCTAATATGAAAACAATAATAACATATTTATGGAGGTTTCCCATTGCGCTTTTGGTTAAACTCTCTTGATTGAACAACATTCTAGTAAGAAGTAGCTAGTTATACTTTTTTAAAGAACATCGCATCAACGCTAAAGTTAGATGAGAACTTTTGGTTGCTGCCTCAACGTTGTGACTGTTTTGTATTTTTTTAAATTTGGTCGTCATCAGGAAAATAAAAAAATACTTCCAACTTGTTAATCATCAATGTAAAGCTTGTTTATCAGTATTAAAAAATGCATATTTGGCTAAAGGAATTATTTAAAAAGGAAACTTTAACAAAAAAGTTCTAGGCACCCAGGAGCATGTTAATATGCTTCTTAGATGAAGTTTGTTAAAAAGTTAGTAAAGAGAAAGGTGAGAAATTAATCTTTAAAATAATGCAAAAAAAAAAATATATGTCATAGCTGATTTTTTTAAGATATCGGTGTTCAAAAGGCAAGTAAAAAAATATTGATTTCCAAGAAATTAATACTTAATATTTGATTGCATATTCTTGGTAGAAAAATAATTTTGAATTTATTTACAAGATAAAGAAAATATCTTTCCTTTGATACCAACATAATTTACCTACGTGCACTATATCGCACGATATAAGCATAGAAGCCAAGAAGTGAAATTCTTCTTCTGAATTAACCAACTTTAAATTCAAATATCTTGAAAACCCTACCTACGATTTTGGAAATATTTGACCCATATTTCATCATTTGATACCAATTTAATAAGTGAACGCACTGGGCCCAGGCTCTATAGAAAAATGGCCCATCTCCTTTTGGGAGTGGATGTATAACCATATTCTGAGTAGGTTATAGGTGCATATTTTGTGTTATCGAAACCAAAAGTCTGTCGGGTTTTTTTTCTCAACCTATGGAGGGGGAGGGGATTGAAAAAAAAAAAGATATTCTCAAGACCTGCCAAATATCACGTAATTCGGATGATACTTGTATACCTATCACATTTCTTATTTCCAATTTAAAACAGAAATAAAACAAGAGTTAATGTTATTGCTCAACTTTTTAATCTGATTTTCTGCCAGTTTTTTGAACCATTGCACAGTGGTTTCGGTTGTATGGAGCGAGCGTCAAAATTCAATAAAATCTGAACTGCTCAACCGATATTGATGAAACTTTCAGGCATTAATAAAGATTTCATAAGACATCATCACAATAAATTTCCACCGACTGCCATGCCCACTTAAAATAAAAATAATATAATCCCTAAAATTGATGCAAATTTGGGTTGTTATTAGAGATTTTTGTTTTAGATAAGGTTTTTTTTTATCAATATGAAAGTTTTTTCCGACGCCTACTTTTTGGAGGTTTTTAAAATTTGTTTTATTATATTGATGAGTAGTCTCATTTCAATAAAATCTGAACAAAACAGTCGATTTTAATGCAAATTGTATGCATGGTAAAAAATAGAATAAGGATAATTACAGACAATTTTCGCTATGACTTCCCCTTTTGTGTACTCTTTACCTATGGAAATAATAAATCCAACAAATCGACAGTTTTTGTTGTATCTGCACTCCTTTAACACAGTATTTAAAGCAGTTAAAGTTTAATTTTTTTTTTTCGTGCAGCACTTATATTTTCCACCATGGAATTGTATAGGTTTGAAATTGTTTTTCGGATAAATTTACATTTTTTGTAGCCTGTAATTTTGTAGTTTGTAATTTTTTTTTATTCTTAGACACCGACCAATTCAATTCAATTCAAAGTTCATTTTATTTGCCTGATGTTTTTAACAAATTTTAAATATACAATATGAAATTAGACAATGGCCAAAGGCCATCTGCCAGATTGACATTCTTTCATTTAATTTTGACATTTTTGAGTTCATTTTTTAAAATTATTTTTTAACAGGATAAACATATTTTAAAAAGTTTCTTGCATAATTTTTTGCCGATAGTTAAGACTTATTTTGCAGAACATATGAAGCTTTCCCAGCCTCGTCCATCTAAAAACCAAATAATTTTTTTTTCAGGGCTACTGCCTCTTGCGAGGAATTGACAAATCCTCCAAGAGTATCACTTGTCACGAATAAGTGCTTCTCGTCAAGCCGTTCGGATTCGGCATAAAATTGTAGGTCCCTTCCATTCCTGTCAAAAGTTGTTAGTCACTAGGCCCTGGTTCTTCATGAGCCGTTGTGTCACGCGATTTATTTTTTTATTTTGTTGTGAAGCTTTTTCCATTCTATCCCATTCAAGATTTCGTACATTTGCAAATCATTTAGCGAATCTGCAAATTGTGAGAGCTCTATAGACACCGAGCAAAAATACAATGATCCTACCAGTAACAGAAATATGAAATGTGCATAAATAAACAAAATTCGTAAATGGCGTGAAATCAAAAGAAAAACTTAAATTTTACTGTAAGTGGGTGATTGTGGGTGGTAAGACTATATTTTTCAAAAAGCTGTAAGTTTCCTCAATACTTGGGACAAAATTTTATTTTTAAGCTACATTCAGGATTAGGTTAAAACCCTACCTCAACTTCAAACAAAATAAAAACAAGCTACTTTAACCTCTGCGGAGTTTTGCCATTATAATTTTTAAAATAAAAATCAAAATATCACCTAAGAATTGATAAAATATTCTACACACTTTGTTTTTGAAACTCCATTAAAACAAAAATTCCAAAAAAATCCCTTTGGTAAAAAAAATCACTTTAAAAATAGTAGAATTTACTCACAAGTATGGACCTATGGTGAGACCGTGCAATTAGCTCACTTTGAATGAGAAAACAAAACTGATCACGTGACATTTATGACGAAATGTTTGTAACAGTAAATATTGACTCATTATCTATTATAAAAAGTCAAGAAACAATCAAAACAAGCATTGTTATTTTTTATTTTTGTCGTATGGGCGAAACCACTGTGCATTTTGGCAGTATTCCTACGGACGTGTGGACTGCTGATGGCACAAGTTAACTCTAAGGCAGGGCTGGTCCAACCATATGTGCAAATGCACAGAGCGCAGAATTCTGGGGGCACATTACCAGGAGCAAGAAAATGTAATCTGATCTTGCGCTGACAAGAATATACTGCCATTTGCTTTTTAACCACAAACATTCTTCAAATAATCCCAAAATAACATCCATCACAACCGTGCTAAGTTATTTCTTGCTAACTAACTAACATCACTTTCATTGTTGCATTCAAGGAAAATTTAACTCAAGTTATTGTACAATTAAAAATCCCACTAGATCCATGCAAGTCAATCCTACCTACCTAATTTCCAAATATTTCACACTGTTCGTACAAAAGAAAAAAAAAAGAAAAAATCTCAACACAAAAAAGTTTCGAAACTAACATGGGAAAATATTTAAAAAAAAACTTATTTAAACGGAATCATATGGGTCAGAGAGTGCAGGTTTTCTTATTGGACACTACTGTGTAAGGTTTAAGTGCCTGCTGCTTACACAGGAGATGGAAATTTTAATAGAATGGAAAAGGTTAAGGTGGTTAAGATTAAATAAATAGCTATCAGTTTTGAATAGAAGTGACGTATTTTGTGAAAGTGTTTATGATAAAAAAAAGCCTTCGGGGCAGAATTTAGAAAAAGGCGAAGGCTTGTTGAGGCCGAAAACAAAGAACAGAGCAAAAATTTCGCAAAATTTTTTAAACGCGGATGGGGAATATGTAAGTATTAAAATAAATATTTACGCTAATCCCTGACTCACTGACTTTATAACGCTGCAATGCGATCTTACAAAAAAAAAAACTTTTTGTTACAAACAAAATTAGCTTTTTTACAAATTTTTGTTTACAAAAAATAATTTAACTTTTTTACTTTTTTTTTCCTAAATAAAATTAACTGAAGTTCCTTTTTATTTTTTATATGCATAAATGTATGCTTATATTTTTATATTATTTTGTTTTTTAAATTAATTAATTAATTAATTAATTTTTTTTTTAAATGAAGTTTATATATTTTTTATTTTGTATATGTAATATATATATGTATGTAGTGTATATATATTTTTATTTTATTTTAGTTTATTTACTTTTTTGTTTTTGTAAATATGTACTTTTATTACATTTGATACATAGGTACTATTATATAAATTCTTTAATTATGAATGTGACCTTTTATAAATTATAATAATTTCTTGTTTTGTAGGCTATAGGTCAATTGAAACAAATTTCGATTTTTTATTTCGACGTTTCGGTATAAACAAACCCGAAACGTCGAATTAAAAAATCAAAATTTGTTTCAATTGACCTATAACCTACAAAACAAGAAATTATTACTATTATATATGTATGTAAACATATTTGTTTGTTAATGAGGATTAGGCCTACCGGGGATACCCTAATAAGAAACGCATTGAAAATCTACCTCCTGGGTAATGTAGAAAAGGCTTATGAATGTGTATCAGTGTATGTGGAAAATATAAATAAGGGGCGCTTTCTACAAATCTTGCACAGGGCGCAAGTTTGGCTGGGGCCGGCCCTGATCTAAGGACCTATTTATCGTTGAGAAATCTACCGAATTTTGGGGCAAGCTCGAGTTAATCCTTCTTAATAAGAGCACAGTTGTCCAAACGGGGTTCAGCTAAATGCTAATGCTTAAAGCTATGATTAGACGGTCAATGAAAATGGTCATTGACTCTCTGACGTCAGAATGACGTCGAATTCTGTCCCATGGCTTTCAAGTCGTGTGATTGTCATTGCAAAACGTTGTCAACGCACTGACATCAGCGTTGACACTAGCGATGACATGGTTTGAAAAGTCAACGCGTTGACTGTTTTTATTTACCGTGTAATTACCCCATCAGAATTTTTCGGACACATTGACAGATATTTCCTGACTGCCCATCAACGCGTTACCCAGGTACCAACGTTGACACGCTTTAAGAAACACGCTTGTAAGAAAAAAAAAAAAAAAAACAGCAACATAAAAGAAAACAAAACATTTCCAAACAAAATTATTTAAAGTTAAATTAGTTTGAGTAAAAAAAAAAATGAGCCTAAGCACCAGTGAGTCGGATAAGTAAATGCGCGTCCTGCTGATGAATCGAAGGAAAAGTTGTCGGAGAAACGTAAAAGAAAATTACTTTGCTCGTGGACCAAACAATACGAGGTCTCCGCTTTGATTGCGGCAGTAGAGAAACGACCAGCGCTTTGGGATGGAGGATGCAGCGACTATAAACTAGTTAGTACAGGCAACGGGGAGTCAAATAAGGGCAATCTGAAAAAAGTTTTGACGTCTGAAAAGTTTGAACGCAGTTTTGAAGAGGGGTTGGTTCTTAACATAAATCTCGATTTGCGGGATTTTTGGTCTTGTGGTCTTGTTTGGTCTTGTGGGGCGTCCGCCATCTTGGTAAGAAGAAAGAATTTTGAGTTTGAAAATTATTTTCTCAAAAACTGTTTGCGCAAACAACTTGGTTTAAAAAGTTAATTTAAGAATAGGTTCTTGGCTTTCAAAAACGCTATAACATGATATTTTTTTTAGAAAATTGTCCCTTCTGCCTAAACCTAAATTGCCATTTCCATTTCGTTTGCTTTTAACATTTTTCCTTGCTTTAAAAAAAATTAAACCGAAATACATAAATTTATTTGACTGTGTCACAGCGCGCCACCACTATGTGTGAGCCTCAACTCGAAAAATTACAAATTTGTACTTTTGTCAACGGTCAAAGCGCGTGGACATGGTCAAGCCGTGTGATCGTCAACGATTACTTGTCAGCGCATTGACACCGATTTGGATAAATCTCGTTGACACATATTACCTGTCAACGCATTTTGGGACAACATTGACGGACTTGTGTCATTTGTGTGATCGTCAATATTTCAGGTGTTGACACGGTGAGCGTTGACGTTGCCATGTCAGTGCTTTGACAGTTTTTTTGGTGACGTCAGAGAGTCAACGCATTGACCATTTGCGTTGACCGTCTAATAGTAGCTTAACGCAGAACCACGGTCCAAGTACTTGTACCATGGTTCATACTCAGTAAGTTAAATAAATTTGATCCCAGCTTCAAGTGCTGAACGAGCAAAATCATTCTTTTATCATTTTAATGACAGAAATATTGACAACTATTTCTAATCGTGTAAATGAAACGTTTAATTAGAAACGAACCCCCATATAAACAGAATGAGACGGAACTGCAACCATCCCAAGCCACATAATGTAGTGCTGTGTTTTGTCTTACCAAGTTATCTTAGTTCTAAATTTGGTATACTTGGCGACTCCATGGCCAATAGAGGTCCACTGAAATGATGTAAATAAAATCACATAAAATAATAATAATTCTATTGAAAACTAAGTTTACAGGAATTTATCAAGTTCTTGGTATACTCTGATGTTAACAAGAAGGATGTAATAAATTATGTCATGATGATCAAGAAAATTAAATTAGCAAGAACAATAAATAATAAAGTCCAACACTAGCAGTTTGAGTAATGAAAGGAACGAAACATTTCCGCCATCGCATCGCCAGCACCATAGTTGTTGGTATGGTTAGTAGTAAAGTCTATTTTTAATAAAGTAACCTGCATTTGATAGATTTTGTTTTCTTTTTTATGAAGTTCCTAGTAGAAAAATAAATGTGCAGTGCGCACATTGTTCAGATGGGAAAGACGTCTACAAATCACTCTAAGTACACCACCATAGCCTTTTTTACTTAAATGGAGACGCGGCAGAAAAATGCAATTCACTGTACTTGGATTTTTGCACCCTCATTTTATTTCTTGTGCATGACTGGGTCCCTCCTGTGAGCTAATTACACAGGTGACTTGGTCGATAAGAGAGTTTGTGTCATTCTTTGTGTAACGCGATTTTTCATTTTTATTCTTTTCAAAAGCACTTGGACGTTGGCCATGTATGTCGGTCGTAGCCACCGCGTCGGTCTTGCTGGTCGTGTCGTTGCCAATGAGGTGGAATCATGTTAGCCTAAGTACGAGTAAGTAAGGTAATAATTGTAAGACCCCTTTCAGACAAGGAAACTGAGTTGCCGGCGATTTTTAGTTTGTAGGCGAGAAGGGCGTAAAAGGAAGACAAAAAATCTCCCCTTTCACCCTTCTCGCCAACAAACTAGCTAGTTTCTGGCAAATCAGTTTCCTTGTGTGAAAGCGGTCTAAATATCATTTAGCTCTAAGGAAGCAAGCACCCAGTGAGTTTTGAACTAATAAGGGACTTCAAAGCATTTCCAGGTGGAAATTGTGCAGAAAGTAAAAACTGGTGCGTTCTACATAAGTAGGTAACTAAAAAATTTTGAAATGCTTTAGGTATTTATCTGAAATGTGTTTTTGTTTTTTGTTAGGATAGGTATAGCGGTGATGATATGTTATCACCACTAAAGTTCTAGTATAAAGTTGAAGGAATATCTTAAGCACAACTAAATTAAATTTAATTGAATTGGTGTTTTCGCTCTGTGATGAAGATGATAAACTTTTTGACGTTATTTATATCCGGCCAAACTGTTTAAACTGAAAATGATAAACGATACTTTTAATAGTTTCAAATTGATGCTATTTTGAACTTAAAATACATTAATTTAATTTTAAACTCAAGATGAAAGTCATGACAAAATGAAGTCCAGCGTCATCAGTTTTAAGTTTAAATTCAATTAAACCTACAAGATGATTCTATTCTGAGAAGAGATGGATCCAAAGGTATCCAGATGCCCCATTTTCCAACTCATGGCAATCTTACCTGATACATAACTGGCTGGATGTAGTTAGACATTGGGGTATTGAATGTAAGTGGTTAAAAAATGTAATGTTAAAAACAATTATTATTTAAAAACATGGAAACTAAAATTATGTTCAAAAACATTAAATTATTTTCTTTAATTGCTTGAATTCCTTATCTTGATCTAATATGGTCAGGTTTTTTAAAACATAAATTTGTTATTTATAAAATGTTGAAAACATTTTACGTTGACTGCCCACGTGCAAATCAAAAAATATAACCAGAGTGCCAAGTGTCTTTTTTTGTGTGTTAAAGTATGTTTTGTTTTGTGTTTATCAGTGTTGTATAGTTTTTTTTTACTAAAGGTGTGTTGTTTTTTAGTGTTTAAGGAGCATGGCCACCGGGGGGTCATGTGGCACCTTGACACTATATATGTGTATGTGTATGGTGTCACATGACCCACCGGTGGGCAAGCTTCCAGAAAAGTAAAGACCCGTTTTACTTTCTGCGCACTCCGTTTTTTTTTCTCTATAGAGTTTATTCAAAGAACTGGTTTATTTGAGGTAAGAAATGGATCCGAGAAGATTTAATGGAACGTCTTCTGACAATGAAGCTTCTGATGCGGTAGGCGAGGTGGATTTTGAAGGGTCAGATTCTGACGAGTAACATCCCTCAGCTTCTGATGAACAATCCGATTCCGATTCTAACGCAATGGAACTACTATCTGATGAAGAGTCCGATGAAGAAGAAGTTCCTTTTTCTGATACGTGGACAGCTGTTGATGGACGTTCCTTGAAAAATGTTGATATTGTGGAAACCATTGAATCTAGCACGTGTGTCAGTTCTACAATGGATGCTTTTGAAATTTTTTTAACTCATGGTGACAGGTGACTCAAGAGGTGTATGAGCTGATAGTTCTTCAGACAAATTTGAATTCTCAAAATACTTTGTCTAGTAGAACAATTACTCGAAATTCGCGCATAAAGAGATGGGTTGATACGGATGTTCCCGAAAGTAAGAAGTTTCTCGGACTCGTTATGTATATGGGCATTGTCAACAAATACCTATCTATAATAAACGATTGTTGGAGCACCGATTCATTTTTCAAGAACTCGTTTGTTCCTCGAGTGATGACACGAAACCGTTTTCAACTGATTTTGAAATTTATCCATTTCGCCGAAAATGCAACAGTTGGTAACAATTATCTAGGTAAGTTCAGCGGTCTTTTATAAATATTAAAAAAAAAAAATTGAATTCTCGAAATCGCCTAGGTAAGGTCAGCGGTCGTTTGGAAATATTAGAAAAAAAATTTACGAATTCTCGAACTCCTGGTGAAATCCTGGTTTTGGATGAGTCCATGATTCTCTGGCGGGGGAGACTACAGTTCCGCCAGTATAATCCTGGAAAGTCCCTCAAGTACGGTGTGAAAATTTACAAACCTTGTTATCCTAGTGGTTACACATACACCAGTTCTGTTTATGCCGGGAAAAACAACTATCTAAATCAAAGAGGTATACCAACGGACTCAACGTCATATAGTACGCAAATTGTGCTAGACTTAGCGGATGGTTATCTCGATAGAGGCAGAACTATGGCGACCGACAATTTCTACACGTTAGTTGCCTTAGCAAAGACTTTGCTTTCTCGCAGGACGCATTTGATAGGAACGCTACGCAAAAATCGGAAAGGAAATCCAAAAGATGTAACATATGCGAAGCTAAGAAAGGGACAAATTGTAGGACGAGAAAACTCGGCTGTCGTAGTAGCTAAATGGAGAGACAAGCGAGAAGTTTTTATGCTGAGCACAAAACATAGTCTTGAACTTGAAGTAATGGAAACTGGAAAAAGGAATCGAAATGGTGAAGTCATAACAAAGCTATTGATTATAACCACGCTAATCAAGGTATTGACATTTCGGACTAAATGGCATGCTATTTCACACCTTTTGCGAAAGACAATTAGGTGGTACCACAAAATTACTTTCGAGTATTTGCTCTCGAAATCTGTTGTCAATGCTTTGGTAATTTATAAAAACAAAACAGGAAAAAAATCGCTCAATTCCGAAAAACTATATGCGAGGCACTATGCCAACAAACAACTTCCAACGTGAACCCCAATCTTCTTCGTCTCAAGCTTTCGAAGAATATGAATCAAGAGACCGGAGCAACAGAAAGATAAGAAAACGCTGCTCAAACTGCTATGGAGAATTTTCCAAAATGATGGGTTGGAATGAAGCAGCATAAAAAGCCAAGAAAGTTTCAACTTTTTGTAACAAATGCGATGGAAAACCAGCATTTTGCTTGGAATGTTTCAAAAATAAATACATTGAATTTATATTTTATTTTTTTTTTTCTTCTAATATTTCTAAGAATATAAAGTACTTGTTTGCACAAATTTTACAATAAAATCCTTTTCTTTCCTTTCATTTATGAATTATAATTTTTTTTATTGAAATAAAAGTGCTCATAACTTCCATAATATTCCCAATAATACGTGTTATTTTTTTCTATAGATCAAAGAATGGACTTTTAACTACATGCCAAGGAAGAAAACAAAACATTTTGTCGGCAGGCCACGAAGAAAATGCGAGTCCAGAAACATATCACCCACCGGTGGTACATGTGACCCCCTGATAAAAAATTCTCTGACCCAGCGGTGGGTCATGTGGCAGTCAACATGTTTTAAGAAAAGAATTCTGAGCGCGAATTTAAAGTCAGTATTTTATATACAGACAAAACTTTAATTTCAAAAAATTTCATCAAACCCTTTGCGAAAAATCGATTTAAAACAAAAATTCAATTTCCGAAGTCGAAATATTGTGGTGAATATGCCCATTTGTGTAAACAACGACACATAAGTACAACTTTGCGCGCCATCTTTGAATGAAATAAATAATTAAATCCATCGCGGTTGGTGTCCAGGCTCGTTCGTTTTTCGTCAGGCTGGAATAATTGAACGAAACCTTTTTGGAAAAGCACCATCTAGCAGACCCTAGAAAATTCTAGAACCCTTTATTTCGGATATAAATACAGGGCCACCAGTCCGAAAGCAGCAGTTTGATTTAGAAAGTGAACGATTAAATGTCAGTGTGAATAAAAGTTGCATACTTGTGCTTGGTTATAATAAAAGTATTAGAAGTAAAAGTATTTGAAATAAAAGCGTTTTATTTTGTGAAGTAATTTTAGTTTCAGTTTAAATAAAGAAAATAAGTTTTATTTGCGAACCCGTAGTAAAATATTACAATTTGAAAAGTGGTCCTATGGCAAGTCGCAAGTATTGTTAATAAGAAAGCAAACAAAAATATTTTCCAATTAAAAAGTAGAATATACTTATTAAATTTGGGAACATGATTTTTTTTCAAATATTCTAGAATTTAATAAAAAATCTACTTTCTGCTAATTTTTGAGAAAATTGAAACATGCTATTTTTATGTTTCCAAAATATTGTAATAAACCCAGTCAAGTTTAAACCATACAAAAAATCGAATCTAAGCCAGATACGAATCAAAATTTATTTATTCATTTAGGCCATTGTGCCCTACCAATAATTAAATTCAGTAACGACTTAAATGTTTGAGGAAAATATACCATAATGGTATGGGCTGTAAAAAATGAATGTTTCATATTTTAAAGTCCATACCATGTAATATCTATTATTTAGGATCCAACTAAATATTTAAGTCACACCATGGTTGGTTTATTAGATAGAGCCCATACAATTATGGTCCATTTTACTTAAATATTTAAGTCGTTACTAAATTTGATTATTAAGGTAAGGTAGCGCCCATTGAGTTTTCAAAAAAAACAAGTTTTAAAATAAAAGTTTTTTTCAATATTTCATTTTTAGAGGCTTCGCCATAAATAGCATTTTTTGAGAAAAAAAAATGTGTTGCTATTTTGGCTAAAAAACATGTGTACAATATACCCATCCAAAAATAAGCATATATTTATCTCGTATCTAAAAATTTCAAAATATTGACTTAAAAATAAAATATTTTTGTAAGGTACCTCCTGCCTGCGAGTGTATACAATTTTGAAACAATAATTGTTAAAATTGTTTGATTATTTAAGTTAATATTAATTTTTAAACATCAAGAATCAATATTAAAAACAAATCAAACCATTATTTATCATATAAAATGCTTGAGCTTCTTCTTCTTTACATTTGAATATGTTTATCTTGCGTCTATCTTTTCACAAAGAAAAACTTACATTCAGTGAAAAAATTTAAAATCAATGATTTTTGTATTTTTAGGTCCCCTCCGTTTTGTTTAAGCTGATCACTTCTGTTATGCTTTGTTTTGTTCGGAAATGTTATTATTTTCTTGGCAGCTTTTGTTACCAGCGGCATGGTTTGCTTTGGAATTTTATCATTATCAGGGGTGGAATCAATTGTGTGAAGAGGGTAATAGAATAACAAAGCTCTTGCACAAATTCGACCTTTTTAGTTTGTTTGTTTGTGATGTCACATTACTCATCGATGCTAGAACCTGTTGCTAATATTTTACAGGGCGTTGACTAAAATCTGTCAACAGTAAAAGATCAGGTCAATGTTTTTTATAATTTGTTTCAACAAAATCGAGAGGATGCTGACAATTGCTTTAAATCTCTATGGGAGGTAATGGAAAAATGGTTGAGTGAATCAGATATAGTTTTAAGCTGTCCAAGAGTAATTCAAAAATAAATCCATCGATCAAATGTTCCTGCTTCTTCCCCCTAAAGTTATTTTTAGGGGTGGCACGAGACGAGACTCTGCGAGACTTTTGTAAGTCTCGTCTCGGTCTCGTTAAAATCGAAAATTTTAAGTCTCGTCTCGGTCTCGTTTCGGTCTCGTATAATTAAGTCTCGTCTCGGTCTCGTCTCCGAAAAATACGATTTCCGGCCAACTTTTTGATTATTGGAACGAAATATTTTCGATTATAGTTTGAATACGTGCAGAAGAAAATAAATATTTAACTGAAATTGGATTTTTTAATTTATTAGACTCTCTGTTAAATTCGGTCCAAATATACAGTCTTGTCTCGGTCTCGTCTCGGATGCTTAAGAGCCAGTCTCGTCTCGTCTCGTGGCCCGCCTTAGTTAATTTAGAAAAGCTATTTATATTCCGTACATTGATTCCCTAATAATGTCGCTTACAGAACGCTTTTCAGAAAAAAATGAAGCTGCATTTTCACTATTTCAGCTGTCTCCAAAAAAAAATATGCAAATTATAGATTCTCCAGAATTCGATATAATTATACAGAAAATACTGGAGAAATATGGCCGCTTTCTGGATTACTTCCTGCCGGAGTCCAAGATAAACAGTTTTTTTTTTAACGAATTGCAGACTAATGGAAATGATTGATAAAACATTTTTGATTTATTGAAGAATGTAGAGGAGTTTTATCCATCGATTTTTTCAGCTCTTTGTATAGGGATCTCAATTCCGGCAACTACTTGCACCGCTGAGTGATCGTTCAGCTACTTACGCGAAGTAAAAATTTGGCTTAGATCCACAGTGACCGTCAAACGACTTGATTCGTTGTGCACGATGTACATTCATCGAAATATTATCAAAGAACAAACCAACTTTTACAACGAAATAATTGACCGTTTTGGAAAAGAGCCCAGACGGTTACAGTTGCTATTCACTAAGTAACAAATGTCCCTTAATAATTATTTAACGTCAACACGAATAAAATGTCACATTTTCTAGTCCTAAAATAAAATCACTTACAGCTGACATATGACTGGACAAAATGAATAAACTTTTTTAAATGCGATCAGTCGGCATTTTAGAAGCAGTCTTCAGGACGTCCGTAACAGAAGAGGTGCTGACATGGGAATGGCCCGGGACCACCATCTGATTGCTACCGTAAGATTGCGTACAGCTGCAGTTCGGAGATCCCAAGGAAACAGTCGAATGCCCAAGTTTAATACAGATAGACTAAAGGATCCCGCAGTGCGCCAACGACTAGGGAACCACCTTTCACAAGGATTGAACGCAATCAGCAGCACGGAAACATCCATCGAAAATCATTAGTATGCTGTGAAAAATGTGTTCATATCCGGTGCTGAAAGTATAGTCGGCCGGGCGCAAAGAAGAAATAGTGCTTGGCTTTCCGACGAAACTTGGGCAAGGATTGAAGAAAGGAAACACCTTAAAGCTCGTATCGCAGATACCCCAGCAGCAGGGAGAAACGAGCTTGAGTCTACGTACCTCATGAAGATGAGGAAAGTTCACCGTAGTGTGCGACGTGATAAGCGTAACTCCCTCAACGCATTGGCTACAGAAGCAGAAGAAGCCGATAGTAGGTGTAACAGTAGGACCTTCTATAGAATTACCAAAAAGCTCACTGGTGTCCAGAGTTCTAAACATCACCTGGTTTAAGACACAAACGGATCCCTGCTAATTTCGGATGAGGACCAGCTCAAAAGGTGGAGGGAAAACTTTTCTGTGGTTTTAAACCGCGTTTTCGACAGCGAAGTGAACCCTATTCCCACTGAGCCACCCGAAGTAACAATTTCCCGAATACGCACCATACCCCCCAGTAAAGAAGAAATCATCACCGCCATCAAAGCACTGAAGAACAAAAAAGCGGTTGGACTTAACGGTATTCCTGCACAGCTCTTAGGAGCAGCCCGAACAACATCGAGCGAGCTACTGCACCCACTTATTAAGAGAGCTTGGCAAACAGATAGCTTTCCTGAAGAGTGGAAAAAAGGAATGATTGTCATGCTTCGAAAGAAAGGAGATCTCACACAGTGCGAAAACTGGAGAGGAATATGCGTTTTGCCTGCAGTAGCCATGATAATAGCAAGGGTAGTATTGGACCACATTAAAGACCACCTCGAAGACACACTCGACGCCGAACAAGTAGGATTCCGCACTGGATCTTCCTGTGTGGATCACATCAACACCCTGCGGATCACCATCGAACACCATCGTTGAATATCGATCACCACTTCACCTGCTATTCATCGATTTTGAAAAGGCGTTCGACAGTGTCAATAGAGAATTTATTTGGCTTGCATGGCGCAGGAGGGGCATCCCAGATAAATTGATTGCTATTATCAAGGCTACATATGATGGACTCAAATGTCACGTTTTTCACAAAGGTAGGCTGTCAAAGGAGTTTGAATTCCAAAGTGGGGTTAGGCAAGGCTGTATACTGTCACCAATACTGTTCCTGTTGGTTATAAGTGACGTACTGCACGCAGCTTCGTTAAATTGAAATGTAGGAATTCAGTGGACTCTGCAATCTCACCTCAAACATCTAGACTACGCGGACGACGTATGCTAACTCTCTCATAGGATCATGGATCTCCATCAATTGACAACAAGGGTGGAGAGAGAAGCAGAAATCGTAGGGCTTAAGATCAACTCAGCAAAAACTAAAAGAATCAGCATTGGAACTTCCTCATCAATCCAAGTAAATATTTCTGGACAACCGGTATAGATGGTAGAGGATTTCCAATATCTTGGGAGTATTGTCTCTACGGGTGGCGGAACTGAACTGGACGTAAACGGCCGAATCAGAAAAGCAAAGGCTGCGTTCGGAATGCTGTCTAAAATATGGAGAAACAACTCTTTTAGCTTAAAGACCAAGCTAAGACTGTTCCGATCCAATGTTGAATCCGTGCTCCTTTACGGGTGCAGCACTTGGAAAGTCACTGACACTGTCACTAGAAAGCTGCAAACGTTCGTTAATATATGTCTACGAAACATTTTGAGGATTTTCTGGCGCAACCGTATCTCCAATACCGAACTTCATGCGAGAACGGGTCAGGAGCCCATAGACTCCATTATACGAAGAAGAAAGTGGCAGTGGAATGGTCATACGCTTTGAAAAGGCGATCGGTGCATTGCATCTCAAGCAATGCAGTGGAACCCGCTCACACAGGAGGGAAGACAAGTGGGCCGGCCTAGAAGTACATGGCGGAGAACGGTCGAACAGGAATTGGCACGACTGGGGAAAAATTGGAGAGAGCTGAAATACATTTCCAGAAATCGTACACGATGGCGCGTAGAAGTAGTGGAGGCCCTGTGTCCTGTAAGAGAAACATCACGGGCGTAATAGGTTCGAGGACCTAAGTAAGTAAGTAAGTAGGTACACACACTTGAAATGATTTTACAAAATTGTTTCCCTAAATAACTTTATGATAAATGCGAAGATTCCTTTTTAATAAGTAATTAAATAGCTAAAATAATTGATTTCATGGTGTCCGCTAAACTGGAAAGTCAGGGAATTCGGGAAGCGGTCAGGGTCAATTTTTAAAAATTCAGTGAACTCCTTTTTCACTTTCTCTCATAAGAAACTTTTTTCAGATCGAACATTTCGTTTTGATTACATCTTTTGCCATACCTGTGAATATGTCAAAAAAAAAATGAGTGAAACGTAACTAACTTCACTTTGTGTTATTTCGTACAGTAATGACCGCGATCGGAAACCTATCTAGAGCTATCCAGATAGGTTCGTGTTGTTGGAATCCCGTGTGAAAAACAGCTGATGACAAAACAGCTTTTGCTGTTGGATGCTATCTGAAATATTTTGGTAGATATATGAACGCTTCTATCCCAAGCGAAATGTCAAAAAGAACCAATCCGTTTAAAGGCAATTACTTAGTGCTCCATTTGAGTCCGGAACATTCTAATTCCATGGTGTAGTTTCCTAAACACGGAAGCTTAAATAATTTTTTTTTTTCTTTATAAGTAAAGGGGACAGTTTATAATATTTGAATTATAATTACATAATATTTAAATATTAAAAGTAATTTCAGTTTGATTTTTTCATTATTTTGAACGCACACTGCTCAGCAAGAAGAAAAAGAATAAATAATTTAACGCTACCAAAAAACTCGTCGTCAAGAAACTCGTCACATTGTGAATTGGGAAACGATTTTATAACTAGAAAAAAATGACAGCGAATCAAGTTACGCTCTCGTCGCGTTTACTCGTTCCATTGTGAATCGACCTTTAGATAGCATAGCATAGGTTTCCGATCGCGGCCAATAAGAGGCAAAAAATATAAAACTAACTGTTAAAGGACAATGCGCAAAGATGTATGGAGCGTGGGCCCAGCACCAATAAGAACAGCCTTCAAATCGTATATAGGTACATGTTTATGCATTCAATATCCGTTAACCGTTTGTCCAAATTCGCTGTGTGTTATTTAATTTTGAATAAAATGAGTTTTAGGGTCACAATTATTTTTTAATATTTTGTGTATTTTTCTCTCGATTTAAGCCATTTTTTGGAATTAAATTCTTTGAACCCATGACATACTACCTGCAATTCTTCAGATTTTTAAAATTATGTTTACGGCAACCATCAATTTTATGCAAAAAGCATTTTTTGGAGTATTTAATTTGTAAAAAATACATATATTGGATTTTAAATAATAGTTTTTATGTCAAAATCATCTCTGGAAAACAAAAAACAAACATCAATTTGTATCTCATTTAACGTAATAAAAATGGGTATTATTTTCAAGGTTTTAAATTGCAATTCGTAAAAATTGGACAAAACAAGCCATAAAACCACCCACAAACCACCCTTATTTACTATTAGGGTTTCAATTTTTTTTAAACTTATTCCTTATTTAGCAACGAAGAAAATGGTTGTACAATTTTTACGAAATGATTCCTAAATAGATCAAACAAAAAAATAGAATATTTTTTTCCTTTTTATGGTACTAAAATATTTTTATCTCAGTCAGTCTGTGGTTTTTCAAAGAAGAACCTTCTTAGATCTTTTTTTATTATATACATTTTTTGCTCAAGCTACAAAATCAAGTACAAGTTTAACAGTTTATCTAAAATAACGATAATGAAAACGAAGATTTAGTGCAAACATGGATAGAGACTAACTTAAAAGTAACTTAAAATATGTAAGAAACTGACTGAGTTAAAAATCTTTTAGTAGGTACCAAACGAACAAAATATTAAATTTTTTGTTTATAATTTCTTTTTAATATTTTGTGTCCGTCAGCCCTTTATAAATGTAATACCAATTTGTTCTTTACTAAATAAGGAATAAGCTAAAAATATTCCAACCCCTTATAATAATATATAATGGTGGTTTTGAGGGTCGTTTTGTAAGTTGTTTTGTCTAACGTTTACGAATTGCAAAAGATTAAAAATAATACCTATTTTTATTCTGATAAATAAGGTAAAAATTGATATTTTTTGATTTTTTCCAGAGATGGTTTTGACCCCAAAAATATTATTTAAAAACTAATATTTGTTTTTTTTTTTTACAAATTAAAGGCTTCAAAAACTGCTTTTTGCATAAAATTGATGCTTGCGACCACTAAACATAACTTTAAAAATTCAGGTATTCTATCATGGGTTCAAAGAACTTATTCCAAAAATGGCTTAAGTCGAGCTAAAAATACGCAAAATATTAAAGAAAAACTTAGGAAAAAGGATTTGTTACCCTAAAACTCATTTTAATCAAAATTAAATAACTTTTGTCACACAGCGAATTTGGACAAACGGTTAACGGATAAGGAATGCATAAACAAATACCTTTATATGATATGAAGGCCGTTCTTATTGGTGCTGGGCCCAATTTGTCCATTGTCCTTTGACTGTGAGGTTCAAAAAACGCATTCAAGTTTATATTTCATGTACCATTTTTTCTTTTTACTTATTTCTTCAAACTGTTTCTGCATACCTGAATTAAGCCCGTATGATACTACCTTTTTTTCTCATTTGTAAGGCATTAAAAATAAAACTATAGTAGTTCAAACAATTTATAATTGAAAATACGCGTACACAATAACCACATTAATGTAAAATAGTCACAAAAAATGTATTGAAAATGAACATATTTCAGATTCTGGCAGCTTTTTTTTGACTTTTCAGAAATTGAAAATTAAAAATTATTTCAAAGTACACTGTGACTACAAAAAAAAGTATACACTGGACTCAAGAGAACACTTATGTCGTTCTTTTCATAAAAAATACTATTTTCTCTTTTCCTCTTTGCTGACAATAAGTCATGATTTAATGAATTAAAAATAAGAAAAAAATGTAGTATCAAACGGGCTTTAATACATTTTGATTTATTTAAAAAAAAAATAAACTATTAAATTTTAACATCGGAAAGATATATACATGTTATTTAAAAGCATTTTATTTAAATGGTCATTCATTACTATGAACTACATTGCATAGGTAAAGTCGTCCATTTTGTTAAGCAAAACTATTTTTTTTTTTTTAATTCATGCAGTTATTATTTTTCACTTTAAATGCAATCCGTAACGTATACCTTCAGATAGATGTTTGGAAAATACAAGGTGAGTTCTTTTTGCCTAAGGTTTAATTAACTCCATTCAAATACGTACATTTTCTACCACTTTGTGCAATATTAATACGTACCTATGTACTCATGAACATTTTTTTTTTTTTGATTTTTTGGTCTGGGAAAATTTTGAAATTGGTCAGGGAAAGTCAGGGAAATTTATTTTGAAAAATAGTGGACACCATGGATTTATTTGAATTGAAAAAGTGGTACATTTGATTGTTCAAAGAAAGCTAAAAATAAATATACAATATTCCATAATTTTATAGTTATTGATGACTGCTTAAACTTTATTGTTTTATAATTCGATTTGAGTATTTATAAACTGAATGAATTACTTCAATTTCTTTGAAGACTTCCATCGACCAACCACAAATCTCTCTCCCAAGAACACAAGAAAAGCTGATGACAATCCTAACATCAGACAATTCCAAGCAAAACGCAATTGCTTAACTGTCAGAGGGAATAAAATATCATTAGACTCAGCCTTCAAATTCATAAACTTTTTCACAATTTGCGCTCCTTGCATAACTGAGTCTCGCGTCCATTTAATCACTAATCCATAATCAGAAATTCGTATTATGAAATCACCTAGAACATCTTGAAGAGGTGCATGTTTTGCCCAAATAAACCCATACAGAGCCTGATTCAAACTGGCACTTATCAATTTAAACTTCGGCTTCGAATACCTTGTCACCAAACTCTGAAGAAAAGTGAAAGCATCAATGCCGATGCCATAAGCGAAACTGTTATTGTGAACCGAATATCTTGCTTTGACCATCTCATCAGCCTGAACAATTACTAAAATTTTTTCAAAGTCCGTAGGGAATATTTTATGGTCGGTGTAATTCCAATCGTATTCTGACAACATCACTGGAAACCCGTCATCGATTAGTTCTTGAATGGAATCGTACTCCTTCACCTTAATGTACACTGTCAGAAATGATGTTAGAAATACAAGATAGAAATTCACAATAATAAAGGCGAAGATTTTTTGAATAAACTGGATTCGGTAAGCGCTGCTAATTGTTCGATCCAGAGACATATTCAACATTATTAAATAGATTTGAGTGAAAGAATGCCATATGTTTACTGGTTCCCTCAGCAAAATGTTCATCAGGATGGTCATCAAGATAATGTACAAACAGGAAATTCCAATACATGCCCAAACCGTTAAGGAAAACGGTCTCAAGAAGTATTCGTTTGGATCTAAATACCCCTTCAGAGGCACCATTATGGTCCATCTGCTAAGTTTTACAGGGTAACTTAGACAAATTCCTTTGTAGGGAATGTAAGGATTTATGGTGACATCCAAATCACCATTTACCAGGGCTACTACTTCCTTTTGCTTCTCAAAATTATTAGTTAGACTATCCACAAAACTTGCATTGTATTTTCGCAGAAAGTTCAAAAGTACTTGTGCAACGAAGCCTCCAAGTTTTCGAACACCATCTTTGTCAGTGTACCAAAATGACCGAGGTACGTCCAACTTAATAGCCGAGCGAAAAACATGTCCATTAAGGTCCCTCAACGCATCAGGAAGATGATTCGTGTTGTCAATTTTCCGAACTTTTGAATCCGCATACGGAAAATATGCATACGAAGTTCCATTAACAATTCCAAAAGTCCTTCTGAATTTATTCATCCAAAGGAACGAGAAATATTTTTGAAGTCTATCAGTATCTTCGGCAACTACGATGGCAAAATTCCGAACTCCTAGTTGAAGAATAAGTAGGTTCAGTAGTTCGATGTTATTTGGATCTTCATCGACAGCCGCGAGCACTATTAAAATGTGTCCGTACAATCTTTGGCTGTCATTCCAAGCGATATTTTCTGAATGGGGTTTAAAAATGATCACTTGAATAGTGGGATGTGTTTTCAAAAAGCCATTCACAAATAAATTGTCAACGCCAACAAAGCAAACGGCCTCTGCAGAACTTTCATCGTAGACCATTTCAATAAGTTCAGTCGATGAATGAAAATATTTTTCACAAAAAATTCCGATAGTTAACATAATGAACGCCGATAAAGTTAAGAGCTTCATTTTCGAATGCCTGCATATTTTGGGAAAATATGGAAGGTAGCCCTTATGAAGTCATTGGACTCCCATTGTTTGCTTATCGTAATTATAGAGAATGCTCATAGAAAACTTTTCAAACTGTGGGATTTATAATAAAACTTTCTTTTGAGAAACCAAAACATGGAAGTTTAAATACTTTCTATTACTATATTCTATTTTTACTTTGGAATAAGCAATGGCCAAGGTAATTATTAAGCGGTTAGAAACGTACAATTTATAGAATAATAAATGACGCGACGTTTAGCTAGATTATCACCCTAATAATCAATTATTATGTATAAGTTTGTTCGGTGTTAAATTAAATTATTTTTAATGTAACACTTAACGTTATAGATTATAATTTTGTTGAAAACATAGTTTTCTCTAGCATAAATGGCAGTTTTTTTCGGTTAGCATGGTAGAATATTTATCTCCTGCCATACATTTTCGAATTGATTTCGTTTTTTTCTGCCCTAACGAAAGAAAATTCTCCGATTTCATACGAATGGAAGGATTTTTGTTCATATCAGCTTTTCGGAAAAATGCCTCGAAGCGAAAATCTTTTTTTTCTCCGCTCCGACACATAACTCGTTAGGACTCATTTAACCTTTTTTGGTAATATATTGACGGTTTTAACAAAATTGTTCTGTATTTAAGTCCCAAATTGAGAATATAAATTCTCCCACTTACGCTTAAGAAAGTGTTATTTTGCAGACGATATTTAAATTTAATTTCAAGCATTCAAACCATTTTTGGCCCCTATTAGGGTTAGAGAAGTAAGCTTCCGATGTTATAAAGCCAACCCTACTGAGGAAAACTGGAAAAAGTTTCAACAAGCTAGAAAGACCTGTAACGTTCATATTCGAAGAACCAAATTTTTACAGGATCAAAAATTACGACAAAAAATACTACAATGTCCCAAAGGTAGTAAACATTTTTGGCCATTTGTAAAAAACATACGAAATACCACCTCGTTCTTGGTTCCAACGCTCGTCTTCAATGATACTCCTTTTGTCAGCGCGCAAGATAAAGCCAATTTGCTTGCAGCACAGTTTGCTGTTAATTCGACGCTGCCAGAAAGTGTTATGACTCCTCCTGTACTTGAGAGCGTAAATGATTTTATGGGACAAATCTTCTTTCGCACTCGTGCAGTTGCTAGAGTTCTAAAAGATCTCGATGTACACAAAGCCGCTGGCCCGGATAGTATCCCTCCCATTGTTCTGAAGAGGTGTTCTTCAACGCTGGCAAAACCACTGCGTAAGCTTTTCCATCTGTCCTATTCTACTGGTCTCTTTCCGAGTGGATGGAAAACAGTATTTGTCCAGCCTGTCCCTAAAAAAGGCGTATCTTCCTCACCCTCAAACTATCGACCAATTGCACTTACGTCCCTTCTTTCCAAGGTCATGGAAACGCTGATTAATTTCCAGCTCAAGAAATATCTCGAGGAACGAAAGCTTCTTAATGACCGGCAGTACGGCTTTCGTAGCAATAGGTCCACTGGTGATCTGATGGTATATCTCACCGAACAGTGGAACAAATATTTACATCGTTTTGGAGAAAGTAAGATTATTGCACTTGATATTTCAAAAGCGTTTGATAGAGTTTGGCACCAAGCTCTCTTATCGAAAATGCGCGCATTTGGTTTCGATGAACCTCTTCTTCGTTGGATTAGAAATTACCTTTCGGAACGTTGAATACAAGTCGTATTGGACGGTTTCAAGTCTGAAATCCACAAAATAAATGCTGGTGTGCCCCAGGGCTCCGTTTTGTCTCCGACTCTCTTCCTTATTTGTATAAGTGATTTTTTGTCTGAAACTTCTAATCCATTAAACTGTTTTGCTGACGATAGTACCCTCAGTTTCTCATATTCGTTTACAGATTCTCATCCATGTCCTTCGGATGTGGAACTTGAACGGCAGCGTATGATAAACTCACTAAATTCTGATCTCGACAGCATTGTCCAATGGGGAATCAAAAACCGCGTAGAATTTAATGCTTCTAAAACTCAATGTTGTCTCCTGTCGTTAAAGCGAAACCCACCCCCAATGCCGCTATCCATGGGCGGCACTTACATCGAGGAAACCGAACAGCTCTCAGTTCTCGGTATGTGTGTCACAGACCACCTTTTGTGGAATGACCACATATTTGATGTCGCAAAAAACGCTGCTAAGTGTTTAGGTTTTCTCCGTAGATGCAAGAAGTTTTTTTCCCCTTCTGATCTGGCTGTGATCTACAAAGCCTTTATTCGTCCAAAACTTGAGTACAATTCTCATGTTTGGGCAGGAGCTCCAAGAACTCACTTGAGTTTGTTGGACAGAATTCAAAAGAGAGCTTTAAAAATGATAGGCGAAGGATCTATAACAGAAACAATTACATCTCTCGAACACCGCCGTAATGTTTCGTGTCTTTCTCTATTTTATCGCTATTATTATAATCAGTGTTCTAGTGAAATAGCCAGTTGCATTCCCCCCCTTAAAAAATTCAACCGTAATACTCGCGCTTCTAGGAATGCCCATCAGTTCACCCTCGAGCCCAACTTCGGACGTACTGTGATGTACAGAGATTTTTTCTTCAGTCGCACCACACGAATGTGGAATGCTTTACCTGACTCGACTTTCCCCTCCCATTTCGATGTGCAAAGGTTCAAAACCAATGTGCATCGGTATCTCCTTCTAAATCCTCTCCTCCTTACCTAATCGCTCGTGCTGTGTTAAAAACATTTTAAGGGTAGCCATAACCCCTTTTGCGCGCGTGAAATATAAAAAAAAAAAAAAATTAAAATTTGGTTTGATCTGTTGATTCATGTTGCTCTTATAACTGATTATAATCAACTTCATTCGTTTCATGTGTATAAATAACGGCTTTTCGTTGATTATTTTACATCTGTTTAATATCAAAATTCTTAGTTTGACGTCGGATGGATTCAAACGATGCAATAAAAATAAAATAACAATTTTTGTACAGATATTATTTTACACTATTTTTAAATTTTCGAAAATTTAGTTTATTAAATTTTAACTATGAGAATTGTCAAATTTGTAGGAGTTTTGATCAGATTTGGTCAAAAAAATGTTTCACTAGACAAAAGTTAAAGCAATATTACACAATTCAATTCTAAAGCCTAGTTACGCAGCTGAAGCGAAACGATAAATGTCTGTACCTTCCACATCAATAGCGAAAACATAAACGAAAATGCTACGAAAAATATTTATGGAGAGCTCTATCAGATGTGTCAAGAATTAAAAAAAAATCAAAATCGAAAGACGTTTTAAATTGTTCATGCACGAAATATTTTTTAGTTTTAGTTTTCGTCATTTAAATTGTGGTTATATCGTACATACATTTGTAATAAAAAGTACAAGTGCCCTCAACTCCAGAAATAATTGTGTTTCGCCCAAGGTATAACAGTGGGCTCTTCAGTCAGTCTGTTATACCCTACTAAGACACAAATTTTGGTCGATGTTTACCGACTCTTATAAAAATCACAGCAAAAAGATACTGTGAATTTTATTATTTTAGGGGAATTTGTTTAAATTCCTGCACCCAGAAAATAAATACTCGTGGTACCAAAATTTGTGCCCACAGCAAATTTTGGTTTTCAAACCCCACCCCCGCTAAAGGCTGAAAAAGAAACCTGCCAGACGATTGTTTTCGATACCACGGTATATGCACCTACAAACCCTCACAGTCATATTTTGGTTATCAATCTACTCCCAAAATTTGCTGTGGGTTCTTAAGCCTGATCCACATCTGTGTCGTGTGTTGTGTTGTGGAGTCGTGTGTCGCTGTCATTCCATATATTTTATGCGTCACACTGCAACACAACACACGAGACAAATATGGTTCTAGCATTGTATATGAAAACTATAGTATTATCATGGAGTCGTTTTTATTTTCGCTGGATTTGTACAGCTGGTGGCGCCTGTGTTTGCAACATGTTCTATGATTTTGACAGCGTAGACATTAATTTTTAAAAAAGAGTAAGTCTTGTTATATTATAAGGGAGTTAGATCTCGACTTTCAAATTTGTTTCCTCAACAAAAAGTGTTGAGAGATGTTGGTGGATTTCGACACTACGTGACTCAGTAGTCGGCGCTTCTGATGATATTACTATAGTTTTCATATACAATGGTTCTACGCATATGAAATACATTGTAGCGATAGCGACACACGACTCCACAACACAACACACGACACAGATGTGGATCAGGCTTTAGACTATTAATGTTCCGGACAATAAATTTGGTGCGGAAAAAAGTGGAGACTTGACTCTAGTAATCTAGTACGATTTTCAATTTTCGCTATCAAACTGCGTACTGCTAAACAAAACGAGAACAACATTTTTCGTTTATGATTTTGTTGTTTCAATTTCTGTATGAAAATGTTCGTTTCGCTTCAGCTGCGTAATATGCTTAGGTTTACTTCGGCGATGCAAGAAATTTTTCTCCCCTTCCGATCTGGCTGTAATCTATAAAGCATTTATGTGGGAATCAAAAAGCTCAGTTCAATAAAATAATAATTTAATTCACTGATTAATTTGAATTTACAATTCGTGGAAAAATATAATAAAATGAAGTAGAGGTATTAGAGGTGGGGAAAAACGTCCTCTTCGTCTTGTTGCTTTGTGAACTCTGACGTTCACATTTCATACTCTCATCTGTTCGCTTTTGTCAGTGTTTCGTTTCCATTCCGGTGTTACCAACAGGGTGTTACGATATTCTGGGTTTTCTTAGCTTGGTGATACAATAGTATCCTACATTTATCCGTCCGAAACTTGAGTACAATTCTCATATGTGGGCAGGTGCCCCAATAATCCACTTGAGTCTCTTAGATAGGATTCAGAAAAGAGCTCTGAAAACGATAGGTGACAGAAAAATAACAGAAACATTTGCATCCCTCTAACACCGCCGCAATGTTTCATGTCTAACGTTATCTTACCGTTACTTTTATAAACATTCACCCCTATTACGAAATTCGTATTATTAAGTCGTATTTGCTCGTATGTTGGGCTTGTGGTTTCCTTAATGGTAAAATGTAATCTTTGTTGGTGCAAAGCGATGTTGGTATTTAAACATAACAATATCACCATCAAAAGACATGGCGAAAAGAACAATTCGTTTTCTTTTCGAACAATTTTTGTTCTTTTGGCCATGTCTTTTGATAAATATGTTGTTAAGTTTAAATACCAGCATCGACAAGTGTCTATTCGTAAATTCTCAAAACTTTTGCACCAACAAAATTTGATACTTACATACGACTTAATAATAAGAATTTAGTCATAGGGGTTATTGTTCTAGTGAAATAGCCAGCTGCATTCCTACCCTAAAACAATTCAACCGTAATACTCGTACTTCTAGGAATGCACATCAGTTTACCCTCGAGCCCAACTTCGGACGCACTGCCAAGTATAGAGATTCTTTTTTTAGCCGCACTACCCAAATGTGGAATGCTTTACCCGGCTCTATCTTTCCCGGCCATTTTAATATTCAGAGGTTCAAAACCAATGTGCACCGGTATGTCCTCTTAAATCCTTCCCTATTTTCCCAACGCTCGCACTGTGTTTAAACATTTTAAGGGCAGCCGAAATCCCTTTAGTGCGCGCTCAACTAAAACAAAAAAAAAAAAAAAAAAAAAAAAAATCCCTGAGCTTAACGGAACATTTTAGACTAAATTTTCTAAATTTGTAACATATGTATCTATATTAAACCATTTTTATATCATATAGTACATATTCAGACGCATATATATCTTAGGATATTTCAAGCATAAATTTCAAAATATTCCTGGCTTTGACAAGGGGTTCTTTGGGGAATTATTACATTTCGAACTATGTTCTGGCCTTAATTGTGCAGCCCCCATTTCGAATACAAAAATATAAGCAGTACTTCTAAATTCTGCATCCTCAAATCATTAACTCACAGTTTCACAGTGGGAGTTTACACTTAAGATCAGCTGAACCTTCAACTGAGTTTACATTTTTGGTTTAACTCGTCCGGTTTCACAGTGAAATCTGATCTTCAGTACAGTTGAACTTTGTTTAACTAAATTTTATGAAAAAAAGTTGGCAGCATTGTACGTTTTTGTTTCGTCAAGTGACGTATCGCAAACAGTACGTAGCTTTCCTTGTCTATTCTTTCTCTTTCTGAAGCAGCAACAATTATTTTTCGCTGTCGAATTTTTTTTTTTCAAGTGAGAAGAACAAAATTAAAAAAAAAAAAAAATGGAAAATAAACCAATAATTATGCAAAAAAAATAACAACTTTTCAACGGTAGACATTGGGGCATATTCAATAGTTGTCCGTTGAACACTTGATTTACTAACCCACAGTTTTACTCCTATTCTTTAAATAAACATAGATCTTATGCTAGGTTTCCACTTGTCATTGAAAAGACTCATATTGACAAACTTTCCAAGACAGGGTGAGTTATAGTTGCTCGCTACTACTACTTTCCTTGCTTTTTGTGTTGGTAAAAGCCACCCTGTCCTGGGAAGTTTGTCAATTTGCGTCTTTTCAATGACAAGTGGAAACTTAGCATTATTCATAGACATTTTTCTACCTGTCCTTAAAAAAAAACTATAGTTTATCAAACGATTCTGCTACAATTCTTTTTTAAATTTTTACATTTTAAACTTTAAAACAGAAAAATAATTTCAAATCAATAGTTTTGTGCTGTTTTGTTAAGGTCTCTGTTGAAAAATGGCAAGAAATTTAAACAAAATACATGAATACGAAAATAAGCAACGAATATTCCTCTTTTCGTATTTTCATAACAATATCAAGCGAGAAAGGCAGGAAAATTGGCCACAAACGGAAAAAGAACTCCTACGGGAGCTCATACGCATCCACCTTAATGTTATTGATGACAAGAAAAATGATCACAACATGATGAAAAAAAAAGACGCTTGGAAGTATATTGATGACAACATGAAGGCTGCTGTCTATAATAGGCCAATTACAAAAATTTAAGGATCAGTGGCACCGAATGAAAATTGCTGCAAGAAAAAGTACATCAATTCTACAGAGGTCACTAAAGGCAACGGGAAATTTGTTGGAGGTAAAGCAACCTCCCGAAGATGATCTTATCGTAAGAGACATGCTAAAAGAAGACTTCATAGAAGACAACATCCTTATAGACAGCAACACGGACTTACAAGATGCCTTTAATGAGATTATACCGATGGAGGTAAATGATTCAATGAATTTTCCAGATGATAAATCCGTTCCAGAGTTCGTTAAAGACTCTCCAATTCTGCGACTTCGGCAATTACCAAAACCATGCGGTAAAAATCGAGGAGTTGACATTCTTCAACAGCGCCGAAAACAAATTTCGTATCAAAACTGAAACATTCAAGAACTGCATAAACTTAAATTAGAACAGGTTAAAAAACCAAATAAAATATGAAAAGCAGTTGTTTGAAATCGATATGGAAATTAAAAAGGCAATATTGGAGAATGAAAAGGTTAAGAAATTTTCGAAAAACCAATGAAATTACTTAACAGTTTTGGTTCTTATTTTTGTTATGTTTTAAATTATTCTTTGTTTTAATACCATCAACTATTATTATTTAATAAAAATGAATGAAGTTAACATTATATGTAAGGTTTTTTTTTTAAATGAAATGCTGATTGATAAAATTTTGCCGAAATGTTTTCACTGGCATTATTCTTCTTAAGAGATTATTTTCTTCTGTGATAGGAATGGTAATTGAGATCGATTCTGCCTCAATTTCCTCGTCAAAAAACTGAAACTAACATAATGTCCTTTATGCATTTGTTCATATTTTAAATTTCATAATCTTTGTGTGTTGGTACATTCCTTAGAGTACTTACATGACAGATTTCTTTCTTTAGAAATATTATGCAAAACTGCAACTGCCACTACAACTTTTTTTGCAGTATCCAAAACGACTCTCAGCCTTTCAAAAATAGATCGGAACTTCGCTTTTATTTGGCCGTTCAAGCGCTCAATTCTGTTCCTTGTCGCAATATGCGACTTATTATATTTGTCTTCCTGTGGGGATTGTGGATCACTGACAGGAGTGAACAGAATATAAGATAGGGGATAACCTGCATCTCCAAGTAAAACTCCTGAAAACTGTGAAAATTAGGTGTAGTTTCTAAACTTTCCTTTAGATTACACTTACTCCATATGCAAGCATCGTGCATGGACCCTCTAGAACGTGCAACAATGTTTGTTATTTTACACTGTGCATCACAGACAATCTGCAAATTTAACAATCTAGAAGTTTTGTTGGAATGCAATGAAATAAACAAACTTGAACGATAAGGAAATAACATCCTTTTCTGTTGAGAAAATGGCCAGTCAAAACCTCTCCCAAAACCTTAGTGGGTCACTTAATGCGCACATGTGTTCAATCTATGGTACCAATGACAGCTGGAAATCTGCTTTGGTTTGTTGAAGCTCTTGAATCGTGGACGGAAATTTTATGAAATAAGGTAGCTGTAGTCCCAATTTTCTTGCAATTCGAGTAACAATTCTACTGACCGTTGCTTGAGAAATTCCATGAAGGTCAGCTATTAAGAATTAAGTCAGTAATGCATATTATGAACTCATTTAATATGTATGTTCATACCTATATCACTTTGGTGGACATTTCTTCCGAAAAATCTCAGTGCTGTTAGAACTTGTAAGCTTGCAGAAACTGGCAATCCTCTTTTATTTGGCTGTTCTTGAATGCCAAGCAAATTTTCAATGAAATATCCTGTTTCTTTGTCAAAACGATATCTTGTATAAAAATCTTTATCATTTAACTCATAAGGATTGACTCGCTTCTTGTATACTTTTATTTTTCTAACTTGAGTTTCACGCACCCTTTCGATATCATACAAAATATCAAAAACTTCATCAATTTCAATTGACATTTTGCTATATTTAACGCAAAAATTAGTTCGTTGGCTTCCAAATTGAATTAAAAGAATTGAATGAATCTCTATTTTGACTTTTAGTAGATTGAAAAATTATTTAAACTCAACTCATCGTCTTTTTAAAATTAAACCCCAGGTTTTCAACTAAGTAATAGTTTTAATAATTTAATGAATAACTAAAACTGGAGGTTTGCTTAAACATATCTTAGCAAGAGTGAAGATATAGGTATGTCAACATTTCCAATTCGACCAATCGCACCAATTACAACAACTTTCAATTGGAAGTTAAAAAAACAGTTTATATACAAAATTTAGAAATATTTTTTAGGGAAAAATTTGTAAAACAGAATTTTTGGGAAGCAGAATTTTGAAAAACTGAATTTTGAGAAACAACTTTTTAAAGCAGAATTCTGAGAAGCAGAAGTTTGAAAACAGAATTTCGATCCCGGCAGAGATGCAAACCAAAATACTACTATGTCATCGAAAACGAGTACAAAAATGCCAGAAATAAAAGCATTTTATCCCTTATCCATTCAAATAAAAAATATTCTTTTTTATTTCAACTTATTGGTTTTTAATATTCATTAGACCTCTTGTATTGTTAAAAAAATCCAATAAAATGCTTTTATTTTCTGTTATTTTTTACCTAAATTTTATCACTAGGTTATTTATTATTTTCAATTTTTTACGTACATAACATATGCCAACAGTTCCTACCTATATTTAAAGTTAAAGTCATAGGGGCGTATTCATAGTCATTTTAGAACTGATTCTAAGTTAAACATAGCTTGAGTTGAATTTTCGGACGTTGATTCTATGTTTTTAAGTTTATCATTTCAAAATATTTAAAGCTATTTGTGTAGTATATCAAGTTATTTATCTTATAAAAATATAAAACCAACAATTTGTAATTAAAATCAGTCTGTATTCATTGAGCCAAAATTGTCTTAAACTGTAGTTTAGTTAAACATGGGTCTATCTGCGACTATGAATATACCCCATTAAGTATGGTTAAGTTTATAGCTACAAATATCACTTCTACCAATATTTTGTATAGGTATATATAAGTGCAAAAGTTTAAAGTTAGTCGTAAAAAAAAAAACATATACACGAACATACTTGATTACTACCAACATAAATTCATTGTCCTACTTTTTTTACACAATCCTTTCCCCTTGGGGAATATGCAAACAAAAACCCAATCATCTTTTACCTTTATATGCTAGTCATGCAATATTATGACCCAAGAGTGCCTAAAGGTCAACAATATGGTGTATATAATTTCATATTGTTTTCCTTCAAAATAACAAACAACTACAAATTACATACTTACATATAACAAAACATGGCTTCATAAAGTATTCAAAGAAATAAAATGACTTGTACAACATTTATTTACTACAAATAAATCCCTCATAAGGATCAAGATATGTGTAAATATCTTTACATCAACAATCCACCCCCTCAATTCTATATCATTATATTCAGCTAAAAAACTGCTACCATGAAATTTTTTCTTACTTTAAATTCTATTTTCTATTCACTCAATAAAAAAATGCATTTCAAGAAAATTAAGAACAGATTTTCACATACAAAATAAATAAACTAGAAAAAAAAACTTAACCCCCTCACCAGCTATAATAAACCTAACTTGAATGTCAAGTTCAACCTCGACTCGGTAGTTATATATTGAGGAAAATAGTTAAAAAAGAAAAGAGAAATATCTATTCAACATCACGTCTGCGAAACTATCTCAAATGCACGTACTTTGGCTAAGACTATATATTTTCTTTACAAATATAAACATACATACCTTTAGTTCATCGTCATTCCATCCTCGGTATAGGTAAAGGCTTATAGTATTTTTTGTGTTAACCTGAAAAGCCTCCTCTTAACTACCAAGGATGATTTCTCCTTGAGAATTAAATTAAAATTCAACACGTTCTCCTTAAGTAGACAACCACACCAACAACAACAAAAATACACAATTTTTGGCAACGAAAGTTTACACAAAATCAACCAAATATTCGTTTGGCACACACAATTTAACTCACGAATCACGCAATAAATTCCTATAAAAGATACAATCTTTCTTCTAAGAGATGTACAGTGTATACGATAAAATAAAAAAGTAAATAGAGGTTTGCCCAAGACTTGAGCTTGGATAATCTGGCGCGAAACTAATCTACCGGATATAAATTGTACCGACAAAATCAAATAAAATTCGTTGGATACAGAGACAGACAATTCGGATTCTTCTGAATTCGTATCTAAAAACTGTAAACTGCCGCAATGTCCTGAACTTGGACAAGCTTATGTCCCAATGGCTGCGAAGAAGAATATTTTCTGAATGAATAGCGATCTGCTGAGTTGTAATATTTCGCACGAGCCAATCGCACTTTCGCCGAAATACAAACAATAATCTTCCACAATCAACAGCAAAATTGTCCAAAGATATAAGTATTGGTACCTAAAGTTACTCTCAGATATTCAGATTCAGAACTACGCGAAATCCAAGCGACGACGACGATGCATTAAACACGAACAAAAGCATCCGGAATATTTTCGCATGAACTGTATCTTTCGGATAACGATTAAACCAGGTTAGCGACTGAGAACGTACTGATGACTACAAACGTCGGAATCACCACGAAAGTATACTGGACCGGCTTTGAAGGTGGTGACGATTCATTTGGGGCTTACTTTTTTTTCGTGTTTTTTTTTTTGATGATTCGAAAGTTGCTGCTGGCGATGGAGAGTGAGTTTGGGGTATATAGGGGTGAATAAATCACAACGAATAACAAAAATAATGATTGTACTAATATTCACTTAATTGGATAATCGCAGGCGAATTCATTTAATACAGAATTATATAGAAGCTTTATTATATCCATGTGCTCTAAATGTTCACAGCTTATTTTAAAGTACCTACTTCTGAAGACCAGGGGTTGTTTAAAGCAGCAAAAATAAACAAATTAAACTTAACCCGGAAATGTCCAGAGAAATATAACGAACGAACGTAGAGTCGTGCCAAGTCGCGACGACGACGATGCTTAGCGTGTAAAATGAACCAAAATTGAACGCAAACTGGAGAATGTGCTTGGCTTGAGATGACTTTTATCCTTGTGCTGATGAATTATTGTATTCATCACAGCATCACCACGATTTTGTTGTTGGGGGTGGTTAGGACCATTTTATGTGAGAGAGTAAATTTCTAAGGAAGTTGCTTCATGCGCAGGTACAAACAATCGAAGAATAAATTCCTTCCTTCATATGAATTCTGTTATAGCTTCAGCTCCCATAATCTCCTTCAAAACCTGCTCTGGGCAAAGGTATATTAAGTTGAGGTTGGAGGAATGAGGATTTCTCGACACATCACAAGACAGAAATGAGATAGGGAGAGCAGAGCGTTACCAGATTCAATCATAATTGCCATATGGTTGTTTTAAACTTCAAAGAGCGGGATTATGGTTTTGGGGATGAGTTCAATGGTCTTTGCTGAAGTGTATTGTCGTTTATTTTTGGGTTGGAGTTTTCATTGCAATATTTATATAAGAACCTCCATTCAGGCCGAATGGACTTACATTGAAAATGGTGAAGTTCACAAGTTGCGTAAATACATGTTTAAGTAGGTACCTTTAAAAAAGTTTCAAGGATTTTGCAAATATTTATTTAGGAAGGGTACCTCTTTCTAGCCAAACTTCAATTTCATATTTCGAATAACAGTCTTGTTCAGGAAAGGAAAGATTTGAAACTAACATGCCGTAAACTACTAAAGAAAATAAATAAAAAGAAAAAACTATTTGGCTGTCTTAAAAAACATCCGAATAACACGAGGCTTAAGTTTCTCTATAAAAAAAACTTTGTCTTGAGCTTAAAACTGAAATTCCCATTTGTAGAGACACTTTTTATGGTAATAAACTGGCTGAGAATTTAGGTAACTCGAAAAAAGAATGGGAAATAGTAAATGATATTCTGAAGAGAAATAAAGCCGAGGTAATAGAAACTGAAAACTCTACTGAGACAGATCATGAAAAAGTTGCAAACCTGTTTAATGATTTTTTCGCAAACATAAGTGAGAATTTATCAAATTTTCCAACTTTTGAAAATGTGTGATGTTGTAATAACACTATCATTGATGTTAGTTTTCAACCAAGAAGTTTTTTCTTTGTCAATTTTAGTTCGGAAGAAATCCATAAAATCATAATGTCATTAAATAATTCAAACTCTTCTTCTGATGATTTGATTTCCAGTATAACTCTGAAAAAAATTTCGTTTTACGTTTCTGATATTTTAAGCTCCATTTTTAATGTCAGCTTGCAAAACGGAGTTTTTCCTGATGCCCTAAAAAAGCCTTAGTTATACCACTTAATAAAACATGTGTCACCTCAAGCCTATATAATAACCGTCCCATGTCCCTCCTATCAGTTTTTTCAAAAAATTTTGAAAACTGGATGAAGTCCAGAATGCTTTCTTTTTTGAAAAAAAAACAAACTTTTTTAGTGACTATCAATACGGCTTTATGACTGGAAGTTCTACGGAGGATGCCGTTTTAAAACTCTGTGGTGAAATTTATAGCAGCCTGAACAATTCTGAGATACCTTCATCTCTGTTCATAGATATAACTAAGGCTTTTGATACGGTCGATCATGTTTTGTTGCTTGATAAATTGTATAGAGCTGGCCTTAGAGGTACCGTGTATGATTGGTTAGAATCCTATTTAATGAACAGAAAACAAAGGGTCAAAATTCGGGATAGTCTTAGCTCAGATACGATTATTAATATGGGCCCTATCCTTTTTTTAATCTTTGTTAAGTCTCTTTTTGTTCAACCTTTTAAATGCAGTTTCACAGCTTTTGCTGATGATACTGCTTAATCATATTTTCGAAAAATTATTTCCAATTATTTATTGATATAAATAATGATCTTGAGATACTGCGTAAATGGTTTTATATTTATCGACTTATCATAAGTGACAAAACAAAATTTATGATTTATAACATAAGGCGTAATATCTGTGAAGATATTTCAATAAGTTATCATTCACCTTTCTGTCTTCGATGTCGGCTTAATAATGATTGCTTGCATTATTCCACTACTTCCTATAATGAAAACCTGCTATGCTCTGATGGTTGTTTTAGAATTGAGAGAGTTGAAAGTTTGAAATACCTAGGTATTCTGATAGATTTAAGGATGAGTTGGTTAAACCACACTTCTAACTTAAAAAATTATCTTAACAAAGTTGTTAGGCAAATCTACCATCTTAGTCTATATTGTAGTCTGCCTATTCTAAAATTGGTATACAATGGTTTATTTAAATCTAAGCTTCAAAATGGACTTTCTTGTTGGGGCGGTACTCATTATAACAAAATTGAGCCTTTACTTATCAAGCAAAAACATGCTATCAGAATTATTGCTAGGGTTAATCGTGGAACCCCAAGTTTTGATTTATTCAAGAATCTTAATATTCTGCCACTAAAGCACTTATAGTTATTTCTATAAAGTATTCTGGATATACTAGATTGTATGGATCTCATAGTTTGCGTGTCAACGGCATGAATTTAGTAACTGTACCTAACATTAATAAAGCACACTATGTCACTTTTATTTAGTTACTGCACCTCGTTTATTCAATAACCTGCCTGAATATATTAGATGCGAGAGAGTCGAACCAACATTCCTAAGAAATATTAAGCGTTTTCTATTTTCTTTGAACTACCGTGAAATAGATACATAATTGCATGTAATTATTTAAGAATTAAAAAAAAATAATGAGTTTAGTTTTCTTGCTTGTATTTTTTATTTTACTTTTGAGTTGCTTACTTGAATTTTTTCATTTTGTTTGTTTACTTGCTTTATTATAATATTATTAATTTTCCTACATTATAAATGATCCCCATCAATTGTTTTAAACATTTTTTTTGTAACTTAAGGGTACATTCGACTCTTGCCTTTGGGCAATAGGATGTTCCTAACTATTTTATTTGAAGTTTAATGCTATTGCTTATTTAATTGTTGCTTATTTAATTATTGCTTATTAATTGTAAATTTTGTTAGCTTTAAGTCTTCATCTAAAATAAAGTCAAAGTAAAAAAAAAAATTCCAATTGAATCGATTATTTTCAAAACATGATAATGTTAAGTCCATCCGGCATATTATTCGTTACAGTCACATAAAACCTGTGTTTTTCTAATTCATGAACACTGAACTGCTAAAACAATACACAGAATAGCAGAAAATAATTTCAGTTCTTAAATTGTACTCGAAAGTTTCAAATTCATATAAGGGGTTTCCAATAAGAGGTGTTATTTTGAATAGCTCGCTATTTCGGTAGTTGTCATTTTTGAAGCTGTAATTTTGACATTTGACAAATAGAAACTAAGCTATTAATATAAATGGAACGATACACGCTTCAAAATTCACTACAAAAAAATGCATGAACATAATCCCGAATTTCATCGAAAAATCATCTTGACTGATGAGGCCCTTTTCAACCTCGGTGGCTACGTCAACAAGCAAAATTGTCGCATTTGGGGCTCGTAAAACCCAGGATTTATTGTTGAAAAGACTGTCACTCTTCAACGAGTAACTGTTTGGTGCGGTTTATGGTCCGGCGGGGTCATTTACTGACCTTAATTTTTCGAAAATGAGGCTGGAGCAACAGCTACTGTGAATGGATTGCGCTATCGAGAGATGATTTATAATTTTTGATGCCCGGAACTGGATGGTATATATCTGGACAACGTTTACTTTCAACAAGACGGCGCTACGTGCCACACACGCAACGAAACCATCGACCGGACCGTGTTATCTCTCAAAGAGGTGATCACAATTGGCTACCGAGATCTTGTGATTTAATACCTTACGTCTTCTTCCTTTGGGGCCACGTGAAAGATATGGTCTACGCCAACAGCCCATCGTCGATTCAATACCTCAAAGATGAAATTCGTGAAGCTATTGAGGGCATGCAGCAGCCACTTTGCTATTGGGTAATGGAACATTTCATGAAAAGGATATTGTTGTGTAAGCGTAGCCGTGGTGGCCATTTGGCTGATATTGTTTTCCAATATGAATAACATACTTTCCTCTTTACATTGAAATAATCATCCGATCATTTATCTCAAAAATTGCCATTTTTTTAATATCAAAATAACACCTCTTATTGGGAAACCCTTTACAGTTCGAGAAAGCAGTTAATTTTCAAAAGTACACTTAACATGTTTTAAAAATAAAAAAAAAATTTAAATGCAATATATTTGGACTAACTTATAAATACCGTTTAACTTAAAATGATGACAAAGATCAGTGAAGCTATTGTGAAAATGTTTGAGATCTTGCTAAAAAAAGGCAATTTTCTCAAAAAATCTTTAAACTTTATTTATAGTCTAGGAAAATTAGATAAAAAAATGTCCTTACTTCAAAAAACAATCCGACAAAGCTGAATTTAGCTGGAGTGCTTCATTTTGTTGTCCTAAACATTTGCCGTAAAGTACCCTAAATTTGGATTAGAGCTTAAATTTTTGTGTGGGGGGGGGGGGGCGCTGGGTGTGGGAGTGTTGGTGGTGTGATAAAGGGGGTACCTAAAATGCATTTTTTCTAAATTACTTGAAAACTATAAATTTTCTTGAAAAAAAAAAACTTGTAGGTACACATTGAAGATCATACAATTTTATACAAAAAAGATCATAACACTATTTGTTTTACAATTGATAATTTGGAGAATTTGGAGAAAAACGGCCGATAACATTTGGGTGCAATACATTTAGTCAAAAAAATGTAATATTGAAGGATATTAATTGTGATTTCGGATGAGAAATTCTTTTTTTTTTTTGGGGTTACGTTTGGAAACATATTTTCTATTAAAGAACCCATTGTTAAGAGTGGTACCGGAAGGAAAATGCCGCCATCTTGGAAAATGTAATTTCTTTTATTCAAAATAGATTTTAACGGCCTTTAGTCCTTAAAAATTGGCGTTTCGTCCCGGCATTCTCAGTTAGACTCTTCAGTTGAGTCCAATAAAATAATGCTAAGTCTTCTACTTGGCTGATTTATTTCAGTAGTATATAGAATTTGTATTATAAAAAACCATGCATACGTAATTTGTTTTTTTTTTTTGCTTAATAACTCCCGAGATGTTCTTTTTTCACAAAATGATTAAAAACAACTCGTAGACAGTAAAATTATCAAAAAAAAATGGCATATTAACGACCTCTATACATTCTTAAGTTTTAGCGGACCAAAGGTATTTTTTTTTTTTTCATATCCATTTAACAAACCAAAAAAAAATGACAATAAATTGACTTCAATGACAAAAAAAAACTGTCTACAGCTAAATACATAAATAAGAATGTTACTAAATACATTCTTTCAAAACCAAAATTTTGCAAACAAAAAATCTAAGCCTTTGAATGAAAGTTCGAATTTCGCCTCAGGAGAACTATGTACATATGTATGTATTGTATACATATAAAAGCTCTCTTCCAAAATTAAACAACAAAAATCAATTAGTCATTTAGCCTCTTAATGATAATATGAGCCCATGTACCGACGCGATGGACGTACGATCTGGCATGACGAAAGCCACACTTTTGGGTTTCTCTATAACCGTAATGTAAAATGATTTTTTTACAAAACAAAACAAAAAAAAAAATAAATAGGTACAGAGAACAAAGATACAGTTAAAGCCGCTTCAGTCAGATTCAAAATATTCCTAAGCGTTTTGTGCTCTGACTTTAAACCTATCCATGTATATACTCATACTCATTAATTACTCACTTTTTTATTTTAAACGCAAAACAAAAATAAATCAGACTACTCAGTGTTCATCAACTTCAATTGTAAATATATTTCCAGAAAACAAACACGGGGCATAGATTGTCGACGACCAACAAAAATGCGGTAAACAAACCAAACGAACACATCCATCGACGAGCAAAAGGAGCGGCAATCAAAAAACGAATCGAACACATCTTTATAGGATTGTTCAGTGAGGTTTTTTCAGATTAGAACAGAACAGAACAGAACAGAGTAGACCAGAAATGTCAGACAGGATAGAACAGTCAGCTGTCTGACATATGTAATTGTCAAAAAAAAAATTCGAGTTTGGTGGATAAGCAAGAAATACTTTTTATTAAAAACAGTTAGAAATAGTATTTATTTAACTACACAATTTAATGTAATTTAATTTATGTTGTTTTTTAAATATTTATTTGTTTGTTTCCAAAGTAAAAGCACAAAGAGCCACGAAATTTGTTAAAAAATATGAACTTTCAAGTGACAGCAGCTGATTTTGACAGTTGTCACAACCCTGTTCTAAGTTGTTCTACCTAAAAAGTAAGAACAGAAAATCCTGTTCTATTCTGTTCCAAACTGTTCGGAACAGCCTCACTGAAAAGCAAATCAGAACAGTTTAGAACAGAAAATTCTCATTGAACAGCAAAAACTTGTACTTTTCTGTTTTTAAACTGTTCCAAACTGTTCGGAACAACGTCACTGAACAAAGCTTATATTTATTTATTTATGTTGGCTATCGTGCCATTTTCATTTAATCTGTCTTTAAATTTATTTGTTAATTGTTGGCACCATTGTCATTAAAAACCACCATTGCCATTTTTAAAAACGTTCAAGAGTCGAAGAAATTACCAATCGGTAAAATTAAAAGAAATCGTAATATTTTTTCAATATTATAAAAGAAACCTTTTATTTTTAGAAAATAAACCATCGCTACAAAAGTTTAGTTTTCGCATTTTTCTTACTTGAACATAGATCTAACTTTTTGCATCATTTTCAGCGAAGGAAATTCATTTTTTTCTTTTGTGGGCTTACTTCCAATCTCCATAAATCTCGCGCATAAAAATTAAGAAAAACACTAAAATCCAAATTTTCAGACATATCAGTCGTTCAACTAGTGATCACATTAGCTACAGCAGCGCAGCGGTCGTTCGACCGAGCAAAATATCAAAACATTTGAAAAACTTCCGACAGTGGTTCAACTTGTATTCACATTATAAATTATGTGACGTTTCGCAACGAGGTGATGAACTTTTCGATCATGTGTGAACCCCTTTTAATAACAAACTCTGTAGTATATACTATGAGTATACCTATTATATCGTAAGTCGTACCAATATAATGTCATTTATCAAAATTGTTTTGCTAAGAATATTCGCTTAAATTCACCCATACGTTTCTAAGAGAATGGACACACTGGTAATTTCTCAACAAAAATCTGATTCTACAAATAAAAGGCTTGTGAGTCTTCTCTGTTTCATTCTTTTATGTCTTGCGCAAAACTTTGCTTGTGCAATTTAATCAAAAAAAAAAAATAAAATCAGTGATTTTTCAATTTTTTAGGTTAGTTTTTTCTAACTTTCCCTGCTTTAATTGTCTTATAACAAAATTCTTTCTAACTACCAATTTTGACAGCAAATCTCTGTCCTCCAAAAAGAGCCCTAAGTTAAATTTTCTATTTCAGCTTCGTTTTTTTAATTATATCAAATATTGAGGAATTACCAGTGTGATCTTTCCCTTACACTGGAGGCCACACGAGCCAGTAATGGGAAGCAAGTTGGCAACCATGTACATTAACTGTCAATTTCCTAAACGTGAATATGATGTGACGTAGGCGGCACGCAACTTGTTAGCAAGTTGCTTTCAAGTTTCTTACTCGCCACGTTCAGCTTTTACTAAGATGTCCTATTTATGACTCTTAAGTCGAAACACACATTTAAAATTAAATTGCTAAAAACTTTCGCTGATCGAACTTTGATGACGAAAATGAAAATAAAAACAGATTGTTACTATATCTTGTTTATATGTTAAAACATTGACTTAAATTGACGGAAAATTCTCTCTCACGACTGTCAAGTCTTATGATCGTCAAAGCAAAATACTGTCGATTCGTTGACGACTGCGTTGATAGAATTTTCTGTAGCTTCAAAGTCACATCTAAATCAAAAATTTTGTTTTTTTTTTTTAATAATGGGCTCATTCAACGCATCGAATTTTTCAGTACTTAATTTCAGATGGAGCTTCTGATTGGCCAGCTGTCATAAAAAGTTAGCTGAAATTCAGTTACGTTTAGTGAAGTTTAGTTACGTTTCATCTGAATTTTCAGCAAAAAATTTCCATCTGAAAATTAAAAAAAGGCTCTCCATACAAAACTGACATTTCATATAATTTTGCCGTTCAACGAAAAAAATTAAGTACTTTATTTTCAGCAGTTGTCAAATTTTGCATTGAATGCGCCGAATAATAAAAAAATACGTATTTGAGAGTTCATATTCATACCTTGACAGATATATATGTCCGTATATTTCCAATTCTCACCCAAAAGCACTTAAATAACCATTTCTCGAGAAAAATTTTAATCTCAAAAAATTCAGATTTCTTACATATGTATGTACAATGTACATCATCTTCTTCGTTTGCGATCTGAATCGATGTTATAAAACAGTCCTACTGTTACTGTAGCTCTACAGGTCTACAGCAAGTAAAACGGCGAAACAATGACACCCCTGCAAGCGATTGCAAATTTGAGTTGCGTCATCTTTTTGTGGTTACGAACTGGAAATTTGTGTAAATTCCATGGCTGCTATTTTATTTCAACGTCAATTCATTTATAACAAGTTAAAAAAAAAAAAAACTCCCTCGTTAAATGAAAAAATTTATAGTTATTTTAAAGTGTTCGAACGTGCCAAATTAATCGCCAATGAAATCTAGGTTCATTTGATGAAACAGAACTTAAGTATTTAAATGCAACGTAAGAACTTATGTTACACTTGCTAAAGAAGATGAAGGATGTAGGACATAAGCGTTCATGTTTATTTCTAATGTTTCGTATCAGGAAACGAACCTCTTTATCTATCTTCTATACAAATAAAATTGTAGCTTGGTAAGAATTGTCCGTACATTGTTTATTTCATTTAAATGTTACTTTAACTCATGTACATTTCTGGTAGAGAAAATATGATTCAAGGGTAATGTTTAATAGAATTTAGAGTTATAACCGTTGAAAATGATATTTTTCTTGAAATTGTTCATTTATCTTTAATTATTACTTTTTATATTCAATTTAAACAAAAAATTTCCTTAACATAAGTTTTGGATAATTTTAGCAATCAATTATAAATATACTGATAGGCGAGGAATAGACACTTTCTGCTTCCTTACAAGGCCAGGATTTATACGATAAGACTTTGGACTTTTTAGCAAAATAACGCAAGTAAGAGTCTATACTTGTTTAAAATAGAAATGAATAATGTGGTTCAAACAATTATAAATCCATTAATAATGGAAAATATTAGAGCTATAGAGAACATGTGTGAAGTTAGCACTCCAGCCCTTTTCTCAGCACTCATGCAAGCTATTCATGTGCCATAAGGCTCCAAAGTTTTGGTTCAAAGTAGAGTTTGAAATCAGTTCCGGATCCTCAAACTATCAGGATATCCGAATCGGATCGGAAAATGCGAATCAGATCCGGATCCAGGATCCGATATCCTAAATATCCGGATAGTGTCGGATCCTCGGATCCAGATCCGTATCCAGTGTCGGATCCAGATCCGGATCTAGATACGGATAGTGCCGGATCCGGCACTGGAACCGGATCTTGCTCCGAGGATCCGACACTATCCGGATATTTCGGATAACGGATCCTGGATCCGGATCTGATATGCATTTCCGGATCCGATTCTGATATCGGAAATATCCGGATACTTTCAAACACTAGTTCAAAGACAAGCTCGAAAACCACATTCCCGCATTCCGATGTATTTTTAAATTTTTAACAAAAGCTTACTTTGCTTAAGAAATTCCCATGCACCCCATTCCCATCACATGACTTGTGAGAGCCTAAACATCACTATACAACTCATTACCGCAATTACGAGTAAGTACGTTCTTTCGGATTTATTTCAAGAAGTTCTTATTTTGTTCACCGTTAAGAATTAATGTGTGCCAACCACATTTCACTTTGATAAGCCGAAAAACATGATATGCAGCTTTACATAACTGACATCTTCAGATTAAGAGGTCTAACTCACCTTCGCTATCAAACAAATAGGAAAAAGGAATTCGGAGTTCTTTTTAAAGAGACTTTTTTTATAGACACAATAAAATTAGGTTTACGAATTAAAAAAGGATCAATTCAAATGGTACCTACATCCCTGAGCTGATAAGTTGAAATTCAAAAAAGTAATAAAAGGGGGAAAGGTAAGTTTATACCTAACAAATATATTCGTAGAGGCATCAATTCGAAAAAAGTGTTCAAGGAAGCTTTCAAGTGCTAACGTGACCTATTTTACGAGACAGGCCATGAGTTTTGGGTATATAGGGAAGGATTTATTTTTATCTTCTATTCCTACCTACCTACAAAAAGTCATCCCTATACTCATTTTGTCAGTGTATATTTTATTATTATTCGTTCTTCTCTATGAAACTAAATGTCTATGGAAACCCTGAAGTTCAATTAAGGACAAGTTAAGAGGCTTAAAATAATAAAATTCTGTTGGTAAGTATAATATAAAATTTATGTAACATATACCATGGTTTGGTGGCGGAGGCAAAAATGTCAAAAGCTCAATTTTTTCAAATTAATATGAGAAATATATACTATATCTACCTCCTAAGAGAGAACGAAAAAACGAAAAAGAAATTTTGTTAAGCCTTACATCACTGTTAAATAGAGATTAAGTAGCTAAAATCATCGGATCATATGGGAAAAGAGGTTTAAAGTGAACCGGAAATACAGCTTCGCCCAAGTTAACAGGGTGCGTTTTGAGATTAACAAGAAGAAGTGGTAATTGAGGTTTTATGTTGATAATAATATAGACACAAATATTACACACATTTTATGAATATCCTGTATTAGCCGATAGCATGCCACGCTATATAAGAAACACTTCCGAAGTTTTATGATGCGCTAATGGATGGCATCTGACATCGGCTAGTTGAAGGGATAGGCGTATTAGAAATTACTGACTAAAATAGTCAGTACGTTACGTAATCATTAAATAACAAATGTCCCTTATAATTTTAAGGTTTTTCGATATTACTCTATCCAACACATTAGATATTTTATATTCATAAACTAAGAACTGGCGTATTTTTAGATCTCTTTTTTACTTGCGATACAGGTTCTATTTTCTATATATGGTAAGTTATAGATTCGTAAAAAAAAAATCATTACTGTGAACCAAAATTAAAAAAAAAAATTGAAAATTAAAAATAAAAAATTAAATTTTTTTTTTTGAAAACTAAATATTTTGAGAACGACTTGGTCAATATCTTCAAAACTAGGTGTAATACAGTTTTGTAGAATAAGTTTTGTAGAATTTAATAAAATACATTAAGTATTTAATAATAAAATACAGTTTTACACAAAATAAAAAAAAACACTAGCCCGTTTTCAAGATACTGAATTTTCAAGAAAAAATGTCAATATTTTTTTAAAAATCCAAAAATTATTTTTTTGAAAATATGGGTATGCAAAATTATTTAAATTGTGAAGGATCTCTTGTATACAAATTTTTGTTGAAATTTACTAGATTTTGTTTTAGAAAATGAGCAAATGAAATTTTATATATACAAAATTAATTTCCCTAGTTACATCCTGGTGTGAGATACACCCCAGACGACTTTTACATGCTTGTAACTTTTTTTGAAAATCAGTTTTTCGACTTGGGATAAAAATATCAGTGAACAAAATTCTTTTTTCTGAATATTTTTCTTCTTTATTTTATCAAAGAGCTTCAACTTGATTTTTTAGAAATTTCGTGTGAAAAAAGGTCGTCCACATTTGCCTGGGGTGTGCTAAACCCCAATGATCAAAATGTGTAATAAATCAATTTTTGTATGTTTATTTTATTTTTCATGAATTATAATTAAATTATAATTAACATTTCGATGCGTAACATTATTCTGGTATAGATGGAAGTTCTGGGAGACATAGACATTTAGTTCAAACTGTATTGATGTGGCGATGACAAATGTGTTTTTCACAAACATCGCAAGTTGATCTCGATTTCCTGTCGTCTGCTCTCGGACAAAGGTGGCATCTGGCCTGAAAATAAAAAGCTTTTTAGAAACGTTTTGTTTTTTTTTTTATAATAATCAATACCTATTTTCGTGGAGGCTTCTCGTCAACTGAACGAAAAACCTGCGATTGTCTTCCCATAGTGCGGGGAGCATCAAGACTAACTTTGGATAACCTTTTTTCCATAGAAGGATGCGAACGATCATCCAACTCCATTTCCATTAGTTCTTCTGCAAGTTGGATAAGCTTTTCGTTTCTAAATAACTTTATATTTCTTGAAGGAGGGTTAAAATGGTGAAGAATAATTAATGTGACTAAAGCTGAAACATCCAACAAATTGAAAAATACAACCATGGGCCACCGATTGGTTTGACGAGAACATGAATATAAAGATACCATTTTGTGAAACACGTCGACTCCTCCTTTTGATCTGTTATAGTCCAATATCATGAAAGGTTTATTTTGAGGTCCGAGAACTGCTTTTTCAACAATGTGATGTGTTGAAAGCAGTACAACTTGTTTCCTGGGTTTTGGAACATAATAAACCAATGCCATTTCCTCCAAAAATCCGAGAAGTGAAGAATAAAGTGGACAGTATTGTTATTTGTTGTTTATTTTGATTGGTATATCATACTCATTTAGAAGTTCCTTGACAACAAATGGTTTGGGAATGTCAGGTTTGTTTTTGCGAATAGTCCCAAGAAGAGTAATTTTGTTATCCAATAACTTTAGTGCCAAATTTACAGAAGTAAAAAAGTTATCCACTACAAGATTTCTTCCAGTGTGAAAATATCTTGGCATCATTGACATCACAACATCGTATCCACGGCCAAGGCCTACACTTTGATCACTACTGCCAGTGTATATTGAAAGTTGCAATGGATATCCAGTTGAACTCTCATTGAGCCACCAAAACTTGATACCATATTTAGCAGATTTGCTCGTCAATGGTCAGATTTTCGGATGGAATGTAATTTGATGTCAAGGTTTGATTCAATTCTTCCAAAAAGAATTCAACGGGCTGGAGAATGTTTTTTTTTGCGGCTGACTGTCCTCGACGGCCAATTGAATCATCGAATCGCAAAAATAAATTCAACTCCTCAAAACGTGTAAATGACATCACAGCGTGAAGAATTGTATAGCCCTGTATTGGATCCCAAAGTGTACGTAGACGGCGATGACCATCTTTCATTGCTCCAATGTAAAGCAAAACCCCATAGTATGCCTGCAGTTCATTCATATTTAAAGGCTTCCAAAAACGTTGCTTTGTTCCCTTTGCATTTAATTTTTCGTAGACATCATTGGCCTTTTCGTTTGTCTGTTTGATGATTTCGTTTCTCATATCCAAGTTAAAAATTCGATAAAAAGTTTGGATAATAGACGAGAGAGAAGAGAGTGTTTCGAATTAATCGTAGGTCCAACAGTTCCACCAGGCTTGAAAACATTGCTTCCTTGAACACGAGACGGAGCTGCTGTCTCCGGGTCTTTCATCCATTTTTGACCATTATGAGCAAGAAAAAATACGTCATTTGAAGCTGGCGTCGTTGATACTTGATCAATATCACTTCCAACTTCATCAGGTTCAGGCAAACTTTCAATTAGTCCCAACATCTCTGCTGCAGTTTCATCGATGTCCTCATAATCCGCTAAGGAATAAATTTATTCAAAGTACGATTTAAACAGAATATCAAAACAAAATATTTACAATCGAATTCATCATTTGGCAAACAATCTGGATCATAAAATGGATCAGTCTCGCCGTCTTCAGCTGATTCCAAGTCTAGCATTGCTCTCAACGCTATTGCTCTTTCTTCTTCATCACCTTAATTATATTTTTTTTTTTTCAATAATTTATCTAAATTAGACACAAATAATAAATTTACAAAGTTCTTTAACTTTTAACATTTATGTTAGAAAACAATACTTAATTTTTGATAAATTTCAAAGTATTTAGCACTTCTCTAGAAAATCGCTTTAAATTTTGCCGAACAATACACGTGTTCATAAAAAGTAAAAATTCCAATGTCAACTCGATTAAAAAAAAAAACGTTAATAATGCACCAGAACATTAATTTAAACAATTAGATGCGCTTAAGACTTTTGGGGTGTAACACACCCCAGGCAAGAAAAGTAGTAAGTTTTTTAGGTCTGTAAACTAGGGTTAAGAAAACCGCTCCAACGATATTTTTTTTGTTCAAAAGTTCATATTTACCAAATAAACCAGATGGCATACTTGATTTTAAGCTCTTACTCTCAAAGCCATTAAAATAATAAATTTATAGTAATTATTTATTTATTTATTTTGTATGCTTTCATAATAGAGTAAGAGCCCAGGGCCGCCAGACATACGTCATTTTATCAAAGCTGAGATTTTTTCTGCGAACAGATACTATGGTAGCTAAGAACAAATGGATACTAAGAATCTTCTATCCGGGTGCAATTAAGAGGTAGCGAGTGTTAAAGTTGCATACAAATGATGCAACATTGCGTTATTTTATCAAAGCTGAATTTTTGATATGTATTAGGGGATGGTGTCATTTACTTTATTGGACACTTGCCAGACATCTACAGTGGGGCCTAACGTGAGCCAGACACTTAAAATATGTCAAACTAATCGTGCTATTTACGTTGTAGTTTTAAAGTTAATATTTATATGTTTTACGTGCAACTGTTTTAAAATAGTTACCCATCAGCTATACATCTACAGTGGGGCGTATTCATCAGCCAGACATTTAAAAACAGCTAAAATAAGCGAAAAAATCACGTTTTAGTAACAATGGATTATTATTTTAACAGTTTTAAGGTGATGTAAGGCCCCGCTGTAGGTGTCTTGCTGATTAGAAAATACTGTAGAATATTTGCCCAAAGAAAACATAAAATCTTGATTTGATTCTGTTATGTAAATGGCAAGATTAGTTTGACAGATTTTAAGTGTCTGGCTGACGTAAGGTCCCACTGTAGATGTCTGGCAAGTGTCAAATAAATTAAATGACTCCATCCCCTAACACATATCTAAAATTCAGCTTTGATAAAATAACGCAATGTTGCAACATTTGTATGCAACTTTAACACTCGCTACCTCTTAATTGCACCCGGATTTAAGATTCTTAGTATGCATTTGTTCTTAGCTACCATAGTATCTGTTCACAGAAAAAATCTCAGCTTTGATAAAATGACGTATGTCTGGCGGCAAGTTTGTGCGATCCAGTCGTGCGCATTTTTTCACAGGTTTTTGTTTAATTAAGAACTGAGCTCCTTTTATTAACTTAAAGTTTTTGGTGAGATTCTCTTTTCAACATAAATGTTTGAAAGTCTTTTTTTAAGGAATAATGTTATTTAACAATATTCAACAACATTCTAGAAAGAATAACGAACAAAAACAAGATTAAAACAACGGGTACAGACAATATTATTTGTTTTAAACATTCGTTTTTGAATGTGGTTTTCTGAAGGTATTATTGAATACAAAATCAACATTAAAACTTAAGCATATTAGGCTTTTTTATTGAAACCATTTTTGAAAATACTTTTCTTAATAAATTGTGATTCCAAAACAACACATAACAGTATATTGAAGTTCAAACGTAAAATATGGACCAAAACTTTATACTTCTGCGCATTTCCCAAATATCTTTTCAAACCCCATGCGGACTACAGTTACAGCTTATTGGCCGTATAACAAAATAGAGAACACTGAATAACTTTTCAACGTATCACACATCACTGTTGAGTTGAATGAAACCATTATACAAACTCAATCAGCTTCCTATTTCTTGTTTTATAGACAAAATGGGCACGACTGGATCGCACAAACTTGGTCTCGTAGCTGAAATCTTTAATGTAGCTAAAAATTGACGATGTACACAGTTCCATAATATTATGATATCATTAAAAAAAAGTTTTAAAAACCATTTAAAATATAAGTTATTACTATTAATTATTATATTTTTTTATTTTAATGGTTGAAACATCTCGAGCTCAACAAAAGTATGCCATCTGATTTTTTGATAAATATGAAATCATAAAAAAAAATCAAAAATCGTTAAAGCGGTTTTCTTAAAAATTAATTTTTAAAAATATTCAAGAATTTTTATTCTTGCATATTTTTGAAAATAAATTTCTGCATGCCAACTTTTAGTATTTAATAAAATACAATTTTTCACAAAATCAATAACATGTCAAAAAAAAATCAATATTTTTTTAAAAATACAAAAATTATGTGTTCGAAAATTTTTATATCCGAAATAGTTGAAATTGTAAGGTACCTCTTGTATAGGAATACTAGGTAAAATCAGTTGAGCCGTTAATGTGAAATTTGAAAATCAAAAAAATCGGTTCTATGACAGGTACAATTAATAACCTTTATTAGTATTTTCTTTTTTATCAAAATATTGACCATACCCTTAAAAGAAATTCATATTTTTTTATAAAAATTGTTAGAGCAATTTCTGAGATAGAATACTTTTTTTCATAATAGTTGATGGCAGGTACCGTTACTCAAAAACATATTAGTTACTTCCAGCAATAACATCATTGTACGCCTAAGGTTATATAAACATCTGGGGCAAAATTTAGTAATTTAAACTAAAAAGTAGAAGAAATATTTTTTTCAAATTGCCAACCAATAAATTAGGACTAAGTTGCTCTCGAGCTGCCAAGAAGTATCCACATTTGTATAGATTGTACTGTGGAAAACAATATGGGCTTATACTTTGTCAAGAGGAAAGTAGGAGCAAGAAACACATTTTGAAAATTTTCGGGGGAGGGGAGGGGATCAGACCGTTGTGATCCCCATGGCTACAATCTTGCACCCAATACTCAATACATATTGCAGTAAGAACAAATTATTTTAAGTGTGAACAGAAATTCTTTAATTCAAATTCAAACATCGACATATCACATGTACATACATTTTAATTGATTTAAATTGAAAAAGTGGTGCAAATCGATTGTGTGAAAGTAGCTAGAATATAAAGTGCTAATAACTCCATAATTTTAAAGTTATCGATGACTGAAACGACCAGTCGCTATAAGCAATAAATTTATTTTTTGACTCTTTTTAGATTTATAATTCGATTTGAGTATTTATATACTGAATGAGTTACTGCAATTTCTTGTGAAGACTTCCATCGACCAACCACAAATCTTTCTCCCAAGAACACAAGAAAAGCTGATGACAATCCCAACATCAGACAATTCCAAGCAAAATTCAACTGATTAACTGTCAGAGGGAATAAAATATCATAAGACTCGGCCTTTAAATTCATATATTTTTTCACAATCTGCGCTCCTTGCGTAACTGAGTCTCGCGTCCATTTAGTCACTAATCCATAATCAGAAATTCGTATTACAAAATCACCTAGAAGGTCTATAAATGGTGCATGTTTGGCCCAAATAAACCCATAAAAAGCCTGATTCAAATTGGCACTTATCACTTTAAACTTCGGCTTGGAATACTTTGTCTGCAAACTCTGAACAAAATTGAAAGCATCAATGCCCCCGCTATAAGCGAAGCTGGTATTTTGCATCGAAAATCTTGCTTTAGAAATCTCATCAGCCTTAACAATTGTCAGAATTTTTTCAAAGTCCGTAGGGAATATTTCATGGTCGGTGTGGTTCCAATCGTATTCTCCCATCATCACTGGAAATCCATCATCGATCAGTTCTTGAATCGAATCGTACTCCTTCACCTTAATGTACACTGTCAGAAATGATGTAAGAAACACAAGATAGAAGTTCACAATAATAAAGGCGAAGATCTTTTGAATAAACTGGAATCGGTATGCGCTTCTAAATGGTTGGTCCAGAGACATATTCAACATAGTTAAATACATTTTTGTGAACGAATGCCATACGTTTGCCGGTTCATTCAGCAAAACGTTCATCAATATGGTCATCAAGATGATGTACAAACAGGAAATTCCAATACAAGTCCAAACAGATAAGGAAAATGGTCGCAAGAAGTATTCATTTGGATTTAAAAAGCCCTTCAGTGGGACTATTATGGTCCATCTGCTAAGTTTTACAGGGTAACTTAGTTGAGTTCCATTGTAGGTATTGTAAGGATTTATGGTGACATCCAAGTCACCATTTACCAGGGCTACTAATTCCTTTTGCTTATCAAAATTATTAGCTAGACTATCCACAAAAGTTGCATTGTGTTTTTCCAGAAAGTTTAAAAGTACTTGTGCAACGAAACCTCCAAGCTCTCGAACACCATCTTTTTCAATGTACCAAAATGACCTAGGTACGTCCACCTTAATAGCCGTGCGAAAAGCGTGTCCGTTAAGGTCCTTAAACGCATCAGGAAGATGATTGGTGTTGTCAAATTTCAGAACTGTTGCATCCGCATACGGAAAATATGCATAGAAAGTCCCATTAACAATTCCAAAAGTCCTTCTGAATTTATTCTTCCATAGGAACGAGAAATATTTTTTGAGTCTATCAGTGTCTTCGGCAACAACTATAGCAAAATTCCGAACTCCTAGTTGAAGTATTAGTTGGTGCATTAGTTCGATGTTATTTGGATCTTCATCGACAGCCGCAAGCACTATTAAAATGTGTCCGTACAATCGTTGGCTTTCATTCCAAGTGATATCTGCTGAATGGGTTTCAAAAATTATCACAGGAATAGTGGGATGTGTTTTAAAAAATCCATTCAGAAATAAACTGTCAACACCAACGAAGCAAACGGACTCTGCAAAACTTTCATCGTAGACCTTTTCTATAAGTTCAGTCGATGACTGAAAATATTTTTCACAAAAAATTCCGATATTTAATAGAAAAATAACCAACGTTAATGTTAAGAGCTTCATTTTCGAATGTCTCCATATTTTACAAAATATTTTTCAAAATATGGAAGGTAGCCCGTATGAAGACGTATTCACCTAGTGTCGTGTTGTATTATAGCTATTATAATAAATGGTCTCCAGAGAGTTTTTTTCAGACTAAGGGATTCATAATAAAAATTCCTTTTGAGCAACCAAAACATCGAAGTCTATGTTTACTTTAGATTAAGCGATGGCAAAGGTAATTATTAAGCGATTAGAAGCGTGCAGTTTATAGAATAGTAAACGTTTAGCTATACCTTATCACCATAATAATCAATGATAAATTTGAAGAGTTGTACTTAAATAACTTTGATGTGTTGAAGTAAATTAATTCTCATGTAACTAAAATATAAGTCTAGACGCTATACGCTCTTCCAATAGGCACTCGAATGTCACTTCAGTTTGAGGTGTTTTTTTCGGGGGGGGGGGGGTGGCGAATCCCAATACGGAGTTAGTTTTTGCAAAATCCGGTGCGAAGTCATTGTTATTAACAAATTGTAAATTTTTTTTAAACAATCGGCTCTACAATAAAAGTTATTAATGCTAGAAAAAAATGTTTCAAGTAAATGCTGTTCTTTTCTAACGAAGAAATCTGTTTTTTATTTATGCAAATCGATTGATTATTGCCCGAGATATTGCCAATTGTTTTTGAGTAGGTAGCGCGAATGCTTAATTGAGGCAACGCGAGCCAGAAGAACGTGTCTTTTAGGTATACTGTCATAGAAAAAATGGATCTCTACATTCTGACAAAAAATTTCGTTTATATTTAGTCTTATATATTAAATAAGAAGATTCAGATCAATCTACTTAAATTTCCAAACGATATAGCATGATAAGTGATTTTTAATTTATACTTTTGATTTTAATGAATAAAATTGTTTTTAAATTTTATATTTATAACGTCTAGTTACAAAGATATGAATTTTGTTAAGGCTTGCCAAACTTATTCCACAAGACACCAACGAGTACAAAAGAGCAATTTTTTGTTTGTTTCCTCTATTTATTCTTTTTTATATTTATACAAGGTTGAATAAAGTATAGTTTATTCCATTAGTTAATAAATTATCTATCATAGAATTTTTTGACAAAATTGTTTTGTTTTTTATGTTTATCTTAAAGGGTACTTTTTATAGGTTAACATGTTAATAATAACTCGAATAGTATTTTTGTCTCCTTTAAAAAATTTTGAAATTGTTTTTATTTTTTTTTACAGCATAGAAACCATTCATTTTTTTATTAAATATAAATTAAGTATTAATATTTTTAAGTTATTCAGCAGGTCCAAGAATACGATACCATTTTTCGTTCGATTGTGAGCTTCTCTTTCCAAAAATATTTCCATTTTATTTTTCAGATACAAAATACAAAAAGATATTATTTCCAAAACGACTCTAATGATTTTGATCAAAAAAAATGTCAATTACTTTTTGAGTTAAGCTAAATATTTTGGTAACAAGAAAAATTATAAATAACGATTTTTAAATAAATTAATTTTCAAATTTCTCGTTTACGGCATCACCGATTTTGACTAATTTTATTACACAAAAGTTCTTTATAAATATTATCAATGTTGGGGAGAGTACGATAACTAAGGCGCCAAGAATTGATAACTGTTTTGTATAGAACAGTTCAATACAAGCATTTTTTTTATATGGAATGGGAGGCCTTCCTCCCCCTGTTTGGGCGGGAGAGGCAATTTTATAAAAAGGTATTCTAAATGAAAAATAACAATTCAGTTTTATACCTTGTTCCAAAGCCAACACTTTTTATTATTAGCTGGTTTTAAAATTAAGTGAAATCTCAAAACTTGGGGAAAAAAAGATAAAAAAAAAAGTTTTAAGTGTAGTTTTTTAAAACAGTAAAATTATATATTATTTTTTTTTCTGAAATTTGTTGCTCTAATTAGTTCTTCATTAAAAAGTGAAAACTAAATGATTTTATATCTTCTAGTTTTTGAGAAAATTAAAAATTACCAAACCTACTTTTTATTTGATTTTTATTATTATTATGGCCCGATAACGATCGCCATTGACTGTAACGGCCACTCCTTGCTCAGTTGAAGAAAAATGGCCCAATTATGCCTCTGGACCAAAATCCCCACCAAACAGTGACTCGTTTTGGGTGTATCGGCTTTTCAATGTATGCGTGTGGGTTTTCTGTGCCCCAAATGCGACAATTTTGCTTGCTTACATACCCGCCAAGATCAAAATGAGCTTCAACTGAAAAGATGATTTTTTTGGCAAAATCGGCAAAGTAATGTCGGAATATTTCCCAGCGTTGTTCAAGCGTATACACAACCATATTCGTTTAGCGGAAGGATAAAACTAATTATCTGTCAAATCACACATGAGCTAAGTGTTACCATTCACGAAATAAGCACTAGTTGAAAAAAAAAAACGTTAGATGGCGGACCCTTTATACAAATTTTTAAAAAACTATTAAATTTTAATTTTTGAAAAATCAATATCTTGAAAACTGGTCAATAATTTTTTACTTGCGATGTAGGTACCTACTGTACATATATAGTATTACTTGCGATATAGGTACTATATGGTAAGTTATGGATTCGTAGAAAAAATTAAGCTCGAGATATTAATTTTCCTTAACATTACGATTATAGAGAACGTGAAAAAAGATGGTCTCGCAATTCTGTCTGTCTGTCTGTCTGCCCTCGCCCCAATAGCCTAAACGGCAGGAGAGATTTTCTTCAAACTTGGTACATAGTGTTCTTTTATTTCCCAAACTTATTTTTTTGGTAAAATTCGTCAATCGAAAGTTTATGCTGAAAGAAAAAAATATTGACCAACAAAATTTTTTTTCCGAGGTCATTACTTTTCCCATATATATTTGTATGGGAATTTTACACTCTTCACATTTTATTTTTTATCTCTTGAACTATAAACCCCAGTTTCACAGTGGGAGTTTAAACTTAAGATCAGCTGAACCTAAACAGAGTTTAAATTTTTGGTTTTACTAGTCCGGTTTCACAGTGAAATCTGATCTTCAGATCAGTTGAACTTCGTTTAACTAGATTTTATGAAAAAGGGTTGGCAGCATTGTACGTTCTTGCTTCGCCAAGAAAGTGACGTTTTGCAAACAGTACGTAACTTTCCTTGTCTATTCTATCTCTTTCTGAAGCCATGAACACGCGAAACAGCAACAATTATTTTGGGTTGTTGATAATTTGTCGACATTTTTTTTTTTTTCAAGTGACACGAACAAAATTAAAAAAAAAGTTGGAAAATAATCCAATAATTGTGAAAAAAAAGAGAAATAACAACTTTAACAGCAGACATGGATTTGCTAATGGAATTGGTTATGAAAAATAAGTAAATAAATTCCATAATGTTCTATGTATAGTGGTCCCAAACGTTGAACTTAGGTTTAAACGACAGAATGATCTCGGTTAACTTAAACTTAAAATTGAACTCAGTTCAAGGTTTAAACGAAACAGTGAAACTGAATAAATTGTTGATCTGAAGTTTAAACCAAAAGTGGAGTTTAAACTTGTACTGTGAAACTGGAGTTATTCTAATTTTTTTTTTTGGTAATTCTGATTGATTAATGGATTGTTTAAAAAACCCCATTTAAAAATGTATTAAAAAAAAATTAAATTATAATTTATTTCGATTTTTTAAGTTAATAAATAATTTAATATTATATATATACACTCGCGAGCAAAAAAATGGAATCACTTAAGTGTGCCTTCTAAAAACAACAATAGCGATGGATACAATATCTATAATTAATTGTTAATGGGTCCGTTCTGAAACTTGTATTCAAAACATCAAAGTAAGGGTAAAATCAATAATCATAAAAATCCATTGGATAGTTTTCGCGCTATACGCCATAATAACAAAAATAACAAATTATACTTGTTTAAATTAGGCAAGAGTTTGTAACATTGATATGCAATAAATACGCCCATAGTTGGTCTTTGGTGTTGATTGTGTTGGTAAAATTGAATTTCAACATATCTTGACTTATAAGGCCTCCTATACTTAGAAAACAATGTAAACCACGCGTGTAAAAGTTGGTCAAGTTGTCACACTACTGCAACAAGGAATAAACCAATGTACTGTGTCCCGTCAGCTCGGTCTAAGCCAATCTTGCATATCAAAGATCTATACGGAAGGTTTAGAAAAACTCGTAGGTTAGTGTAGAGGCCAGGATCTGTGTGCCACCGGATGTTATGACTGATTCATCGTGATGGCGTTTCTCCGAAATCTTGCTTTGACTAGCGTTGACGCCCAATAATAGCAGAGACAGGTACGATTAAAACTTGTAAGTTATTGGACAGTTAGAAGACGACTTTAGGAAGCAGACCTTATCCCTTATGATTTGCAGTTAATTTTGGTCACGTGGAGGACATTTAGGGGTAAGGTATGCTTCCATAAGTCGTACCCCAACTATCCATTAGCTCACGAGTCTTTATCGTACCTATCTCTGCTATTGTTGGACTTCAACGCTAGTTAAATCACGATTTCGGAGAAACGCCATCACGATGAATAAGTCATAACATCCGGTGGCACACAGATCCTGGCCTCTACACTAACCTACGAGTTTTTCTAAACCTTCCGTATAGATCTTTGATATGCAAGATTGGCTTAGATCGAGCTGACGGGACACAGTTGATTGGTTTATTTCAAGACATGTTGAAATTCACTTTTAACAGCACAATCAACACCAAAGACCAACTATGGGCGCATTTATTGCGTATGAATGTTTTAAACTCTTGCCTAATTGAAACAAGTATAATTTGTTATTTTTGTTATTATGGCGGATAGCACGAAAACTATCCAATGGATTTTTATGATTTTACCCTCAGTTTGATGTTTTGAATTCAAGCTTCAAAATGAGCCCATTAACAATTAATTATAGATATTGTATCCATCGCGATTGTTGTTTTTAGAAGGCACACTTGAGTGATTCCATTTTTGGGCTCGCGAGTGTATATATCTTATTTTTTCTCGCTCGATCTTCAACAGTTTTTGTTGTTTTTATTTATTTTTAATTAATAATTAATTTCGATTTTTCAAAATATAAAATATTTTTATTTTTTAACGTTTTTAATTTTTTTTTTCTTATAAAAAAAGTTTTTTTTGAATGATTTGTTTTGAACAACATCTTGTTTAAAAACTACATTTAAAAATTAAAAAAACTTTATTCGATGAAAAAAAAAATATATAAATATTTTGAAAAATCGAAATAAATTATTAATAATTTCTATTTATTATTTTTTTTTAATGCAGTTTTTTTAAAAAACTTATTACTAAATGATAATCAATAAATAAAAAACAACTAAACTAAAAAAAATTAATAGATAAATATTAAAATATTTGTTATTTTAAAAATTCCAAATAAATTATAATTTAAAATTGCATTTTTGAAAAATTTGTATGTGAAAAGTATGACCGGGTTAATGACCTCGGAATAAATTTTGACTGGTCAATATTTTTTCTTGGAGCATAAACTTTCGATTGACGGGGTGTGCTATCAAAAAAATTAGCACTCATTATCGTTTAAGTATTAAATTATTCACCTTAAAATCGGATTATATACATTTTAGACCATAGTGCGACATTTAGAAACCACGTTTTCACCAATCTCATACACAAAATACTCATGTATTGCAGTAATATAAAAATATTTTAAGTTTGAACAAAAACTCTTTAATTACATTTCTAATATGAACTTATTACATGTACACATGTTATTTTATTCAAATTGAAAAAGTAGTACATTTTGAGAGTGTGCAAATAGCAAGAGTGATGAATTAAAATATTTAGTGTTAATGACTCCATAATTTTAAAGTTATTGATGACTGAAACGACCAGTTGCTATAAGCAATACGTTTCAACCATATCTTTTCATTATTTATTGACTATTAAAACTTTATTATTTTATAATTCGATTGGAGTATTTATATACTGAATGAGTTACTGCAGTTTCTTGTGAAGACTTCCACCGAGCAACCACACTGAGAAAATTGTACTATGAGTTATTTAAAAAGAAACATTTTTGATTTCATGTTCAAATAATTATAAATAGAATTTGGTTTACATCTAATTAAAATCTATTGACATTCAAAAAACCTATTATTTGAATAAAATTTGGTTTAAATCAAAAGCATTCATGTTTGATTATTGCATCAAAAGCTGCACGAAATTTTGTATTGGTATTCAAACTTGTTTGAGTTTGATTTTTGAAAAGCATTGTTGATGATTGAATTCTTATTTATTTGTATATAGTTCACATTTGATCTTTGTCATAAAATTAATGTAGGTAAGTTGAAACTTAATAAAAAATGCGTTTTGCCAAGGTCCTCACTTTGTCAAATGTGGGATCGCCCGTACAAAACGCAAATGTTTTTGCACCAAAGATCATTCAAATTTATTTTGGCTAGCTTTAAAAAAAAATCTTATTTATAAAAAAACCTTCATAGAAAACATATGTACCACCATATATTGGATATAAAAAAAAAATTATTTTAATTTAAATCGAAACGAGTTTGATTTAAACATAATCATCTTTGAATAAAACATATAAACATATTCAAAAAAAATTAATATAAATCTATTTGAATCAACATTAAATAAAGTAAATTTTAACAAAACTATGTTCAAATCGGGTCAACAATGTGCTAATAGGTTTCTATTAAAATTAAATAGGAAACGGTTCCATCCCAAATCGTATGTGTTTGAGTTTGATTCAAACATGAACATATTTAATATTTTTCTGAGTGCACAAATTGTTCTCCCAAGAACACAAGAAAAGCTGATGTCAATCCTAACATCAGCAAAGTCCAAGCAAAACGCAACTGTTTAACCGTCAGAGGGAATAAAATATCATAAGACTCAGCCTTTAAATTCATAAATTTTTTTACAATTTGCGCTCCTTCCGTAACTGAGTCTCGCGTCCATTTAATCACTAATCCATAATCAAAAATTCGTATTATGAAATCACCTAGTACATCTAGAAGTGGTGCATGATCTGTCCAATGAAACCCGTACAAAGCCTGATTTAAACTGGCACTTATCGTCTTAAACTTTGGCTTGGAATACCTTGTCACCAAACTCTGAACAAAATCGAAAGCATCAACGCCCCCGCTATAAGCGCAGCTGGTATTTTGCAACGAATATCTTGCTTTAACCATTTCATCAGCCTGAACAATTACCAGAATTTTTTCAAAGTCCGGAGGAAATATTTTATGGTCGGTGTACTTCCAATCAAATTCTACCACCATCACTGGAAACCTGTCATCGATTAGTTCTCGAATGGAATCGTACTCCTTCACCTTAATGTACACTGTCAGAAATGATGTAAGAAACACAAGATAGAAGTTCACCATAATGAAGGCGAAGATTTTTTGAACAAACTGGAATCGGTAAGCTCTGCTAATTGTTCGATCCAGAGACATATTCAACATAGTTAAATACATTTGTGTGAACGAATGCCATATGTTTGCCGGTTCATTCAGCAAAACGTTCATCAGGATGGTCATCAGCATAATGTACAAACAGGAAATTCCAATACATGCCCAAACCGTTAAGGAAAACGGTCTCAAGAAGTATTCGTTTGGATCTAAATACCCCTTCAGAGGCACCATTATGGTCCATCTGCTAAGTCTTACAGGGTAACTTAGTTGAACTCCTTTGTAGGGATTGTAAGGATTCATGGTGACATCCACATCACCATTCAACAGGGCTGCTAGTTCCTTTTGTTTGTCAACATTATTAGGTAGACCATCCATAAGAGTTGCATTGTGTTTTTGCAGAAAGTTTATCAATACTTGGGCAACGAAGCCTCCAAGCTTTCGAACACCATCTTTGTCAGTGTACCAAAATGCACGAGGTACGTCCACCTTAACAGCCGCGCGAAGAGCGTATCCATTAAGGTCCTTCAATGCATCAGGAAGATGAGTCGTGTTCTCAAATTTCAGAACTGTTGAATCCACATACGGCAAATATGCATAGAAAGTCCCATTAATAATTCCAAAAGTCCTCCTGAATTTATTCTTCCACAGGAACGAGAAATATTTCTTAAGTCTATCAGTGTCTTCGGCAACTACAATGGCAAAATTCCGAACTCCTAGTTGAAGAATAAGTTGGTGAAGCAGTTCGATGTTATTTGGATCTTCCTCGACAGCCGCAAGCACTATTAATATGTGTCCGTACAACCGTTTGCTGTCATTCCAAGCGATACTTGACGAATGGGGTTTAAAAATTATCACAGGAATAGTGGGATGTGTTTTCAAAAAGCCATTTAGAAATGAACTGTCAACGCCAACAAAGCAAACGGCCTCTGCAGAACTTTCAGCGTAGGCCTTTTCAATAAGTTCGGTCGATGACTGAAAGTATTTTTCACAAAAAATTCCGATAGTTAAGAATAAAACGAACGATAAAGTTAAGAGCTTCATTTTCGAATGCCTGTACATTTTGGGAAAAATATGGAACCTAGTCCACATGCAGTAATAGTTCCATTGTTTGCTTATCGTAATTATAGAGAATAAAACTTCCTTTTGAGCAACCAAAACATTGAAGTTAAAATACTATCTAATACTATACATTCGCTGTTTATTTTGGATCAAGCGATGGTCAAGGTAATAATTAAGCGATTAGAAACGTACAATTTAAAGAATTAGTCTAGACTCTTGACACTATACCCTTTTCCAGTAGCGGATCCAGGGGGTGGCCTCACAGCCGATGCCATGTAGAGTTTTATATTCACCTCAAATATTGTTAAGCTGTTAAATTTGATGATTATCAGACAAAATAACGAGATTGAGGCTGAACTACATACATACATGTTATGTAATTTTTTCCAAGTCCCAAACGAATTTGGTGGGGGCTTAATTCGTTAAGGAATTGGCGAAAAGGCAAGTTCGAGGCTACGAATAATGGACATGTTTAATACAAAGACAATTATTCCCCTTCAACGAAGCCCAGAAAATTGGGACGACAAAAAACAGCTCGGGAGTCGGGACTAAGGCCAGAGAGTGTTTGCGGCTTAACTCTGGGCACTGTCAAAGTCCGAAGTTGGGGCTAAGGCTTGAAGAGATAATTTAAAAAACCGGGTTACGCGGCTGAACAATTAACATCTCAAATGCAACAACAATTTACTTTAACTTATTTAACAATAAAATGCAGTTGGGATTAAAACCCGAATAATAATCGATCAATTAAAGTTTAATTGTTTAAAACAGGAATTGTTTCTTACGGCGAGCCAGGGCCTATACATAATCTTAAGGCTTATATTTCCAAAACAATACATACAAGATCTCTAGGCAAGGACATAAATTCCACAAGTGAGTTTTATCTGTGCACTCAGAAAATCATGCAGAAGCAAGTGCAGATTAACAATCCCTCTAGACTCTTCTAGAGTGACGTTTAAATTTATATTGAGCATGAATATTAAGTGTATACCTATGCAGCATTTACACGAAGATTTATTCACACTTGCAGAATTAGGCCGCATGCTATTTTTTAGAGCAAATTTGTTTTCAGTCCGACTAAAATCTTGAAGTTTTGACATTTTATTTTTCAATCGGTAGTGACTGTTCGAACAAAACAGATACCTACTCTACTAGTTAATTTGGCTAGTTCATGAAAATGAGATCTCAAGAGGGCTCACATACACTCCGCTCCTCTTGAATAAAAACAAACTTTTTTTTTACTATCAGAGCGTGTGGCGCTTTGGTAAATTCATACATTCACCTTTTGGTTTCAGTTCCTAAAAGAGAAAACTATTGCAAATAAAACTGCAGGGACAGAATAATTCAGGAAAATACCATAAGGTTATTTTTTTACCACTTTTCTAATTGCTTAATAAAATGCACTGTTTTTTTGCGCCACTTGAATAGAAACAGTGTGCGTTTTGTCTCTATAGATTACGGTAAGAAGAAAAAATATTGTTATAATAATAGTGTGTAGATTAAAAATAATAATTGATTGATCGAAGAAAAGAGGGACCACAGAAAACCATTAAACCCTGCAGAAAAAGCCAAAATAGAAGTACACGCGGAAAACAAACTTCACTTACGCAAAGTGCCAAAAAAAATTTTAGGCAACCGAGACGGGACCAAGACTAGACTGTATATTTGGACCGAAATTTACAGAGAGTCTAATAAATTAAAAAACCCAATTTCAGTTAAATATTTATTTTCTTCTGCATGTATTCAAACGATAATCGAAAATATTTCGTTCCAATAATCAACAGTTTGTCCGAAAATCGTATTTTTCGCAGACGAAACCGAGACGAAACTTAATTCTGCGAGACCGACACGAGACCGAGACGAGACTGAAAATTTTCGATTTTAACGAGACCGAGACGAGACATACAAAAGTCTCGCAGAGTCTCGTCTCGTGGCCAGCCCAAGAGATAATTAGACTGGCTTCAAATTCAAGCGGCTCTGCTGTTAAGAGCAAGGCTAAGAGTGGTATTACAGCGAGTCTTAACACTATAAGACGTGTTATTCGTGGGTCACAACATTTAAAGCGCCTCAAATTGAAGAAAAACCACCGTTAAATCCAATACGAAGACAGAATATAATAGATTTTTGCAGGAAGAATATGACGTGGAAGAAAGAGTGGACAAAAGTGGTATTTTCTGACGAAAAAAATTCAGTTATGATGGCCGAACGGATATAATTACTATTTTCATGTTATAAGGGAGGAACCCAGGTTTCCGGACCGTCACCATAGCCGAGAAGGCGGTGTAATGGCGTGGGGTACGATTTTCTGGTTTTGAACAATTGTTCTGGACTTTCCCACATTGAAAATGAGGGAAAACTCCTACAAGGAAATACTTCAAGAAGCTTTCCCTAAGTTTACCTATGTCTTTGGACCAACACCGTGGACATTTCAACAAGAAAACGCAAGGATCATTAACAGTTAGATATCTGAGAAAAATGTTATCTTACTTCAATAGCCACCGTATTCTCCGGACCTAAATATTATTGCAAACGTATGAGGATGGATGGTTCGTAAAGTTTACTATTCTGACCGACAATATTAGGACAAAGAATCACTTATTGCTGCAATCAAAGAAGCATGAAGTGCAATTTCTTTAAATTATATAAAATAACTGCACGATTCAATCTCCAAATGGCTTGTTCAAGTTATTTCAAATAAAGATGGTAGCAAACATATTAAAATATGATTACGAATAGAAAACTACCCAATTTTACTGCACTTTTTCAATTTGTTTCCTTATTTAAGAGAATGTTTCTATACAAGTGGCGCACAAAAAAAAAAAAACAGTGTTTTAAATGAAGTAATAAGGAAAGTGGTTAAAAATAACCTAATGGTATTTTCCTGAATTTTTCTGTCTTTGCAGTTTTATTCGCAATAGATCCCTCTTATAGGAAATAATACCAAAAGGTGAATAGCTACACGCTCAGACAGTAAACAAAAAGTTTGTTTCTATTCATGTGGAGCGGAGTGTATGTACATAATATGAGATTTTACCACCAAGACCTCTTAGATATCATTTTCATTTTTGTCTCAAACTGGATCTCCACCCCCCTCCCCTAAAGACCAATTTTAGATCCGCTACTGCCCCTTTCCCGTAGGCACTCTCAATGTCACCTCGGTTTGAGGGTGGTTTCTTATATTTTCAGGGGTTGGAAAATCCGAATACTGTGTTAGTTTTTGCAAAATCCGGTGCGAAGTCATTAGGCGTGTACAGGAAAAGGAGCTATCGGAGCGCCTCAGCAATCTCAGTTGCCTGAACAGGATTCCTCAGTAAAAATCTCAGTTTGGCTTTCAAAATACTGAGGAAAAAGTTTTTTGGATTCGCTTGCTTAGCTTTTGACGAAGCTAAATCTCCGATATTTCTGTTTCGTGAACGCGTCTATTGTTATTAAGAACAAATTATAATGATTTTTATTACTCAATTCCATAATATAATTAAGAAAAATGTCAGTATTCTATAAGTACATTTAAATAAAAAAAAAAAATGAATTTATTAAATAAATAAATGGATAGGTAATTCATTTATTAACACCCTTATTCATAAAAGGAAAAATTGTTATTTTAGCTCCCGTGTTTAGGAAAACTACACCATCGAATAAGAATGTTCCGGACTTAAATGGAGTTGTAAGCAATTGCCTTTAGTTTGAGCCCAGAAAATTCTTATTCCATGATGTATAGTTTTCCTAAACACGGGAGCTAAAATTTTTATTTTTTTTTGAATACGGGTGAAAATGAATAAACTATACTTTATTCAACATTTTTTTAAATATGTAGCCCCAAAAAAAATTCTTTAGTTCTTAGGTGGCCGAGGCTGGGAAGTGAGCCCATACCTTCAGCTTGACAGTCCAACGCACTTACCACGCTATGGGCTACTACTAGAAACTAGACGTTATAATTAAAAATTAAAAAAACACTTTTATTCGTTAAAATCAGGAGTAAAAATTATTAGAAAAAACATTACACACACATAAGCCTAAGAAATTTCACACGAAGTTTTCAAATCATCAGCCGAGTGAAATTCCAATTAAATACGAAATATTTATTAGCTTGTTCATTAAAAAATCATTGAAATTCACATTCGTTTTGTCTTACTAATTTAGAAGCTTAATTTAAAGTGCATGTTATCAATCATCAAACATTATTATTAAATTCTGTGAATATAAGAATAAGATTCTTATACGACAGTAATGACAATGAGTAACACATTATACATTTCTATTTAAAGTTCACTGAATAAACCATTTATTTTGTTTAAGTTCATAATAATGTTAATTTTCTTATCTTAGATCCTGCCTTTTTTAATTATATTTATTTAATCATACACAGATGTAGTAAACAAAATAATTCTAAGCAGGTCTGGTGCAAATCAAAAATTATCTGACAGCAACACATGTTCAGGTCTGATTTTTCATATAAGTATTTCAAACATAAAAATTCATCCAATTAAATTATCGGTGCATAAAATTAGTTTGTACTTTGAAATAATAATTATCTGATTATCAAAAACAAAAGAACATTTCTACATATAAGCTAATATTAAATTAAAGATACAGGAGTTTTTGTTGACACTTAAAAATATTAGTTTTATTAAAATTAAATCAATGATATCAGTAATAAACAAAATAAGCTCTTATCGATGTATTTTTAAGTCATTAAATTTTTAGAAATCTACAAAGCTTTGAATAACAATAAAAACTTGCGTTATTTGTTATTCGAATATTTTTAAATAAAAAGAGATAAAAACTTACGATAAGTTAGTTTTCCTAACTGAAAGAAAAATATTGCCCGAAAGTATGCATCAACAACAACAGTTCAAATTATGTACGCCTGTGGAGAAACTCTTTATTTTTACAAACGCAATAGACAGAAGAGGGCCATAAAAATGAACATATTTTTAGCCAAACGTTAAAATAATTTTGAATGAGTTTTTTTTTCTCATCAGGCTGAATTTTGGAGTAGTTTAAATGAAAAAAATGTAAATATAAAAATGTATAAATATATAGATTTTGTGTTGATATGTAACAAACAAAAATGTCAATACATGTAGGAGTAAATCAAAAGACAGCCAAATTGTAAATAACAAATTTTTCTTGTTAAAAGTATTAAAGAAGTATACTTAATATAAGTACCTATTTATATTTTAAAATAAAAATGACTACTGAATGCCAGATTTTGGTTTCTTCTACATTATGTTAGGGGGAAAAATATTTTTTGATCAAAGTTAGCTTTTGTATTTTATGATATTTCCTACCATTTTGATAAAAGTGAACTACCAAAACTAATTTAAATTCTCATAACTTACATCGACGTAAGACAGGCAAAATCAGATTTTAAAAGATGCGAATGGATAGCTATTTTGTTGTTTTTCGATGTTTAGAATAAGAATTTATGCTTTAAAACAGAAACCCAGAAATTTTTTTTGGAAAAGCAGATATAAGACCAAGAATTGTAATTTTTCCGTTCAGTTCGATCGGGCGTATACGTACTTTTCTTATTTTAAGAAATTTGAATTTATTTTTGTTACAATTATTGTTAAACCGGAGACACCTAAGTTAGTGTCAAGTTCTTTTTTTTTTTTTTTGAAAAATATTTGTCGGATGGCGGTAGTCTTGAGATAAAAAAAAAATAATTAGTTGTACGTTATAAGAAAATCCTGTGAGCGCTACAATAGGAAGTAAGAATATACCTTCATATATATACCTTCACTGTTTTGCAAATTGGCCGGGTTCTTGACTGATTGACCCCTGCAACTACAACTACATTACATTAAAATTACAATTAAAATTACAATTACAGTTACAGTTACAATTACAATTACAATTAAAATTACAATTACAGTTACAGTTACAATTACAATTACAATTACAATTACAATTACAATTACAATTACAATTACAATTACAATTACAATTACAATTACAATTACAATTACAATTACAATTACAATTACAATTACAATTACAATTACAATTACAATTACAATTACAATTACAATTACAATAACAATTACAATTACAATTACAATTACAATTACAATTACAATTACAATTACAATTACAATTACAATTACAATTACAATTACAATTACAATTACAATTACAATTACAATTACAATTACAATTACAATTACAATTACAATTACAATTACAATAACAATTACAATTACAATTACAATTACAATTACAATTACAATTACAATTACAATTACAATTACAATTACAATTACAATTACAATTACAATTACAATTACAATTACAATTACAATTACAATTACAATTACAATTACAATTACAATTACAATTACAATTACAATTACAATTACAATTACAATTACAATTACAATTACAATTACAATTACAATTACAATTACAATTACAATTACAATTACAATTACAATTACAATTACAATTACAATTACAATTACAATTACAATTACAATTACAATTACAATTACAATTACAATTACAATTACAATTACAATTACAATTACAATTACAATTACAATTACAATTACATTTACAATTACAATTACAATTACAATTATAATTACAATTACAATTACAATTACAATTACAATTACAATTACAATTACAATTACAATTACAATTACAATTACAATTACAATTACAATTACAATTACAATTACAATTACAATTACAATTACAATTACAATTACAATTACAATTACAATTACAATTACAATTACAATTACAATTACAATTACAATTACAATTACAATTACAATTACAATTACAATTACAATTACAATTACAATTACAATTACAATTACAATTACAATTACAATTACAATTACAATTACAATTACAATTACAATTACAATTACAATTACAATTACAATTACAATTACAATTACAATTACAATTACAATTACAATTGCAATTACAATTACAATTACAATTACAATTACAATTACAATTACAATTACAATTACAATTACAATTACAATTACAATTACAATTACAATTACAATTACAATTACAATTACAATTACAATTACAATTACAATTACAATTACAATTACAATTACAATTACAATTACAATTACAATTACAATTACAATTACAATTACAATTACAATTACAATTACAATTACAATTACAATTACAATTACAATTACAATTACAATTACAATTACAATTACAATTACAATTACAATTACAATTACAATTACAATTACAATTACAATTACAATTACAATTACAATTACAATTACAATTACAATTACAATTACAATTACAATTACAATTACAATTACAATTACAATTACAATTACAATTACAATTACAATTACAATTACAATTACAATTACAATTACAATTACAATTACAATTACAATTACAATTACAATTACAATTACAATTACAATTACAATTACAATTACAATTACAATTACAATTACAATTACAATTACAATTACAATTACAATTACAATTACAATTACAATTACAATTACAATTACAATTACAATTACAATTACAATTACAATTACAATTACAATTACAATTACAATTACAATTACAATTACAATTACAATTACAATTACAATTACAATTACAATTACAATTACAATTACAATTACAATTACAATTACAATTACAATTACAATTACAATTACAATTACAATTACAATTACAATTACAATTACAATTACAATTACAATTACAATTACAATTACAATTACAATTACAATTACAATTACAATTACAATTACAATTACAATTACAATTACAATTACAATTACAATTACAATTACAATTACAATTACAATTACAATTACAATTACAATTACAATTACAATTACAATTACAATTACAATTACAATTACAATTACAATTACAATTACAATTACAATTACAATTACAATTACAATTACAATTACAATTACAATTACAATTACAATTACAATTACAATTACAATTACAATTACAATTACAATTACAATTACAATTACAATTACAATTACAATTACAATTACAATTACAATTACAATTACAATTACAATTACAATTACAATTACAATTACAATTACAATTACAATTACAATTACAATTACAATTACAATTACAATTACAATTACAATTACAATTACAATTACAATTACAATTACAATTACAATTACAATTACAATTACAATTACAATTACAATTACAATTACAATTACAATTACAATTACAATTACAATTACAATTACAATTACAATTACAATTACAATTACAATTACAATTACAATTACAATTACAATTACAATTACAATTACAATTACAATTACAATTACAATTACAATTACAATTACAATTACAATTACAATTACAATTACAATTACAATTACAATTACAATTACAATTACAATTACAATTACAATTACAATTACAATTACAATTACAATTACAATTACAATTACAATTACAATTACAATTACAATTACAATTACAATTACAATTACAATTACAATTACAATTACAATTACAATTACAATTACAATTACAATTACAATTACAATTACAATTACAATTACAATTACAATTACAATTACAATTACAATTACAATTACAATTACAATTACAATTACAATTACAATTACAATTACAATTACAATTACAATTACAATTACAATTACAATTACAATTACAATTACAATTACAATTACATATACAATTACAATTACAATTACTCTAGACTTTGTTGCTTTTCAATTGAAGACCACGTCATAAAGAAATTGCTTCAAAACTATTGCTGAATGTATACCGTTCCCATTGTCTATAGTTGCGTCATTAAAAGCAACAAACAGTCCTTTTCTTTTTAGCAAAAACATTATTTCATTCATAAAACTTTTGAGCTAAGAGCAAACTGTAATAAAAATGTATCTATGTCAATGACACTGCAATAATGCAGTGTACTCGTATGCAAATGATCAGCCAACAACTGATTACGAATTAGCCACGGAGTGCGTCTTCATATTATCTTCTTTAGAAAGGCTTAATAAAGCGCAAAAATTCAATTCTACTTCCAACGAAATAAAACTTACATTCAAGGTGTGCTTGGCGCTGAGCAGCGCGGCGTCGAACGGAGTGAATGTTATCAGTTGTTTGCATTTCCACATGGAGTCATTAAATCGAGGTAAAGTCTATTAACTGTTAATTCAATCTGCGTTCTATTTCTATAGCTACTACAAGAATTAGAAGTCCTACACTTAACTTGTAGCATGTTATAATCGATGAATCTTCTTCATTGTTTTTTTTTTTAATTTTCATAGTTAGGTTATGTATAATATCTTAATTGTTCTTTTTAGAACTAAAAGTGACTGGCAGTTGATTGTGGTTGACGAAGGCCGTCACCTTCTATTAAGCATAATAAATTTTCATCACCTGCGAACGTAAAACTTGGTACAATTTATTAGATTCATTTTAATCGAATATAAATGTATGTTACGGGTGGAGATTTCTGCATTCACATAAAATAAAATGAAATCGTCATTGGTAAATTTCATGGTCGAAAATTTCTATGCATGGCATGATTATTTACATTTCGAAATAAAAGAAGAGAATTGTAACAATTGCCTTAAATATTTAATCAAATTCAAATCGAACGGGAAGGGAAGTTAGCCAAAATTTAAAAGTAGATTATTTCACCATAAGGCCGTGTGCGAATTGCGTTAAAATGTGTATCAAAACTTGACGTTTGGTTAAATTTTGACACTAGCGTGGTGAATAAAATGTGTTAAAATTTAACTAGCTGCGGAGCAGGCTAAAATATGACACTAGTGGTTAAAATTTTGATCTTTCTCAAGAGAGAAGTTGACATTTTAAATTATTTTTGAAAGTGTAATGGACCGGTCAGAAATGTAAAAGTATTAATACAAAGTACTTCCTCAATTTATTATTCATCTTGAAAAATGGAATATATACGAATTGATTGTTTGTTTTTTATTTTTTTATTTCTATTTTGTTGACAGCTGTGAACTATGAATTAGTGTTTGAAGACTGAATTAACAAACTGTCACAATGGTATTTTTGATCGTATTGAAGTGGGAAATTAGCGATAAAAATAAAAAAAAAGTATATGAAATTGAGAATTTCTTACATTTTTATAATAGAATTAATTAACTTGATATTTCTTCAGCTGGATTTTGTAAACAAAATAATTAAATGAACATAGGATTTTTGAGGGTAATTTTGTTTTATCTTGAGGCAATTTTAATCAAATGGTGTCAAAAAAAGTCCCATTTAACCCATTTTAACCCAATTCGAACAGCAATAAATTAAATTTGATCCCTTTTTTAAACAAACGCCAAAATTTAACCGTGGTAGAAAATTTAACCAAAATTTTGACACAATTCGCACACGGCCTAAGTTGCCGATAGTGATATGTGTTGGAGCATATATTAGACTTTGATATAAAATTTGTAGTTTTTTTTTTTTTTAATAACTTAAAAATTTTGAAATATATATGTATGATTTTTAAAATTTCGTAGGGATTAAATATTTATTTATTATTAAAGTAAATGTAAAATGAATGTTTAGAATTGATTTTTTAAGCGAAAAATGGAGAGTTGATGTTTTTTTAATAATTGGGAGATTTTTTAATTAGAAAACACACTTACTCATGTTTTTGTTTAATCACACAGATTAGAAAATACATAAATGCATGTGCAACTATTACCTGTGCTTTGACTTTAAAGAAGTGAAGGAGTTTATTCGTAGACTAAAAAACTGAAACTTCTTTGTTTGCGACACATGCAATATGACGTCATCGCCATTGTTTTTTCAAGATAAATAAAGTCATTTATTAATGATATATTTATATTTTTAACAGAAATTTTATAATGCAAAAGATTAAACAAATCAAAATTAAACTGACACCTGAAAATTATATTTTCGTAAGCTCATAACCAGGCGCGAACGCAGGAAAACATTTTGGAGGGGGGGGGGGGGGAGTTTGAAAAATTTAAGAAGTTTTTAAATATTATATTTTTCTCTCTGAATTAAAACATTACTTGCCACCCTGAGACAAGATTTTGCATTTTTTTATGTATTTTTAAGCTAGTCAGACAATTACGAACTCGCTCTTAGTTGTTATCAAAATGTACCTTGTTATTTTAAACAATTTTTTTTAATCAAATAATATTCTTTTTTAAAATATTGGTACGGAATGCTTACACTTTCCAGAGGCGACTGCATACAAATTTAATAAAAATTAGTTAAGCCGTTTCAGGGAAATTCGAAGATTAAAAAGAAACACAGTTCTGAAACACAGTATGGAATGTATACCGTTAAAAACAGTTCTTTGGAAAACTACATGCAAGCCTGGGTCGCATTTCAAACATAATTAAGTAATTAGCATAAAAATGTAATAGTATTTGAATTTTTATGGAGTAGTGTGAATAAAGGCAAAAGTAGCATGAAATTATTTCTTCTCTTATTTACCTTTTTTTAAAAAAAAATTATTTTTGTAAAATATTTGTAATTAAATATAATAAGTATGTTAAAGTACCTACTAAATATTCGTAGACGTTTAAGTGATAGGTATGTGGAAATAACCCAAAACCTCAACAAAAAAGATGTAACTGTTTCAGTTTAATTAAAATTACTTCATTCATTTCAGTTCAAAATCTGTATCATATCCAATGTGGTCAGGCATTGTGCCTATGTCTGTGCCAACGTGGTTTTATGGGTGAAATATTTTCAGGCAAAAAGAGATTTGTAGTAGGTACATATAACTGCATGGATATCTACTAAAGTTATAAGGTCATCTCTTCATCCAACTTTTATCTCCTGTAAAAACTGGAAACTCTGAAATTAAGACTGAAATTCTTATACGAGGAAGTTAATTTGATACATTTGGGGGGGGGGGCGGGGGGATTTTGGGGGAACTCCCAAAACCGCCCCCTGCGTTTCCGCCTGCTCATAACTCATGAGTGTTTATATTTGCCTGTAAATTGATATTAAATCGAAAAATTAATTAATATTTTAACCTGATGCAATGAAATATTTGTCAAAATTCACTCTTTTATAGATACAAATAAGAAAATGCACAACTGGTTCGTACATGATCTTATGCTCAAATATAAATAAATAGGGTGCCACAACGGCTCATGAAGAACCAGGGCCTAGTGACTAACAACTCGCAACCATTACTGTGTGCGCCTTTTGACAGGAATGGAAGGGACTAACTATTTTATGCCGAATCCGAACGGCTAGACGAGAAGCACTTATTCGTGACAAGTGATACTCTCGGAGGATTTGTCAATTCCTCGCCAGAGGCAGTAGCCCTGAAAAAAAAAAACTTTTTTTAGTTTTTAGGTGGACGAGGCTGGGAAGCGATCCCAGACCTCCAGCGTGACAGTCGAACGCACTAACCATTACGCTACGGGCTACTACGATCTTATGCTCAAGTGACTCTTAAAAAAAAAAATTCAAAAATTCTATGTATACAAGTATTATTTAAAAACATGGATAGGTATTAAAAAAAAAAATTAAACATTTTAAAAGAATAAAATTAAATTTTTTAATTGTTTCAAATTTTTTTTGAACGCAAAAGAAAAATTATTATGCATATGCAAATTCAATTAAAAAAATGATAAATAAGTTTTTCAAGAACAAAATAAAAAAAAAAATTTTTTTTTAATTTCTCAAAAACTATTTGTTGTGTTTTCTTTTATAATTCAAATTTTATTATATAATTCAAATTCGTATATCTACTTTACGAACTAGATTAATGAGATTTAGTTAAACGCTGAATAATCTTGAAGGTCTTAATCGAGTGGCAGCCAAAGTAGAAGTGACGTAATTCTTAAAGGAAATAGAAAACCCAGGGCTGTTAATTTAGGTTAGCGCTTGTCATAGTTGGCTGCATTGGGTTGACTTTTATAGGGTGCTTCACTATTATATTAATATTTTTCTGCAAGGTAATTCTATTGTTTACCAAAATTTTTAAAAATCTTTTTTATCAATTAAAAAAAAAACTTACGTAATTTTTTTTAAAACTTGGTTTAAAGTTTTTTTTTATTGCCTTATACAATATATTAGAAAATTATATTATATATATATATAATTTGTATGTAATGAATTTAGGAACATGTTAAAGAAAGAAACATTGTTAAAAAATAACCCTTAAGAAAAATTTTATTTTTTTCAAAAACGCCCCCAAAAATTTTTCAATGAAATTTTTGAAATGCAAATTTTATGTGTTTATAAATTGAATCGATTAATTACAAGACATGTTAAATCCTTTTTCGAAAACTAATTGTGTTTTTGAATTGTAAGGAATTGAGATTTCCAAGCTCAAATTAAATATTCAAGTTATGTTCTGCTATCCTGAAGCAAATTTGTTTTTTTGTTTTAGCAGTCGATATATTATAAGATTACAGGTTTTTTGATTTTAACGTAAAAAGTTCAGGATGGGCTTAACATCTTTTGAAAGTAATAGATTCAATTATAACCTTAAATTCGCTTTCCAAATTTTGTTCAATGTTTTCAAAATTCTATATATTAAAAATATTTTTTTTTTTTCGAAAAACCACTCAAACGATTTTTAAAATTTCTTTTTCGTTAATTAATATCCGTTTAAGAAATCAATTGCCTTCTTTTAAGCTTAGCTCAAACTACTAAAGCCTAGGAATTTAATCAATTAAAAAATATGCATTTCATGTTTTTGAACAATGTTTTTAATATTAATGTTTTAAGATAAGACTTGTACTAACAATTTAAATCTTAAAACTTAAAAATTGTATTTAAGTTTGATTTTAACATTACATTACTGAACCATTGACAATGTATGTTGTCAATACGTCAATGTCTAGCTACATTCTAGCTGTTAACTACAAGAGCGAGTTCGTGCGATTCAGTAGTGCATTTTATTTGTTTCTATAGAAAATAGATGATTAGTCTATTAGACTAAGAGCCCACAGCAGATTTTGGGTGTGAAGGTGAACAATAGCAAAAATTCCTTTTGTTCCTTTTGTTCTAAGATAGGTCCGCATAATATTCATTTGCAAATATGAAAGTCTGGCATGTCGGGGTTGGGGCCTATGTATGCAATACTGCATTAAAAATGCAGTGCATTGAAAATGCAGTGTAGGAACTTCCAAATCATATTTAATAAAAGAGCTGAGTGCCCTAGACATGGCTATGGAGTCCAAAATATTTTCCGAAGAGCCAAATGGCTGCAAGACGCACTCAAAGCTACAATCTTTGACAGACCACAGCCCCAGGTTATAGGTTGTATCTTCTCACATAAGTAGGTATATACTGATTTATATTGTACATAATTTTGATATTTTGATAATCAGAATTTTTTAACAATTGAATTTTAAAAGAAGAATTTTCATACGAGAATTAAGATTCAGTAAAAATTTTAATCCCAACCCCTTATTCCTGTTTCCAATAGACAGATAGGTTGGTACCTACATTTTCAAACTGTGTTCAAAATCTCTTTTCGGCTTCTTCAATTTTCCACCACAACAAAAACCTATTTTTTTTTTTTTATTTTGCAAATGAAAAATTTCTCGTCTTGCATACCTATTTGTGCTTTATTGTTAGACAGAAGCTCATTTAAAACATTCTTTACCCAGGTAGGTAATTAGATAGAAACGTTAAATTTATACAATCTAACCCAATTTGCTAAGTCAAGTGAATACCTAACTCATTAACCATCAAAAGTACAAAACCACAAAAAAAAAACACCAAACAACGTGCCTACAATTGCTAAAATAATTACTACCCCTCTGCTACGAGTAAGTCTACCCGCTTGTTTTTAGTGTCATTAGCACAGTTAGAACACAGAAAACCGCTTAGAACCACATATGTAAGGTATCTGTTAAAAAAAATCCAACAACTTTTCCACCTGATATCACTCGCCCTCCATGAGCAACAACAAACTAAAAAAACCAAAACAGAAACACATCTGAGAACTGAGACTGAGAGTTAACACTCAATTCGCTATAGGTAACGTAACGCGGTTCACCACACTTACAAATCTCTCATGTAAGTAAGTGCTTGTTTTGTTGGTGCAACTTCTATTCGTATTTTATGTGAAGTGAGAGTTTTTTGCGCGTATATTTCGGCGTAAAATCAATTAACCATCATAACCCCTCTCGCGTGTACCCGATACGCATTCAACAACGGTGTAGAAATTCAGCTCATCTGAATACAAAAACTAACAACAGTTAACCACAACAAACTCTGGAATTTCTTTTTATCCACAACGAAACCCGAATGGGATTCCTCTCATTTCAAAGCCAAACAAAATTCCAAATTTCAAATCCCTATCCACAACACTCCCATCTTTGGATTAACTTCAACCGCATGCTGCGCCTTAGTCAGTCGCAGTTACCCCAACGACGACCGTTCAACCTGTAATCACTGTCACCACCGCAAGTCACTGCCAAATCCGTCCCGTTCGTTCCGCGTGCAACCACCAAAAACAAAACAAAACCTTTAACCGGTCTTTTAAGCTAATACCCCCCCTCCTCCTGCAAAAACCCCACCAACCCTACTACTTTTGATGTTCGTCGACCTCATTGTGTTATGCCCCGGCCCCCATCAGCTGATGAACCGACGACTTCACTGAACCGAGAGTTGACCACTTGATGTCCGGTCCCGCGTGTAGTCTTCCGTGGGCTCTCAAATGCTTCACACGTGAACACCATCGTTGTCTTTTTCGTCGTCCGTCGTTGCCGTTGTCGTCGTAGTGCTCGTTACCATCGCTATGCGCCGCGAGACAGTAGGTAGTTGTTGTTGCTCTTAACGTGCGGAATTCAAAAAGTCCAGATATCAAGTGGTCCACCAATGTGCCATCAACATCATTGGCGCTGAGTGCGGTGTACTGTGCCTGATTCCTGTGTCGAGATTTATTTTGTTGCAACTTTCTTCCGGATGAACTGCAACTGCGGCAACAAGTGACTAATTGAGCGAAGTCGGAATGAGTGCTCTGTTCATAACAAAAGATTCAATCTCACACAAAAATTCGTTTTGTACGTGATTTCCACGGAAAAAAAAGGTTACCTATTAAATTAACTTTATGCGATTGCGAGCATCAAGATCCAGAGTGCAAATTCACAAGCGTCATTGTTCATAACGGTATTGTTCGGTAGTTTCTAAATACAAATTTGTGAGTGATTTATAAATTGTATGCAATAAAGAAACGACTACTGACAGTGACAACTTTTTAAGGCTAAATTTCACTATAGAAGAACAAACGGATTTATATTGTGCATTCATGAATGTTTAATATACCCCGCACCCACCTGAAAGGTCAGTATAAAACGTCATTATTAAATTATATCATGGAAACATATCAGATTCGGTTATGTGTCACTGTGTCGACTATGTGACGCGACAGCGATGTTCCTCTGAATGGCCGTAGTAACAACAGTATGAATAGGGGGCGTCAAACAGTGGAACACCAGTACAAAAATTCGGCTACACTCCTACACTTCACTCCGTATTAAATTTTGTAAATGGTTTTGTAGTTTTACAACAGTTTACAAAAGTTGATATTTTCTTACACCAACAAAATACAGTTATACCAGATTTGTGTACTTATGTTCATCATTAATAAATAAAGGGGTTTCCATTAAGGGCGGATCGATTTTAAAATTGAATAAAACAAATTTTATATGAGATATCAATAAGGTTTTATCTCTATTTGAGAGCCCTATCAATGACATTATGTGTGAAATATATTATCGTTCAAATGGCCGCCGCGGATTCGCTGGTTGGCGCGGTTTCGAAAGGTCCAGTTTTCGATGACTTTGGCGCATAAATCATGCTGAATTTGACCGATGGCATCGATTATGTTGTCTTTGAGGGCCGCGGGCCCCACAAATAAAAGTCCAAAGGGGCCAAATCACACGATCTTGGTGGCCAATTCACGTCGCCTTGGCGCGAGATAATCATGCCATGAAACCGTTCGTGCAGAATATCGAGTGTGTCTTGAGCTGTGTGGCACGTAGCGCCATCGTGTTGAAACCATATGTCTTCGGTGTCCATCATGTCATCCAATTCAGGCCACAAGAAGTTGGTGATCATCGACCTATAGCGATCGCCATTGACGGTAATTCGAAGAAGTACGGACCGATGACGCATCCAGCCCAAAACCCACACCAAATAGTAATCTCGCGTGGATTGGTGTCGTCCCAAATCCGACAATTTAGCTTATTCACGTACCCATTCATCAAAAAATGGGCCTCATCGCTAAAGGTGATTTTTCGACCAAAATTGGGATCAACTTCCAACCCATTTTAACAATAAAGTTTTATCATTTGCACGTGTTGCTCGACGCTTTAACTTATAATGATAATTTGTCTTTCTTTAGTAACTGGCTAACTTTAGTAACTGATTGACAGAACAATATGGCCGCCACGAGCTGTCAAAATCAACCCGTCCCTATTGGAAAACCCTTTAGTTTGATATTATTACAAGGATAACTTAATTTCGGCCTATTTGTTGTTAGTTTTGTTTGTAATACAAAGATTTGCAGACAGTATGTAGTGTAGTAAATTACTCGACTGGGTCGCACCTTTTTACACTTATATTGCAAAAGACCATTTATTATTGGGTCATAAAAATACCTATAGTCCTAACATTAACATTGTTGACAAAAAGAGCAGGTAGCTTGAGTCAAGACAAGAAACAAATCGTATGGGAGGGGGGGTCTATTTTTCTCCTTTTAGGCAGGAGGGGCAATCTTCTAAAAAAATGACTTAAAACGAAAAAAAAATATTGAAAATCTACGGTAACACTAACAATGCTATGTTATACCTTTTTGAAAGGCCCTTTTTATTATTGTTAAAAAAAAATAACTTTATTTAAAAAACGATAATAAAAAACTAATTCTGGCCTTACAAACAAGTTTAACATGGCATTGTTAGTGTTACCGTAGATTTTCAAAATTTTTTTTTTTTTGTTTCAAATCAGTTTTTAAGAAGATTGCCCCTCCCGCCTAAAAGTGGCTTGGGTGAAGGTCAAAGTATTAACAGACGGATGTTCTGTTAGGTTTAACTCCATTTGTTTTTGTTTTCAAATCCAAAACTTGCCTTTAGAAGAAGTAGATATAGAGTGCTCTGCATAAGTATAAACGCACCTGTAAAAATGCATTTTATAGAAAACTGGAATTGGAAGCGACACCTTACTATTTTTTTATTTATTGGTATCAGTAAACAAGTGAATTTAGCAGAAAATGTCCGTTATTTCCCCTTGCGTTGATTAGAAATTAAAAACAGTTTTTTTCGCATTGCGGAAGTATAAACGCACCATGCAAATCTCGTTTTAGTTTCATTCAATTATGCGTTTCGAGACGACAAACAACGAAGCCGCATGGTACACATTTAAGCGATACGGAAAAGGCCGAAATTTCAAGAATTTCAGTCAAGTGGCCTAAGATGTAGGCATATTTCGAGATCGGGTCATTTTTCCGTAATTTCATACAAGATCCAGAATATTTTGGAACGAAAATAAAACCCGGGGGTCCGCAGGTGCTGACACGTCGAGATAAGAGCCGAACAATCAATGTTGCATCTAATTCGGTGAATTTTTGGCGGGAAATTCGTTACGAATTGGGGTTAGGCGTTTCATTTTCGACATTTTTTCGTACTTTAACAAGCATTTGGTGATTTTTCGGGGCAAAATGGCGCCAGGTCCAAATGTGACAACAGCCCACAAACAAAAAATATTGGAATTTGACCGTCAAAACATGGACCGAAATTGGAAAACTGTTCATTGTTTGTCATCTCGAAACTTATAAATTAATCAACCTTTAACGATATTTGCATGGTGCGTTTATGCTTCTGCAATACGAAAAAATCTGTTTTTAATTTCTAATCAACGCAAGGGAAAATAACGGGACTTTTTTTTTGCTAAATTCACTTGTTTACTGATACCATTAAATAAAAAAATAGTAATAGTAAGGTGTCGCTTCCAATTCCAGTTTTCTTTTAAATGCATTTTTACAGGAGCGTTTCTACTTATGCAAAGCACTTATGTATACCATATGTATTGTCAGTAGCGGATCTAGGATTAAGCTGTGGGGGGCTTCGAGATCCAGTTTGAGACAAAAATGTAAATGATATCTAAGAGGTCTCACTGGCAAAAGCTCATATGTGTTTTGAAAATATGAGCCCTCTGGAGATCTCATTTCGATGAATTCGTCAGATCAACTATAGTGGAGTAGGTATCTGTTGTCTTCGAACTGTCACTGGAAATCACAGAAAACAATATTTTGTCGATTGAAAAATAAAATGTTCAAACTTCAAGAAGTCACTTTAAATCTAGAATCTTGAGGGATTGCAAAAATATTCATTTGCTTCTGCATGATTTTCTGAGTGCACATAGAAAACTAATGATTTTGGAATTTGGCTCCTTGGCTAGAAATCTTGTATGTTTTTGCTAAGTCCAAAAATGTTTTTTGTGTATAATTGACTTTGACCTTGGATATAAGATTCTTTAGGCCATAAACGGCCGTATTGTATTAACCAATTACACTAAAACTGACACCTCGTTCTTCTCAAATTAATAGGGTTTTAGTCCCAAATGCATTTTTTTGTTAAATAGCCTAAGTTTTTAGGGTAAATTGTTGCTGCATTTGGCATGTTATTTGCTCAGCCCCAACCCCGTTTTTTCAAATATATCTTCAAGCCTTAGCCCCAACTTCGGACTTTGACAGTCCATAGCGTTAAGCCCCAAACACTCTCTGGAATAAGTTAAGTTTTAATGGAATTGGTTGATTAACCCTGACCACGTTTTTTGTCCAATTCTTCTCAGGCCTTAGTCCCGAGATGGGTTTTGCGTCCCAATTTTCTGGGCTTTGTTTTAAGAGAATAATTGTCTTTGTATTAAACATCCTTGTCCATTATTTGTAGCCCCGAACTTAGTTTTTCTCAAATTCCCTTAAGACTTTAGTCCCAACCAAATTCTTTTGGGACTTAGAAAAAAAATTACATGACATGTCTAATTCCCATTTCAAATTTAACATCTTAGGAATATTTGAGACGAATATAAAACTCTACACGTTGTAATGTATTGCTTTCTATATTTCAATTCATTTTAGGAATCGGTTGTGGGGGGGGGGGGCTTTAGCCCCTATAGCCACCCCCCTGGATCCGCTACTGTGTATTGTATGTGTACATAAGGGTGTCCATTATTTGCCAAAACTAAACCAATAGTTAAAGTCACAAAAAAAAAAAAAGACTATGCACCAAACAATATTTTATCCGAGGTCATTAACCTGTGCATCGAAATTAAGCTCTTTTTACCTTTTACATATTTTTTTTTCTCTCTCGAACTATTGCAGTTGCGCCCACCGATGGCAGTTTTGTGTGCACTGTTAATTTAAGCATGTGTATGTGCGTGCAAAAAAAATATATCAGATTTCTTCATCATTAAAAGTTAAAAAAACAATTACTTAAAAAAAAAAATTACTTAATAACTAGTTTGGTATATATACTTAATTTTTATATTTATACTAAGCGGGAATTAGAAAATAATATATTCGTTACACTATTTCGTTTCGCAAACAAAAATTAAATCAACAGATAATTTAGGTAGACTTGAATCAATTGAGAAAAGGGAATGAACTGAAACTTAAAATCACTTAAAACTATACTGTCACAGAATATATTCCTCCGACAAAAAAAAAATATATTAATTTTGTAAATTTTCTGCAAACTTATAACAAATTCAATTTTATCTAACCGTTACCCCATTTAAAGTAGAAACATATAACTGCTTAAAAACGAATAGATACATTTTTTTTGTTTGCTCTACTAAAAAAGTTTTAAAAGCTGATTCTATATATAATGCATATTTTTTTTTTTTAATTTTTATTTAAAACATATCAAATAAAGAAGACTTACCACCATTTCAATCTTAGTAAAATAACCTAGAAAACAAGTTTTTTCCTAGGTTTTTAGAAATATATCCTAACCTATTTAATACACGACCAATTACTAAAGTTAAAAATGTTCACTACTGGATATTTACTACTGAAATTATGTACTTTTTAAAAATTCCAACGAGATCTAGCAAAAAAAAACACCTGTACACATGCTAATAAAATTACATATATGTATCTAAAAATAATGTTGATAATTATAAACACTCCTCCTCTTTATTGCTTCGGAAGTTTGAAAAAAAAAAAAAAAAAATATTAAATAGATTATTTTTCCAAAGGAACTCCAGATATTTTCTAAATGTAATGTAGGTAGTATATAGATAGATTTTTATGTTTGTAAGAGGGTGATGATTCCCGGCTGGAAAAATGCCCAGTTTCTGTCTAGTTTTGACATGGCACTAGTCAGTTTTCTTTAGGGAAAATATAGACGAGGAAAACTTGTCAAATATACGTCAAGCCCTTGCAAGTTTTCAGTAAGTAAAATTTAGACGAGGAAAATGTTTCTTACCCTCGTAAGGTTCTCGCTAGTAAGAACTTGTTGGACCTTTTCGGCATCCTATCACACTAAACACTATCGTTATTGATACATATGCAAAATTTTAGCTAAACAAATTGAATCGATCAATCGAAAAATACAAATTTTAACTTTTATTATAATTGATCAGTTTTGGTTAAACAAAAAAATTAAAAATTTCACACTCTTGCAAATCTTACCAAGTTAATCGTATACAAATGTATTAAATTTCAAAAATCTCTATTTTCAACCACCCACTTCCGCCAAAGGCTTTTTGAACATTTTTGTACACAATTCTAAATCAAATAATATAATAATAAGAGTATTTTACAGAAATGCCCAGTATTATACTAATTTTGCTTTAATATCGTATTTAATTCATAAAAATTTCTGCTATTATTTTTACTATTCAGGTTTTTATTTTTGATCTGAGTGATTTTACTATCGGATCACAACCGATACTAAAATACCCTTTTTAATGTTTCTAGCAAAAATATGAGCAGATCTAGTTTTTGCTGGTCCGGGCCCTAGAGTGGTTTTTCTGACGAGGCAAATGGGTTCATAATCGACAAGGCCCTAGTTTTGGCCATTACTCAGCCATGCTAGGGCCTTGCCAGAATCTATTTAAAGAATTTGAATGATCACTCATTTTTATTTCAGTGCATAATCCATAAAAGGGTTGGGGTCGAAATTCTGTATGGTCAAAATTCTGTTTTCAAAATTCTGCATTTCAAAATACTGTTTTTCAAAATTCTGGTTACACAAAATTCTGTATGATGACAATTCTGTATTCTAAAATACTGTTTGATCAAAATTCTGTATGAGCAAAATTCTGTATTTCAAAATTCTGTTTTTCAAAATTCTGTATTTAAAAAAAACATTGTTTTGATAATTTAAAAAAGTGCGCACTTTTTTACATTATCAAAACGATTTTTTTTAAATACAGAATTTTAAAAAACTGATTTTTTTTATGATTAAAAGATTGTTGCTGCCGTAAGATCAGTCAATAGCACGCTTCTTTGCTTAGAACATTTGAAGATTAGAATATTTTATAACTGCTGCCAGTTTTAAAAAAATGATGTTTTATCCTGCCTTTTAAAATTCAAAGAAAATAACGGAAGTTTTTCAAAGATGCAAAACAACGTTGAGGCCTGGCATAAGAATGTATAAATCTCGTTTGAAAAATTTCCACGACGAATAATCATCACAAATACTATTCAGAATAATGATAAAATATGGACACTCGTAAGCGATGTTCAGCGGTTCTCAATGTTTGTAGAAGTGAAGTTGGATATACTTTTGGAATACCAACATACGTCTACCTATAGTCAAATACTAGATTCAAAATATCTCTGATCTCATTTCGCAAACGCACAGTGGCAAGGGCAAAAATGGGGATCAGAAAGAGACCTGATTTGAGTCACATTTCCTGTTTGAAGGAATACGTTTAGGCGGTTATCTGGAGTTATTTTTCCTTATTTTTTTTTTTATTCAAATTTATAAATAGAAAATTATTGTTGTTTTTGTTATGTTAATTCTTCTTTAAAATACTGAATACGGGCATAAACAGAATTTTTAAAACAGTATTTTGCACATATAGCATTTTGGATATACAGAATTATGGGCATACAGAATTTTGACCCGCTCCCTCCATAAAATTCTTTTTTTAATATGCAATAATATTTTCTTGTTGTATATTATATTTGGAAGTTCCTTATACACAATTTGATCGCGATCGCTATGAACGACCAAATGCTGAACCCCCTTTTAACTTTTATTTTTTCTATAAGTTGGTTTTTGTAAGCCAAGTTTTGATAAGTTCTTAAATACAATACACGCAAACATTGCAACACATTTCGTTCCACTATAAAACCCAATTAGATTCAAAATGTTGGCCTTCAGCCTTCAAAGTTGCGTTTGTTTCGAAGAATTTAATTGAAGAAGCATTTTGCTATATTTTTGTTCTGTATTAGACCTGAGAGAAGGCATTAAGTCACGTAACTGATACCAATCACGAATTCATCACTGGTAAATTCGAACTTGAAAGGTTGATTTTGCGAAGCTTATTGCTTCTTTGTTTTAAATTTATAACTATGACTATGACTGGCTTCGATTTGTTTTGGATTGTTATCAGACGTCTTTTTTTTTGTCAAGCATTTCAATAAATTATCTCGATAAGATTAAGATGCCTACCTAGGTTTTAGCTCATTGGAAATTTTTTAGCAAATCAGATGGGAGTTATAAGAAGTTAAGCTATGATGTTATTTTAATTGCGAGATTTTTTTTTAATTCATACAACTTTTTTAACAACTGTTTTTTTCTTTTTATGGGAGCAGGTATACCTCGTCAACACCATCGTGTCATACATCGTTGAAAAGGTAATGACGTGTAGATCAATTAATTTTTTAGTCGGTTTTATTTTAATGTAGGCCGGGTTAATTTGAGAAGTAGGTTGTCAATTGAAACTTTTTTTAGCAGATCAAACTATGGTTTTAACAGTCCAGCTTATCAGTTAATAAATATTTTTAATAGAAGTAACTTTCTTTTCAATTCAAATAAATATAATAAAATTATATCGACGTTAAGCTTTCAACCATGGTGTTCGAAGTACCGAAAAAGACAGTAATGCAAGTGTCATACATCGTTGAAAAAATTATTACGTTTACTTTATTTTGTTATATACCCGTTAAGATGTAGAAAGATCATGAGGTTCAAAAGATATTAAGCCATCAAAACCGGCATAAAAGGCCGATAAGCTCTAAATTCATGGGGTTCTAGAGATATTCAGCTTCAAGGAACCAACAACTTCAATAATGCATTTCCTCATTGTGTACTCTCTTAATTACTCAACAGCAATAAGTCATACATTGTTGAAAAGGTTATTGCGTTTTCTTTATATGATTGTATGGTCATTAAGCTGTAAACCATGGGGTTCAAAAGATATTTGGAAAAAAACGCAGAATAGCGCAATAATGCATTTTCCATGTTTTTTTCAAATATGGGGAAATGCATTATTGAAGTTGTTGGTTCCTTGAAGCCGGACCCCACCACCTACACTTTATCGGCTGTATACAAAAATTAAGTACACGTCATTTCCTTTTCAACGACGTATAACACATTACTGTTGAGTAGGTAGACCACTTTGCCATCCTTTCTTTGTTATTGTTATTATTGTACTATTCGTACTAGAATGTCAGCTTATTAGGCTTGACCATTCTTTATTCCGTTAATTTCATTGAATTTTTGAACAACAACAACAACTAAAAGGCGCTATCACCAATTGTTTGGCTGGAGATATAGCTATTTCGTGCCACTTTTGCAATCATCAGTCTCCTTTTTGTGGTGCTGAGCTTTAATCCAATTTTATTTGAAAAACTTTCTATGCACACCATAGGATTCGAACCCACGCATATCAGATTTGCTCAGTCTTAGCAGTCGTGTGCACTACGCACTCCACCGCTTTAGACCACTGACGTCACAGGTCGAGATGTGTTATTTGTTTATCAAATGCATTTGGAGCATCAGCATTTTTATAAGCGCCTTTAATTATGCTGTCTTGTTCCGCCTCCTTTCTTTGATGAATCTTCTAAATATTCTCTGCATGCAACATTGGTTTTGAATTTCTTATTATTGGGCAAGTTTTCTTAAACAGAAGATTGTTAAAGATTCTAATAATATTATAATATTGCATATCAAAATTTTCAAATCAAAGTTTTATGTATTTGTGAAAAAAAACTGCAATTTTTTTTATGAAAACTCGATACTTAAAAACAGGTTAAGGAGTAAGTACACAAAAAAAAACTTTAAAATGCCATTAGTTTTTTTTTTTTTTTTTGAAGTGAAACTTCTTTGCGCGCGTTGAGAGTGAAACTTCAAGGTTGAATTTTTGTGAAACGAAAAAATGTAACGCCACATGTGCAACGCTGAGATCGTTGATTAGCTAAGTGGTGGTTTTTATTGATAGGCTAATATATTTTATAGTGCAATAAGTTTGGATTTTTTGATAATCTATATTATTGTAGCAGATAAAAGGGAAAATGTCCTTCTATGTCTTTTTTCTAATTTCTTTAATTAGAATGCTAGAGTTTTGAAATTTTGTTGGTAAATAGATAATGCAATTCTAAGAATCTTACTAGTTTAAGATTTGTATCTATCTCCTACTGGTATACTGGTAGTAGCCCGTAACGTAATGGTAAGTGCGTTCGACTGTCACGCTGGAGGTCTGGGATCGCTTCCCAGCCTCGTCCACCTTAGAACTTAATAGTTCTTTTTCAGGGCTACTACCTCTTGCGAGTAATTGACAAATCCTCCAAGAGGATCACTTGTCAGGAATAAGTGCTTCTCGTCTAGCCGTTCGGATTCGGCATAAAATTGTAGGTCCCTTCCATTCCTGTCGAAAGGTGCACACAGGAATGGTTGCGAGTTGTTAGTCTAGGCCCTGGTTCTTCATAAGCCACCCGATTTATTTTAGTTTTTTTAGAACCAAGACTCAAAAGGATCCATGCAAATACATTTATTGGTTCCATGGGTTTTTTTTTTAAGGGGGAAGGAAAATATGAGTGATAAACCCAGCATTTTATTTTTATGTAATCGAAGTACAAATTTATAATATGGTACATGATTTTAAAGTATTTTTTAACGCTGAATCCAGTTAAACTTAAGACGATACAATCACCATTAAGAAAGTAATGGTCGATTTAATGGAAACATTAATGTATTTCTTGAGTAGAGCAGATTAAACATTTTCCCTCAAAAACTACATTTGACAATAGATATTTGAATTATCTTTTTTTATTCTTGGTAACAATAAAAAACAAAACATTCCTACCAACATTCCTACCAACATTCCTACCAACATTCCTACTAACATTCCTATCAACTTATTAGTATGTGGGGTGTTTACGGAGCATAGTTTTAAAAATGTCTGTTTCACTCAAAAAAAAAACACCCTTTAGCCCCAGATATTTGTATGAACTCTTTTGATTCTTATTTCTAACGACAAATGAGACAAGTATGCCAAGTTCCATCACCATACCGTTGAAATCTGGTAATTTTATGCTCGTTTCACTGAAAATTTAGTCGTCATTTTATAAAAAGGTTATAACTTGTTCGAGGGAAATTATATTGAAATTTTTTTGATTGCATAAGATTGGGCATTACAAATTACCCTAAGGTCTTAGATTAGATTATACCAAGACAAATATATAGTGGCTTGATATACTTCCACCTTCCCAACCCCCCATTTGGAAAGCTATTATACAAAAAACCAATACATAATGCATGAAATTAGACTTCGGATATGTTGTAGAGTATAAAATTTTACGTCGAAGCTCATCTTAAAATTTTATGAATACTCATTTAATAACCATTATTTTCTGACAAATAAAAACCCTTATCCGCCGAGGGTATTTTGCTCCCCCGCGTACAAGCGTGGGGGAGGGGTCAAACAAATGAACATATTCCTATCGCATCAATTATTCTAAATCCAACGAGACATTCCACATCAACCGATGTCTGGTTCTCGATTTATACCCTTTTATCTCCGGTCTGCCAGTGTTGCCACCGTGGAGACACTTCTTAAAAGTTAACCTAGGATGTGGACTATTAGTGTACCAAAGTTCATTCCGTCAGAATGAAGTGCATGGTTTGACCTAAAATATGGCTTTAACGCCCTAACTATATGGAGATATAAATTATTTTAAAAATTTTATCTCAAAATAGGCTCATTTCAAAAAATTTAATTAAATCAGAAGAGTCTGTTAAGAATTTGAATTATATATGGTTGCAAAATAAATAAAACCAAATTAAAGTTGTCATATACAAATTTTTGAATTTAATTTGGTTGAAAGCGGTGTAGCCGTTAACGAGAAATTTTAAAACCAAAAAATCAGTTCTATAACAGGTACCGTTAATAACTGTTATAAAATTTTGTCTATCAAATCATTGACTGTAGTTATTATAGTAGGTCGTAATTTTTTTTTCTATGGCACGTACCGTTATTTTTTGAGCTAAAAAAAATTTCAGTTTCCTCTCTATGGAATCAAATAAGAACCTTAAATCCAAAGTCTAAAGAAAATTGCTTCAGCCGTTTAGGCTGCAGGTTGAGGTACAGACAGACAGACGGACAGACAGACAGACAGACGGACAGAAAACAGAACTGCGAGCCCCCTTTTTCCGCGTTCTCTATCATCGTAATGTTAGGGAAAATTATTATCTGGAGCTTTTTTGCACGAATCCTAAACTTTCCTTATTACTACTTACCTATCTACTATATCGCAAGTAAAAAATACCCAGCCTGATTTGCATAAGATACGACAATATGCTAGAGCATGTAATTTGGATTGAGACAGGAAACAAATCATGTGGCTGGGTAAATTTTACCCGTTTAGGTTGAGTGGCTATTTTCTAAAAAAAAAATACTAAAAATCAAATGAAATTTGTTGAAAACCAACGGCAATGCTTACAATATTACAATATAACTCTATTCTTCTACTTTATATTAGTGCATAGTTGTTGAAATTTTTAGTTTTCAAATTCGAAATTTTGAAAAGAAATTAATTTGTTTTTCAAATCGACTTTTTGGAAGATTGTATACGTATAATTATGTACTTTTTGGATTTTAATAATCATATAAAACAACGGGGTTCTTTAATCGAAAGTATTGTCATCCCAGTGTCTTTGATCCGTGATTTTGCATTTGGGATTTTTTCGTTCTGGATTTTTAAGGCATAACCACTTTAAAGGTGTTTTTTTTTATGATAACCACTTTAAACCGATAAGAGTATTGTTTGGTAAGTAAAACATTTTTGATTGACGAAATGTTGCCAAAAAGAACATTATTTTATAAACTGATTGTGATGATGCCTTATGCTCACATTTATCATGATATCTGAAAATTACATCTTTCATCTTTAGGTAAATGGTCGCCGCGTGAGAAAATGTGTTTCCATGTGTCTTACAACCAAATAGGTGTGCTTGTCTGAAAATAAATAAATATAATTTTTGAATTTTTAAAACCAAGTTAAACTCACTAAAATTTGTGATTTAACTCCAGATTAATTCAACAAATAGCTTTTGATGTTTTATTTTGTGGTCTTGTTATATCTTTATGCATTATTTATCCTCCACTAAAAAAACTGACCCTTAATTTAACTGTACACGAATTCAATTTCAAAATTATGAATGTTTAATACAAGCAAGGGACCTATATTTGATTTTTTTTTAATGGATGCTAGGTTGTAGGAGGCAGATTATGTGAGAATCGAAACTATTTTTCGGCACTTTTATATGCCGTTTTCACTGGGCCAAATGAGGTAATTTCATTGCAAATTTTCAAATGAGATCCGAAATTACATAATTTCCCATACAAAATCACATTTCGAAATGAGGTAATTTCAACCTCATTTGCACGAAATTAGGTTGGAAATTAGGTGAAGGCATCTAGCGGGAATCAGTTTCAAAAGCTCTTAAAAGCTTTTGTATGAAAATATCAATACAATATACTCAACAACAGTAGCTTGCTTATTCTAAGATACATTTTATAATTTATAACAAATAATAGAGATCAGATTAGGTTTAATGAAAGACCGTACTCAACTTCAGACGAACTACACTTCACGACAACGCGGCAAAACATTATTTTTTATGAAATTTTAGGAGCTATATCGCACTAAGTACCAACTAAACTTCATAAAAATTCATAGTGTAGTTCCGGCGAGTGCGGCCTAACGTTTAAGGATCAAGTATTTTTTTGTGAAAAGATATATGGAGATTCATGTGTCGTTATATAAAAGACATCGAATTTTGACATTCCCACTTTTCCTTTAATAATATCCGTTTTTTGTGTGCCTTTATATCCGCTCCTTTCGCGCTTTAAAATGTTTTCAATACAAAGTACAATAACAATTATTCATAATTGCTGTAGCGGAGACTGAAACAAATTCAAAGGCCACCAAAAGATGATAGTATCTGGTATAACTAGTTATTGTATTACTAAAATTAATAATTTTTAGCCATATATGCTTGAACCACGCGTACAAATTCGTTTATTTATATTATTTACATAATGTATTATTTACATTATGTAGGTACCTTACATAATGTAGTTATATTTTTAAATTAGCTGTGGGTATGTTTTGAACTTCCCATTTTTGACAAGATTTGAAAACTGTTTATAATTGGCTAGTTCAGAAAAATTATATTTAAGTGTTCGTACTCGCAAAAGCTCATATACATATGTGCTTTGACACGGTATCAGCCCTCTGAGATCTCATTTTTCCTGAATTAGCCAAATCAACGAGAAACTATTTTGTTCAAACTGCCACTTTAGGACATAAGACAAAGCTGCACAATTCTGCCAGCGTGACTGAATTTTCGTGTATACGCTGCATACACTTTATATTCATGCTAAAAAAATATGTCGACAAATTCGCACGTCACTGGAGAGCCTAGAGGGATTGCAAATATTCATTTGCTTTTGTATGATTTTCTGAGCGCGCACAGAGAAAACTCACGCTTTTGAAATTTGGCTCCTTGACTAGGTAATTTGTGTACGATTTCCTAGTACAAAAATGTTTTGTATGTACAATTGCCTTCGACCTTTCAAATTTTGAAAACGTAAACCAAAAAATCTCTAAGCGCAGCCAAGGCCGTAAGAAAGAATTTCTGTTGTATTAAATATTTACACTTAACTTGACATTCCGTTGTTCTCCAATGGTTTAAGCCTCAACTGCGTTTCTTTCGGTAAATTAGCTTTGTTTTTAGTGCAAACAGTTGGGGCATTTGACACGTTAATGTTAAGCCCCGACAATTTTGTATCTCTTTTTACTTATCTCTTCAAGCCTAAGACCCAACTTCGGACTTTGACAGTCCCTAGACTTGAGCCCCCAAAACTCTCTGGAATGAGGTTAGTTTTTAGGGAGTAAGTTGCTTAACCGTGGCTAGGTTTTTTGTCCAAAATTCTCAGACCTTATTGTTCCAAAGCTGGTTTTTTCGTCCCAATTTTCTAGGTTTTATTTTTAGGGAAAAATTGTCGTGGCATGAAACATGTCCATATTCATAGCCCCCAATTTGGTTTTTGTCCAATTCGCATCAGGCTCAAGCACCAATCTTTAGGCTTAGAAAAAAAATTACATAACTTGACGTATGTAAATGGTTCAGCCCCAACCACGTTATTTTGTCAAATTTCATATCTTAACTATATTTTAGACGGAATATAAAATTCTACACGTTGTAATGTATTGCTTTCTATATTTCAAATTATTTTATTATTCGGCTGTGGGGGGGGGCTTTAGCCTTAATAAAGCCACCCCCCTGGATCCGCTACTGCTCAACAACATAAAACAGAAAGAGAAAACAACAAAAATAAACGCCTAACTGCCGTTCCAAATTCAAAATGAAATGAGATGTCAAATGAAATTAGCAAATTTAATAATGAAAACACTTTTTTGCCAAATTTCGAAATTACCTCATTTCGGCTCTAATGAAAACATAGTATTAAGGGCTTAGCCAGGTTATCTTCAGATAATTACCTAGCTAATTTGAACTAATCTTGCACATTAACGGTAACATTTTAATTAAGCAGCATAAAAGAATCAAAAATCGATTGGTTGGGCTTACTTATCAGACGTTCTTGGCCATAATGTATAAAGTAATTTTTATCATCCCATCCGATCTGATGATCATGAGCTTCAACTTCTTGTTTATTAACATTCCCTTGGTGCTCTTATTATATTCTTTAAATTTTTATTTCGGAAAGCACCGCACTATTTAATTGCATTTATTTAACAAATCAATTGCGGAAATATTCACGTATTTCTTATTAAAACTTTTTAGGGGTTTGAGCAGCAAAAACAAAACTCAAATGAATACCATTTTCTAACTTTTTTAGTTTTGTGTTAAGGTTATGTTAATTGGCAAAATGCACAGTTCATTTGTTTTCTTACGAGTGTTGTGCTGCTTAAAACATATATATTTCTTTTTATGTAATTTGACTGAATCATATGAGTTTGGACTATTGTCAAAAAAAAAAGATTCTGCAACTATAATGTATATGAATTTTAATTTAAATAAAAACATCAAACATAACAACAACAAAAAAACTATTCACTTTCATAAACATGAAAAATATATTTTTAACAAAATGTAAATTTAATTTAATATCTCTCCCTGTTCCAACTTTAAGACCACAAACATTTTGAATCTCAAATTACGTAACATAATGCTCAGGTGTTTACAAATTAGTATTAAAATGTGTTTGAATATTTAATTTTATGTTCTATCATAAATACAAATAAGTAGACAACTTAAAATATTAATTTTAGCTATAAATAATGGGGCTAATTAAATTCAAAACAATGTTACCATCACTCGGATAGAAATCATCTCTAAGCTTGATACAAAAATCAAATCGTGTGAATTTGATTACCACATCAATATAAACAAGACTCAAGCCAGCCTCGAGTAAACTGTCCGGCATCATGTTTTTTGATCAATCTGATATCACTTTTGGTCGTCATTGCAACGTCGATAAAAATTAAAAAAAAAAAAAAAACTTACAAGAACCATCAACAGAGGAAGTGATGATTAAGCATCCAAAATGCCGAAATGGCACGTTCGGCATTGATGTCGTTGACTTCTTGAGATACTTGTATTTTTTCTTTCTCATTTCGTACACGTCTCCATCATCCGCGATTGTATCGTTGTACTGAAATAAACTATTAGACACTTCATTGTGATTTCATCAAGAAGATTTCAATGTTAATTAAAATTTGGTTTAAAAAAAAGTTTTGTAAAAGTAAAAGATATAATTAATTTATCAATAGAAGGTAGGTTAGGTAGGTACCTATTTGCTTTGCTTGGATATAAAAATTGAGTTTAATAGGTCAGAATTATCTTAATTAAGAATTAGAATTGTAATTGTCTTTTTTTTTTTAATAAATGTTCTTATTTTGTACCGTTTATGAAAATGAAGCTTAAAATTTAGGTCAGAGCAAGTGAACATATTTTTGTTTCTTGGTAAAAGTACAAACGTCAAAAATATAAAAGTAAAAAAGTAAAGCCAAGCAAAGACATTTTATTTAGGCTCAGTTTTTCAGTAGTGAATCAAACTAGTTAAGTCTGGAAATAGATTTGTCGACATTTACGTCAAGAAGCAGTTTTAAAGTTGAGGGTAAATGCAGAAAGAAAAAAAAAACAAGGAAGATAAAATATAAAAGGCAACTGTAGAGTTAATCGAAGAGTTAACTCGACAAATTTGGTGTGCTAACTCAGGTTTAACCTTAACACCGCACAAACAAAAAACTGGCCCTTATATAATTATTTAGAAAAATATGTATAAGCGTTATTTTTCACATGAAGTTAAAATTCAAATATAAATAGAACTAAGGGGCTTATTGCGAGAGTCTATCCGGAATAGACTTAAAGTCTATCATCGGTATTGCGAATTTCTATTAGAATCAATTTTAGGTCTACTAAATAGAATTTTTTTTCGATTAGGAATTTCTGATCGACTTTTGTGCAAATTTTTGTTTAAACCTATTATAAGAATGTGTTTCAGTGGGAATGGATATCTTCTGGTACAACTATGAACTTTCATATCGTCATCCATGTCTGGTGTCCTTCCTTTAAGATGCTTAATCATCTAACCATGTGCTGCAATATAAAATTTGCTACCATAATTAATTTGTTTTAAGTATTTTTATGTAGTTATTATACATTATTTAGAAATTGTGCATTTTTAAAATGCATCATAAAAATGCACTTTTTTCCAAAAGTCTTAAGAATTGATGCTGAAGTATTTATTGATATTTATATGGATGTCCAACAATTTTGTCAATGTCTTTACGTTTGCAAAAAGCTGCAATGTCACATTTGTTACAAAGGAGCCTTACATTCAACTGCGAAATGATTTTTCAAGTTGTTATAACTGTTATTAAGGTTTTTAGAGAAAGTGCATTTTGAAGATGCACAAATCACCACTGCACCCCAAAGGAGTCTGTGAAGCTACCACATAAATATCATAATAATATCATAAATATGTACATATGTACCATAATAATATTATACAAATGTATGTCTGCATATTTTCATCCAATTTCTAAAATCTAAAGGATCGGAGTTCATTTTTGGAATTAGTCGCGCTATGGAATATTATTTTTTTAAGAAAATCTATTTATTTCATCAAAAAAAACGTCAAAGTTTCGTCAAACTATATTTATTTTCTAAAACTCTAGGGGAGATTTGACATTTCAGTCTAAAGCTCTAGTTGAGAGCTTTTACTATTCTATTTTCGAAAATCGGTTCTATTTCAATAAGTCTTCTGAGTAAGGCGATACTAATTTCAAATTTGATAGAATCGAAAAAAGTCGAATAGTCTCAAGTCGAATAGACTCTCGCAATAAGCCCCTAAGGTTTTCATAAATATGAAACATCTGTAATGAATAAGATGGAATTTGTATTTTAAAGTCTTTAACAAAGTCAAAATAAGGTTTACCTACACTATGCCCCTCGCACTTTCCCTCCTATTTTGTCGTGGTGCTTGAACCAGTCTACCGAATTCGATGAAATGTTCAAACATGATACAAAATAGTTTGAGGTATAATCACAGTAATTCCTAGCATAACCAATTTTTAGAAGAGATAACTGAACCATCAAGGTTCCTTAAAATATTAGATTTCAAAAAAAAAAAAGTGTATCAAACCGTTTTTAAGATATGGAATTTCCATAAAATCCAAAACAATTTCCATGAAATCCAAAACAATTTTTTTAAATTTTGATATGCGATATTTTAGAAAAAATAAATCTCCCTCGAACTTGCTTCTTTATTCAAGTGGCTTATGTAAAATTTCAAAAATTGTATGCTGGTACATATGCGAAAATTGTCTAAAAATATAGGCGCAAAGTTTTAATCAACGTAATATTAAGGTTTTAGTTCGATATTATTTACCATTTTACTAATTGTATAGCGCAAAAGCGCGTGAGATGGCGCAGCGGGGGAGATGGCGCACCTTCAATATATTCTTCTATATTTCTTGCCCAAACAAAACTTTAAATCCCCCCTTTGGATTCATTTTTTCATTTCAAATCGAAGTAGGCAGTGTTCGTCGACTCTACTGTGATAAAAAAAAATTAAAAAATGTGACAACAACAAAACGTAGGTTTTTTCTAAAATTTGTGTTCTTTGTTTTCTTTGCGAGCCAATGGTTGCTTTGATGCCTATGACACATTAAACATACAACAGTCAGCAATGTAGTGACTGTGAACTCTTTCTATGAAAAGTTTGCAAATATTCTACCTGTGTTTTTATGTGCCTAAAAATTAGTGGGAATTACAAAAAGGAGGAGATGGCGAAGTTTTTTGAGGGTGAGATGGCGCATTCCACATCACACTTGTTCACTTTGGTGCACTGTGGCCGCACACCATCTCACCCGCCCAATGATTTTTTTTATATTTGAAACTTTATTTTGCTCTATTATAAATTTTCTGAAAAACAGAATGAAGGAGTGTTAGTGAACTCATTAAACGCTTCTAGTTTGCAGTACCTAGTTTTTCAATGGTGCCCCTTTGCACAACATCATATATCCTTTTGAGAAATTAAATTTTTTTAGGGCAGGCCACGAGACGAGACTCTGCGAGACTTTTGTAAGTCTCGTCTCGGTCTCGTTAAAATCGAAAATTTTCAGTCTCGTCCCGGTCTCGTGTCGGTCTTGTATAATTAAGTCTCGTCTCCGAAAAATACGATTTCCGGACAACTTGTTGATAATTGGAACGAAATATTTTCAATTATAGTTTGAATATGTGGAGAAGAAAATAAATATTTAACTGAAATTTGATTTTTTTGTTTATTAGACTCCCTGTAAATTTCGGTTCAAATATACAGTCTCGTCTCGGTCTCGTCTCGGTTGCTTAAAAGCCAGTCTCGTCTCGGTCTCGTCATGCGAGACCGAGATCAAGACGGAGACTTTTCTCGTATCGTGGCCAGCCCTAAATTTTTTGCGGTGACAATAGTATAAACCTAAGAAGAAACTTAATTCTATCCGGGGATCTTGGTCACAAGCTCCTTTGAAGGCTGCATTGATGGGCCGAATGATTTCGGCGAAAACAATTGTGTAGGATGCGCAGATGAATAAAATTCCACCAAGAAAAAGATGATTGGTTGCAGTGTATCATGTGCCATAAATGGGCACATGATTCATGCACATCATTTAAGCATACTAGAAACGATTGTGGCAAAATAAATACAAAGTAAATCATGCGCCATCTCACCCACCACGGTATACCATCTCACCCACCCCATATGGGGAGATGGTTTTTCTTAATGTTTTTTTATTTTTTTAATTAAAAATTGAAGTCTGCTTAACAAAACTTTGTTATAAAATAACTTATTTAAGAAAGAATATTTATGTAAAGAAAATTTATGTAAAATGTATATTTTCGAAGATATTGGACAAATAAAAAAGGTTTACCATCTCACCTGCTTTTACCCTAACAGTTTACTAAAGTTTTCTAAAATTTTAAATACTTTCTAACTACACTGAAGGAAAAAATGCGATCTAAAATTAAATACGACCGTATTTGATCTAAAGAATTTTAAATGAAGTTGAGCATTTTCATTTTAACGTTGAAACAATGTTATTTTGAATATGCGACGTAATTTTAAGAGATTCAACCTAGTTTCAAAGTGAAACGTGTTTATTTATACATTGAAATCAACTTTTGTACATTTACATTCCGTTCAACGTTGTTTTAAAGTTTTTACATTGAGATCCACATTGAAAGTGCGCTCAACATTGTTCCAAATTGAAACGTATTCATTTTTACATTGAAATCCACATTTTACACTGCGATCCACTTTTATGGCATTTAAAGTGCCATCAAAGTAGTTTCAAAGTGTTGCATATTCAAGCAAACCTCAATTAATTTTTATTTGTAAGCTTACTATAAAGAATTTTAAGAGCTCGTTGTTGTTTTTCGAAGTAGATCCCTTACATTTGTGAACAAATTAAACTCGCACTCAAAATGCACTTCCATATAATCGAAAAACAATATTTAATTACTTTTCCTATATTTATTACTATGAAATACTCATAGCATTAAAAGTCGTCACATATAAATGATACACCACAAAAATGAAATGCGTCGAGCATGAACATACATTTGTCTTTGTCTTACATAAATTTAAACAAAGAAGCGTGGCGTGGGTAGCCATTTTGAATCAATACCTAACCAAGCGAGATTCAATCTACGTTAATTCGAAGTAGATAAATGTTATTTTAAAAGATAGTAGTAAAATCTAGTTTGTTTTTAAGTATGGAATCACTTTGAAATAAAGTCGCCGCACTTTGATTTAAGAATTTTCGGCGTTGGCGCCAAATCGTTCCGAAAAATATTAGAATCAAAGTGTTTTGCTTTGATTTTACGTTGTTTTTTTCTCTGTGTAGGATCACACTAAACCACAGTACACATATCTAAGGTATTATCAGGCGCACCTTTCCAAATTTCAAGATGGCTGCCCTTCGTGTAAGTACACAGTAGACAAAAACAATTTTTTTGTGATTGTTTGAAATTCAATTTTTTTACTATTGATTTTGACAACATGCGCAGAACTGAACAAAAATGAACATGCTAATGATATTACCTGTAATTTATGTATCTTGATACTAAACTAATTTCCTTCATAAACTTCATCTCAACACGTCCACAAATATGATAGCACGTGCAAAAAATTCTCAAACATTCTTGATTTTGACATTCATAAACTTCAAAGTGTCATATGGATTTAGTACGGTACTAAAAAAATAAAAAAAAGCCATTTGGTGAATTAAGCTTTAGTAAAAGGTTATGAGATAGTCGATGCTAAAATCGTTTAAGATTAGCAAAATAAAATTTTTCATACTAAGAATGATTTAACATCGTGCCAAATCGAAAAAATTTTAGTTTGCGCCATTGATATTAAAATCCAATTAAAAAGCATGAATAAAATTAAATCGCTTAAATTACTTTAAATTCAACGTAAACACTTATGTGACAGCTAATGCTTAAGACGAAGCGTTTATGTGGAATTAAAATATTAATATTTCGTATCAGCAAACGGGCCTAAGCTAAGCAAAAAAATATAACATTTGATTTCTTGAACAGATTTTAGGTATAGCTAATTTAATAAATAAAAACATATGTACTCTACATACAATTTTGAAACTTTTTAGGAAAACATTTTGGAATTTTCAAAACAATTTTTTATTAAATATACTATTTTTGAAACTTTATTCGTTATTTTTATTAACTTTTATTACTTCCATTGCAGCAATTAATTACTTTTGTTTAATCGAATTTGCAGGGAAGTTAAATATTTTGGGTTTAACAAGGAATTGTATTTATTTTTCTAAATTGTGATAAAACTAGCTACAAGTCCTTTGGAAAACATTAAGTCTCAAAAACTAAGCAAATATTATTATTTTTTAAATTTTCTAAAAGTTTCTGTATAAAAAATTATATTAAAAAAAAACATTCTATTGCTAATATCATTTATTTGGAAAAAAAAAAATACTTGCCAAAATTTGATTTTATTTTTTATCAAACTCTAGGCAATAGTTTTTTGAGAAGAAACAAATTATACCATAACTGATTAAAATTGTCATAACTTTTAGTTTTAAAAATAATAAAACGATATTGATAGTGTCCAAGAAACACTAACAAGTTTAATAAAACTCAACCCAGTAATTTACCTGTAATGCACTGACAGACTTAAATCAAATTTTTGTTGTGCCTTTTTGTTATTGAAAATAATCAGTTTGATTAATCCATTAACAAAAAAATATGTATTAAAAATTATGTATGGCGTTATTTTTTACATCAAGTCGAAAAACCAATCCGGCCAAATAAATAGTTTTACAATAGGCGTGCTGGTGGGTTGATGTTAAAATTTAATAAAACAAGTTGTGTTTTATTATTTGATTTCAAAGGCGTGTATATTGGCCCAGGCAAAATGTAAAAAAATGGCCAATCTGCCAAAAAAAATTCGAGTGAAGGTTTTTAAACGCAATTGTCGACAAAATCTAAAATTGCCAAATCGTGTGCGCGAATATCTTGCAACTGAGTTGTTATACGCAAAAAAGTGTGATAATGTTTCCGCTAAGGAATTTTAAATTTGCAAAATAGGTATAAAATATTTTCCGAAAACTCGGTCATTTAAGAGTAATGAGCCAAAAACCAGTATATTAGACTTTTAGTGTTTTTATTTAAATAATAATATCGTAAAAACTATGGCTTATAGAAAAACAAAAACTGTTAATGCTTGCTTATATAATATTACATAATGTAAAAATTTTTTGACAGTTGACACTGTTGAAGTCACTATATCTTGAGACTTATGACTCGTATGGAAAAAAATTCTTATTTTTTTTTAAGAGAATATTATGATATTTAACCTGAGCGTAGGATATTTTAAACATAAATTTCATAAGAATCCTGGCTTTGAAAAGGCTTTCTTTGGAACTTTCACATTTCGAACCATCTGGCCTAAATTGTTTCGAGTATCAAAATATAGGCAGTACCACTGTATTCTGCGTCCCCAAATCATTAAGTGTACGAAATTTCATTAATTTCCGTCAAAAATTCGCGTGGGAAAAGATTTTTGTCCACAGAATTCAACAAACAGACCACTGTGCGTCGGCGTCGTTTCCGGTTTGTTGACAAAGATCTGTGACTAAAGAAACCCCAAAGAAAAATGTCTAACAGGGTAAAATCACACAAAGCGAAGATGATTTTTGGTTCCTGAAACCAGGAGCAGCTGTCAAATGCTTTTAGACCAAGAGCCCACAGCATATTTGGGGTGCGAAAATGACACAACAAAAAATTATATGAGTCGAAAGGTGTGTTAAGGCTTATAAAAGAAATGCAAGTCTTACAGTCCCTGGTGGCGGCTGTTAGGTTAAGTGGGAGGGGCAATTTTCTAAGAAAATTTACTTAAAACAGAAAATAAATTATTAAAAAACAACGGTAACATGTACAATGCCCTGTTATATTTTTATGAAAGGCCAGAAGTCCCTTCTTTCATATACTTTTTAAATAAAGTTCTTTTAATGAATAGTTTTTGAAAAATTAATGTTTGAACGCAAAATTAAAAAAATTAAAAAAATATTAAGTAAGTAATTAAGTACTATTTTTGTTTCCAAATTTCAATGCCCTTATCAATTTGTAGTCAAAAACTGAAAACCGGATGGTTCTTTTACTTTTTAAGATATTAAAAAGTAAATGAACCAGATTTTTCATAAAAATAAGACAAATCCGGCTAAATTATCATTTCAGCAACCAGTTAAAATAGGACAAACATGCGGAAAATAATTCTTTCATTTTTGAAACTTGGTCAAAATGTCGGATTTACCATAAGAATAAAGAATCAAGATAGTACATAAAAATATCTATGACCAAAGGGTGTTTTTCTTAAGGGAAAGAGAAGGTATAAAATTTTGATCATAGCACCTATCCCAAGAATGGGAAGAAATTTATTAAAAATGCTTCATTTATCAAATGCCAAATTGAATATTTATACAAATTTTCATCAATGTACCATTCTTTTCAAGGTATTTTTTTAATAGTTTACCAGTTTTACTGAAAAAACAGTCATCTCTGGATAAAATGGACCATAACTTTTTTAAGGTTTATTGTATCGCCTTAATTTTGATGTCATTAGATTCAGAATTGAAAAATACCCTAAAATCATGTGTCCAAATTGTATCAACATAATTTTTTATTTTTTATAAGTCATACCACCCCATTTCCCCCTCCAAAATACACCTGTGGGATGCAGATATTTGCATGGACTCTTTTGATTCTTTATTCTTATGGTTAATCCGACATTCCCACCAAGTTTCAAAAATATAAGAATTTTTTTCCGCATGTTTATCCTATTTTAACTGGTTGCTGAAATAACAATTTAGCCGGATTTGTCTTATTTTTATGAAAAAGCTGGTTCATTTACTTTTTAATATCTTAAAAAGTAAAAGTCCTAGAACCATCCGGATTTCAGTTTTTGGCTACAAATTGATAAGGGGATTGAATTTTGGAAACAAAAATAGTACTTAATTACGTGAAATTTTGCGAAAAAAATATTTTTACCAATATTTTTTTTTCAAAATTCTGAGTTCAAACATTAATATTTCAAAAACTATTCGTTGAAAGAACTTTAATTAAAAAGTGGACTATTTAGGCCTAATTTATTCAGTCAAAGTTGAACATAACTCTGGGATTTTAACAGTCAACTTAAGAAATAGTTTTTATTCACTCAAAGTTGACGTTTTCAACTATTTATTTTAAAATCTAGAGTTGATCAACTTTGGATTTTTTATTTTTTTTTTTATATTTTTATAATTGAAATTTGTTTGTAAAAATGGTGCCTTTTCCCCACCAAAAATAGAACAAGTGTACAATTTCAATACACTTCAGTATTGTGTTTGTGTTCCATGTTGTACCTATATGGAATGATTTGCTGGTCTTGTGATGTTTAAGTTTAGTGGGCGACGATTTCGCCGGACAAGTGTAAAAGCATACTCATGAACATCGATCCATTCATGATTCCATTTCACAACAACAGTTTTTACGTTTCATGGAGTTGTTGATCTTTGTTTGACATTATTCTTCTCTGAAAATTTGTGTTTCTTCCTTTATAATTTCATTTTAGGAAAACAAAATAGTTATAAGAACAAATTATAGTGTGTGGAAAGTCACATCTTATCGCTAGATATGTGTTAATTATTTGCTTTAAAAATAAAATTTGTACCTAATCCGTTTTGTATAGCTTTCAATTAAGCTTGCTATTTTTTTGATTCCGCGTTTCACATGGAATGAAAAATTATTCAAAATGCAAAATTAATTCTAATGCATAACAGAAGTTGAAAATGACGTCTTGTGCGTCATGTGTCACAAATATCCCAAGGATATTTAAGAAACTGCAGGTTGGTCAACTTTTGAATTTCAACTCTGGAGTTCAGATTCGAAGTAGTGAATAAAAGTATTTTTCAACTTTCAGTTCAACTACGGATTTGAAGTCAACTTGTAAGTGACCAACTTTGGAGTTTTCATCAAGTTGAGCAATAGTGAACCCTATCAGCGGACGCCGCGCCGCTCCGGCCGGCCGCTTTAACTTGCCATGGCAACTTGTTCTTGTTGGATAGTAGATTATTTTGAATAGTGATGGTGTCTTTATTCAAAATAATATTAAAATATCAAACTTCTTACTTTAAAGTAGTCAGGTATTCAATGAAATTTTAAATAACCAGATGTCTGCTAAATGAACACAATATCTATAAATAATGTATATCCACATAATTTTTTTCTTTTAACTTCCAATTTCATTTGCAAAATGATTATTATATATGTACTTTTAAATAACGAGTCAGACCACATTTTACAAATAATACATTTTCCATGCTTCACATTGTTTAGTTAAAATATTTCCAAAACATTCCCAAAACTTTAATTAGTAAGTAGCAGCATTAGTATAAAACAGTATAAAATTAAATACTCCATCACCAACAGGGATGCTATATAAATTCATTATTACGCAATAAAATAGCTAATGACATTTTCAATTAATCTTGTTGAGAGAACTAGAACCTAGAACTTTGCTGCATGTGTTCTCTTTTCACTGAGTTGGTTTTAGATTTAATGGAAGTACAATAGGTACATATAGAATACAGAGATACGTCATTTCCATTTTCTTAAGATATTTATGTACATAGTTTATAATAATGTACGTTACATTAATTGATGTTGATGTAATTTTATACAGGTATATTTTACATTATACCTACACTGATAGAAAAAGTGTGTACAATTAACAAATAAAGATATAAAAATATTTTTTGTCAAGTTTGGTATTTACGGATTTTCAGATTCGCTGATAAAATTAAGCAGTGATTTTTGTCTATTACTTCTAGTAGCTACATACTATACTTATTTTTTCTTTGATATTATTTGTTCGTAAAAAAAAATATTTATAAAAATTTTAAATATAATATTGATTGCAGAATTGAAAGGTGCCGGAAAACAAAATTATGACAAAATCCACCTTACCAACAACGAGATATGTGGGTAGATATTTGCCAAAAAGGCAATTTTCTTAAAGAAAAACTCAAAACTTTATTTCCGTTATTAAATTTTGTTTGTCCAGGACCTGGTATACAGTTTTATTAACACTGGTCTAGAAATTTACATGCACGAAGTGTATCTTAAAAAGGTAACAATTACAGCTCTAACTGATGAGGTCTACTGTAATTGTTATCAGGACCGAAACGCATTGGACTAAAGGTCGCTTAAATACTTTTTATTGAATTTCAATTAATACAGTCCACTAAAATAAAAACAAAAACAATATAACTTCTATTGTTTAGGTTTTTTCTTTCTTTGTTGCACGAAGTTTATTTAAAATCATTAAAGCTGTTTTTGAGAAAACTTGATAAGGCTGAAATCGGTTCTAGATGAGCCCAGGCAAATTGTCCTTTTTCTGTTCAAAACAAATCCAAGTGAGAATTTTTAAATGCAGTAATTTTTATTTTCAAAATTTGTACGAAAATGCCAGGAAGAGCTTCTGAGTCTGAACACTAACCTCAGGAACACTCTTATCTGGGTTCCGGGTCACAGTGGCATTGAGGGGAATGAGCGGGCTTACAAGCTGGCCAGGCAAGGTTCAGCCCTTCATAACTCACTTGCGGAAAGAGTCAGTATTCCTCTTGGAGTTATGAAGGGCAATATATTCTCAATTTTTCTCTCAGAATCTAATCGTAGGTGGAATAGTTTAACTAACTGCATTATTGCTAGAAAAATCTGGCCTACCTATAATAAATCCCGAACTATTAACCTAATGTGCAGACCCAGGCGAGACATAGCAAGGATTGTTGCAACATGCACGAGACACTGGCCAATAGGAGAACATGCGGCGAAGCTTGGCATCCCCTACAATACTCACTGTCGTAGTTGTGGGGACCAGCAGGAAAAGGAAACAGTCTTTCATTTCCTCTGAAAATGTCCCGCTTTGGCCAGAATGAGGCAACAATCTTTTGGGAAGCCCTTTTTTGACGACCTTAACGAACTCTCCGGAATGTAGATCAAAGATTTGACTTCTTTCCTCAACGCAACGAAATGGATCTAGGATTTACTTCGGTTCCTCTTGCACCGTCTTCTTCCCCAAACTCCTATGACTGCGAGCTAGCAGACTAACGGTTTTTGAAGGTGGCTCATGGTGCACGAGGACCGGACGATCACACAATTGGGCCGATCTCCGCTTCAATACCAGCCAACAAGTGCCTAGGTGGCACAGTGTAGATGAGTCTTAGTTGCACACTTCGACCCTTTTGAGTGTTTTCCAATTTTCAAGTTCAAGAATGTTTCAATGGATCTAGAATTAACTTCGGTTTCCTTTTGCACCGTTTTCTTCCACAAACTCCTATGACTGTGATCTAGCAGACTACTGGTTTTTGAAGGTGGCTCATGGTGCACGAGGACCGGTAGGATCACACGGTTGTGCCAACCTTCGCTTCAATACCAGTCAACAAGTTGCCTAGTTGGCACAGTGTAGATGGTTTTTAGTTGCGAACTTTGGTCCTTTCCTATGTCCAAATCCTTAATAAGTTTCATCTCATGTCTAAATCCAATAAAAGCGTCTGGTCATACAGGCGGGTGGTACTTTATCTGGTAACCACAAGTCATGTTGTGCAAACAGACGGAGGTGTACAGAGATTACCATATCCGAGTGTGCGACTAGACGATCACCCTAAGGGATCGATCAGATCGTATGCGTCCCGGGCAAATCAGCAAATTGCTTAGCGTAGCATACTGCACTCGGGCGTAGGCGATGATCCGTTGGGAGATCTATCACCAAATACCCTCTTTTTCTTTAAAAATGTTCTTTTAACCCACAGGTCAAACGAGTTATGGTATCAAAACGGCGCATTACCGCGTTAATTGGGTCATCGAGCAAGGATGCTTGTGACCGCCATCTCTACCTACCTACCTATATTTATTTTGGTAATAGCAATATTGTGGCAAAATTTCATTATCATATTGAGTCGGCGCACAGTGGCCCATATTGACTTTTTTGGTTTGCTAAAATCAAATTTTGTATACCAATGAAGATATCGCCACATTTTTTTTTGTATTTTAAAGGAAATTTCCAAGGCTATGAAAATGGTGAGTTTAAAAAAAAAATATTCGCAGGGTGTTTAAGAATTTGCTGTTGAAATAAGAAGTTTTATTTAAGGTGATTAACATTATTGTTTTTACCTTACAAAGGTCAAAAGTCAGCTTTTGAAGTAATCTGAGTACAATTTAAGTGAAACAGTAGGGAAAAAATAAAACAAACCATTTTAGTGAAAAAGTTTTTTTTGTTTATTTTATTTATTTTTGTTATACAAGAGTACGTTTTTACAAGCAAACAGTGGAAAAAACATTAAACATACCAACAATTTAAATACAAAATTGTAGATTTCTCGGTAATTATCATCTAAATCCGGGGTAATGTTTCCGGAGAGTATTCTGCTTTCAGCTCTTTTTGATTCCTTATATGCCTCAGGGAAAAAATAAGTGGATCCGATGAGGCTGCAAGCATGTTAAATAGATCTTCATTCTGACAATTATCCAAGTGGAAGGGGTTGATATTCTTTGATTTGTTGGCTAAGAACCAACATTTTATGAAGAGTAGGTGTTAGTTGTTTTTGAGGATACTTTTCTTTCATTAGCTTCGAGCCTCATTAAAACATCTCTATTGACTCCAGTTATTCGAGCGGATGCCTCTGAATGTTCAAAAATCTCCTTAAAGTGTTTCCATCGTTGGTATTTCCAAATCCTTGCTCAGGTTTGTCCCAAGCTCATCGCGAAAACGCCTTTGGATCTCTTTTTTTCTTCTTTTTTTCTGCTTCCTTGATCCCAATAGATTCATCAATGTCTTCTCCGTCTTGTTGAAGTGTATACGCCAGTTTCAAGATGAATTCCATGCTCCTGATTCTAGCATGCAATGGAGAGATTCCATATTCATAGTTATGTTGTTATTTGATTCATCTATATCATTATTGAATCTTTTATGTGTCCTTTTGCATATCAGACATGACCGCGTAGACTTTGTTTCTGTTATATCGTTTAAACTTTTGCCGTCAATCATCGTTAAAAAATACTCGTGACTCACAAATAAAGTTATTTCTTCATTAACTTGATATACTGTTGGTTGAATATCTGCTATTTGACTTCTGATATCGTTGACTGTAGAATTTATGAGGTTACTAGTTTCCTTAGCATATTGGAACATTATGGGTCGGCAGAAATGAACCGATGATGGGCGCGGGTTCCTCCAATGTTCACCACTTGAACTATTTATTCTGAGTGGAACAACTGATGCCATGAACATGTTTGCATCTGTTTCACCATCTGTTGCATTTATTTTTGCTTGTCGAGATGATCCATCGCAGCCCCATTAACTCTGCAACGTCCAGACTTCTTGGGAGTGCAGTAATTTGGTCCTTTGTTTTGCTTTCTAAAAGTCGCCTTGTAGTATGATCCATCATGGCTTGAAGTTTCACTCTAGCCGATATTTCCGTGATTTCGCAGTTTTCTGGAACTGCTTCTTTTTTCGCCACTGTTGTCGTGTTGTAGGATGGTAAAACGCCTATGTTGTGATTTCTCAAGGAAGTTCTCAGGATTTAATATTTTTCTTTTGACAGCCTTCTTTTGACAGTAATTCAAGATTGAACGGTAAATGCTAAAGAAAGGTATTTTATGCAAAACTCATAGACCTTATAATTAGCAAAAAAAAAAAACGAAACAGCTGTTTCCTAGGACTCACCAGTAAAAATATATCGACATTTCAAGAAATGAAAAATGTCGAATATAATCATTTTTCACGTATAACCCCACTGAATTAAATCCTTACGTAAATACAACGAATAACGTCATTGTTTCAAAAAAAATTTACAATTCAACCGATGTTGGAATTCGTTATCCCAACGATTAGTCATTCGTTCTTTAATGAAACCGTTCATCAAACAACGAATTTTCGTTGAGTCAATGAAACATTTTAATTAGACAACATAAAAGCCTATTAACGAAATTTTTCGTTGAGTCAACGAATTTATTTCATTAATCACCGCTATTTGAAATTGAGTCAATTTATTTTTTCATTAATGAATGATATTTTCGTTGAGTCAATGATTTAAGTAAAATGTTTTCGTTGGTTAATGAATTATTCGATAATTCAACGAATTTATTCGTGATGATATTTTAAGGTATAGCTTTTTTTGCATTATATATTAGTTCAAACATCATTCTTGTTAAAGAATCTGCTAGTTAAGAAATAAAAAAAAAACAGCTTGATGACAAGGTGTGCTAGTACTGATTCCCAATAAGACAATAGGGATCATAACTACATATAACAAAACATATTCAAATTCTATTTTCATTAACATATGTTTTTTTTTCGACGGTTTAGTTAGTTTACATTATTGAATGTAATTTTTCGTGGAGTCGTCATAAAATAACAACATATTTTCGCCAATGTTTTTCGTTGTATTATGAAAGTTTTCATCAAAATGAACTAGTGGCTTAAGAGTTAAGGTAAAAAGTGTATGAGACAGTGATGCCATCATCAAGCAACATATTTTTTAAAATAAGTGTTTGATTGGGCCAACGAATTTTGCGTGGAGTCAACGAAAACTCAGCCAACGTAAAGAATTTTATATTAATATTATTTTCAGTGCCCTAGACGGTCCTTATTTTCGAAAACATCTGAATGCTAAGTTTGTACATTTTGTACCCCTTTGAGGAACAAAAACAACCGTTTTAAAGATATTGGGGCATATTCATAGTCGCAGATAGACCCAGATTTAACTAAACTACAGTTTAAGACAATTTTGGTTCAATGAATACAGACCGATTTTAATTACAAATTGTTGGTTTTATATTTTGATAAGATAATTAACTTGGTATACAACACAAATAGCTTCAAGTATTTTGAAATTATAAACTTAAAAAAATAGAATCAACGTCGGAAAATTCAACCAAAGCTATGTTTAACTTAGACCCAGGTCTAAAATGACTATGAATACGCCCCATTATTTCTAAAATTCTAAATGTGTGTTTTTGCAGTTTACTCTTAAATGGTGGATTTGTCGAAAAAAAAATTTTCGCTTATAAGATGCATGCAACAAACCTGTATTTCGACAACAACGTTAGTAAATACCATTTCGGAGTTATATGCGAAAAACTGATATTTTTGACAGAACATTTGACCTTGAATAACTATTGACGCGCTCACGATTTGGTAATGGAGTTTTAGCCACAGTATTAATAATACCAAAATAAAGGCAATTGCAATCTTAACTTGGATTTTTTTGGCAGATGAGCCATTTTTTTGTACATTTTTCCAGGTCTATCTCATAAAAATACTCCACACCAAAGGAGAATGGTCAAAAATATATTGGACCTGGGGCCTTACTCTTGAACTCAATTCTAAAGTCAAATCGTTCGAATTCAGAAAATATGTACCCTGTTATTTGAAAATAAAATCGGAAATTGAAATCCGAATTTCAATTATCTACTCGTAGATACATTTGCTCGAAAATCGGAAATTTCATACTTGACAACTCTTTTATCGTTGCTAAATACATTCGAATTACTGAAATTTCATTCGATATCGATTTAACACCCGGAAAGGATTTGCTGAAAGCTAAACTGTGTGTATTTAAAAAAAAAATAAGTGAACAAAAAATAAAATAAATTGGGTGGCACAACGGCTCGTGAAGAACCAGGGCCTAGTGACTAACAACTCGCAACCATTCCTGTGTGCGCCTTTCGACAGGAATGGAAATAGTACCTTACCCAAGTTAAAAAGAGAAAAGCAAAACGTTAAAAACAAAACGGTTGAAAACAAAGAAAATGAATGGTGAAATGACGGGCAAAGGGATTCTTGTTCTTCACCAGGACGACCCGTCATGAACTTTCCCTTTTGTGTCAGAACAAAGAACTTTAAGTGGGTTACAAAAATGCAAACGACGTAGTTCCAAAAAGTATCTTGGTTTTATAGAATATTTGTAACCACTCACCGGCTAAGAGGAGCGCGAGATTCTTGTAAATTTATAGAATCTCTTAAAAATATCAAATCTTTTTGACAAGCGCAAGCCACTGAACATTGCATAAATGAAGAGATAATCAATAATTCATTCGCAACACGTCTTATTTGGTGGAAAATCTGAATTTGAAATGGTATCTGACCTTAGAGAATTGGTAGAGAGACGGTTAGAAGATATTTTTTTTTTTTTTTTTTATATTTCAAATGGATCACATGTAACAGTTGGTTGGGTATATCTCAAAGAAGATGCTAGATCGGAATAGAAATTTTATTCAGATGACATATTTAACAATTTATATTAAGTATTTTTCTTTGCATTTAAAAAAAAAGAATAATCTTCTAACACAACGAAATCTCCGGACTGAATTTAGAATGTCATTTTCGACAAGAAACAGCTTGAGTCTCGAAACATTTATTCGAAAGTTGCAAAAGTTTCATGCAACATTTCCTTTCGATTCGAAAGTTATACAGAGTATCATTTGAAATTAGAATGGGAAACAACTTTCGAACAGTTTTCACTTTCGAATCGAATTACAGAGTTAGGCCCCTGGTCTACCTAGTGCCCAGAAACGAGACCTATGAAAATGATTAGGTACTATCCTATATGAGTCTACCAACGTACGGATATTTTGCTTTGTCCTCAACAATGAGAGTTGGGTAAGATAAGCGACCAAAAACATAAGAAAAACACTTTGCAAATTTTAAATAAACACAGACGAATTGTTATATATTTTGTTATATACTCTGCCTAAGCCCCATGGCTTACAGCTTTCTGTCCATACAAAAAAAGATGTCCTAGGGCTAAGCTTTCCAACGATACATATCTATCTCATTCGTGGGCAATAGGTAGACCAAAGTGCCCATTCTCCTTTGAAGCAAATCCGTCTAACTGTTTGGGCTCCATATCCAGCTCGATGTACATCAGGACGTACAGTCACACAGACAAACCGATATCGACAAAGCGATAGATGGCATGCCAAAAACCACTGTTCTGGACTTCTTTTAAGTGTAATGTAATTCCATTTCAGACAAGTATTTTAGACATTAGTGTAGGTACAAAACTATCACGACTTATAAAAACTAAAAATATTTTTGAGGTGAGTCAAAAGTTTATCTTCTGTGGCCTTCATTTTTATATGCCAATATAAATATGTTAAATATCTGGCAAGAACTTTAATAAGTCATTTCGAAACCATCCCCAAATCTATGGAAAGTAGAAAAATTCCAGTCGATTTTATAGATTTTTTTGTCGGTGTACTCAAGCTAATTTTATATAAAACCTTAACACCTGTATTCAAGGTTATTGTTAAATAATACATAAGTGCATATTAAAAATTTCTTAGCAGGAAACTCCGATGATGTTTTACAATGAACAATCATTTATACACAATATGTATGTATGTATATTCAAACAAATCATCATCAGTCAACATTTTTATAGAAAAAGTTTATAATAGCTTTGTTTATTTTATTGTATATCTAATTCTTCTTTACCAGAAATAATTATTAGATAATTGTATGTTTATGAGGAAACTAAAATTAAAAAAACAAAAAACCTTCAAGGAACTTTCTTTATTTTTTATAGACAACTCTGTCTCTTAATTCATTTTACATCAAATTGACAATTCTCTTTTGTTGCATAAAATTCCGAAACAAATATGGATCTTTTTTACTTTCTACTAAAATAAAATATGGTTGCCAAACGAAACCGACGACATTGCATCGCGCATCAAACACAACACATTTTTTTTAAGCTTTTTTTACTGGTACGTATACATAACTAACATACATAATAAATACAAAACATAGCAAAATTGTAATTTTCTTCTGACACACAAATCACAGAAATGGTTAGAAAAATATAAAAAACAAAAAGATGATTTTTATTCAATTTCGCCATGGGGCTTGGGATATTGCAGTTTTGCCGGTGCGGTGTGTCAATCAACAGAGAAAAAAAAATCATGCAATCATCCAGGAGGAGGAAGATGTATCTACACTCCGTTTCACTTTTATTATATCTATATAGCTATAGGTAATATTGGGTTGGAAAATGAATAATCCTATAGGTAGTGTATTATATTGTATACAAAATGTTTTTTTGACTCATATCTTGAAATATTCAGCACAGTGTCACAAAAAAAATGTTCTACGTCTGCATGAGAGTACAATTTTGTGAACGTCTTTTGACGTACACGTACGTGTGACGTTTTTTTTTAATAACGAATTTTAAGCCATTAAGTCACAAAATTTCCATTCTACCCAGATATTTACGTTTATTATTTTTTGAGTACCAATAATATTATTTAACATTTCCAAAATTCTGAAAAAGAACATAATCAATTGACACGGATTGTGCGTCAGAAGAAGACAACACAAAATAAATACAAAAAGTATTAATAAATGGACAGTTAAAGATCTTGAGATGGAAAGTATATGGGAACACATGAATTTATTATTTTTATTATTGAGTACTTTTAAGAATCAAGAATTCATCTCTTTATCAACAGGTTTAATGAATACGAGAAGACCGACCAGATGCAAAAAAAAAAAACAAAAGTAGAATTAGAATTAGAATTCAAGTTGTTGTTCGATATAAAAGAATATTTATGACTTTTATTTGATCAACGGCCTCAATAATGGAGCGAGTATTTTGTAAAATTTTAAATATTTATCAATGAATGACCCATTTGTTAATTATGTTAGTAGTTCTTCTTCAGGTTTTGTTATATGTTGTGGAGTATTTGTTTGTTTACTAAGAAGATCGTCTACGTAAAGGAAGAAACAGAACTAAAGAGCCGACAGCAAATTTTGGGAGTGGGTTGATAACCAAAATATGAGTATGAGGGTTTGAAAGTGCATGTCGTGGTATCAAAAACAACCATCGGGCAGGTTTTTTTTCAGCCTTTGGCGAGGTTACTTACTTACTTTACTTTTGATGGCGCTCACAGCCCAGGATGGGCTTCGGCCTCAACTAAAAAGCCCCTCCAGCCAGCTCTGTCCCTAGCTTCCAGTTGCGCACACCGAGTGCTTTGATGTCGTCATCCACTTGTTTGCGCCACCTGTTACGGGTTCTTCCTCTGCTGCGTACCCCATAGGAGTTGGATTTGAAGACTCGTCGGGCAGGTGCGTTGCTGTCCATACGCTCTACGTGCCCCAGCCATCTCAGGCGCTGTATTTTCAGATTTTTGGCCAGGCCAACGTCGCTGTATAGCCCGTATAGCTCGTCGTTGAATCTTCCCCTCCATACTCCTTCGATACACACCGGACCGAAAATTACACGAAGAATCTTCCTCTCAAAGCACCCTAGCAGATTTTTATCCGAATCTTTCAGTGTCCATGCTTCTGACCCATAAAGCAGGACCGGGATGATTAGGGTCTTGTATAAAGTCTCCTTGGTTCTCTGAAAGAGGGCCTTACTACTTAAATGCCTTCTTAGACCGAAGAAACAACGGTTGGAAAGAGTAATTCTTCGCTTGATCTCTGCACTGATGTCAGGTAGACAAAGTCCTTGACAACTTCGAAGTTATATCTGTCCATCGTGATATTTTGCCCGAGTCGACGATGTTGAGATTCCTCTCTCGATGACAGCATATACTTGTCTTGTCTTGTCCTCATTAACCGCCAATCCCCTTTTAGCCGCCTCCGATTCAATGCTCGCAAATGCCCCTGCCACAGCTCGCTTCGTCCTGCCGACAATGTCTATGTCATCCGCATATGCAAGCAATTGAACGGACTTTTGATAGATTGTAACGCTGGTGTTGACATGTGCGTTGTGTACAATGGCTTCAAGAACGATGTTGAATAGGTTGCATGATAACGCGTTGCATTGCCGTCTCTTTCTCATCATCAAAGGAATCGGTTGTGTTCTTACCAATTCTGACGGAGCAGCGAGATTTCTCCATCGTCATCCTGCACAGGCGGACGATTTTGGCATGGATGCCGAGACTTGACATGGCTCTGTATAATTGGTCCCTTTTCACTCTATCATATAAATCGATAAAAAGGTGGTGTGTATCGATCTGGAATTCCCGGGATTTTTCTAAAATCTGTCGGAGTGTGAACATTTGATCGACGGTTGACTTGCCTGGCCTAAAACCACACTGATAGGGGCCGTTCAGATCGTTGACAAAAGATGTTAAGCGGTGACACAGGATAGCCGACAAGATTTTATAAGCGACGTTTAGGAGACTAATTCGTCTGTAGTTGGTACATTGCAGAACATCTCCCTTTTTATGGATGGGGCACACTTTGCCGAGGTTCCATTCATCGGGCACACTTTCATCCGACCAAATTTTGCAGATGAGCTGGTGTATGCTCCTAGCCAATTCATCTCCCGCTTATTTAAATAGTTCGGCTTGTAAGCCATCCGCACCAGCAGCCTTGTACGACTTAAGTTTGAATATCGCGCCAGCCGCACTTCGGTTAGGTCGGGTGGACGGAACTCTTTGGCGAGGGTGGGGGTTTGAAAACGTCAATAAATTTAAAATATATGATGCTCTTTAATTTTCATTGAGTCCAAACGTTATAATCTTGGCAATCCGACCAATATAACTCAAGATATTAGCTTTTTAAGCGAACCTTAATCGTTTTTTTTTTTTTTGAGACTTTGTTTTGTTGATTTTTTGAGTTTTATAATTCTCCAAGAAGAAGACGATAAGGTCCTCTTAAAAAGCTTATATCATGAGTTCTATTGGTCGGATTGCTAAGATTATGACGTTTTGACTTAAAAAAAATGACAGAGCATCACGGCATATATTTTTTAAATTTATTGAAGTTGTAATACCTCTGACAAAATATATTGGAAAATCGCTATTTTCAAAGCCCCACCCTCGCAAAAGGCTGAAAAAGAAACCTGCCAGACGATTGTTTTCGATACCACGATATATGCACTAACATACCGCCATACTCATATTTTGGTTATCAATCCGCTCCCAAAATTTGCTGTTGGCTCTTGGTCTATAACGAATAACCTGCGAAAAAACGCCCTAATTCTCTTAAAAAAGGAACAGTGTATTAAATTAATAACACCATCAACAACATATGTATGTAATACATCTTACAGAAACATTCTAGAACATTTTTCTGTTTCATAAGTACAACTGGAAGTGTTGTATGATGTAGCTCGTCGATCAAATGAATGTTGTTTGTTTGACATTTATGTTATTTTTTTTTTTTTTTTTAAGTGAGAGCTAGTTTCGATTTTTGAAGAGACACAAATAAATAAATACAAAGAAATTAAGAATAAATTGATTTTGACATATGAATATTTTCGGGGATAATTTTGAATTCAACATCCGTATTGAAAGAGAATTATATTTAAAACGAATCAATTTTAAGTAAGAAGACCCGTATGTATTTTGATGAAAGATTCAGAATGCCAAAAATATTAAAAATACAATATACAAAATTAAAAGATAAATTATACATATTTTGAATTTCTTATATTTAAATAAATAAAAAATGCTGACATTCGTTATTCGTATATTGATGAGTTAACATCTTAGATCTCGGCATGGGTAAAATTGACCCAGCGGGAAAAATCAGCTTTTTCCTTGAAGAATGGCAGCTGCACCGTCCACTTTTCAGCTTATTCCTTTGATGAAATTAACATGGGTGTGTCCTAGGCGGGAAGCACATGCTGAAAATCCGATGAAAATTCGCCAACGAAAGCACTACTTTGTTGGAAGTTGTTTATTCATCGACCCAGGTGATGAAAAACATGGTGGTTGCATAATCTGTGAATTCCCTACATAAATGTATGTATGTGGTTTATTCATCGGTTCATGAAAATGGTAATGAAAATTCAATTGTCAAATCACAAGATTAGTGGTAGTTGTTTATTCAGCACTTGGTTAATGCAATATGAAAAATTTGAAGAAGGTTGTTGGTTACTCACCACTTCACTTAGGTGCCAGTTATAGCTATCATTGAAATCCATAATTGAAAAAGTTAGCTGTTGATTTGGAGACCCTTTGAAAGTTTAATCATTAAATATTTTAATGCAGAAAGATAGCTTACGACTTCAAAATTATTTCTCCGCAAAAAAAAATTCATTTTGACCCATATCTTCCCCATAACGTAACTTTTAATTTTTTCAATGATCATTGGTAAGGTAGTTCATCATTGAAAAATTAAAAGTCATTTTAAGAGAAAAGTTGTGCCAAATTGAATTTTGTTTTACCTGGATACAATTATTAAGTCAATAAGCTTTACTTTGGCATCAAAATAATCATTTATTTTTTCTTCAAAATCTCTCAAAATTGACTTTTAATGTTTTCAATGATGGTTTCCAATGATAGCTATAACTGGCCCCTTATATAGTATTTCTAAACTAAAAAATACTTTGAGACAATCTGAGATTGGCTATGTGGACAAAGACTATGAGTGAACATAGACGATGAACTTGTACATGACTTTTTATAAGTTTTTTCATCGCATAGTTTTCCCTATCAAAAGCTATTTTAAATTCAGAGAAAGAAAAGGTTGTTTTCTACACACTAAGCAGAAAGTGGGTTCAAATCTATAAACTGAGGAAACCTTGCATGACTCTTCGCTTACTAAATCATTACATGTCGTTTCCTTTTCTTATCTGGCTAGTGAATTGATTGCTGAATTCAGCTATAAAATTCATTGGGGACGATATTTCCCGCTGGGATAGTCGGATACAGCATTACATATCCGTTCCACACCATTTTGTTTACCGAAGATTTTTGACTCATGGAAGCCAATGGTTTGTGCATTGAATAGAGTAAATTGAGGTAATGTGGTACAAGTCGGTAATGTGGTATAGGCAGTTTTTTCGAAAACCAAGCAACCAACTGGAAGTTTGGTGTGCCTTGTTTACATATCCTCTCCATAGTCTGTGCTCAGCCATTTTCTGCTCACCGAATTTGAAAGTATTGCAGAGCTAACTGTATGTAGAACTTAATTTGGAGGATGAGCTTTGAGCAATCTCATTCAGCTCTAGATCAGGGCACAAAAGGTGAAAGGTCGCAGTGCATCAAACCCCGGATTGATTCATTCATTCAAACTGTATGCTACCACAGAGAGCTCTGTGGTCACATACAGTTTGCTTCTAAAATATTAAAAAAGCTGAAGCAAACTTTATGGTAGTTCAGATCGAGCAATGTACCTGCGATTACAGAGCCATTGTTCACATTGATATAGTTATTGTGTGTGTTGAGTTCTGGGCTGGTATACATTTTGCTCAGGAAACTTAGAGCAAAGTACCTGTGATTACAGAGCTATCGTTCACGTTGGTATAGGTAGGTCAAAATTCTTTTTTAAAAATTCTGCTTTTCAAAATTCTGCGATTCTATAACGAGGTCAAATCGCACGATCTCATTAGTTATTTGAAGTCACCTCTGCTTGTGATAACTTTCCCTTAAATAAACTCTTCAAGAATGTCTATTGTGGCATCTGCTGTGTAGAAAGTACATTTGACGTGTTAGAAATTCGAATAATATAAATCTTGTTCACATCCAATAGTGTCAGTACGAAAAACCGCTGAAATCATTTCAATTCACGTGGCTCCTTTTTTTGCTGATAAAATTGCTGTGATCCCCATGGCTTAGAAAGTATAAAGCAACTCAGCTAAATTTTGGCACGCAAACAATAGCAACCAAAAATTATAATAACATTTTGTATTTAGTTTTGCAAGAAACACGGCTAGTAATGAAAATCGAATTTTGTTCGTACTCATTTATTACTCACTTTTTTATTATAAACGCAACCCAAAAATACACAAAAGTGAGTAATTAAAGTGTACGAAAAAAAATTCATCCCAAAATATTATTATATTAAATTTATTTAAAACAAAAACTTCAGATCAGTGGAATTTTATATTTAGTTGGATTTGGTTAATATTTTGTATGTGTTTGTCGGTTGATAAATTTACATTATAACTGGGGTCTTTAACAACAAATCCATAATGTTAGCAGTTAGTTCCATAAACTAAACAAAACATCCTAGTCAAATTTATTAGTGAAAGAAAAATTGTTATCTCTTAAAAATAATTTAAATATTTGTTCAATTCCTTAAAAAGAAATTATTTTAATTAATTTTCCCAATTGAACCCCCTGTCTTTCCCCTTGATTACTCCATTGCACAAAATATGCCAGCAAATTGCTTTATTTTTTTTTTTCAAACTCAAACTGTTAACTACAATCGGTTGTACAATGTCACTGAAAGAGTAAGAACGTTAAATTTAAGTGTTCGTATTTTCGTGACCTCTAATTTTAAATTTAGCTAAGGGGCCAGTTATAGCTATCATTGAAATTCATCATTGAAAAAGTTAGCTGTTGATTTTGAGACCCTTCGAAAGTTTAATCATTGAATATTTTAATGCAGAAATATAGCTTACGATTTCAAAATTATTTCTCTTCCAAAAAAAAATCATTTTGAGCCATATCTTCCCCAGAACGTAACTTTTAATTTTTTCAATGCTCATGGATAAGGTAGTTCATCATTGAAAAATTAAAAGTAATTTTATGAGAAAAGTTGTGCAAAATTGAATTTTGTTTTACCTAGAAATAATTATTAAGTCAAATAGCTTTACTTTGGCATCAAAATAATCATTAATTTGTTCTTTAAAATCTCTCAAAATTGACAATTAATGTTTTCAATGATGGTTTTCAATGAGAGCTATAACTGGCCCCTAAGCTGTTATAACTAAATTAATTTAACAATTAATAAGTAACTATATTTATTTTAAGAGCTTCGCATTCTATGTGGAGTTTTTTAAAGATTAAAAATATACAACAAAAATGATTTATTCTTATTTATTCATATTAAACAATTGAACTCGTTGCGCACTTCAGTTGTTTTTGCGTACTAAGATTTGTTGTATAATGCGTTGTTTTAAATATTTTACATGGGAGTTGTGTGGATTAATTTAATGAATTACCTACATAATTGGTGTGGCAATTCAACTTCCAAAAATGCTTGTAAGACGAAAAACAAGAGCGCATCATCTAGACGGCGATGATACGCTCTTTTCTTGCTGCTAGAAGAATGACAAATTCTCAAATTTTTGACATTCTATCATTAAATGTGCGTTTGTGTGAAAAAAAATACTGAGGAAATAAGATTTCGAATTCACTTGATCATTGCCATTTAGAACTCATTTTTCTGAACTAGCCAATTATTAGATCAAAATCTGTGTCACATGTTGACACCACCACCAGTTTGCTGACTTAACAACAACATCAAGCGAAAACAAAAAATAAACAAAATATTAAAAATTTAAAACCGCCAAAAACATGAATAATAAAAATTAAATAATCACTCCTTCTATTGATAAGAAGAGTCAAAGTATATGTAGCCGCTGTTCAAATAAACTTAAATACAAAAACCAACAACTTCATTTCATATACAGCACTCATTGTCATTAGGCCGCCCTATACGCAGGTGAGAGGTGACACAACACAGTGCGCCACCCAAATATCAATTAATGGCATAAATAGCAATGGCAATTCCGTCGCAGAGGTAATTGAGGCAGAGGTGGAACACACCTGTGGAAGTGTGTGGAGTGTGGTGGAGTAGTAATTAGGAAAGCATTCAATTCTCATGAATAAATTAGCTATTATAGTAATTGACTCACAGATGGGGTGACCATCCACTTTAGTTTTTTTCTTTAAAGTGTTAAATAAGTCACGCTCTATAAACCCCCGACAAAAGAATTATGGGGTGATTATATTGTAGTAGGTATAGCTATTGTTTGATAAATCATTCTGTAAATTTATCGTGTAAGAAGAAGACAAACAAAAACAATAGAAAAATTGTTTCTGTTTTAATGTTTTGTTTACTTTATTGAATAATTCAATTTGGAAGTTTTTGCGACCTTTGGTGCAAAAGTGCAAATGCGTTTCGCTCTAAAATCAAGCAATGTGGCAGATTCTAATTCTAGAATTGTGTAATTATTTTATAACGAAATTGCTTCTGTAAGACTGATATAATTATAATAATACAAAAGTTATATTTGCTTTAACTTATATAACGTTTTGCATATATCCATTAGAGAGTTTAAAAGAGCGCTACATAAAGCGCAGTAGTAGCCCGTAGCGTAATGGTTAGAGCGTTCGACTGTCACGCTGGAGGTCTGGGATCGCTTGCCAGCCTCGTCCACCTAAACACTAAAAAGTTTTTATTCAGGGCTACTGCCTCTTGCGAGGAATTGACAAATCCTCCAAGAGTATCACTTGTCACGAATAAGTGCTTCTCGTCTAGCCGTTCGGATTCGGCATAAAATTGTAGGTCCCTTCCATTCCTGTCGAAAGGCGCACACAGGAATGATTGCGAGTTGTTAGTCACTAGGCCCTGGTTCTTCATGAGCCGTTGTGCCAATATCATCTTTGTTACCCCGTTTACAAGCAGTATCGAAAGTTGTGTCACTTGCGTGACAAACTATTAATCAAGGCTTACACATTTTTATCAAACGAGACCACCATCGAAACAAATAATTAATTATCTGACAAAAAAAACACAGTTTTCTTCTCGACCCAGTTTTTTTTATCAAAAATTGTGACTCGACTCTGCTCCTGAAGTGGAGTCGAATCGGTTGAAGCTTATCTCAACTCAATGCAAGTTTACAAAGTGGCAAAGCGAGTTTTAAGCTTGCGCTACAATACATAATGTAAACTGAGTATTAAAATTTTATTTAATTTTGCTTATTGCATGAGAGGCACAACTAAGTGTTAATTGAATAAATTACTAAAAAACATCAGAAAACATCTGTGTAAGCGAGGAACTGTATACCTATTCAGATATTATTAACAAAGCCATTGAAAATCGTTATTTTTCAAATAAACTGTCTTATTTTCAATTTTTAAATGGCGGCCAAATGACTATAGGTACAGTTGTGCAAAATGTGGTTTTAGACTCGTGAACCAATAACCTATCGAATAGTGAAGTCAACCCTAACCTCGGATTTAGGTCCCAGTGAAAGTCTAACTTGACCGTACTACCCCGCATAGATGGCACAAAATAATAACGTATTTCTATAGAGAGACAAAATACAAGAATTTTGTACTATGGGAAGGGGATATATTTCCCCTTGTTTAGACAGAAGGAGCAATTAAATAAAAATATTAAAAAAAAAAACAAATTTTCGCGAGATTCTATTTTTTCTTAAAAACTAGAAGACATAATGGCGTCCGGTTTTCAGTGTTGAATAAAGAATAAAAAAATTGGGGCCAATCATTTTTTGAAGTTTATTGACATACAATAATTTTATTTAAAAATAAAATAAAAACTGGTATAATGTCGTTAGTGTTGCCTTTCTTTTTAGATAATTTTCTAAATATTTTGTTTTCATTTTCGTCCTTTTCTTCTTCCTTCCCTGAATTCAAGATATTTAATTTTTTGTGAAAAGAAAACGCCAATTTTTATATTGCTCTCTGATTTTTGTTTTCTAAGGGTGGCCTAAAATAAATGATGAAGAGTGCACAACACCACATAACGCATATGAGTTCATACACTAATTTGGAAAATGGGGTCTTCAACGGGTCATTTCTGTTTTTTTTTTTCTTCAATCAGATTAGCTCATCAGGTTAAAACTTCACTCAAGCTGTAAAATCACTAAAATAGATCGCATAATATACAGAGGGTTGCTTAATTTAAAATGGTTGGATGGCCTAGGCAACACTATTTGCAACACATTATTTATGGCCCTATACTAAGTTTGTAAGTAAGGTTCACATTTCTACCAGGGTTACCACTTTTAAAATGTATGTACATATGGCAGCCCCAGTTAAACAATACACTCGCTTTTTATTTTGGTTAAATTTGAGGGTATTTTTGTATTTCAATGAATGCGGAATAGTGTAATTTTAAAATGTTTGTAGGTTGCCTTTACTACTGCACTTCGGCAACCCTGATTTAATGCAATAACTTTACTTTTTGAGCTGAAACGTATCTATAAAATTTAATAGAATTCATCAATATTCCTGTAATTCCTTCTATATGAAAAAATATAGATTACCAGAGTTTAAACGAATGCGTCTGCGTGTTTAAAATTTAATCATATTGATGCTTAAACTTGTCTTTTTTCTATATATAAAATATGGATTGTCTCCGCTGTGTGACACAGTAATAGTATCAAATATGGGAATTGTAACGTTGACAAACCTTTTTTAATGCCAAATCATACCAAAAACACTACTTTCTGAGATGAAAGCTATATACAAGTCTATAGATTTCTAGCTTCAAACCTACAAATTATTGTTGCCTGTAATTTCTTGTACCTAAAAACGATGAATTCTTACCAATTTATCGGAATTTTTTGCATAGCAACCCTGATAGAATGCAAACAAATACTACAAACAATAAATTTATGCTCAAAAAGGAGGGTTTTTGGTAAAATGTGGCATTCAAATTTCTAACCTTCTGAGCTTAGTGATTTGACGATTGCAACGTAGGCCCAATTTATTCACCGTTCATTTAATTTAAAACTAATTATTCACTGTCTATCAAATTTAAAGCTGCCATTAAAACTGAGAAATTTAAATTAATAAACTGTATGAAATTTAATAATCTTCCCATGTTTAATCTGACTTTAAATTTAACGGAGAATGAAAAAAATTGCGATCTTGCACTCTTTTACTAAAAAGTCTTTTTCAGGACTACTGCTTCCTGCGAGGAATTGACAAATCGTCCAAGGGTATCACTTGTCATGAACAAGCGCTTCTCGTATAGCCGTTCGGATTCGGCATACAAATTGTAGGTCCTGCCATTCCTGTCGACACGCGTACACAAGAATGGTTGCGAGTTGTTAGTCACTAGGCGCTGGTTCTTCACGAGCCGTTGCGCCAAATAATGTATTAATTTATTTTTATCCTCAAAAATTGTTTTTTTTTTTTTTTTCTACCAGATATATGGTCACCATACTCATTAAAGTGCCTACTTTTTTATGGAGTGGCGGTGGCGGCGATGACAATGTTGCCTCCCCCTTCTTTGTGGGTGATATATGTGATCATCAAATTCTGGATCTGGTTCTGGTAGTGCAGCATCATCATCATCATCATCATCTGCAATCCAACACATCCCACTTCCCACCTCCACTTACTTTATTCGTCTCTGCAGATAGGATATACATTAATAGCAAATTTCGAAGGTCTCAGTTGCACCGTAATCGCTCCTAAGTACACATTTGATTGTTTCAAATTTATCAGATAAAATTTTGTATTCGTTGGGACACTGCGGTTTATCTTTATCTTGAATTTTAATGTTGCGATGTGAACGACAAACGCGACTACAACGACAACAACGACGCCGACGACGACGATACTTTTTTGTTGTTGTATATTTTTGCTCTCAAGTTCAGTCGTTTCGCCGAGGCTGTGTCATTGTGAATCTGAACCTGTGAGAAAAGATACTCTTCCTTTATCCATTGTGTTATATACCTTGCCTAAGGTTGCTTTGCAAAAAATATTATAAATTAATTTTAATCGTAAGAAAATATTATTAATAACTACATGAATTTCATTAATGTTTTTTTTTTGTGTTTGTTTGCTTTTTGCGTGTATCTTTCAGATGAGAGTGAAGTGAACTACAATAACAAAGTATCCAGACAGAGAGAAAGAAAAACCGGAGCTGTATTGGTATGCAGCATTTACCTATGATAACGAAACTACGATTTTATCACCTGAGAAAAATATTTCATAACAAAAAATCAAAAAGATACAAAATAAAAAAAGAACACACAAATTAAAAAAAAAAACTATTGTACCTTCTCATTCAAATGAATTAAACGTTAGAGATACAAATTGTATCTTTTTACTCTACGTGTAAGTGTAAATAATCAAAGATAGAGTGGAAGTTTATGAAATTTTGTACAACTCGACAAGATGAATTTTTATGTTTTTTGTTTTATTACTAAGAAGTTTATTTTCGAATCAAAACTTTAAGTGCGTGCCAAGTGTTTTCTTAATTTTATGTTAGTTCTTTAAATATTATTTAACAATTTATTTGCGGAGAAAAAATTCAAAAACAAGTTTATAATATAATGGCGGAATTGGATATCAGTGGAATTAGCATACAGCTGGACTGTAGTGTGGACAGTGGAATATGTGTTGAAGGTGTAACAAAGGATCTAAAGAAGAAACTTCAGGAATTTAAAAGGATTCTATTTATACTTGAACGAGACAAAGAAGTGATGAGGCTGCTGAGGGAAAGATTGAGGTAAGTTGATTAAGAGTTTGTTTAATTCTACCTACCTATATACTCTATACGAATGGGGATTGTTAATGGCAGTTGACGATGGGATGTTATCTTATTGTCGATCGACGCCGACGCTAATTCCCCGGCATGGGGAAAGACATTTGGGTTAGCCATTGAATAGATGAATCAGATTTAAGGAGCATTTTGTGGGTTCCAGTTTCAGGTGATGATAAATGAAGATTTCAAGTAGGTAAGCCGATACCTAACCTAACAAAATTATGAGAAAGGCTAAGGAATTATAAAAGAATTTAAAGAAATACAGTAAATTCTTCTAAATGCGGACAATGAACCTATAAGTATTAATGTCATGGAAATCTTCAACATTCTTTTTGTGACAAGCTCACAAGGCATGTAACCTTGAAAAGACTCTTTCTTTGTTTCTACTTCAATTTGAGTATTTTTTTTTTTATCTTAAAGAAGGTTAGGACCGGTTGCTGGAAATATATTCTTTAAAAATATATAATTTTAAAGTGAGTCTTTTATTTTTCTTAAGTACCTTTTAAACAAAAAACCTAAAATTTTTAATTCAAAATTGATTCTAGTTAGGTATAGAAAAAAAAGATGCAATATACATTGGGGTGGTCCTTATAAATGTTATTGTCTAATTGGTAATGACGCACCCTCTAATTTTTTCTAAATAATTTAAAAAAAAATCCTGTAAAATTTTAGCGCATTTTATTAACGTTAACCCGGCCCCCAAGACGACTGAAGTTTTATATGGGAAATCCCATGTATTTTTTGTACATCCAACTTTAAAAATTCATAACTTTAGTAATCAAATCACCCCTATTATGATTGTCGTTTCAAGGCTCTAGAGGCGACAGTTGGCGTTTAAATAAACCCAAATCTTCGACATTCTGTCGAATCTCCACGCATCTCATCCTTATGACGAAATTCGTTTGAATTAAACATCAATTGACGCCTCCAGGGACGTGTCGTTTTACTGTCGTTTTAGTGAAACAACAAACGTAATAAGGGTGACTGATTGATAAAGAAAATGGAATTTTTGCACACTTGTAGTAGCTTTTGTCATGTTTAAGAAAATTTATTAAAAAAAAATGTACAACATTTATTAATATTAAAAATTAAATAAAAAAAGATATTTCTGTTTAAATGGCTATAAGTAGGGAAATAACTGTTGTTCATTTTTGTCTGATATATACAGTATGCAGCCCCTTTTTTCATGGATGAGCTTCTTGATGCACCGTTTTCAGCTTTGGAAGTGGTGAATGTGATTGAAAAGGCTAAAGCAGGAAAAGCTCCAGGAGATGACCGAAGTACGATCGAATTTGTGTCCGCATTAACCGAGGAATTCAACCGCAAACGTTCCGCAGGACTTCAAAAAAGCAATAGTATACCCACTGCATAAAAAGGGAGCTTTGAATAATCCAGAAAACTACCGGGGTATTTCATTTTTGAACACCTCGGTAAAGTTATTCAGTGCCCTGATATTCAATAGGTTGACGCGATGGGTCGACAATAAGGGAATACTTAATGAGTTTCAAGCGGGTCTTAGGAGAAACCGGTCAACCTCAGATCAATTATTTTCATTGATTAATATTGCGGAAAGTTACAAAAGAAGGAGCAAGAAGCTATATGCTTTTTTCGTAGATTTTCGCGCTGCTTTTGATTCCATTGCACGTGAGGCACTTTTTTATAAGTTGTATAAGATGGGAATCTCAAGTAAAATTGTAAATGTTTTGAAAACGATGTATGAAAACAATGCCTCGTATGTTTGGGATGGTGAATTCATTTCAGAAGATTTCGCAACGGAAATGGGTGTTAAACAAGGCTGCGTTTTGAGTTCATTACTCTTCATATTATTTATAAATGATATCGTGGAAGCTATTGGAGGAGGAATTGAGCTTGGACGAATATGGGTGCCATGTCTGTTATTTGCCGACGACATAGTTTTTCTAGCGGAGTCTGTTGATGGAATGCAGAGAATGATTAACCGACTCGAAAGCTATTGCGGTCTTTGGAATCTTTCAGTTAATTTGGAAAAATCGAAAATGATGATCTTCAGAAATGGTGGCGGCAGATATTCTCGGAATGAAAAGTGGAAATACAAAGGTCAAAATATTGAAATTGTACGGGAGTACAAATATCTAGGTCTGTTGATCACCCCAAACCTTAATATGAAAAAGCACTTTCAGTTGAAGTTAGCGGAGGCGGAAAGAGTAATTTCAGCCGTTTGGGGTCGCTGCATCGATAATAAAAACGTCGACCATAGTGCGAAGATTAAACTGTTTCGAGCAACTGCAGTCTCTATTTTGCTGTATGGTGCGCAAGTATGGGGATATTCCAAATTCGATGATGTGGAAAGGTTTCTAAGATACTTTCTTAAACGGATTTTTCGATTGCCTTCGAAGACACCTAATTACATGTTGCACCTATAGACGTCAGTTCCACCATTGTTTTTGGACGTTCTCAAATTACATTTTGATTATGTAATGAAAATCTTGAAGATGGAAGAGGGAAGACTACCTAAGCTGATCCTGAAAAGCATAATTTTATCAAAAGGGAATCTTGTCAGAAAGTGGGAGGAACTGGGAGCTGGATTCGGGGAAAATGTGCGCATTCATGCTGATATTAGCCCGGGTGACTTGAGGAGTTGTTTTCAGAATTTATTGGATGGAGTAAGTCACTCTATGTATAATGGTTATTTATTGGAAGCGCAATCTTCTCAGCACAGGATGATTTACAGTCAGTTAAACTTAAATCTTAATGAAAACACATACTTTCTAAACCGATTTCCATTAAGCATGATAACTTTAATACTAAAACTAAGAGGAGAAATAATTAAACTCAATTACATTCCACATCGGCCTGAATTGACAATTTTGTGCGACCTTTGTAATCGTAAGGAGAGAGAAGATGTATACCATCTCATTGGAAAATGTCCCATTCTAAGAGAATTCCGAGTAAGATACTTTGGAAAAACTTCTATGGATATAAACGAAGTCCTGTGCGATTTGAATGGTGAATTAGGCTGGGAAGTTTTATATAGATATGCAGTAACGGCGCTTAAATATAGATCACGAATAATTGAAGGCAACTTTTAAAGAAAAAAAAAAAAAAGAAAAAAAAAACAAAACAAAACATAAGCAAAATTATAAAATTTTAAAATTGTATTAAATAATATTAAGTTTAATTAAAAAGAAATGTCAATCTGGTAGACGGCCTGAGGCCAAACCATATTAATCTTAAGTTGAAACCATGTAATATTTTTTTTTTGTCAATCATTATTCATTAGACCAAAGATAAGATTTTTCGAATTTGGATTTACCAAAATACATGGGATTTCCCATATAAAACTTCAGACGTCTTGGGGGCTGGGTTTAATAGAATAAGCTAAAATTGTACATGATTTTTTTATTTATTTAGAAAAAATTAGGGGGGTGCTAAATTCAAAATAAGACAATGACCTTTATAAGGACCACCCTTATATACATACATGTCTTAATATATTTCATATTGTAGGAACAGTTTAATTTGATTTGCAAATTTTTTTGATAAAATTTATCAAACATTTTTCATGAGTAATAACATAAAGAAAAATATGTGTAACAATATTTTCTATATGATGAAAAATGTATATATGCATATTATAACTAGAACCAGCGCAGCATAACTATGAGACCAAAATATTTCTCTTAAACAAAACAAAAAAAAAAACAAACATACTTATATAGAAATGGAAATATAGCAATTGCATAACAACTTCGAGGTCGATGCTTAAAAATTTCGAATTGTTTTCAAATTTGAAAGGGCACAACATTTTATTTGGAAATTGTGTAATATTGATTCAGCTTTGTTCAACATTACATTAACAATGAGAGTGTGGAATATATTGTTTATTTATCATTTCATAGATCTATATGGTTTGGTGTGTTTGTTAGAAAAAATAATAAAAAAAAAAACAAAAGCATGTACAACACATTTTTGTTTAGGTTTGTCATCCATACCTAAGAAAAATAATTCCTATACTGATTTTGGGTGCTTGAAAACGCATTCTATTCCAAAGAAGCGTTTTCCTAGATATCCGCAAAACATGTTTATTTTAATTTAAAAGTACTCCAGAGTAGAGGTCACTTGTACTTTTTATTTGAATTTTATTTATTCACTCAACCAGCACAACTGTTTTTATTATGGAAATAAAATTATTTACTACTACTACTACTACTACTACTACTAGTACTACTACTACTACTACTACTACTACTACTACTACTACTACTATTCATTCACTTCACTTACAACAGAAGTAATTTCAATATTTAAATTTCTTCATCTTCTTATTATGTTTATTTTATAAACTGGCATAAATCATAGTGTTTTTATATAGTGCTAAAATCACAATAATTTTTGCAATGAAACAAGAATGTTAATTTATCGTTAATATTTCTCAAAGTGTAAATTCAACTTTAATTATTCAAAGGTGTTTTCTCGTGATAACACTTGCAGTTAGGCTGCATAGCTTTCGCTCCGTCATATTTAACATTGAAGGTTTTGAATGAACAAACACCACTTGTGTTGGCTTCCACCGAGTATATTACATTTTTGGCTCGAATTATTACGGAGAGGAGAAAGAGAAAGAACCCGAATGAATAAAATCTAACTTGTTTGTGGCTTGTAAAAATGCTAGTTGTCCAAATGCAAATGTAAATTAGAAAAACCTTCATTTGGATGGGCACGATCAGGTGGGGTTGGCTACGAAATCACGCAAACTAAAATATCGCACCTGAAATCTCGCAATACGAAATCTCGCAATTACAGAAACCCGCTCTTCATAATCTCGCAATTACAAAAACCCGCAAATTTAAATCTCGAAAACTAAAATCTCGCATTAAAAAACATAAAGGACTTGTATAAATTACGTTTTACTAGGATTTTCGTTTGTGTATCTTGTCAGTTGGTGTGTTTTCAGTTTATTTGTAATAAAAAGTACCTTGGGTGGCCGGCATATCGGGTTCAGGGATTTTATCTCCCTTTTAAGGTCTCTGATTTTTCATTTTCTGTTTGCAGGATTTTATTTTTCAGTTCGGAATTTTCCAAGTTCACGTGTTAATACGAGATTTTAGTTTGCGAGATTTTAGTTGAGATTTGTGAGATTTTTGGCTGTGAAATGTAAATGCGAGATTATTAAAAGCGAGATTTCGTTATTGCGAGTTTATGAAAAGCGGGTTTATGAGTTTGCGTGATTTCATATTTCGAGATTTATAAACAAATGCGAGATTTCGTTATTCGAGATTTTAGTTTTCGAGATATCGTAACGCTCCCGATCAGGTGACCTCGGTTGTGCAATGCGTAGTGCAACGGCCTCTGAGGTAGCTTGGTCTAGGTTCGAATCCAGTTGACGGCAAAAACAATTTATAAATTAAAATTGGAACTTTAGACTAAGCATCACTAAAAGGAATCTGATGATTGGTGTGGCAGCCATGAAATTGCAATAATTCCAGCCAAATGTAGTACTCGGTGGTAGCCAACACAAGTTGTTGTTGTTCATTCAAAACCTTCAACTTTAATTATTATTTTTGTTGCTAACATTGTGATAAACTACTTCTATTTTTTAAGTAATAAAGTTCCCCCTGAAGATTACAGCAACCCTTGTTGAAACGTTGGGAAAAGTTAATGCTAACATTTTTGTTTTAAGTGTTTCATTGCCAAAATTATTGTGACCAAAATAGCCGGTGGCAAAAATATTTTTCCACACAACACTATATTAATCAAATTATTGGTCAATAAATTAATTTCTTAATATCATAGTGGTATTATCTAGTCAAAATATTCTTATTGTTTAGGTACTTATTATAAGATATGTACGATCTTCCTCTTTCCAAGAAATATACAGTCATCGAGCTTAAAGTCATACAAATTAAAAATAATACAACAAGAAGTTTTTTTAAAGACGAAAAAAAAAAAAACTTTTTTTTATATTCTGATCCACTTTAATTTTATGCATTTTAATCTATAAAGGTTACCCCAAACAAACGTATGACATTTGGAAGAAAAACGATGCATTTTTTTGTATAAAAATTCATTCTCTTTGATTTGAGGAAAATTTAACTTATTTTCCTCAAAGTGTACCATTTTGTTTTATAGCCTTTTTTATAAAGAACACAATTGAGGCATAATTATTATGTGAACCTCGACCTTACATGAAATTAGGTTGGCTACGAAATCTCGCAAATTAAAATCTCGCAATCGAAATCTCGCAATACGAAATCTCGCAATTATAAAAATTTGCTTTTTATAATCTCGCATTTACAAAAACCTGCAAACTAAAATCTTGCATTAAAAACCATATAGGGCTTATTAGTTGCGTTATACTAGGTTTTTCATTTGTGTATGTTGTCAGTTGGCATGCTTCCAGTTTGTGTGCGATAAACAGTACATTGGGTGGCCCGCTTCGCGGGTTCAAGGATTTTAACTCCCTCTGTCCCGCTCACGTGACTCCGTCGCGTCGCTCCGCTTAGGGTATGCTCAGTCACCAGGCAGGCGCCTATGTTGTCAGTTGGTGTAATTTTTGTTTATTTGTAATAAACAGTACCTTGGGTGGCGGGCGTATCGGATTCAAGGATTTTATCTCCCCTTTCTGATCTGATTTCTGATTTTTCATTTTCCATTTGCAGGATTTTATTTTTCAGTGCGGAATTTTCCAACGTGATGGGGGTAAATGCGATATTTTAGTTGAAATTCGAGTTTTTGGCTGTGAAATGTAAATGCGAGATTTTTAAAAGCGAGCTTTTGTTATTGTGAGTTTATGAAAAGCGGTTTTATTAGTTTGCAAGATTTCGTATTTCGAGATGACTTACAACTTAGTTTGCAAGATTTCGTATTTCGAGATGACTTACAACAGAAAACAAAATATTAAACAGTTGCACCTTTCTGTAAGGCCAGCAATACCTTCTTTAATTTTATTTTTAAATAAAGTTGTCTTAGTGACTAGAGTTTGAAAACTAAATTTTCAAACTCAAAATTTTGAAATTCAAATGTTAACAAAATTTTAAAACTAATTTTTTGAAAATTAAAAAAAAAAAAATAAACTTCCTGTTTTAATTCAATTTTTTTAGAAAGTGGCCTTTCTGTCTTGAAAGGCGGGGAAGACCCACGTTGGAACATCAATTTAATCATTTCAATAAATTATTAATTCAAAAAATTCACTTATCTGTTTTTGAAGAATTTTTTCCCGATTTTTTTAGATGTTTTTGAATATCACATTTTTTTAGCTCGTACTAAATTAACTATTATATCATGAACATATTATTTTTTTTATTATTATGATTATTAAAAAGAATCTAAAACAACAAAAGTTTTCTTAAATAACAATGTTTATGTTATGATTTTTAATGCGAGATTTTAGTTTTCGAGATTTTTATTTGCGGGTTTTTCTAAAAGCGTGATTTTGTAATTGCGAGATTATGAAAAGTGGGTTTCTGTAATTGCGAGAATTCGTATTGCGAGATTTCGATTGCGAGATTTCGTAGCCAACCCGAGATCGCCCGGGCGAAACGTCAATTTGTATGGACTAAGAACCGTTCAAAGCTATTTTGAATCGATAGTTAATTTTATCATATTAACAACTCAGCTTCTTGTTCCTTCGCAGGCATTGAATAATAAATTAAATTTAGTGAATTGACATATGTAGCTGTGTTAACTTGGCCCCAAAAATTGTACGATTTTTTTTTTTTGTAAAAGATGACCAATTAAATCCACTTATTTTTAACCACCCCCAGTTTTGAAAAAATTGATTTTGAAAAATGGGGAGCCAATATAACGCTCCCCCTAAAAAATCGATTTTTTTCAATATTTAAAAATGCTTTCGAATTGTCTCTTTTGTACATTAAGTTTACCCTTTAAGTTGTTTGACCAACATGGTGGTCATTGTAGATGTAGATATTTATGTTTTTAAAATGGTCATCTTTCCAACTTTAAAAAATATTTTTTGAAAAGTTTAAGCGATTTTAAAGGATGGTCATCTTCGCAAATTGTGTTTTTAAAAAATTATTAATTTTTGATGAGTTTGAATAATTATAAAGGTTGTTAATTTTGACTATTGGCTACCATATTAGTCGTGTTCTACGACTTTCTGCCAAACCAGGAAGGCTAAAATGGTAAGTACTTTTAATATGGCCACCAAAACTTTGACCTGGAAAATCTTTGAGTCTTACCCGGATTAGCAGTATCAGGAGGACTCAAGTGGCGCTCACGCCATCGTCAGTGTAATGAACTTGCAAGAAAAACATTCAAAGAACAAATTATTGTTCACATTGCGTCGGAAAATAGAAAAAATCAATACCAAAACTTATATAAAACTGTCAGTACCTACTCCACTTGTCTTAAAAAGTTCTTGCAGGAATCTTCTTCATTGGAAAATTGGCAGTAGGTACATATCTACCGTTTGCAAGTGTTCATTATACAATCTGTTATCTGAATTATATTTTCAGAACCTTATATACATTAAAAAGCCTGTTCTGCGTCACAACTTATTATAAGCTTATTAAGTGTAAACAACCAATTGCTATTTTATTTGTTTCCCACGTTTAAATACCAAAGCATATAGATAAAAGTCACTGGCATTTATTTCCATAGAATTCATATTTATCGAATTTCTCTACCACTAAGTTCATTCAACAGAATGTTAAATATTTTTTAAGAAAAGAAAACTGCTCATAAATAAAAGAAAAAGTATTGATTACAACTTTATAAAATAGTATACAGTTTCTATACATAAATAATCCTCAAACAACCCCTAGAAGAATATAATAAAAAAGAGACAAACAGAACACCCTCTTAAAAAAAGTATTAAATTCCACTGCATTTTTCCTTTTCTTTATATTTCTCAAGCCAATGGACGACAATGGCAATAATAACATGCATGCAAAACCAACACTCATGTTGACCATGTTCTTATGAAAATTAATGTAGTTTCTATAAGGTTTTCCATACGAAGCGCACACATTTTCGTTTCAAATAAAAAAAAAAAAATAATAAAAATTTATAAAGTTCATATTAAAACTTTATTTATAAAAATGTTATATTAATTAATTATAAAGTACTTTCCCTTAAAGTGATCAATAGATACGAGAGAAAATCTTTTGTACTAATTTCATGTTTTTTTATGCAGTGTTTTTTTTTTTTTAAGCTTATGAGGCTTCACATATACAACTACAATTATGTACGTCTGTCACGAGCCAAAGCAAAATGTATATATTTTGTTTTGTTTATTTTTTTTATCTCGCTCACGATAAGGTGCGAATATTTGCCATAATTTTAAACAAAAATTAATCATATCATTTTTGAATTTTATCGCACCGAGCGAGGTTTTGCTGGAACTGAAAAGCTTCAGTAAAGTCTTGCGTCCGTGTCCGGTAAATGTGTTGTTTTTTTTAGACCAGTTATACGGTTGTTAAGATTTTGCTGATGATCGGTTTTTCGGGTAATGTAAGAAAAAAGTGGTTTGAAACAAAATTGTGCCTCCGAAAAACATTTATTTTATTTGTTGAATTTAATTTTAAAAAAAGGGAGAAGATAGAAAAATAAAACAGTGTTTGAAAGAAGAAAAAATATATCCTACACACGCGCAATGGTATACAAATATCTACAAATTATACAAAATTGTGTAACCTTTAAACGTCATGATTCTGTTTACATTCTCAAGTCATGCAATTTCAAGTCGCATGTGATCTTAAATTAATTTTATAAATGGCTCTTGGTTATGTTAGTGATTTAAAAATAAAAACAGAAAGCAACAACAAAGTGATTAAATTAGGTATCTGTTTGATGTGCTATTCATCATCAATGTCAAAACGCTAGTAATTAACTTAATCCACAATAAAGTTAACAAACATACGTGTTTTTTTTTTTTTTTTTTTTTTTGTCAAAAGTGTGTTTTAGCTGATGTGGTCTAATGGCTTTGAAGATTGAAAACTTTTTTTTTAATATTTCCAAAAATGCAATTTTTGTTTGAGTAACTTATTTTTACCAAGGTAGATTCAATTAACACTTAGGTTTTAATCAATATTTAAATTTGCAACACTAAAATAAGCATATGGCAGTGGCAAGTTGCATTTTCATCTTTAAGATTTTTAGCTCAGATTGAAGTTCTATCATGTTCTTATTTTTTTTATTTTTGTAAATGTATAGGTATCAAAGTTCAAGTTTAAATTATCTTTTACTGTGGTATCCGAATTTCGTCTGTTATGATTAGACTTGAAAAAAAAAATAGTAAAAAGAAAAAAAAAAATAAATTTGTTAACAAAATCTTTATGGTATAGTTTGTACCTAGATTTTTCCGGAAACAGCAACCCTAGCTTGTCTTGTTAAAATCGCTAGTTAACAAAAAAAACCGGAACCAATCATAAGGCTAGACGCGACGTTCTGATGGATTCTCATTAAAAAAAATATTTTCATAAAATAATCGAGTTTTAGTAAAAAAAAAAAAATTTTATATTTAAAAAGTTATGAAAAAAGTATTGAAAGTGTGCGAAAGTTCTAGATGAATACCGAATGTATTCGAAATTATTTGCCCTTTGGTATTTGAGACTTTGAGATTCAAGGTTCTAAGTTTTTAAGTTTTAGCACTCGGAATTTTTGGATTCAAGATTATATCGCGTTCCTAATACTGTAATGGCAGATTTGGACCTCCACTGGGCCTTGTATCTAATAGTCTCCTACTCAAAAGCGCATGCAGGGGGGGAAGAGTAGCTACCATTTGTGATCTATTTGCTGCAATTTTTTTGAGGAATTAAAAGCACTTTCATTAAAAATGTTCATAGGTATATTGAAAAAATTAATTTATTTTTTTTATTTTTAGAAAAATCGTTTATAGTCCAGTCAAATTAGCATAAAATTGGAGTATATGTGGACGTAACATATAGCATCTTAGACTTTTATGGAATTCGATCAGAAATAATATAAAAAACGAGAATATGAGGTAGGTTGCTCCCGCTCAAAAAGGTTTGCTATCTGCAGAGAAGATCAAAACGTGCAAGAAAGTGCATTATTCACTCCCTATTTTTTGTTATTTTCCTACAACATAACTTTGGAAATATGCCTCTACGGATAAAAACAACAAAACATAATTTGTTTGCTCTGAAATTCTCCATAAGATGACATTTATATCAAACTTTCTGCCGTTATATTTTTGTTGAAATACAGCGTTAAAGTCTTCTGGCTTTAAAAAAAAACAAAGTAGTTTTAAAGCGTGAAACTGACAGATAAAAAAATGGTCCAATTACCAATTCTTCTATAAATATGGATTCAAGTACTCTAGGGAATAACAATAGGAAAAATTGAAACCCGATTGAATTTGGTCTAAACGTCATGAGAGACAAGGTTAATTAAGTGTACCGCGAAATTTTTGCTTCAATGCAGTGATCAAAGTTAGAAAGTTAGCAAACATTTTGCGGTGCACTTAATTAACATTGTCTCTCATGCCGAACCTATCAGACCGATTTGAATCGGGTTTGAATAATTTTTTTTGTAATTCCCTAGAGTACTTGAGTCCATATTTATAATAGAAATTGGACCATTTTTTATCTGTCAGTTGAGCGCTTCAAAACTAATCTGTTTTTCTGATTTCAACGTTGTATAGCAACAAAAATATAACACCAGAAAGTTTTATACAAATGTCATGTTGTGGAAAATTTTATTACAAACAAATTTTGTCTCGATGGTTTTTTCCAAAGATGCATACTTCCAAAGTTATATAATAAAATAACAAAAAACAGGCAGTGAATAATGCACATTCATGCACGTTTTGATTTTTCCTGCAAATAGCACACCTTTTTGAGCGGGAGCAATCTCATATTCTCGTTGTTTATATTATTTCTGATCGAATACCACCAAAATCTAAGATACCAACTATATGTTACATCCATGCCAAAATCTAATTTGCCTGGACTATTAATCTTACATCAAATTCCTTGTAGTTAAAATAAAATAAAAATAATTACGACAAAATTCAGTTAAGTCGCTGAAAAATATTCGTAATACAAATATTTGTACACTGACACTAAAGTTGCAAGTTCTCACTAAAATTGAAATACAGAAGCTTTATGAAAGTGCACTTAGCTTTCATGTTAAAACAATGATCCAAATACTAGTTCACTTTCACACAAATGCCAATTTTTCAGTGCGCAGATTAAGTTAAATCAGAGTTTGCTAATCCCTCAGATAAATTGAACCTGAGTTAACTTAAAACCATGTTTTCGATGGAGGATTAATTTTAACTTTCAGTTGTCAAAAATCTATCGTCTGAATGACTAGTTGTTATTGCTTATGTTTTCGATTTTTTATGAAAGAAGCTTCAAAAAGTAGGCCCCCAATTTTTAAATTTAAAAAAAATCTGAATAAATATAAAATTCAACGAATCTGGTTTTTGTTTGAGCTTGCCTTCCGCCTTATAGAAATCCTCGCCATTGCTCCTACTCGACACGAAAAAAATGCCTTATTTATTTCCAGAAAACTGGACGTTTGCAAGCTACTTTAAATGTGCCTCTTTCGGAGGCAGATTAAAGGACATTGAAGCCTTTTGACCTGCAGTCTGCACTTACTGAACCCCTTTAGTCCATCATACAAACCAAAGTTCCCCAACAGCCAACATATTCATATTGCTATCCAAGTTTAACTAATGAATATTTGGATCGGGCCATTATCTCAAATCCCGAATAGCGAAACTGAAAATCTCCAAATTTAAAATCTCAAATGCTTAAGGCTAGAATCCCAAAATCTCGATTTAAAAAAAAAAACTCTAATGAAATAAATTCTCGGATATTGGTTATTATTTAGTATTTCTATAATTTGTTGGTACATTTTCAAGAAAGAAAATTAAGTAGCTCCTTTTCGTGGCCCCGACCAAAATGGTTCAACAAATTAAAAAAACTTATTTATTTTGAAGTCAATAACAGCGCGAGCAACGTTTCTAACTGAGCCACTTCTAAATTTTAAATATTTGTTTTTATGGTCCAAATGTTATTTTCGTCGCGTGTCTCCTCCTTGTTTCAGCGCGGAAAAATGGATTTTTTGTTTCTTTTTACATGCATAAATTTTAATTTGACTGAGTTCCAGGATTAAGAATATGTAGTTAAATACAACTTCCCTAAAAATCAAATTTATTTATTTGAAACAATTACATTACAATCTTTCAAACATGTGTCTTCATGTATTTGCATCATTTCCGTAGAAAAAATGTTAAATGCTTATAAATTCAAATTAACGGCCGTCAGTTTTTAGGATTTAGACTAAATGAAGAAACTAAATCATGCTTTCTTTGAAATATATTCAATTAAATGGGTGAGACATCAGTATCGTGTGTTATTTTAAAGTGAGTGGTTGTATTCGTCACGTGTTTCGTCAATTTCGTCATTTCCGTAGGTACATATAATTTTAGTAGGTGATAGTAAAAAAAAAATATTTTGTAACAGTCTTGTGAGGTTATGTTGCAGTTAGTTATACAAAATTTAAAAAAAAATATACTTTCTATTTTTCTTGTCTAAAAGCTCAAAAACATCGATTTTCGTCATTTCCGTCGCCTTAAGATGTGTTTTTTCTTAAACAAATCATGAATTTATTGCAAATCATTAAAATGTTGGTGCATGCATTAAAAACCCCTAAAAGGCAATTGCAGACCGTAAATCTGAGATTTGTGGGGAAGCAAAAACGTAACAAATTATTTATCTTTACTAGTTAAATGTCATTTCCGTACCACACAATCATTTCCGTAAACCGATTTAATTTAGATTTTAATAATTTACAATAAATTCCTGTTATACCGTAAATCTTTTAAATGCATCCCGAATCACACAGCCCTTGATACAAAAAATATTTTAAAAGGAAAAGTTTTATAGTGATACATTATCATTTACGTATCGAAGGCGTCGTTTCCGTATCAAGTCCAAATTCTCAAAAACGCCTAAAATCAAGTGCCGGCACTTTAAATCATTAATGTAGTCCATAATTTATAACAACACTTGAATCTACATAATTTTTTCTTAAATTTAGGTAGGGGACATTTTGGGTGCTAAAAAGGAGCTTTTAATAGAGAATAACCCATATACAATTTCAATACTTTTTTTAGAACTTTTTTAATATAACTTTTTTCACACAAGCCATGCATGGTTCGTACAAAACAGACACAAGGATTATTTCTTGAGAATACTGTTTTTAAAAATGGAAATATATAACAATAATCTTTTGTAGCGCAATTTCAATTTCATAATAGCCTTGTTTTTGGAATGAATGCATAGCAAATCACCAAACTTTTACACGCAAGACAAAAACAAAACTCTTTTTAATATTTTTTTGTTTATTATTGTTTGCGTGTAAAAAATTTGCTGAGTAGAATGGCAATTAAAAGAGTTTCTACAAATTAAATAAGCAAAAGTACTCCGGAAAAATACTTCTCGAACTTTTGAAGTGCTTAGTCTTAATTTTTAGTTTTAATTGAAAAACAATAATTTCGTGTTTAAGTAAAGCGCCGTTATTTTTTGGAATAACCAACTCTGCTTGCTTACACATGAGAACAACAGTTGTTCGGCTTGTTCATTTTTTACTTTTTCTATTTCAACATCTTTTCTTCTTTCTTTTTCTATACCTTTTCATCCTTAGGCTTATTTGTTTACTTTATTTACTTTATTAAGTGATGCCAAGTTGATAAAATAACAAATTACTTTTCACAACACACTATCCTTATTTTTTTAACTTTAACAATTTTTTTTTTTTTGTTGCTTCTACAAATATAATTTTTTTTATTTTTTATTTACATGTATAGATTCTTCAGATTTTGCTAATTTGATTTTGAATAATTGATTTATCAAAATATTAGATAATAGCATTATTAAATATTGTATTAACATTTAGACATGAATATGTACATTTAAATAAAAATCTTGTTCAAAGAAATTTTATTTAACAAAAAATATAGTTGCATATTTTGTATTTTACTATGATTTTAATTTTTAATTAAATATTTTATTAATATTTACATATAAATTCATAAAAATAAAAGTTTTGATCAAAGAATTTAATTTAAAGATAAACATTTTCCCCTTATTTATAAAGAAAAAATAGCTATTTTAGCTAACGTGTTTAGAAAACTACACAATGGAATCAGAATTTTCTGGACTCAAACTAAAACATTGTTTGCAGCGAGTTCATGAATGTAATGATATCTTACATCTATATGCTTCGATCTTTTATTAAAAACTGCGGTATTTATAAGATTTGTGTGTTGGACTGTCACGCTGGAGGTCTGGGTTCATTTCCCAGCCTTGTCCACCTTAAAACTAAAAAGTTTTTTTCAGGGCTACTGCCTCTTTTGAGGAACTGACAAATCCTCCAAGAGTATCACTTGTCATGAATAAGTGCTTTTCGTCTAGCCGTTCGGATTCGGCATAAAGTTGTAGGTCCCTTCCAATCCTGTCGACACACGCACACAGGAATGGTTGCGAGTTGCTAATCACTCGGCCCTGGTTCTTCATGAGCCGTTGCGCCACCCAATTTATTTTTTATTTACTAATGAGATTTAAAATTGTTTATTTTGTACACCAAATTTCGGAAAATCTATTTAAAATAAGAAACCAATCTTATCTTTTCGCAAGTTGTCACTTTTCCACGTTTGCCGCCCTGAACTCAAAACCTCTATTAATTTTAATTTTGTGTTAGAAAAATAGATTATCTTTCAAACTTTATTGATCCTCATTTGTTCTCTTTCTAAACCTTTGCAAAATAATTTTCAATGATTGATATAGACAATCATTTAACTTCGGCATAGAACGGACGAACAACAATATAAAAAAAAATTAAACGACATTAGATGCGTCACCTTCCTAAGGTTAGAAATACACTATAGCTCCGAGGCTAAACAACAAATTTATTCGGCTCGAAACAAAGTGAACACAATCTCAATCAATCACAATGTTACACTCGATACTTCCTCTGCAATGCCACACACATTTCCGCCGATAGCAATTCTGGCATAGCCACGATATCCAAAGTTAGTGCCCCATGAATTTCTCACGATGAAGTGTGGCGGCTCCACCACGTTGCCAGTTAAATCATAGCCAACAATTTGTACGGCATGGTTGGATGGACCATTGCAATTATTCCCCTTAATCACACCACCTACATAGTCTTTCCATGGCAGTGCATTTACAGAGGCTATCAGTGGCCCCTTGAAGGCCAGCAATGCCAACATCTCATGCTCTTGACCCACGAAGCTGGAACGAAATGTTTAACACAACATTAGCTCTGATATCGATTCCCCATCAAGGAAACTCTCTCTTCTTTGTTTTGACTTACCTGGAACATGTGTAATCTACGATGCGTACAGTTTGACTTGTGTTTGCTAAAAATCTGACATTCTGACACGCAATTTTGCGACCCAACACCTGGTACACCCGTTTCGGGAGGATTGTCATCTTTGTGTTCTTTAATGTGTGAAGTAAGTGGCACGTGTCACCACCTTCACAACCATAGTTGGAATTCCCACCACAATCAATCATCTGCTGGACACTTAGTTCAATTGCTGCCGATAAATTCCATTTGAGGGCATGCATGCTCTCTACGTTGGCGATGACACTCTGGGCATAGCACGAGCCACATCCTCTCTGGTTCCGGATTGGGGTAATGATTCCTTTTTGACGCCAATCGACAATCTGAGGCAGAGGAGCTGGTCCATTGTCAAACTTATTTAGTTTATATCGATAGAGAGATGCTAGAGGTATTTTGCTTTTCCAGCCGGAGGCGTTATATGACCTTTCCGCTACAAGATAACGCTGGCTAAATTCTCCAGTAGACAAATCGGAAAATTCATTAATTCCGAAAACACTTTTGTCCTGGCGGATGATGTTCTCTATCACTTCGAAGTTATTCTGTTTTAAGGGAAGTAGCTATGTTGGATTATTTCTGTTTTTTTAACTTATGGGGCTTAGGCTTACTCACTTTGAATATTTGATATCGCCTCTGGTATTCACTTGAATTGCCATGGTATGTCCTGTTGAAGTTTGCAGTAAAATTCACAAACTCCCTTTGGATGTGTGCGTCAGGAGCGGATATTCGTATTGGAATGACAAAGAACAATAACGCACCTAAAATAAAATAAAATTTAAAATCACTGCCTGATAGATTGTCTTCAAGTGGTGACATGGACATCTTAATGGAGATGAATATTGATGACTGATGGATGAATAAAAATGCAAAGACATGAACCATGAATGCCTCTTAAGCTATCAAGTTGGTTTACCATAATCTTGTATTCAAATTCAAATATTGATTAAGTTCTTATCTCATTTATCAGGATCCTCTATAACTATAACTTACCCAAGTACCTTACGTACACAAGATATTGATTTGAATTTTGAATTTAATTTCGGAATTGGGTGTTTGTTATAAGTTTAATTTAATTTTAGAAATGAACATATAAGTACATATTGACAAAATATTTGTGGTAGCACAGAAGATAAGTACCAGTGCCTGCAGCATATTAAATATCATCGTTCCAATTTGGTATTAAAATTATCTTACGACTACTTTTACCAGTAAGGCAATGGTCACTGTGCAATGCTTATGTGTTTTTCTATTGGCTTTTCGAAAAGTTTAAAACTTTTTTGTTATGAAAATTATTTTTTTTTCTTTTCAAACTGATTTCTTGTGGTTATTCTAAACCACAAGATTTTTGGAATTCATAATTCAAAACAATTGACACTCAAATTGTTTGCATGTAACTGCAATAGAACTGAAATTGTTTAAAATAAATAAATTACAAGAAATTTATTATTTTAATAGCTTTGAGAGTAAGAGCTCAAAAGCAAGTACCTTCGCTATCTGATTTGTTTGATAAATATGAATTTATGAAAAAAAAAAGCGATTTTCTTAAAAATTAATTTTTTATATGTAAAATTTTTCGCTCATTTTCAAAAATAAAATCTATAGTATGCCAACATTTAGTATTTAATAAAATACAATTTTACACAAAATACAAAAAAAAATTACACTAACCCGTTTTCAAGATACTGAATTTTCAAAAAAAAAAATCAATATTTTTTTAAAAATCCAAAAATTATATTTTTGAAAATTTGTATATGCAAAATTATTAATTGTAATAAAAATTGTTTATACAAATTTCGGTTGAAATCGGAAAAGCCGTCAACGAGAAATTTGCTCTTTTCGGTTGAAATCGGAAAAACCGTCAACGAGAAATTTGAAAACAAAAAAAAAAAAACGGTTCTATGACAAGTACCGTTAACCGTTATTGTTAAAATTTGTTTTCAAAATATTCACCATACCTTAAAAAGTAAACGCACATCTTTTTACCCAAATTCTTGGAGCCATTTCGGAGAAAAAGAATTTTTTTCTTAACGGTTTTTGCAACATTTGTATGGAAGGTACCGTTAATTTTACTTGCAAAAAAAAAAATTCGAGATAATAATTTTCCCTAACATTACGATGATAGACAACGCGAAAAAAGTGGGTCTCGCAATTCTGTCTGTCTGTCCGCCAGTCCGTCTGTCCGTCTGTCTGTTTGTCCGTCTGTCTGTCTGTACCTCGACCTGCAGCCTAAACGGCTGAAGCGATTTTCTTCAAACTTTGAACTTAAGGTTCTTATGGGATTCCCTAGAGGAGAAATTGAAATTTTTTTATCTCAAAAAATAACGGTACCTGCTATACAACCAATATACAAAAATTGATTTATTTCAAAAACGGCTCTAACGATTTTGAAAAAAAAATTACGAGCTACTATAATTACTAAAATAAATATTTTGGTAGAAAAAAAAAATTGTTTGTGACGGTTATTAACGGTACCTGTCATAGAACCGATTTCTTGGTTTTCAAGTTTCTCATTCACTACTAACACCGATTTCAACCAAAATTTTTACACAAAAGGTCGCTTACAATTTTAACAATTTTCGAAAAATTATTTTTGAATTTTTAAAAAAAATATTGAAATTTCTTTTTGAAAGTTCAATATCTTGAAAACGGGCTAATGATTTTTTTTTTTTTTTTTGAATTTTTGAACAACAACTTAAAGGCGCTACCGCCAATTGTTTGACTGGAGATATAGCTATTTCGTGCTTTGCCACTTTTGCACTCATCAGTCTCCTTTTTGTGGTGCTGAGCTTTAATCCAATTTTATTTGAAAAACTTTTAATGCACACCATAGGATTCGAACCCACGCATATCAGATTTGCTCAGTCTAAGTCAGATTTGCTCAGTCGTGTGCATTACGCACTCCACCGATTTAGACCACTGACGTCACAGGTCGAGATGTGTTATTTGTTTATCAAATGCATTTGGAGCATCAGCATTTTTATAAGCGCCTTTAAGTATGCTGTCTTGTTCCGCCTCCATTTTTCTCCATACTTAATTTCGATAGACTACAATTCGCAGTACGTATCAAAGGGGGAGAGGTTGGAAGATCGGTAACGAACCAGACTATTAAGTTATTATTGTTATTATTGTACTAGACATAGATTTTTTTTTTTAATTTTGTAAAAATTGTATTTAATTGAATACTAAAAGTTGGCATACCAAATTTTATTTTAAAAAATGTTCAAGATTTTGTGTATATAAAAAATTAATTAAAAAAAAAACGCTCTAACGATTTTTGAATTTTTTTTTCTATCTGTTTTAGCTATTAAAATAACAAATTTATAATAATTCAAAGTAATCATTTATATTTTAAATTGTTTATTTATATTTTAATGTTATGGAACCAATAAATATGTACATTGTCTATTTCAAGCTACGTTAAAGTTGTTAGCTACGAAGGCAAGTTTTGTGCGATTCAGTCGTGCCCATTTTTTTAGTTTTAGAACTTAACTATTTTCGAGAAAATCAAAAACCAAAAAACGGTTGTCTGGAGGTACCCAAAAAATTCAATTTATGAAAATAAAAATATTATCAAAAAGCATTTCCTTAGATAATTTATTTAAATATTTTTTAACAAAATCCTCTGACCCGTTTTTGAGAAAAATATTATTTACTTTTTGGCGAAAAAAAATTGTATGGCAGTTACCTTTATTTTTTGTCCTAAAAAATTTTAAAAAAAACCTCTGGACTAGTCAAAAATCACTATCTACTAAGTTTGAAGAAAATCCCTCCAGCCATTTAGGCTGTACGGGCGAGGACAGACAGAATTGCGAGACCCACTTTTTTCGCGTTCTCTATTATCGTATAGGGATAATTATTATCTCGAGTTCGATTTGATTTACGAATCCATAACCAGAACCTATATAACGCAAGTAAAAAAACTCAATGTCTCTCTGTGTCATAACGGCGTGGTTTTGGCCAATTGGCTTTTTTCCTTAGCATTTGAGTTTGATTTTGATTTCCCTACCCTCAAAAATCTAAAAATTAGTTATTAATGTCTATCAATAAAATTATTATCGATTTGACGTTTGGGCAGAAAAAGTAAAAATAAAATAAAATGTATAACAATTTTCATACAGTCCATTAAATATCTACCATCTTAACCATTCGACAAATACTATATAGAAAGTTATAGTCACAGTACACATATCTAAGGTATTATCATGCGCAGCTTGTCAAATTTCAAGATGGCTGCTTTCAGTGTAGGTTTTTGAGTCAAAATGGAAAATGACAATAGTGACAACTGAAAGGTAAACAAAAAAAAAAAACAAAATCGTGAAAATTGTAAAAAGTTAGTTTTGTGTTCTGTTTTTTAAAACAATTGCGCTACTTAATTTTAAGTTCAAAGTTCAAGCTTTAAAACGAGCCTGTTAACAATTAATTATGGATATTGTATCCATCGCAATTGTTGTTTTCATAAGGCCAAACGGAGTGATCCATTTTTTGGTCGGAAGTGTAGTAATAAATTTTATTAATTTTTTCTTTTTTTTTCAATTATATTTTTATTTTATCTAACATTATGTAGGTGCTTAGCACTGATAAATTGGCCCGGATACACTTTTTTAAATACTTTTTTTGTTTATTTAAGGAAAAATTAGTTAAACTAAACTTTTGCAGAATTGAAAAGAAATTTAAATTAATGAACACACACACACGAAACAGAATGACAGAACACAAAATCGCACTGAAATCAGCCATTTTTCTTCCATTATGACACATGCGCAGAACTGAACAAAAATGAACACGCTTATGATGTTACCTGTAATATATATACCTTGAGTTATAGTTACGTGCGAACCCATGTGACTAAATGCTAGGGGTATCGATCTCGATATTCAACGTGTAGCAGTGGCGGATGCAGGGCGGTGATTTATTGTTTTTACCTTAAGTCATTTTATGAGATAATTGCCCCTCCCATCTTAATGGGCGTATATAGACCCCTCTTCCGGTATGATTGTCCTATTATTTTGGCTCAACCTACACGCTCCAGTGCTTTGGTGCATTTATGTCAACCATTCTTTATTTTCCATTATACTGTTTGATAACACTACTTGTTATATTTTTTTTTTTTTTTTGTATCGCTTAATTTTGAAATGCTGTATTTTGGAAAACATTCGGTCTACAGAGATGGATGCTCCAATTGGGGCAAAGAAGGTTACTTTGACATCGTGGAACAATGTTTTTATTTAAAATTAATTGTTTAGGACTAAAATCAGCAATAACTGAAAAAAGCACGAAAAAGTCGCGGTTTTTTCGATTTTTGACAATGAAGCGGTTGACGCTCGAGGTCGAAAACTTAGGTTATTTACTAGGCCAATGTCCTGAACAACTCATCAAAAAATCAGAAATACTAGACTTGACGCATACGTGCCTTCCATACAAACGACAAGGTTACTGGACTTAATGTTCATTGAGCTGGGAAGATATGAAAGTTAGGAGCGTCGGCGTCGTCGTACAAAAGTACTTACATATAATTAAAATAATAGGATTTAGTATGTGCAACTCAACAATTCGTCGAAAATTGAGAAAAAACTGTTTTTTAGCAGAATTGAACAATGTTTGACCTATTTTTTGAGTGCTTCAAAATTACTTAGTTTTTCAGATTTTTTTTTTTTTGTAATTCATGGTTGACTAGCAACACAAATATAACATGCATGAATTTAAAACTAATGTGGTGTTATAGAACATTTTATAACAAACAAGTTTATTGTGGATGGTTTTTTCATTAGTTGCATATTTATTTCCAAAGTTATAAAGGTAAATGCTTTTTTTTTCACTACAGACTACTCTTACATGCCCCAACAACATATCAAAATGCAGAACTACATCGCCCATTGCGATTTTATTGTCGAATTTGACTGGGCTTCTATAGAAATTCTCAGTCTAGAATAAAGTTAAATTTCGTAGAAGTATAAATTCAATTCAGTGGTTCTTACCAACCATATCCTTATCTCTAAACTATATGTACCTATAATATCAATGCAATCGAGGCGCTAATTTTGTTTTGACGAGAAATTTATCAACAAACAAGTGTTTCTCAATAATCAAATAGGTAGATACTTAGTAATCAGATATCTTCTATCAATACAAGTTATCAAATGATTTGCTATCACATTTTTAAGATTATAAAACAGCTAAGAATGAATAACTGTAGAACCCCGAAAAAGGGAAATTCTATTATAATTTACCGGCAAAACATAGAAATTCAACTATCAGCATTAGTAGTAAAAGTTCAAAATGTTATCTTATTACTATTAATTCCGAACTTTTACCACCACGTATTTGGTAAGCTGGTCACCCAAAATACTGTTGTCCAAGCAAATTTTTTTGTTTGAATTCTAAGTCTTATAGGTAAATTCTAGAATTCCCACACGTTGGAGTTTAAGAGTGTCAAATAAATTTGTCTATATACACATATGTATATGTAACTTACAAAGACTTTCACAACAAAAACATTTGAAGTTTAATTCAAGTGTGACATGTTTCCTTACAGACGCAACAGTTGACATTAAAACAGTTTTTTGGGGTATTGAAATAAACAAACTCGTTACCTCATTACAATTTGTGTTTCTGTCAGTTTTCTGTAATCTCTATGTACATACGTGTGTATTAAGTGTTTATTGTGTTTTTTTCTGAAGCTGAAGGTCGTACATGTGTCAATTTCTAAGCAACTTATTAGGCGTGTTCAGGAAAGGGAGATATCGGAGGGCCTCACCAATCTCAGTTGCCGGAACAGGATTCCTCAGCAAAAATCTTAGTTTGCCTATCATAATACTGAAGAAAAAATTTCTTGGATCCACTTGCTTACATTTGGCGGAGCAAAATCTCCAATATCTCTGTTTCGTGAACGCGCCTATTGTAGAAAACGTAACAATTCCAAAGGTAACACTACTATTTTCATGATCAGTAAAATTTTTGGAAGGCCTGCATTTGTATTAGCAGAAAAAAATATTTTTGGTTTAAAAAACAGTAAATATTTTAAATGTTTGAGTGAAATTTATTAAATTTAAGTAAGGTAACACGTTAGAAAAACTAAGAAGTAAAATGGTTATAATTTCAAAGTTGTCATTTAATCTTTCGAATATTCCAAGTTTCATAAAATGAAAAATCAATTTAAATTGAGGACAAAAATTTATATAAGGTCCGATCCTTTTATTTGTGCACAGAAACCAACAATCTATCAAATTTTTGAGAGCAAGGATCAAAACTGTCCAAAAGTTCGGGAACGCAAATTCACACAAATTCTGTATTACCCAATGTGCCAGACAAGTAGGTACGGCAAGATGTTTGGATGTCATTCTTTTACTCTCAAAATGACATTTGGCTGCACTGTGATTTTCTGCCCGAAGAAATTTCTTGGGCAGAAAATCACAGGTAGGGGAAATTATTTACTCTCTCGTGAGCGTTGTCTTTTGTCAAAAACTGACAAATTTTTGAGTACGGGAACGACTTTTGACTTTAAATTACACGAATGCACAGGAAATAACAAATTTAAAGTAAAGGAACGGACCTTTTGATTTGGGGATAATTTATTCTTCACACAATGACGTATGTATGCAGTTGATGGTTTTTAAAAACTTACGATTTTTAAAAAACCATTGTCGGCTCTCAAATCTTGAAAACAAACACTGATATCGATGCCGGGATAAGGTTTTTCTTGCGATATAGATACTGTATGGATTCATTAAAAAAATAGAGTTCAAAGTTTTTTGATCAAACTAGCTATTACGATGATAAAGAAGGGGTAAAAAATGGGGCCTTATAATTTTGTCTAACTGTCTGTCCTCGCGCCTTGTATTAACGGCTTTAGATTTTCTAAGTACGAATGTATTTTTGGTAAGTATGCCCACACATTTTGTTTGGTATCAAAAATAACAGACCTGTCATACAATTTTGTTCAGCCATAAAGGCAAATCTTATTTTTCTTAAGAAGGGTTACTACGATTTAAAAAAAATAAATCAATTAATTATTGTAGTGAAATGCTTCTTTTTGGTAATTTTTCTTTTTCGCAAAAAGGATTATTTTGGGTACAATGGTTGAGCAAAGCAGTTCACTCAAATCTTAAAATTTGTATGGAGAGGCTTCTAAAAAGTTTAAATGGTATTGTAAGCCATTTTTATTAACTCAATATTTCAATAACGACTAAGTAAATATTTTTAAAGTCGGTAACAAAGTAATTTGTTTCGTCTTTTCTAGAATACTTTAAAAAGTCATGTTCCAAAAGGTACATAATATTAATAACCATTTTTCGAAACAAATTTTAACCAAACAGTAGCCGTTTTTGAAGTAATAAGTTGATGAACACTGGACAATTCTTTTGAAACCCGTCAACACAATGATTTTTGTTTTACACATTTTGAGCCAAGAATCTGAAATATTTTTCACAAAACTTTGAAAACCGTTTTTTTTTTTTTTGTAAAATTTTTGTTTAATCTTGATTTCACTCAACTACTATCTAAAAATTACACACAAATTTACAAATGCTAGCCTAACTATCTATTGCCCCTCTTAAAATCATTGCAAAAATTCGAGAAAATGAATTTCAAATATAGGAGTAGGGTCAAACTTTTTGAATCAATCAAAAAATTGAAATATTAAAAAAGATTTATTTTATGTGGCCATAGCCCATACTTAACAAATTGAAAAAAAAAGCACTTGACCGGAAGAAAATCACTCCTTATCATAAGCTAAATTTGTATCACATCTTATGATAACATTTGTATCACATCTTATGATAAAATTGGTACTTCTGGTACCTATTATTATAAATTATATTTTGTTATCTCCGTGCTTAAAATTCCGCTGTGTCGTAAACAATAGATATGATCGCAATTTTATTTTTCTAAAGCATTGACTCTTTCTACTATTGTTTTAAATTTTATAACATTAAATTCAACAAATAAATAAATACAGGAATATTAAAAACATTCAAAAATATCTAACCACAAGCCAAATAAGAAAAAATTAATTTTCTCTACGTTCACTTTTTCAGTGATAGATAAATAATTAACGAAACAAAAAAAAATTCTAAATGTTATGAATTAAATTCAATAAATAAAATGTCAGTATACAATTTTAATGACCTGACCTCTCTAAAGTGTAATAATATTGTCCTTGGTGCAACAGCTGTTATTGGAATAATTGGTGGTATTTACCTATTAACACAGAGCACCAGAACTGTTGCAAGGTAAGTAAACTATATTAGTTACATAATAATTCAAAACAAACAAAAAACTAAAACATTATTACAGCACAACTTGTTTTAATTTTTTTAAACACTCCCAAGTCCCGTTTTTCCATTATATAACTCATACAAGAGCTTCCGTGATTACGAGCATTCTTCACCATTTCTATACCTACATTTCATTTTAAGGTAATGCAACATAATCCGGTTAATGACTTGCCCCCAAAGCAAGCTATTCACGCATGCTCATAATATTTATTCGCTGCGCGAATACCAAACGTTGTTTTGATTCGAAAAAGGGTGGCGTAACTCAAAAAGTAAATTCAGACAATTAAAAAAAAACAAAACAAAATATAATTTAAGCTAAAAAGAAGTTAAAAATGCGGCAGTCACATTATAGAAGTTGTTGTTGGTAAATTGATTCGACGACGACGACAACGAGGGTTGGTTTCGGAATCACCTGTCATGCAATCGTAACTCCATTCAAGTATGGCAAAAAAAAGTAACTATAGAACCTCAATGGGAATAAGAGAAGAAGTACGACAACAAGAGCCTTAAACTATCTATCTGCCCGAATTTGTATGGTCTGGCCAGTCAGTCGGTGCGGTGTGTGGCACGGCTCGGTTACTTGCCGCACTGCTCTGATACGTCACACGAATTCCAAATAATGTGACTTCATTTGGCGGCAATAACCTGTCAACTGTGAAGACCAAAACACCACAGAACGGAAGTATGAACGAACATAGCTAGGTACAGATAAAAATTGTTACCATGTGTGTTGGGGAATGAATTTAATTTGAATGTAGTTTTGTGCAGTTTTTTTGTTTTTGTTTTTCTTTTTTTAATGGAGGAATAATATTTATTGTTTAGAATATTATTCAATGCAAGAAAATGTGCTTCATACAATTTGAAGGTGAGCGATTCTAAACTTACAACTTAATATTTCACTGTTTCAAAATATGACTGCAATACTAGCAATATGTTTATATCAGGGTGACCCAGATAACCCTGGATTACCTCATAGTAGACTTTATGACTGTCCTGAAAACTGATAAAAAAAGTTCTACCTCAACCACAAGAAAATATTGTGCATTTTTTTTTCAGTGCATTATTTTTTGCCTTACTTTACGTTTTTGAATAAATATCATTTTTTTTTTTTGTTTTATTATGAGAGCTTTATATGTTTTTTCTTAAATTACTTAACATCTTAAAAAAAAAATAGAAAATTTTAACAAAATAAAATCAAACAAGAAATTAAATTGTCAACCTTCATTTCCATTTCATTTAATGGTTTTTCGTAGCAATATTTAACATTATATAACAATTTAATAACTGATGGACTTCTAAGAGAAAACAATTATCTAGCTTTGATTTTCGATGCAAAATGTGAAAGAAAATAGGTTTTGAAAAAGTTATAAATCATTTCTGGTATAAAAAAATGCATGAATACTTAAATGGCCAACTTTTTTGAAAATATATGCGCGTTAAATGCGGATTTCAGAATTATATAACTTATTATTGTGTCTAGAGTTAATGGCAAGTTATGGGTAAAAATCAGCAATTAACCAAAAACAAAAGTTTTCAAAATTAGCATATTAAACGTGAAAATAATACCATGCGTTGAACATGGTCGAAATTTGATTGATTGCCTGTTTTGTATGATGTTGTCCTAATGATAAATCCAAGCTCTCAACTTCTAGGGCCAAATGCAGCATTACTAAAAATGTCAACAAAGTGCAAAAGACCGTTACATTTTCGAGGTTGTTTTGAGTTATATTAGTTTATTTGTTATTATTTCCTAACAAATAATTTTAACCAATTTTCAGTGGTCCTTGGCAGTAGTTTGCCACTTCGGTTTTCATGCATTTTTGTATACACAAGATGATTTTACCTTTTTCAAAAATTATTTTCTTTCACATTTTGCATCGAAAATCAAAGTTGAGCAATTTGTTTTTCTTAAAAGTTCAATAGTTATTATAATTTTTTTTCTTATTATGTTTTGGCACAAATAATGTCAAATATTGCTACTAAAAAAAAAACGGTGGAATTCATTCACTTGTTGTCGTGGTATTCAAAAACGTAGAGTAATGCCGGATAAAAAAATGGTAAGATAATGGCAGAAATAATTTTTTTATGACATTCATTTACACGAGTTCAAATAATGGCAGATTTAAAATACTGGCAACATGCCATAAAAGAATGAGCAAGTTCATTCTTATCTGGAATGGCATAATTTCAGAAAATGGCGTCAGTAAAGTGTTTACACAAAGTCATATTAATGGCAGCATTTTATGCCAAATTATCTCTGCCATTTTATTTTGGCAAAAATGTTGCTAGTATTTAGAGCGTTTACACGATGAAAAGAAAAATGGCTGTAATTTGACAGATATAATGACATTTTGCCATACGTGTAAATGCAGCATAAGGAGAAAAATAATGCACTGAACAAAAAATGCTTGTGGTTGAGATGGAACTTTTTTATCAGTTTTCAGGACGATCATAAAGTCTTCTATGAGGCATTCCAGAAGTATCCATTCTATACGGGGCACCCTGTAAACAAAGCGTCTATTCTCGTTTTCACTCTCTTTTTGACTTATAACGCTTTTGATGACTTTTGATTACATACTTTTTTTTAGACTGGCTCTAACTTTGCCAAACTGCAATCGATTTTTGATTTTATTTTACATGAGCAGTTAGCAATTTTTAACCACCATACTGCCTTTTTTTATGCGCATAACGGTTTTTCCTCAATTTATTGTCCTTGTTGTTGGCATTTTATTTTATTTTTTTTTTACTTTTATATAGGTCCGTTCCTTTACTTAAAATTTCTGTGATTTTCTGTGCATTTGTGTGATTTTCAGTCCAAAGCCGTTCCCGTACTCAATAATTTGACAGTTTTTTACAAAAAACAACGCTCACGAGAGAGTAAATAATTTCCCCTACCTGTGATTTTCAGGCCGAGAAATTTCTTCGGACTGAAAATCACAGCACAGCAAAATGTCAATTTGAGAGCAAAAGAATGGAAGCCAAACATCGTGCCTTACTTGCCCAGCACATTAGGTGATACGGAATTTGGTTGAATTTGCGTTCCAGTACTTTGGCACAGTTATGATATTTTTGAGAATATATCAACGTTGCTCTCCAAGATCTGACAGTTTGTGATTTTCTGTGCACAAAGTAAAGGATCGGACCTTATTTTTTTTCTTAAATTAAAATGACAAAATGTTAACAAAATAAAATCAAACAAGAAATTAATACATTGGACGGACTTTCTGTTTATTTTTCTTATAATTTCCTAACAAATTGTATTCAAACCTTGAAAAATATCACAAGAAAAAAATAATTTTTAAAATGTGCTTCATCACTGCACCTTGATGCCAACACTCATTTATTCCGTTTTTCTTTCTGACCAACCCTCATCGTCAATGATCAGGTGCGATTATTCTTTGAGCTCACCTTTGTATCCGTATCCGAAGTTGTTAGTCAGAATTGAATTTCCGCGGTAATCGGTTAAGAAGAAAAGAACATTTTCTAAATAAATATTCAAGGGTTCTTCTTCGAAGTGCAAATAAAATCCTTTTACCTGAGTTGATTTATCTATAAATATAAAATTTGACTTCTCTTGTAAATAGTGTGATTAATAACTATAGATACGTCTCTGTGATAGGTTTGTGCGTGTTTTTTTTTTTTATTTAAATGTTTTTGTGTATCAAGTGTTAAGTGATGAGTATTGAATTCTACGCTTTTCCCAGAAGGTAGGTCAGCAGCTCAGCAGTCAGAACATTTTACATATTATGTGTACTCGAGTTTCGAGTATTTATAAATTTATTATGTTTGTTTATGTTCTCAAAACCTTCTGTATTTTATCAGAAATGAATGTTGTATTACTTTTTGTTTACAAAACAATAAGAATTAGGACAACTTGTGTTGATGATATTTCAGAAAATTCAGATAAGCGATGATAATGGGAACAACAATTTATATACAATGATTATGTTGTTAACTCAAGCGCAAATACATATTAAGCACATAGCACATTATGTACCTTTATCGATGTAAATTCAATGTCATTACAAAACAAATAGGTAGGTATTTAGTTTGTTTGGTTCGCTTTTTTTGTTTTTTTTTTTTTTTTTTTTTTTGTAAAAAACCGTAAACAACTGTTACACCTTACACTAATGAAACTGCATTCAAACGAATGTTAATAGAAATGGATAGAGAAGCTGGTGTTCAGAAATTTGGAATTCAGTTGTCTGCCTTTAGCCCAGTCAACGAAGACTCAAAATTATAAAATAAATGCAAAATAGAGTGCTCTCTGGATTATTTTTTTATATGGTAGGGGTTACCCCCAGGTATAACATACCCAAAGTCCCCAGCCCAGGGCCGCGAGCCAAACTCAGGAGGGGGGTTAAAGGTACCCCTTTTTAGATTTTCGTGAATATTTCCACAACCTAGCATGTTAGCGAAAAAGTCTATACTACTTAATTAGAGAGAATTAAATTATCTATTAAAATATATATTCACATTTTTTCTTGGGTCAAAAATAAAGGCGATGCGGGCGGTAGAAAAGTCAACAAATCTGAAAAACCTGTTATTGTCTTAGATATTGAATGTTTTCTGACCAATTTACTTGTGAAAAACAAAAAACGTTAATACACATTCATTCACTGTTGTTTCATCATGTCGTAAAGCTAAGAAAGGAGTTATAATTTCCTTCTTTTTCTATATATCCGAAACTATACGAAAAAGTTGATGTATACTAAATTAGGCAAAATTTAAATAGCAAGAGTTGTTTTCATATGGCGCCAAAAAATAATAATGTTTTTTTTAAAGGAACACAATACAAAATTTATTTGCCATAGAGGGGGGTGCTTTCTGCCCCCCTTTAGAGAGAACGGGTCTTTTTTTAAATAATATTAGAAAACAACGGCAACACTTACAACAACAAAATTTACCTTTTTTGAAGGCCAGAACTCCGTTCTTTTAATTTATTTTCAAATAAAGTTATTGATGTCCATAGTTTTTGTAAAAATTACTTTAAAACTCAAAATTAAAAAAAAAAGTTGAAAACTTCGTTTTTGATTTTTTCATTTAAATTGTAAAATAAAATGCAGGCTTTTATTCTATACCCCTATTAATTCTTAATTGAAAACTGAAAACTAAATGGTTCTATGTCTCCTAGTTTTTGAGAAAATTGAAAGTTACGACGACAATTTGTTTGATTTTTTTTATAATTTTTGTTATTATTTTATTATTATTCTTTGTAGTATGTGATAGTAACGATTCTTTGAACTTGAGGTTAATGAATGAATAATTTCTTTGAATCTGCGAAGCAAGCCACCCAAGGTACTGTGATAGTGGTAGAGGGGACCCTATGGTATAACATAAACAAAGTCCCCAGCCCAGCCCAACTAACAATTTTTCCTCTATAAGGTTCATTTTTTGAATTTCTATAAGTTATTATTTCTACAAGGCTTGTATTTAGTTTGGACATCGAAGTTGCGAATTTTCTAAGCTATATTTTTTTAAAACAGCTTCCTACAAACCAGTTACAAGCAGAATCTTTAATTTTCTGCAAGCCTGAATATTTACAATTTAATTTTAGTTTTCGTAAGGCTTCCCAGAAATTAGTTTTGAGAGGCATGCGAAATAAAAGCAAAGAAAAAGCTTTCATTAGGAATCACAGCCGAGAGCTCTGGAAGGGCCTGCTAACAAAGGCCTGAAACAAGATATTATGTGTACAAAAGTCTAATGGAAGTATAATTGTTAGTGGAATTATGTCAATTTATTTTGTTTCTGTAAGTGCCTTGAGGAAAAGCCCGATGCAAGCATTATCTTGTATACTGTTCGCGGCATGTATGTTTCTACTGCCGAGAGAGGGTTACCACAGGTCAAATTATTTATGAAAATAAAAATAGGTAAATTTGTATCATTTTAAAAATTTAAATTAAACTGATTCATTGAGTATAGGTAAAGCTTTTAAATTTTTCAAAACAAAAACGGAACAAACATTTACTTTCTGTATTGAGATACATATGGAAAAAGAAAACAATTTAAATTCACTTGAAAAAAAAATATGTTTATTTTTTTTACATGGAACTATAATTATGTAATTTACATATATTTAGAATTGCAGTACAAATACAAATTATTTAATCATTTTTTTATAAGAAATGATTTAACAAAAACAGATAAACTTTATTCATATTCGTTGCTTGTGTTTTTTTTTTTAATTTCTATAAAAAATATAATTCCCCGGATCCCACCAATAAAAATGATTCCCTCAGAATTAAATTTGATCGCAGTGGTAACTCTGATTAAGCATGACATCCAATTTTGGTTCTATAACCCATCAAACACAAGCCCGATTCAAGCATAATAATTGTGTGAACTTTGTCAGACGCATGCGCGAGTAGCATTTATTTCGATGAATTTGCCTCAGCGAAGTGATGTCAGCCTAATTTGTTTCTATAAGACCTGTGAACAGGTGGTTATGCAAACATAATTTTAATCATCCTCTCAGTCGCATGCGCGGGAAGTAATAATTCCGATTATTTGGTCCTAGCGAACATGAAAGCATTAAAAGCTGGTACTTCGCATGGAAAGTAGTATTGATGTGAAAGTAAGCTACTGCTGGCTGAATTATTCACAAACGAGGTGTATAGTATAGTTTCTGTTTCATCGTTAACAAATATTGTCACGTTAAGAAATTCGAATATGTTCAAAAATTATCTTAGTGTGAAGCTTTCATTTCTCAGTAGTTTTTTAATTACATTTTAAACGTTTTTTAATATCTTTACTACAAAGTTACTTTCAGTTGAAAAAACATAATGATGTGCGTTATTGTTTATGTTTTTTTTTTTTTGGCAAATTAGTGTTTTTAAAAAAGATACAAATTAAAATTGTCAGTAAATGGTTTGTGTACAAAATGAAAAGTACATATTTTATGGAGCATAAATAGTTTTTACATTTTTTCTCAAATCAAAGACTTTCGTTCTTAAAAACAATCGATTTCAATGAAAATGGAACTTACATATATTTTAATTGTTGTCTCACAAAATGTATGTTTGTTTGACAACTTCCATGTTTTCTCTGATGCGCAATCATGAAAACATTAAAAATTAAAAAAAAAAATATTATTAAGTAAAAAAAAAACTCCGTTGCAAGCAAAAGACGAATGGTCACCTGTATTTTTTAAGTTAGTTCAATTCATCAGGAAGTCCCAAGGAAGTTTTTAGGAAGCTAATGTCGGTTTCAAGTGGTTCCAATTTGGCACTCGTTTCTCATATGCCAGGCTAGCTCAATACCTAAGGTGCCCAACTCTCAACCCAACCATCCTCGCTTCAAATCTCGCAAAATCCATCAAGTAAGTAATGTGTTTTTTTCAGATATAAATAATTATTGTGCATTAAGTTCCAGAAGAAAATCATTACTTGCATGAAAATAAAGGAGAAAATGTAGAAATAAAAATAAAGAATTTATTTTTATTTTGTTTGGCATTGGCATTCGAAAAGGCCTCGACAAGCCTTTTATAAGGGATCTAAGATGTGCCTATCGAAATACTTGAACAAAACTACACTACTACATTTGCAATGTTTGAGTGTAGTTTTGTTCTATAAGGCCTTAGCGAAATAAATTGAGTACTTCCAATAAACCTGTAAATGATTGCTTAAAGCCTTTCGAGCTTCTCAATGTGGGCCAAATGTGTTTCTCTAAGGCCTTATAGAGTCAAACTTGCTGAATAGAAAATAACTTCGATAGACCCTTACAGAAGTTAAATTGTTAGTTGGGAGAGCCACAAGCCTATGAAAGGAGAGGGGGGTAAAGGTCCCCTTTTGTAGTTTTTCTTCCATATTTCGGAAACTAAGCATAGCAGAGGCAAAGTCAATGGGACAAAATGAAAGAAAATTAAATTCCCTTCCAATAAAAGTTATGTTCATAGTTCTGGAAGCAATAGAGATGAGGGAGTAAAAAAATAAAAAAAAAACTTAAAAAAATGTATTTCCTGAGAAATTTAATGGAAGGGAATTTAATTTTCTTTCAGTTTGTCCCACTGACTTTGCCTCTGTTATGCTTAGTTTCCGAAATATGGAAGAAAAACTACAAAAGGGGACCTTTACCCCACTCTCCTTTCATAGGCTTGCGGCCCTGGGCTGGAGACTTTGTTTATGTTATACCTTAGGGTCCCCTCTATCTCTATCACAGTACCTTGGGTGGCTTGCTTCGCAGATTCAAAGAAATTATTCATTCATTAACCTCAAGTTCAAAGAATCGTTACTATCACATACTACAAAGAATTATAATAACAAAAATTATAAAAAAAATCAAACAAATTGTCGTCGTAACTTTCAATTTTCTCAAAAACTAGGAGACATAGAACCATTTAGTTTTCAGTTTTCAATTAAGAATTAATAGGGGTATAGAATAAAAGCCTGCATTTTATTTTACAATTTAAATGAAAAAGTCAAAAACGAAGTTTTCAACTTTTTTTTTTTAATTTTGAGTTTTAAAGTAATTTTTACAAAAACTATGGACATCAATAACTTTATTTGAAAATAAATTAAAAGAACGGAGTTCTGGCCTTCAAAAAAGGTAAATTTTGTTGTTGTAAGTGTTGCCGTTGTTTTCTAATATTATTTAAAAAAAAAGACCCGTTCTCTCTAAAGGGGGGCAGAAATAAATTTTGTATTGTGTTCCTTTAAAAAAAACATTATTATTTTTTGGCGCCATATGAAAACAACTCTTGCTATTTAAATTTTGCCTAATTTAGTATACATCAACTTTTTCGTATAGTTTCGGATATATAGAAAAAGAAGGAAATTATAACTCCTTTCTTAGCTTTACGACATGATGAAACAACAGTGAATGAATGTGTATTAACGTTTTTTGTTTTTCACAAGTAAATTGGTCAGAAAACATTCAATATCTAAGACAATAACAGGTTTTTCAGATTTGTTGACTTTTCTACCGCCCGCATCGCCTTTATTTTTGACCCAAGAAAAAATGTGAATATATATTTTAATAGATAATTTAATTCTCTCTAATTAAGTAGTATAGACTTTTTCGCTAACATGCTAGGTTGTGGAAATATTCACGAAAATCTAAAAAGGGGTGCCTTAAACCCCCCTCCTGAGTTTAGCTCGCGGCCCTGGGCTGGGGACTTTGGGTATGTCATACCTGGGGGTCACCCCTACCATATAAAAAAATAATCCAGAGAGCACTATTTTTTGCAAGCAAAATTCCTTCGTTGACTGTACTACTTCATTTATTTATGCATTCAATTTTTGGCAGGTGGCTGAGCATTAGGGTGGATCGTCTTCAAAATTGTATGGAAAAACACTGTTTGCAACTCCTAGTATATGCTTAATGGTTTTTTGAACTTTTCCTCATCATTTATTTTGAGTCGCCCTTGGGAAAAACAAAATCGGGAAGCCATCGAAAATTGGTCTTTTTCACAAAAAAATTATATACCTACCTATAAAGAATTAGTGACGCGAATAGTTGGCGCAAAATAAAAACGGTGGGTGGGGAGAACTTTTTAAAAAAATGCTCAAAAATGAAAATTAATCGTTTAAAAAATTATTTAAAAAGAACGGAAACACAGATCATGAAAAATGATACAATTTTTGAAAGCTAGAAGCCTGTTCTCTTATTGAGTTTTTAAATCAAGTTGTTTCGTTCAATAGTTTTCGAACAAAATATAAAATAAAATATAATATATATAATATATAATATAAAATATGAAATATAATAAAATTGACCCTCCTGCCTATACTGAAAGAGATAGACCCCTCCCCCCATGGTGAAAAATAATTGTTTTTGGTTCCTCTAAAAGAATCCGTTATTTTTTTGTCGCTAAATATTCCCACCCCAAATTCATAATTATCATTTTTTGCCAAAAACTATACATTTTCAATGGCTTCCTCGATTAAGGGCGACTTAAAATAAATGATGAGGATAAGTTTAGAAAACCATTTAGCTTATATTATGAGTTGCACACAGTGAGTTGGCAAAAAATGATGTAAGCGATTCACCCTACTGTGCATACCCTAAGCCGAGCGACGGAGTCACGTGAGCGGGACCCAAAAAGGGAGTTAAAATCCTTGAACCCGCGAGGCGGTCCAGCAATGTACTTTTAAGGCTCTCCCAAACCTACGCAAAACTTGTTTTGTACGACTGTAATTTATCTGTTCTTGTTGCTTCTTATATTAATTTTTTGAGGCAATTTTTCATTTTTTGTTTGGGGATATTTTTCTAAAGTTGGGGACCAATTTACACTGTGGAAAAAAAGCCCAAATTTTGGGGACATTTTTTTATTTTGGGGAAATTTTTCATTGGGGCCAAATTTCATGTAGCCTGTGAAATTGTTTGTTTACATATTTTATTGTGCAGAAGAAATTTTTGTACTAATGCGTTCTTCTAATTGCTATAACTGGCCCTAAAAGATAGAAACATAAAATAAGTCTCTAAGCCAAAATTTTGATGACCTTATTTTAAAAAATATAGTACTGCAAGTATTTCTTATTTTACTGGGAATTTAGCATGATTATTCCTTATCTTAAGAACCGTACAAGCTAAGAATTTGAAAAAGAGCTGCAATCAGCTTTGTGCCACACATTTTTAATAAAAATTATATGCTGTGTATACTGCAAATTCATTGTGAAGTTAGCACTAATGCATGGTCCTTTAATAAAAAAAAAAAAAAAATCAAAATTCATGTTGCATCATACTGCCTTTACAAATATGAGAATTTCGAGCAATTGCCATCTTGTTACCCACATCTGAGCCCTACAAATTATTCGGTGGAAAAAAACATTTGTGATTGAAGTAAGATTTGTAAGAAATTCTATCTTCAATTATTTAGTAGAGTTTTATATATACGAGCATGTATGAAAAGTTAATTGCGTTCGTGCTTTCATGTTTCGTCAAAAAATGTTGATAAAAAACTTCAGACTCAGATTCAGCACACAAAAATGTTCTTAATCACAGAATCGTATTTGGGAGTGCAAACATTATATGGCCTGATTTTTAATTTTCTATCCAATCAGAAGGCCGGAAATTATTAAACTCATAATTCATTTTATTTTTGTACTTGCTCTATAGCAGTGTTTCTCAAACTGTTGGTGGCGACCTCTAGGGGGTCGCCAAGAATTATACGGGGGTTACGGTTGCAAGCCGGTAATATTAAAAAACAAAGGTTTTAAAAAAATTTTAAGTGAGACGGTTAGGCCTTTTAATTTTTCAACAAATGTTCAAATCATGTTTGTATCTTGGAGACCTCTACAATTTAATATTTTTCAATTGAAGCCCTCGCCTTTTAAATAACTGACACAGAGTATTATTATGATTGTAAGGATCGCCAGAATATTTTATACTAACAAAGAGGTCTCGTACTCAAAAACTTTGAAATATTTCGAGGTTTTAATCAAGATGATGGAGAAGTCTAAAAAAGTGATTTTCGTCAAGACGTCCGTCAGTATGTTTGTCTGTGCGTCCTGATGTACATCGAGCTAGAACCTGAAGTTGGATGGAATTGCTTCAACGGACCGCACAGCGCACAGTTTTTGTGAAAAAGTGAGATCGGTTAAATTGACTGAAGTTTTGTTGGTTTTGTGTTACTGACCAAAAGTCTCCACTGAACTTGGACCATGGAAATGAAGCGTTTCTTAATTATAGCGGTTTGAAAAAGTTGTACTCGTGATAAATGCAAAATATAACGAGTAGGTTAGTGCAATAAAAACAGTGTACTTTTTGAACAATGTTTATAGATAAAAATAATGACTTCAGAAAGTTCATAACTAAGATTTTAACAGCATTTTAATGTGATTCGCTGGAGGATAAATTCGAGTTTTTGTTTTATTTCATCTGGAACGCGGGTATAGCTGCCATGAAACGATTTCTGTTTTTTTTTGTCAAGTTTTCTCAAAAACAACTCTTACAATTTTGATTAAATTTCGTACATATAATCCCTTGAACAGTTATAATAATACTGAATACATATGGCTTAAGTTTTTTACCAAAAATTCGAATAATGGAAATAAAATGATGTTTTTTTTTTGTTTTTTTTTTTTTTTGAAAAAAAAATCCTTTTTTCTATACTTGTTTAAGTGCATTCCCGCATATCTTGTCATTGGCTTGAATGATTTTATCATTATTTTGCAAATCGGCTCTTCTAAGTATGTTAAAAAAATGTATTTAAAATTGGCATACATTATAATTTATTTTACGAAAAAAAAAATAAAATAATTTTTTTTTATTTTTAACTTTTTTTTGCAAATTCGCTTGTATTAAATCAACATATTTTTTTAACTTCTATTTTGACATGTTATTTTTATTATTTACTCGTTAACGATATAAATAAAATATTATCGAACCATTTCTTCATATCTTCACCGTTAATGAGCTCTAGTTGTTAACTTCGAGAGCAAGTTCGTGCGACCGTGTCGTACATATATTTTGTGCTCACAATCGTATGAAAAATGCTTTTTTAAAAAAAAATAATTATTTTAATTTATTTAAAAAAGCAATTTATCATACGAATTTGGTTTTTTAATACAATTTAATAAAATAAATATTATAACGATAATTTACGATAGTTAAGGGTTCCAAGTATGTGTACACAAATTAGCGCCAGCTTAAATGTCTGAATTGGACCACAGCATTGAGGATACAAATTCGCACTTAATTAACATTTTCTCTCATGCCGAACCTATCAGACCGATTTGAATCGGGTTTCGATATTTCATTTTGTCATTCCATAGAGTACTTGAGTCCACATTTGTAATAGAATTGGACAATTTTGTATGTGTCAGTTCAAAACTACTCTGTTTCTTGCAGATTTTTTCTTACTTCAATGCTGTATCTATAACAACAAAAATATAACATTAGGAAGTTTTATATAAACTAGTATATCGCCCACTGGCCGAAATTCGACAAAAAAATCACTCAAAAACACATATTGTCACTTGAAAGACACTTTTCTCTAAAGTCAAACAATTAGTTTGAAAATTAAATCACACAGAATCTGGTCTATAAATTTAAATTAATTTTTTTAAATATGCACAGTGATCGGCAGTGCAAAAACAAAAAAGCCCCACAGTGTTTAAATGCTGGTCTCAGATATATTCTGCACATCTCCGCATCTATAGCTTTCCAACCATATAAAATTTATCGAAATCGGTTGGATACTTTTTGAGCAAATGGTACCACAAGATTTTTTTAAGGCTATTTATATCATCTTGTGGAAAATTTTATAGCAAAAAAAAATGACCGTGATGTTTTTTTCTTAAGATGAATATTTCCAAAGTATAGAAAAATAACAAAAATCAGCGAGTGAATAATGCACTTTCTTGCACGTTTTGATTTTTCTTGCATATATTTTTTTTTTTTTTTTTTTTATATTCCACGCGCGAATGTTTTTAACACAACACGAGCGATTAGGTAAGTAGGAGAGGATTTAGAAGGAGATACCGATGCACATTGGTTTTGAACGTTTGCACGTCGAAATGGGAGGGGAAAGTCGAGTCAGGTAAAGCATTCCACATTCGTGTGGTGCGACTGAAGAAAGAATCTCTGTACATTGCAGTACGTATGAAGTTGGGCTCGAGGGTGAACTGATGGGCATTCCTAGAAGCGCGAGTATTACGGTTGAATTTTTTAACGGGGGGAATGCAACTGCCTATTTCACTAGAACACTGATTATAATAATAGCGATAAAATAGAGAAAGACACGAAACATTCCGGCGGTGTTCAAGAGATGTGATTGTTTCCGTTATAGATCTTTCACCTACCATTTTTAAAGCTTTCTTTTGTATTCTGTCCAACAACAAACTCAAGTTTTTGGAGCTCCTTCCCAAACATGAGAATTGTAGGTACTCCAGTTTTAGACGAATAAAGGCTTTGTAGATCACAGCCAGATCAGAAGGGGAAAAAAACTTCTTGCATCAACGGAGAAAACCTAAACACTTAGCAGCGTTTTTGGCGACATCAAATATGTGATCATTCCACAAAAGGTGGTCTGTGACACACATACCGAGAACTGAGAGCTGTTCGGTTTCCTCGATGCAAGTGCCGTCCATGGATAGCGGCATTGGGGGTGGGTTTCGCTTTAACGACAGGAGACAGCATTGAGTATTAGAAGCATTGAATTCTACGCGGTTTTTGATTCCCCACTGGACAATGCTATCGAGATCAGAATTTAATGAGCTTATTATACGCTGCCGATCAAGTTCCACATTCGAAGGACATGGATGAGAATCTGTAAACGAATATGAGAAGCTGAGGGTACTATCGTCAGCAAAACAGTTTAAAGGATTAAAGGTTTCAGACAAAAGATCATTTATAAAAATAAGGAAGAGAGTCGGAGACAAAACTGAGCCCTGGGGCATACCAGCATTTATTATGTGGATTTCAGACTTGAACCCGTCCAATACGGCTTGTATTGAACCGCAAGGTAATTTCTAATCAAACGAATAAGAGATTCATCGACACCAAATGCGCGAATTTTCGATAAGAGAGCATGGTGCCGAACTCTATCAATGGCTTTTGAAATATCAAGTGCAATAATCTTACTTTCTCCAAACCGATGGAAAGATTTGTTCCACTGTTCGGTGAGATATACCATCAGATCACCAGTAGACCTATTGCTACGAAAGCCGTCCTGCCGGTCATTAAGAAGCTTTCGTTCCTCGAGATATTTCTTGAGCTGGAAATTAATCAGCGTTTCCATGACCTTGGAAAGAAGGGACGTAAGTACAATTGGTCGATAGTAAGAGGGTGAAGAAGATACGCCTTTTTTAGGGACAGGCTGGACAAATGCTGTTTTCCATCCACTCGGATAGAGACCAGTAGAGTAGGACAGATGGAAAAGCTTACGCAGTGGTTTTGCCAGCGTTGAAGAACACCTCTTCAGTACAATGGGAGGGATACTATCCGGGCCAGCGGATTTGTGTACATCGAGATCCATTAGAACTCTAGGAACTGCACGAGTGCGAAAGAAGATTTGTCCCATAAAATCATTTACGCTCTCAAGTACAGAAGGAGTCATAACACTTTCTGGCAGCGTCGAATTAACAGCAAACTGTGCTGCAAGCAAATTGGCTTTATCTTGCGAGCTGACAAAAGGAGTATCATTGAAGACGAGCTTTGGAACCGAGGACGAGGTGGTATTTCGTATGTTTTTTACAAATGACCAAAAATTTGTACTACCTTTGGGACATTGGTTCGTCGAGTATGAACGTTACATGTCTTTCTAGCTTGTTGAAACTTTTTCCGGTTTTCCTCAGTAGGGTTGGCTTTATAACATCGGAAGCTTATTTCTCTAACCCTAATAACCCCTTTACAGCTCGAATCAAACCATGAGTTTTCTTTGGTTTTGATAGATTTCACCCTATTCGGGATAAAATTTCTCATTCCACAAAGAATCAAGTTTGTAATCATATCTGCACTGGCGTCAACATCACTATCGAGGAAGCATAGTGACCAGTTAAAGCTCTTGAGGAAATTATTGAGACCGTCCCAGTTGGCTTTCTCGTATTGCCAAACGGTTCTCTTTGGGATTTTTTCTTTAACTGTGATTTGGTGGCACGAGAAATTCGCAGATATGACACAATGTTCTGATGAGCCTAGAGGAGATAATACACTAATAGTGTATTTATTTGGGTCAGAGGTAAGGAACAAGTCTAGAGTGTTGGCGATTTGACCTGCAACGTCAGGAATCCGAGTAGGCTCGTCAACAAGCTGAGTCAGGTGGTTTAACTCAGCAAAAATCTCGACATACCTTCCTTCGGGTGTTGTCTGACCAGAATAGCGTAGCCACGAAGAATTGTGTACATTGAAATCGCTCGTAACAACGAATTCACTGTGCGGATAATGGGAAACAATTCTCAGGATTGAATCGGACAGCGCATCGAATTCGTTAGAAGTTGAATTACTATCCAAACTTGGGCTACGATAAATGAAACATGTGTGTGATGTGCTTATTGATGGTGAATTTTAACCACATGAATGGCACAGTGCAAACATTTAAATGGCGTCAAATTTATCGTGATTTTAGTTTAAGTCACACACAGACTAAGATTATAAAAATAAGAAACTAAAGTAGTTGTCTAAAGGGCGAATATTTCAATAGCCAGTTAAACCTCAGATAGTACTTTTTCTTCGAAAAAAACAAAAATGTATTCTTGTTGCTAAAGTATTTATTCCCATGATAGTTTAACTGATGATTGAAAAATCAGCTCTAAGATAAAAAAAATATTTGAATTTTAATGGTTTAATTCAACTGATCGATTTCTTTAGTGGCATACTTACAGGCGATCTGAGTTACTAATCTAACTCTTCAGACGTTAAAAAGCTTTCTTAAACCTATAAGTGAATAAGCTTTTTTTCAGTTTTAATGAATCGAAAAAAAACTTATTAAATCTATATCGAGGGTATACAATAAATTATTATTATCTAATTCAAAGCTATACACGGTTTAGTAATACGCGAACCTAATGCAACTTTGTTAATCTACTCTGCCTTCGTCTGGTTCAACTTGTTATTTCTTCCGTGACGCCCCTTATATGGAAAACTTACTTTCTAGGTTTATACCAACCTATAACTATGTATATGTTTTTAATATCTTATCTAGAGGTATCACGCAACTGCGGAACTGCATCGCAATAATTTGATAAGTTAAGTGTACTTTATGCGATAAACACTTTCGCTTAGAGCGCCAGAGAGCTGTTCATTACTCGTAGATACATATATAGTGATGGGATAGTTATAACAACTATTTTGTATACCTTGTTTAAAACTGGATTTCATTAAAACGGCTGTTAAGTTTTTGTTGTTGTTTAATAAAATTAAATCTTTTTGTTTATAATAAGATATTTATCATAGGAAATTGTATCTTTGATTGATAGCAGTATAAAATAATGTATTTTTTGATTATAACTCATAAATCATAATGATGGAGTTTTTATTTAGATATGTATACAATTTTAAATTTGAAAATTGATAGATCACATTATGTAGAGGTAACTTCAAAAGAATACAAAATCTGCTATGACTAAGAATTATTATTTATTTAATATGACAAACGTAAAACGTGATTAAGAGCCGGGATATTTTGTAGTGCGTGTACATAAGTAGGTGTATATAAGGTGATTCCAAACAGACCAAAAAGTGATTTTCGTCAAGGTCGGTTTTTTTTTCTGAGTGTCCTGATTGACATACATACATACATCGAGCTAGAGCCTAAACGAATAAGCGAATTTTAATCAAATTTAGTGCAAAATATTTTTAAGTCATTTTATAGACGACAAATTCAATTTTTTGTTCTAGCTCATCTATAAAGGATAGCTGCCATACTACCATTTGAGTTTAACCAAGTTTTTTTTCAAAAACGGCTTTAACGATTTTATTGAACTGCCTATATATGTTAGGTTTATTTTTTGCGTCAATATAAATAAATATAAATCGGGTGGCACAACGGCTCATGAAGAACCAGGGCCTAGTGACTAACAACTCGCTACCATTCCTGTGTGCGCCTTTCGACAGGAATAGAAGGGACCTACAATTTAATGCCGAATCCGAACGGCTAGACGAGAAGCACTTATTCGTGACAAGTGATACTCTTGGAGGATTTGTCAATTCCTCGCAAGAGGCAGTAGCCCTGAAAAAAAACTTTTTAGTTTTTAGGTGGACGAGGCTGGGAAGCGATCCCAGACCTGCAGCGTGACAGTCGAACGCACTTACCATTACTCTACGGGCTTCTACTTTTTGCATCAATTGTATTACCTGCGCTCCAGGTTTTTGTTATAAAAATAAACGTTCTCGTCCATAAGATCCACGTGTCTCAGCCATCTCAGTCCAGGGCCAGGTCGAGGTCATTTTAAAGCCCGTAAAGCTCGTCGGTGATGCTATAAATCTGCCGTATTTTCTGTTTTTACAAATAAGATTTCCCTCTAGTGGGCTTATATAATAACAAAAAACAAACCCTGACTTATCTCCCTTATTTAGCAAAAAAAAAAAAAAAGTCACAAAAATAGGAATTAGTGTACTGTTTTTATTTAATTGATTTTTAAATACATTTTTGCAAATTCAAAGTGTCTGATTTTTATTTATTTTTATTTTTGAATTCAATATTTTTTTCAGTGGTACACTGGGGCGTATACGCACTTTTCATATTTTAATACATTTTCATCGATTTGAGGCGGATGATTTTTATTTTGATATATTAGTTATGAAATGGAACATTGTTAATTTTAAGACGTATACCTCTATTCAAAATTAAAACAAAAAAACGGGTTGGCGTCGAAATTCTGCCGAGGTCTAAATTCTGCCGAGGTCAAAATTCTGCTTTCAAAATGCTGCTTTTCAAAATTCTGCTTTCAAAATTCTGCTTAAAAATATTTTGCTTTTCAAAATTCTGCTTTTTAACATTCTGTTTTAGAAAATCTGCGAATAATAAATAAAAGTTTCAAAAAAGTAAAAAAGCGCGCGCTTCTTTACATTTTTGAAACTTTTATTTATTATTAGCAGAATTTTGTAAAACTAAATTTGAGAGAGTAGTATGTACCTAGTTTTCCCTTTAAAAGTATGTGAATGCTCCCGTTTTTTCTAAACTACAAACTGAAAGTAATAAAAGTGGAAGTGAAAGTGTGCTTAAAATTATGTATGGCAGTTCAAAAGCAAGGAAAGAGACATTTCTAAAAACACAGAACAATGTTGAAGCATGGCATCGTCGACTTAAGGTGATAGTCGGTCGCAGTCTTGCAGGCCTATACATATTCGTAAATGATCTCAAAAAGGAACTTTTCAGTGCCAAAGTTGAAGCTGAAAGGTTCAAAAATGGAGAGAGAATACAACGGAAAAAAGCAATTATTATAAAGAACAAAAAACACAAAGAATTTAAAAAAAAAGAACAGACTTAAGCCACACTGGTTTCCTTAAGCGAATAGCAAATAATATAGTTCTTTGTGGTTTTGCTTAGATGTTGTTTTTGTATTACTATATTACTTTTTGTTGTAATTTTTTACATCGTTACATCGTTAATAAATCCGTCTTCAAAAAAAAAAAAAAATCAGAATAAGCTGAAGTATTTTGAAAAGCAGAATTTTGACCCGCTCCCAAAAAAAAACACGTGCTGGCTATGTTGGAATAAAGGCAATTTTCTCAATAGAAAACAAAAACCTATCTTAGTTGCAAGCATTTTTTCGCAAAAACCTAAATTGTAGCTTTCATACCATCACCTTACAAACATTGAATCTAAACTAAGAAATGAACAAAAATATGTAGATTTCAAAAAAAAAAAAAATACTTTTTATTAGTTATTTTTTACTTCGAAATTCTCAAAAAAAAAAAAAAAACTGCATACCAAAACGTATCCTCTTTTAAACCCCGTCTTTGCAAGCAATTTTTGTTCATAAATTTGTTTTAGAAACAATTCCAGATCTTGTAAAGAGGTAAAACAGGCAGCTGGCACGCTGGCGTAAGCTCGACTTAGCTCGCCGTAAATGGTCGGGGATCTTGCTGCTATTCTTTGACAAAACAAATAAAAAAAATCGTGCCATACAAAAAAAATTCTATATCGAAAACCGAACAAAAAGGAAATGAAATAATTGAAATCACAATGCAAGAACAACACAAAGAAAAACTAAATAAATTTGAATTTTAACAAAAAAATCATCGATAAAAAAAAATGTTTTTGTTTGACCCATCAGAAGAACTCTACAACAAACTCTTATCCGTCAGAATATCCCTCAATCTATACCTTAACCTTCCACATTAAAAAATGCATAGATATTGTTGCCTTTATTTGTGGGAATCCCTCCTCATTATGGTATTATCATCATAATACCCACCTTTCTCTATTTACACTACATATCTCACCTTTTTAAAAATAGTTTAGTCCATCATCCTCTTTGACAAATCTTCAAGTTAAATAAAATGCCAGTTTGCGATCAACAAATTGGTATTTTAATTTCATAGCATTGGATTATAAACAAAATTACTTAATTTGATTATTTAAGAAAATTTAATAAAATATGACAAGAAACAAGAAACCAAAATTACGTACTATGAATATTAACACAATTATTATAAGACTAGGCTAAATCTTCCTCAAAGCTATGCTGCGCATCCTAACCCCCAGGAGTACATATCTTATGTAATTCATAAACCATAAAATGAAATCTATACTTATACGATTAAAATAGTATGTAATTTGTTGAAAATATTAAAAGAACTGAAATTTGTTAAAATTAAACAAAGAACAAAATGAAATTAAGTTAATTTAACACAAATAAAAATGCAAGGGAATGGATTAATCAAGATGAAATGATGAATGAAATTGAGACAAACTAAAAATTTTAAACAAAATAATCATTTTAAAATTATTTAAGACGTCTATATATGTAAACAAAATTAACAACTGCCAAGTCAGCTTCTGATGTACTTAATGTTATATTTTAGGTTTATGCTCTCTTCAATTTTTTCGTTTTAAAATTTATTTTTGTTTTCGAATTTTAAAAGAAACTTCTAGAACCGCTTTTCTGGTCGGAGTTTTTCCTATCCCCCACAAACGTATAATGATGAACACAAATACCTTGTATTAATCTTGATTAATTTTAATTTGTTCAATTCTGGTGAACGATCCAATTCTTGATTGTTATCCTCTTCCAAATCTCGTTTTTCTGATTCTTGAGAATTTTTCGTCCAGCGTTTCTGATGCCGTCACTATCCCCAAGAATGTTCGAGATGGTCTTGAAAATACTAATTCGTTTTGTCAATCAAACAATAGCTAATCAAGACTAAAAGAAATGGATTTAATCTTTGGCAGTCTATCCAGCATCGACTGAGTTTCCTTACCTCAGAATCTTTTATTTTTTTATTTAAATTTTGGCAGCCTAATAAGTTTTCTTCTTAAATAGAAATTTTAACCACCACAACTATTGAATAATATTGTCGGGAACCAAAATAACTTTAATAATTTTAAATATTTAAATGTTTCTTACTTAGACTCCGCACTGAAACTCAGAATATGAGAAAATGAAAAAACAACAAAATAGTGCTACTGCCATCAAAATCAATACAGTACAGTATTTATTTTGTACAGTGCGGTGAAGTTTCTTATACTTCAAATAAATAATATGATTTTGGAATGGTAATTGAAAACACGCTGAAAACTAGCTCTTATATGAGATATTTATATGATATGATATATTTACTATAAAGCTGCTGCTACAATCTGGCTATAATCTTTAAGGCCTTTATTCATCCAAAACTCCAGTACAATTCTCACATTTGGGAACGTTGAGCACCCACTTAAGTCTATTGGATAGAATTCAAAGAACAGCTATGAAAATAATAGGCATAAAAGAAATATCACTCAAGCATTCGCATCTCTTGCAACCACCGCCGCGCCGCAATGTTTCTTGTCTTTCATTATCTTAGCGCTATTTTTACAAACAGTGTTCTAGCGAAATAGCTAGTTGCATTCCTCCCCTACTTCTAGGAATGCACAGCACAAAATTTTTACCCTCGAGAATAATTACGGACGTACTATCAAGTATAGAGATTCTTTTTTTAGCCACACTACCCGAATGTGGAATGCTTTACACGGCTCAATTTTTACCTTTCATTTCGATATTCAAAGGTTCAAAATCGATGTGCATCGGTATCTCCACTTAAATCCTTCTCATTTTTCCTAACGATCCCGATGTGTTTAACTAAACATTTTAGGGCTATCAAAAACCCCTTAAATGCGCATACAATATAAAAATAAAACGTTTTTACTCATTAGGTGAACAAATATTTTTATAAAATATTGTGTATTTGAAAAAATATCACCACCAAGCAAACAGAGACAATTTGGTGTTTTTTTTTTTTTTTTTGTATTGAGATAGTCCCAAATCAATTTAGCCTATTAAATTCCAGGTTCATGCTCCCAAATTACGCACTCTGGTAATTACTCAATTATTTTTGTCATTATTTCCTTACCCGCTCTGTAGCAATAAATTTCGAGTAATATTTGTTCCCAATTTCTTAATATGGGGAACATATTCAAACGAAACGAAATCAATGTCACAATAAAACGACATTGCGTAACTGCTGAATTTAACATCATATTATATGCTCGTGGGTGGGTTTGTATAAAAATTCGATTTAATTTAAGGCAATTTTATTTTTTATAAGTCAAGTATTTTATAGACTAAAATAATATAAATAGAAAAATAAGATTTAGTTTAATAATGTGACTTGAATAATTTTGTCACGATTCAATTTATGGGCGCAACGTGTAGCTTGAAATAAATCTATGTATGATGAACGAATTAATCTTTTACTTGTATAAGACTCGATTTCTATAGAACTTGAGAAGTGTCATCTGATAAACAATTTATTTTGGGTGAATTTTAGTGAGAAAAATTATTCGCGGCAGCGATGACGTTATGATTTCAATTGCATCATATTTCAAGGACAATTTTTGCAATAAATAACTTATAAAAAATAAAGCACAAACATTTCTGTCGGCTCCAAAAATACTTGTAGTGTGTTTTTTTATAGGGTTTAAGCTGTAATACAGCAGCACCCACAACCAACAGTGTTTCTAGTGACAGTAAATTTGAAAGCTGGCAAAATGATTTGTGCTTGGCATTTAAACACTATGCAAGCATAGTCTAGGAAAGATAGAAAATTTTATATGGGCAAGTGGGAACAAATTAATTCATGAAATTTTATTGCTGGTATCGACGCAGAATTTTATCCTCAACAGCATATCCAAAGTCCCCCAAAATCCCCGCATTGGTTTTTTGTATCGACGCATTTAAAAAGGTGGAGAGTTGGAGAAGGCGGAAGTTTATCAAGCTGAAACAATTTGTTATAATACAATCTAATCATATGACATATGTTTTCAGGGTGCTTTTCAATGTTGATTCTAAAGAGACCACAACTGAAAAGATACATGTATCCCGTAGAAAGTTAAAGGCCTAACCGGATTGCAGGGAGATTGCGAGTCTCGGTGTTAAAGTAGCGGTTTTTTCGAGTTTTTTGACTCACGCCGTAGATTAAACAGACTTTACAAGTTGAGAGCTGTGTTAGTTGAAATTATATAGTGCAGAAAATGGCTAAAACAAGTTATAGCAACGCGATTCGATACAAGGTAATAGAAAAGTTCCAAGCCGGTACAAAACAAAATTAAATATCTGAAATATTGCAAATTCCAACGTCAACGGTTTGTGACATTATTACAAAATTTAGAAGCGGGAAATCAGTAGAAGCAGATCATTTTGGTGAATGCCCTCGCAAAACAACTGTTCAAACTGATAGGCGCATAAAGAATTTTGTGCTTAAAGACCCTTTTGCAACTTCAAAGATAATTTGTGATGAACTAAATCTACCTATAGGGCCAAGTACGGTAAGAAAGCGTTTAAGAGATTTCGGTCTTTTTGCATTTCGACCAGCGAAGAAACCTCTTCTTACTGCTAAACATCATAGAAAAAGGTAAGCCATGAAAGGTGTTTGGAAAAGACTTTAATTTCCTAATCAAAATTTTTAACTCAGGGTTGAATTTGCAAAAAATCATCTTAACTGGTCTTTAAGCAAATGGAGGAGCGTGCTTTTCAGTGATGAAAGCAAATTCAACTTGTTTTACTCCGATGGTGCAAGGACAGTAAGGCGCTCAAAAGGTTAAAAGTTAAGCACGGTGGAGCCTCGGTGATGGTTTGGGGCTGTTTTTCAGGCGTAGGCTGCGGTCCAATACACCAAATCACAGGAATTATGGACCGTTTTCAATATAAGGACATTTTGGAGTCAGTAATGCTTCCATATGCAGAGGAAAAAATGCCTTTGCGTTGGGTTTTTCAGCAAACATTCTTCAAAGCTGCTAAAAGAGTGGTTTGCGACTAAAAATATTCGTGTTTTAGAATGGCCGTCTCAATCACCCGATCTACACCCAATTGAAAACTTGTGGGCCATTTTCAAAAGGCGGGTTGGGAAAAAAAGCACACGTCAACAACTTTTCTTTATGCAGCCTTGAAAAATGAATGGGAGAATATTCCTGCTTCTATTTTCGAAAATTTAATTCAGTCAATGCCTCGTCGATGTCGAGCTCTGATAATAAATAGGGGTTACTGGACAAAATATTAAATACAAAATAATAATTAATTGTACAAGATAAAATACGGTTAGTTTGTCACATTAAAATTCTGAATCAACTTTAATTTTTGACTATTGTTTTTTGTTTTAATGGATAATTTTCCATGTTTTTTGTTTAAAATGATACAATTTTTTAATAAACATGGCAAAAAATTACAAATATTTGATTTCTTCATTTTTATCCCACAAACCAACACTCAATGTAGTTGACCAAAAAAATCTGGAATGATTTTGACACCACTGTATATCTCTTATTTAAAAAACCCCGGCATGTTTCAAATTATTTAACGAATAAAATACACGACTGCATTGCACAAAATTGCTCATTTAGTTAACAACTAGAATGTAGCTAGACATTGACAGTATATGTTTTTGACGAGAAAATGTTGAAAACAATTTTAAAAAAATTTTGTTTTAATTTATTTGCTATAATACAAAATAAGTGAATGATTAGGTCAAACGCAATTATCTTATGTAAAATAATTTAAAAACATGGACATTAGAAAAGATTTCAAAAGCACGGAAATAATTTTGTAATTGTTTAAATTCTGGCTCTTAACCTTTAGCACCTCATATGTATATGGGATATTGAAAAAAAAGTATGCCATCTAAAAGGTCAGTAATTGGTCAAAAATGGTCAACTAGTGTCAGAAATTGATCAGCCATAGAACATTTTGTATCAATGGTTAAAGTTTTTCAAGGTCACCAACTATTTTTGGCACCTCATTTATGGGATATTCGCAAAAAAAAAGTGTACTATTCGAAAGGCCACCGACATGTGATAAAAGGTCAGCTAGTTTCAGTAATTCGTTAGCCGTAGGTTTTTTGTTAACGAATTTTCAAAGTTTGTTTCAAGGTCACAGTATAAAACTAATAGCACCTCATTTATAGAATTTACAAAAAAATGAGTATGCCATCTAAAAGGTCAGTAATTGGTCAAAAAAGGTCAGCCACTTTCAGTAGTTGGTCAGCCATAGATTTTTTTTTAATAATTTTTTTTTAATTTTCAAAACTATTTTAGCACCTCATTTATGGGATATTCGAACAAAATGTACACCATCTGAAAGGTTTCCTAGACCTTATAAAAGGTCAACTTATTTCAGTAATTAGTCAGCCATAGTTTTTGTTTAATTGAATTTTTAAAATTAATTTTTTCAAGGTCGTATAAGACTTTTAGCACCTCATTTGTGGGATATTCGCAAAAGAAGTATACCATTTGAAAGGCCAACGACTCCTGATAAAAAGTCAGCTAGTTTCCGTAATTGGTCAGCCAAAGGTTATTTTATATGAATTTTTTAAGTTTTTTGTTTTTCAAGGCTTATTTTCGGTAAATAAGGTGCTAAAAGTCTTATACTGTGACCTTGAAACAAACATTGAAAATTCATTAAAAAAACGTATGGCTAACGAATTACTGAAACAAGCTGACCTTTTATCACAAGTCGGTGGCCTTTCGAATGGTACACTTTTTTTTGCCAATATCCCATAAATGAGGTGCCAAAAATAGTTGGTGACCTTGAAAAACTTTAACCATTGATAAAAAATTTCCTATGGCTGACCAATTTCTGAAACTAGTTGACCTTTTTTGACCAATTACTGACCTTTAAGATGGCATACGTTTTTTGCGAATATCCCATATATGATTTGCTAAAGGTTAGGAGCCTTAAATTCCTTAGTTTTAATTATTTGAGCTTAGCAAAAAACAAAGCATTTGATTTCTTGAAAAACAATTTATGCAAAAAAAAATCAAAATCGTTGCAGCGGGTTTGAAAAAATTTTTGTATGTATAGCATTTTAAAACATTTGAACGAAACAAATTTTGAAACGCTAATTTATAGTTATTTTATTATACAGATGAAACTTAAATTTCAAGAAATGGCATCAACCGCTTTTGGAAAAATCTGAGTTCTATGGGAATAGTGTTAATAACAACACAAAGTAAAATTATCTTACCATGGCAAATACATATAAAAGAACTTATGTACAAAATTTTGAATAAAAATTCTTGAAGCCGTTTTTGAGAAAATAATATTTTTTGTTTAACAGTGCTCTTAGCATTTGTATGGAAGGTACCTTTATAGTTTTGGTTCTAGGTACATGCATTTTAAAAGAATTTTAGACAGTGTTATGAATTCACTATACCTTTACAAAGTTTTAATGATAATGTTCTTTTATTGTTTTGCAATGTAAATATTTCGAGTTTTGTTTAAAAAAAAAAAACAATTATAATTAATAATAATAGTACAAAGTATTAGCAAAGTTTACCAAGTCATTTCCGAAATATTGAGTTTTCGAAAGAATTTTTTTTATTTCATATATTTCAAAAAAAAGTTTTCCAAAATTGTTTATAATTTTACTATTTAAACTTTTAAGAAGTTTTTTTTCGTAGAAAATTTGAAAAAAAAAATCAACTGAACCATTTCCAAGAAAATCCTTTTTTAGTTTTTGATTTTCTAGAAAATTATTCACATTTTCTTATTAATTATAAACAGCTACCTATTGGTTAAAAAATTTTTAAAAAACTATTTTTTGAAACTCAGGTTAAATGTTTTAAAACTCAATATTTCGAAAACGACTTTGTAAATTTTATCATTTCTATATTACTGTCCTTGACTTTCTAAAGGTGACGGACACCTAAGTGAATCAGTTATTCTTTGCTGACGATGGAGCCATCATGAGTGAAGATCCTGTGTCCTTGCAAAGAGCACTTGATGTATGGGTGGATGTTCTGGAGGGAAATGGATACCACATTAGCACGAAAAATACCGAAAACCTATGATGTCCATTTATTGATCCACATAGGCCTATTCCGGACATCTATTTAAATGGAACAGTGCTTCATAAGTGCGAAAAGTTTAAATATCTTGTATCAATGATCAATAACGAAGGATCTTATGATGACGACATCAAACATCGCGTAAGCATAGGGTGGATGAAGTGGCGGAAAAACTCTGCAATTTTCCGTGATAGAAAAATGCCCCCTAACCTGAAAGGAAAGCTCTACACGGCAGTTGTTCGTCTAGCGCTTACATACGGTTCACAGTGTTGGACAATGTAGAAGAAGTATGAGAGTAAATTGACGGCAGCAGAAATGAAGATGATTCGTATGATAGCAGGAGTGACTAAGCGTGATCGAATAAGAAGCAAGAGAATTCGAGGAAGCCTACACGTGAAAAATACCATCTTGGAGAAAATACAGCATGACCAACTTAGCTGGTACTGTCATGTACAAAGAAGGTGTCATGAGAACCCAGTTCAAAAATGCAATAGCACAAGACGTTCCAACACTATCGCGGAAGAAAGGCAGGCGCGAAAACTCCTGGATGAAACAAATGCAACGACACCTGCATTTAGTTGGCCTCAGACATGGAACAATCCTTAACCGGGAGGCCTGTCGACGTTTTCTGAGGTCAACCCGGCGAACCCAACAAGTGGCACCTTAGGTGAAGCAGTTGAGTGGGAGAGTCGTGGTCCCCCTCGAGATCATTACACTCACCGGTTAAATGAAGAAGAAGAAAAGACTATTGGCAATATTTTCAAATAAAAACCCTATAACTTTATTTCCATTATTCGAATGTTTTTGTCTTAATAACATATGCAGTAGTACAATAACTGTTCTAGAAATTACATGAATGAAGTTTAATCTAAATCGTTAGAGTTGTTTTTGGGAAAAATTAATAAAATCGAAATAGTTGTATGGTAGCTATACCAGTTCTAGATAAGCTAGAGCAAAACAGTTTTGATTAAAACGTCGATTTTTTTGACACGAAACTAATACTTATCCTAAAAAGAAATTAAAAATTAATATCATGCCTTTTAAATATTGTTCTTAAATGTTTTTAAATAATACCCGTTTACATACCAACATACGTAGAACTCGCAGCCGTTTATTTTATTTTAAAGGTAGTCTTATGGTTTTTGGTTTGGTTTCATAAGAATATGTTTTAAAAAGTATCCTAAAATCATGTGTCATATTATGCTTAGATTGTACGAAACCAAATATTTCAGTTTGATAAGCCTTCACCTATGCAAAAAGCCAACAGTAGAACTTTGGTTATAATACAAAGGTTAAAATTCTTAGATTACCGGTAGAGTCTTTTCTATTTGTCTTGAGCTAATATTTCTTACATAAATTAGTATCTATGATTCACTGGCGTTTAAACTATCAGGTTTAACAACAAATCAAATTAAATTAAATTGTCTGTTTGTTTGTCTGACGTCGGACGTCACCACTAAGAAGTCAGAGAAATAAACCTACACAAAAAGACCCAACGAAACTCGTCTTTTAGTGGTGTTGTTCTTACAAAAATTATATTCTTCGAGATGCTTTTTGTTTGCAAACAAATCTTATATAATAAAATAATAATCCTGAATTATATGTTGATTGATTCTTAAAAAGATTTTTGGAAGCTTCTAAAATACTGCATTCTTTCATTTCTCAAATTATGGTTGTATGCGGACATCTTAATAACAAGACTTAACCATTCTCAATCATATTCCTACGATAATAGATAGTCGATTGGATTTATTTGCAGAGTGTAGGTATACATTTTTTGTCTAGGAGTTTATAAGGCTTTAATTTATTGTTGTTTTTATTTTTTTGTCTATGTGTGGTCGAATTTTAAATTTTTAAATAAAAACAATTAAGGTTGGTGGTATTATGTTAATAATTTCATTCTAAAATCTTAAGCAAAGCGTTAATGGATCTGTTATCTGACTATTTCTTTATAGTGTTTTTGAACTTATTTAATAATACATATTGTATGCATATTGAATTGCCACAAGATAATTTTATTTGGATTAGAATTCGTTAAAAAAAAAAACTAGATGACTTATTAATTCAAATTTGGACTATTTTAAGACGCTTTTTAGTTTTAGCTTTTTGAGATGATTTGACCGCAATTCCAGAAACTTTATACAGATACTCGTAGGTATATAAATTTATGTAGGGTATAATATTTTCTTTTATTATTTAATTCGGTGCGAAAAAAGAGTCAAAAAAGAGGTCATCGAACAATTGAGGACCTTGCATCAAAAGGGGGGCAAGTCCAATTTTTTAGCAAAACCGGTATTTTTACTCACCATATGAACAAAAAAAAAATCTATCCATTGGTGCAAACCAGAGGTCGATACGACATAAAATAAGCCCGTTATACCAAAATTTGGATCTGCCACTCTAGTGCGTTTGGTGCAAAATGGTGGCAGATCTGGATCTGCCTCCTTATTGACACAAACGAAATTCTTACGTTATTTGCATCAAGTTAGTCACGTTTTAAGTTCCAGTTAGGAGGTGATAATTTTGTGAAGAAGTATGTAAAATTTATTTGTGATCAAATTCTTTGGCTCTTTGAAAAAGGTTATTTAAATATATTAGACAAGCTTTTTACATAAATTAATTTTGCGAGGTTCTTACATTTGATTTTCAGCAGAATCTGCCATTGCCGAAAATTCCAGCTGGTGAAGCGTTTTATAAACGCCAACTTTGGGCATACAATTTTTGCATTCATTCAGCTAAAACAGGCATCGCTCATTTTTATTTGTATGATGAAGTGACAGCTCGCAAATCGCCTAACGAAGTAATATCTTTCCTAAATCACTATCTGCATTCCATCTTACCGAGCACTGTTAAAAAACTGTACTTATTCTCGGATAATGCAGCAGCGCAAAATAAGAACGGGACCTTAGTTCAATACCTGTTTACTCTCTTAAGGGGTTCGGCTTTTAAGAAGATTATTCACCGCTTTCCCGAACCAGGGCACAGTTTTTTGCCTTGTGATAGGTGTTTTGGTGTAATAGAAAAGTTTAATAGGAAGAAGGATTATGTTTTCACCACTACTGAATATGCCGAATGTTTTAAGCAAGCTTCTAAAAACTTTAAAGTTGTTAATGTTGACCAAAATATAATTCTAAACTTCAGTCAACATTACGAAGGTCATTTTAAAAAAGTGATAATAAATGCAGAAAAGATTCGATTCAAAATATCGTAATATCGCATCTTTGAATATATTAAAGAGCATATTGAAACTGTTGCAGTCAGTTCATCAACTGGAATGCCTGTCTTCGAATATTTTCCTATAATGAGGAATGTTGAAGCCAACTTGTCTGTTTTGCCTCAGGAACCGATGTATAATCAAAATTTGCCTTTAAAAATGGCTAAATATAAAGATGTGATGCAACTAGTAAAGAACTACGTTCCACCCAATAAACTGTTTTTCTACGAGGCTCTTAAAAGTCAAACTGTTGGACCAAAAGATGACGTTTCCAGTGATGATGACGATGATCAGGCTGAAGTTAACCTTTAAAATTGTATTTTGATTTGTTTTTCCTTTTCTATTTATTGTTAAACTATTAAAGTGATGATTTATGATTCTTAATATATTAAATAACTTACTTTTAACTGTTTTATTATTCATTGATCAAAATTTTAAACCAAATTTATTACATATTGGTGCAAATCGGGGGCAGATCCAAACTTTAAAAAATCATAGTAATTACATACATTTTTTATTTACATTAAAATTTAATTTAAATGATGTAAAAATATCCAAATTTTTGTATGGCATATCATTTTCTAAAATTAATGCAGTAAATATTTTTTAAAACAGTTTCTTTTTGATTTCCCACAAAAAGTTAAATTTGGACTTGCCCCCCTTTTGTTGCAAGGTCCTCAATTGCAGTATTGCAGTTTCGCGTTATAAAAAAATTAAATAGGCTTTAAGTGAATCTTGTAAGTCTATTTGATGTTTCATTAATCCACCTTTCCTAATATTTAGACAATATGTATTTTAAGCTTCAGTCTAAGTTCCTAATTTGTACTACTCACCTTGACAATATCGTTGATCATTTATTCTATGACGTGCAGTTTCATTTTGTGACCTTGAGACGAAGTTGTATTATAAATGCAAAAACAGTATTCCAGTAAATAGGTACCTCTCTCATTCAACTTGCTTTATTTGCAATACACCCACTCGATAATAATGACATAAAGATTATAATTATTCTTTATGGTAAAATAGGTGACAGCAGTCGGACGGACGGTTTGTGAAATTTAATTTACTTATTTTGATTCAAAACAAGTTATAGAACTTTTATTTGTTGATTTGCCTTGCCGGCCGGCCGGTCGGTTGGTCGGTGGTGGGCGCAACCGTAGATCAACTTGAATTTATGCGTGTTGTCATACCATAAGAATATTATGCTTATGTTGCTGGCCTTTTCAAATTTTAACCATTTCCGGGGTCGAGCCTCGAGCGAGTAACCTGAATTCGTTGTCATGATCAACTGGAAATTGTAACATTGCATTCAGCTTTTTTTTGTAAATGAACATTAAACTTGACTTCTTGTCCAATTTAGCTGTGAATATTTTTTTCAGAACTTAAGTTGATTTAAATTTTTATATTCCCAAAAACCATCGCCAGATATTTATCCAAAATGGAAAATTGAAATGTTTTTGAATATTGATTTCATAATTCAAACTGATTTCATATTTTTTATTAAGGTCTTACCAACCTTAGCACATATGTATGTATTATGTTCTATATTTGGATTCTAATTCTTAATTATGTTAATACTTTTGATAATCTAAAATCAAAAGTGACCTTATATACATAGGTAGATTAAGAATTTAAAAACAAAAGTGTGTCAGAATAAATTAAAAACAACTTGCATATATTATTTTTATTTATATACTATTTTCTTTAAATGTTTTCGAGATTATCTTATAAAGTAGAACTCTTCAATCAAAAACGCAAATTAAGAAATCCATCATTATTATACATTTTTTGGTTTGTTTTTGTTTAGTTATCGTCAGATTAAATAGAATTTAAACGAGAAAAAAAAATTAATCACTTCAAAATGCCCATTATTATGTACTTATATTGTTGTTATCATTTTTATTTTTAACTTTTTGGCAGACTTATAATTAATTATGGAAATATTGAACTTAACCAGATTTTTAATAGAGCTTTAAACTATTTGAAAAAAAAAAAAATAATAAAACCCGAAGAACATGCCTAATCGTAATCCTAGCAAGTAGCCAAAAGTATACCCGGAAATGAGTTTCGGCGGGTTAAGATTCAACAAAGTTATTCATTTATAAATTTAATTTATAAATTTAAGAAACATGTATTATGGTAAATACATATATTCATATGCATGATGCGTTAAGTATTCTTGGTATGTGTATTACTGACCATCTTTTGTGGAATGACCACATACTGGATATAACTAAAAATGCGGCCAAATGCTTAGGTTTCCTAAGACGATGTAAAAACTTTTTTCCCCCTCTGATCTGGCCACAATTTATAAGTTCTACATACATCCGAAACTGGAATATAATTCTCATATCTGGTCTGGTGCATCAAAAACATCTTTGCACCTACTGGACAGAATTCAGAGAAGAGCTTTAAGACTGATAGGTGACATAACGATTTCCGAAACAATTGGTTCGTTGGAACATCGTCGAAACGTCTCTTGCCTATCTCTGTTTTATCGCTACTTCTTTAAACAATGTTCTAGTGAAATTGCGAGTTGCATTCCCCCACTAAAAATATTTCACCGTAATACTCGCGCCGCTGGGAATGCGGTATACCCTCGAGCCAAATTTCGGATGTACAGTTAAGTACAGAAATTCTGTCTTTTGCCGAACGACACGAATGTCGAATTCCTTAACCGACTCTGTTTTTCCTCCCCATTTCAATGCCCAGACATTTAAGACGAATGTACATCGGTTTCTCCTACTAAATCCTCCTACTGTTTCCTAAATGCTCGCACCTTGAGTGCGTGTTAATTATATAAAAAAAAGTAGTAGATTACGTAAAGGTACTTTTCAAAGAACCGATGTTAAAAATCTTAGAGCATCGTTATTTTAGTTTAACTCTACATGGACGTTTTAAGAATTTTTCTGGCATGGTTTGGTTTTGTCTAGAGCATGCATACATATGTACATGATGTATCTAAGCAAGCTGTTTATCACCATACAATTTTACATACAGAGTTATGATCAAATACAAGTGCACCTTCTTTCCTTCTATTCCTTGCAACTAGTTACTTGCATTGCATTTAAAAGACCTTGGGTCTTACAGGCATAAAGTTAAGATTGTTATTACTAGTATATCGCCCACTGGCCGAAATTCAACCAAAAACTCACTCACTCAAAAACTCATATCGATACTTGAAAGAAACTTTTCTCTAGAGTCAAATAATAATTAGTTTGAAAATTAAATCACACAAAATTTGTTTTTAATTTATTTTTAAAATGCACAGTGATCCGCAGTGCAAAATCAAAAATGACCCACAGTATGGAAATGCGTGTCTCAGGTATGTTCTGCACACCTCCGGACCCATGGCTTTCCAATCATATAAAATTTGTCGAAATCGGTCGGATACTTTTTGAGCAAGTGGTACCACAAATTTTATTAAGGCTTTATAAATAATCTGGAAGACCCTCCAGACCTTCATATATGTACCTACTACTTCATTTGATTTTTACTTGCGATATAGGTACTATAGGGCAAGTTTTATATTCGTTAAAACAAATCGAACTCTAGATAATATTTTCCATAACAATACGATGAAAGAATGGCAAAAGTAGGTCCCGCAATTATGTCTGTTTGTATTTTTTTCAAAGTCGCTACTTGGTCAATACTGTAGACAGTTTTATCACAACATGTCTTTGACTTGGCATCATTTTTATCCACAGGCACGACCTACGGTCGCCTCCTGGCTACAACTACTTGAAAAACTACGCTGAATTATTTTTGAATCAAAATTTCAATGGCGTTATAAAAAATGTTAGAAAATTCATTGTCTTTTGGTATCGCTGCTATTTATTTCACGACTTTGAAAAAAAATAAAAAGAAAAAAAAACAGAGCATTTTGTGGTGTACTGTACACTGTAATTGGAGCCAGAACCTTAAAAGTTGGACAAATTTCCTACAAATTTGGTAGAAACCATTTTGTATGTATTTTTTAGAGGACATTTTCGAATTCAAATTGCTATACGATTCCTGTTTTTTTTTAATTATCTCACAAACGTATTTTAAGACGTCCCTTATTTTGGCTGACACTTTGTGGCGGAATCAAAACAAATTGTTGTTTGTCTTTATAGCTAGTTAAAGCTAAATTGTAAGTCCAAACATTTTTAGCTTGCCTAGATTTTAAGTTATTGAAAATTCCACTAAAATAAGGGCGAATTCGTAATCGTCTGACTAACTTAGATCTGCAAAGTTTGTGTTCGTAAACAAAAATTGAAATCTGACTTCAGTAGGCCTGCAAAACAAATTACGTTCGTAAACATCAAAAGTACGCAAAAATCAAGTGGGCGTAGGGCATTTTGTGCAGAAAAAAAAAACATTCTGCAGAAAAAAAAATTGAAATTAAAACAGGAAAACATTTACATAGGTCGAGGCCGGGTCAACATTGGACCATTTTTCTTCGAAAATGAGACTGGGAACAACGTTTCGTCAACAGTGGTCGTTACAAAGCCATGTTAACCAACTTTTTTTTTACTCAAATTAAATACATGGATTTGGACAACCTCTGGTTCATGCAGGATGGTGTGCCATGCCACAAAGCCCATACCACAATCGATCGCACCAAATTTCAAAATCGTGTTATCAGCAGTCTTTGCGATGTCAATTGGCCGCCTCGGAGCTGCGATTTGACCTCTTTGAACTTTTTTTTTTTTTTGTTGGGACCGATGTAATGCCAACAACTATTTTATTGCATTTTTAAAAAGAAACTTCTATTTGGCCCACCCTGTATATGAAATGGCTTTGAAGTGCATGCATACATATATCATCAAGATATTTGTCTATCATAGCATATTTTTTTCCAAATTTCACCCAAAAGCCCTAAAATCATCTTTTACCGCGCGAAAATTTCATCTCAATTTTTTTTTAATATTTGCGATTTTTTAAAAATAATTTTCTACGCTGCGATGTTTACGAATACAACTCTTTTCAAAAACTGCCACCTGCTTACTTTCTGTGGGCAGAAGAAAAATAAAATCGGTACGCAGAAGCTAAGCAGATATGCGGCAGATCTGACGCAGATTTCTGTGATTACGAACTCGCGCTAAGTCTGAAGTTAGCGGTCAAAATCTAAAATAAATATAATTTTTAAGTTTGATTGGCAACAAAATGTTTAGATTTTTAAATGCTCTTCGCGAAAAACTCGATTTTGTACCTACAATAGTTTTCTTAATACTCAAATTTTTAGCTAAAATAAGTCTGAAGTTAGCGGACGAAAACTCGAAAATAATCACCCATATTCTGAAACTCGTATTTATGACTCGTATTCGACTACAGTCGTATGTTGGTATTCCAAAAGTAGTATATCCGACTTCACTTCTACAAATATTGAGAAACATGAACATATTTTATCATTACTCCGAGTCTGGTATTAATTCGAATTAAAGTCGTATTTGTGTTGTTTATTCGTCGTGTGAAATCCTTTAAACGAGTTATATATTTTTTCGGATAAAAAAGGACAAAAACAAAGTGCATGCAATATGCATATAATGTAGATATTTGTTTCAATATTCCTGCTATTTGTTTTATCAACCTGTGAGGGTCACCGCAGCTCTAAGACCATCGAAATGCATTTTTAAAATGCACATACAAAATTAATGATGTAAAAGATCCATTCTCTGTGGAAACTATATTCAAATCAACCTGGCAGTGATAGCGCGACTCTTAGAACACTAAAATGCAATATTATAATGCAACACAAAACTGATAGATGCATAACAGCTTTATACCGCTCCAAATTTCGTTTACTGTTACTTTTATGTATCCGTGTTATTTACAGGAGCTTTGGAGCGGTATAAGGCTATTTACATCTATCATTTTTGTATTGCATTTTAGAGGTCTTATACGACAGGGTATTGCTTAAATTTGGAGCTGTATAAAATACTTATTTCTTTCCTCCTTTTTTTTACATTTCGAAAATGCATTGTGGTGGTCTACGGTCCTCGGTATCGCTGCCAGGCTTATGCAATCCTGTTTGCATTGATACAAATAGCATATCCACCAAATATGAAGCGGTATAAAACACTTTTGGAAAATCGTTGAACAAATCTCGTACTAAAATAATTTGTTTTATGACATTTCAATGATTTTGACAAATATTATACAGGCAACGATATACGTTGTTTTTTTAAGCTTCTCGTATACAACGTATGTATACGACTTGAAGAATAACGATTTTCATTCGATACGAGTTCAAGTACGAGTACGAGTACGAGTACGAGTACGAGACAAAATACGACTTGCGGATTATGGGTGAATAATTCCCTTGATGCCCAAAATTGTAGATCTTTAATTTCTTATTTGTTGCGCAAAAATTAATTTTGTAACTTTTATGGATAAATTTTGATTTGCATTTCAAATCTAAAAAGTACATTTCCGGTCCTCTGAAGTTGGCGAACAAAATCTAAAAAAAATCAGTTTTTTCATTTTTTTTTCTTCTTTCAGAAATTGTAGCTTTTGAAATGCTGACTTGCTACGCAAATTCCAAATTTGTATATTCATGCTTTTTAAGAAATGGAAGCGGTTTTTTTTAATATTTAAGTATCCGCTGAAAAAAGTTAGCCTAAAATGGGACTTCTAAAATCTAAAAAAAATTTAAAAAATTAATAATGTGTTTTTGCCAAAGTTTGAAGCTGCACTGAACTAGATAAAGGGTGTACGCCCCGATTTTGTAGCTCGCATGGATTTTGTGTTATTAAAATTCCGATAAAATAAGATTGTAACGGCCACAATTTTCAAAATTTTTTTTTAACAGAATTTGGTTTTTAAATGTGAATTTTTTTGGGCAAAAAACAATTTTGGTTCAGTTTTTATTAAAATTTCAAGGCAAACAAAATCTCAAAACATGAGATAAGCCAAAAAAAGGGAATTGAATTGATTTCAAAATTTTATTGAACTAATAATGATTGTAATAAATGTTTGTCCTTTTATTCTTCTTTCGAAAGACTTTTTTGGGAAAGTGTCTTACTTTTAGGTTATTCTCGTATTTTTCGTTGATTTACATATTTTTTAACTAAAAAAAATTGTTTGGCGGTACTGGTTTTCCCACTTTTCCCTTAATAAAGTTAAATAATTTATACCTTCAATTTCTAGCGACGTTATGGAGTTCAACTACAAGAACAAAATTCGTGCCTAATCTCTTCACTTTATATACATATATTGTTTTAAAAATTATTTATACGCAGTATGAATATTTTTGAGCTTGCTATAGGTTTTTTTAACTCTTTTAACACAATTTGTAATTAATCAGCTTGGTAGGTAATAAATAGAGTACCTGTTTAGTTGGAACTGTCACTATGAAGCACAGAAATTAACTTTGTATGTTTTTTACTAGAGCATGCGACATGCCAAAGCTGGTACACAAGTTTTTTTGAGTATTTGTATGGTGTCATTTATTCCTAAACTTGTTTATTAGTTTTTTTTTTCAGTTGTACAATTGAAGCCCCAAAAATGTTCTCGAAATAGGTAGGCCAATAGGCAAACAATTGTCGCATTTAACATCTTCACTGTTAAGACCGATCCTTTATTTTCATACAATTCTTTGTGGGCCTAAGACCAAAACCTCTATTTTTCTTAAAATTCCCCGAGAACTTAACAGTTCTAAAGTTCCTATAGCCCAGTCAAATTCGACAATAAATTCGCAAAGTACGATGTAGTTCTGCATTTTTGATATTCTGTTGGGGCATGTTAGAGTAGTCTGTAGCTAAGTTTGCAACTTCGAAAAACCTGTGCTTGCTGCAGGAAAAATGCACTCAAAATTTGCAATCAAATAGCATAGAGTATTATAAGAAAAAATTTTAAACTTCGATCCAAATCGGTCAAATAGTTTTGGGAAGAAACATGATGTTAACTAATGCTTCATTTACACTAATGGCAAAATGCCATTATATCTGTCAAATTATAGCAATTTTTCTTTTCATCGTGTAAACGCTCTAAATACTGGCAAAATTTTGCCAAAATAAAATGGCAGAGATAATTTGGCATAAAATGCTGCCATTAATATGACTATGTGTAAACACTTTACTGACGCCATTTTCTGAAAATATGCCATTCTAGATAAGAATAAACCTGCTCATTTTTTTATGGCATGTTGCCAGTATTTTGAAATCTGCCATTATTTGAACTCGTGTAAATGCATGTCATAAAAAAATTATTTCTGCCATTATTTTACCATTTTTTTGGCAGAAATACTGGCATTTTTGCCATTCGTGTAAATCCGGCATAAGTGCAACTTTGACAAGTGGTCAAAGTAGGACGCTTATGTTGGAACTTATTTTTGTACACATACTTGTAACCCTCAGCTATGATAAAATATGGATTTGATATTTATATCTTTTTTGAAGCAACTTAAGTAGCGATTTTAAAAGTTCCGAAAATTGTTCACTTGGCATGTAAATATGTTATTTCGTGAACATTTTCGAAACTTTTAAATTCACTACCAAAGTTGCTTAAAAAAAGATATAAATATTGTAACTATATTTTATCATAGTTAAGGGTTCCAAGTACTTGTACAAAAATAAGTGCCAACATAAGCGTCCTACTTTGACCACAGCAATGATGCAGACATTGCTTGTTGCACTTAGTTAACATCATGTTTCTTCCCAAAACTATTTGACCGATTTAGATCGAATTTTTAAATTTTGTCTTATAATACTCTATGCTATTTGATTGCAAATTTTGAGCGCAATTAAACAATTGTTGACCTATTTTTTGAGTGCTTCAAAATTACTTAAATTTTCAAAATTTTTGTTTTTACTCATGTTTAAATAGCAACCTAAATAAAACATACATGAGTTTTAAACTAATGTGGTCTTGTTGAAAATTTTATAACAAAAAAGAATATAGTGGATGGTTTTTTCCTAAGTTGGATATTTCCAAGGTTATAAAGGAAAATGTCGGACAAAATGGGGTGATTTTTGCGTTTTTTTCACTGTTGCATTTTTCCTGCAGCAAGCACAGGTTTTTCGAAGTTGCAAACAAAGCTACAGACTACTCTAACATGCCCCAACAACATATCAAAAGTGCAGAACTACATCGCGCTTTGCGAATTTTTGTAATTATTGACTGGGCTACTAATATCACATTTTAATTAAATACCCTTCTAAGGAACACTTTAAATTATTATTTTGTCCAATTCTGTCCAGGTCCTTGTCCCGGGGTCGTTTTTCTATGTTCTGGGCCTAAGTACAATTCCCTTCGGACTTCTGTGCAAGCTTTAAAAAAAAAAACATATAAATTGTATAGCCCCGACCACTTTATTTGGCGTGATTCCTCTCGAATCGAATCGGGTGGCACAACGGCTCGTGAAGAACCAGGGCCTAGTGACGACAGGAATGGAAGGGACCTACAATTGTATGCCGAATCGGAACGGCTAGACGAGAAGCACTTAATCGTTACAAGTGATACTCTTGGAGAATATGTCAATTCCTCGCAAGAGGCAGTAGCCCTGAAAAAAACTTCTTAGTTTTTTAGGTGGACGAGGCTGGGAAGCGAAACCAGACCTCCAGCGTTGCAGTCGAACGCACTAACCATTACGCTACGGGTTACTACTGTTTAAGCTAGATCTAAGGTTTATTTTAATAATCAGCTGTGGGAGAGTTTAGGTACCGGCTCCGCCACCTAAATACTTAAAAAAAAAACAAAAACAATCAACTAAGAGTATTTTTGTTTGGGTAGGTAGTACGAAGAGACAATGGCGGATCCAGACTGTCAGCCGGGGGGGGGGGGGGTTCATGACGCCTATGTACATACATACAAACCCAATAAAACCTTACACTGACAAAATTTTTTTTTTTTTTTTTTTTTTTTTTTTATTTTATTGAAACCTATTGTTAAAAAAAATGCAGGTACATACATAAGTATGTCTTTGGCTTCTAAGCGTTTATTCTATATATTAATATGTCCTTAAAGTACGCAATAAATTTGTTGATAAAGCTTATAAGGCTTTGTGGAAATATACAGGAATGGTTGAAAATCACCTAACAGAAAGCTTACTGTAAGGTGTTTTTCTACCATTGAAGACCGCAAGCAAATTATCAATGGAAGACGCGTAGAGAAGGACCTTCTCCTAAAGCTACACTAATAATTTACCTAGCCAGTATACTTACATTTTTGTTTGAGGTTTGGAAACATGAAGTACATATATTGTAACTTTCTTAAAATATTGCATTCCAAATATCACCCTTATTCTCTGACACAATTTGTTCATAAATACAAATAAAAGGTCAAAAAAAAGATCATAGTTTTCAGAGGGTTTTTTTGTTTCTATTAATGTCAAAACGTGTCTTCAAAGCACTTGGTAAGTATGTTGTTTTACCGCACTCAGAAACTGGCTATTAAATGGCGGTCCAGAGATATCAAAATGATTTTGATTGTGAATTTAAATCTGTTTGGCCAATAATACCTGAAAAAAAAAGAAATTTAAGAAATACTCGTAGATGATGAAAAATATCGATTTCCCGATCCAATAAAATTGTTATTTACTTTGATGTTGTTTCTTGCCTGTTGGGTGCCGGTATAAAATTTTCATATGGGAACATGTGCAAGTTACTTGGAGAAACTTAATTTTAAATTTTAAATACCTACAGCCGTATTTAATAGAATTCGCTTAACAGCTCTAAGCGGGTGAATAGTTATGCAGTGTATAAGGATTTATATAGCCTCTATACAACGTTGCATAAATAGTGATTTATAAAACATTTCCCCACCCAGTATAGTTATACAGGCTTTGTGTCAAATAAAGTACCAAAAAGTAGAAATCTATTACGTTTTGCTTCCGAAACTGACAACGAGACTCAGCTGTTTGTGAAAAATCAAAAAAATAATTTTGTGGACGATAGGATTTTGTTTTTATTTTATCTTAATTTCATTTGTTGTTATAACCGTTATCGAGTTGTTTTGTTTCTTTTTTTTGTGTTTACAAATATAATAAAATGTATACAAAAGAAAATAATGTGTATTTGTTGATTTTTTTAATGAATTATTCCATTCACTCACAGCGTGATATTTCTATTGAAAAAATATAAGGGTGGCTCTTATTTGGCAATGCTTGAATATAATTTGTATTCCTCCGTAAAGTGATCAACGTGATTTTATGTAAAATTTTATTGAAACTGGTTAACGTTAACATATAAGCCATAGCAGATGAAGAGTTGTAAAATGTTGATAGAAGTTCTTCAAATTAACAATAAACACACAAAAACATACTTATCTACTGTTATATTGAATTATATTAAAATTATGTAATTGAGATTTCAACAAAAACATTGCACAAATAAGCACCCCCTTAATATCTATCTACATTATTTATGTTGTGTGTAAGTCAAAGTGACATTTCGATACTAAACATCATTTATATAGGCTCTATACAACCTCTTATATTGCACAAGTTGCATAAGTTTTATAAATCACGTTTTTGCGTTCAGACGCATTTTAAAGCGTGTAAGCGTTTAACTGTGTTTATAAATAACTCTGCTAGTTTTTAAAGAGTTTTAAAAGGTTTTGAAAATATGAGCAAAGATACATAAGATGAATAACACAATAAAAGACTACCATTACAAAATGTATAGACTGCTTAATGGCGAAGACAGCCAAGATGCCGCTAATAGGCAGAACGCTCCATTCAACTTGGACGATGGTGGCCAAGAGTTCCGTCCACCCAACCTAACCGAAGTGCGGCTGGCGATATCCAAACTTAAGTCGTACAAGGCTGCTGGTGCGGATGGCTTACAAGCCGAACTATTTAAATCAACGGGAGATGAATTGGCTAGGAACATACACCAGCTCATCTGCAAAATTTGGTCGGAGGAAAGTATGCCCGATGAATGGAACCTCGGTATAGTGTGCCCCATCCATAAAAAGGGAGATGTTCTGAAATGTACCAACTACAGAGGAATTAGTCTCATAAACGTCGCTTATAAAATCTTGTCAGCCATCCTGTGTGACCGCTTAAAACCTTTTGTCAACGATCTGATCGGCCCCTATCAGTGTGGTTTTAGGCCAGGCAAGTCAACCGTCGATCAAATGTTCACACTCCGACAGATTTTAGAAAAATCCCGGGAATTCCAGATCGATACACACCACCTTTTTATCGATTTTAAAGTCGCGTATGATAGCGTGAAAAGGGACGAATTATACAGAGCCATGTCGAGTCTCGGCATCCCTGCCAAACTCGTCCGCCTGTTCAGGATGACGATGGAGAAATCTCGCTGCTCGCTGAAAATTGGTAAGAACTCCACCGATTCCTTTGATGTTGTGAAAGGATTGAGGCAAGGCGAAAAGGGACGAATTATACAGAGCCATTTCGAGTCTCGGCATCCCTGCCAAACTCGTCCGCCTGTTCAGGATGACGATGGAGAAATCTCGCTGCTCGCTGAAAATTGGTAAGAACTCCACCGATTCCTTTGATGTTGTGAAAGGATTGAGGCAAGGCGACGCGTTATCATGCAACCTATTCAACATCGTTCTTGAAGCCATTGTACGCAACGCACATGTCAACACCAGCGGTACAATCTATAAAAGTCCGTTCAATTGCTTGCATATGCGGATGACATAGACATTGTCGGCAGAACGAAGCGAGCTGTGGCAGGGGCATTTGCAAGCATTGAATCGTGGCGGTTAATGAGGACAAGACGAAGTATATGCTGTCATCGAGACAGGAATCTCAACATCGTCGATTTGGGCAAAATATCACGATGGACAGATATAACTTCGAAGTTGTCAAGGACTATGTCTACCTGGGCTCCACTATTACATCGCAGAACGACATCAATGCAGAGATCAAGCGAAGAATTACTCTTGCCAACCGCTGTTTCTTCGGTCTAAAAAGGCATTTAAGTAGTAAGGCCCTCTCTTAGAGAACCAAGGAGACTTTATACAAGACCCTAATCATCCCGGTCCTGCTTTATGGGTCAGAAGCATGGACACTGAAAGATTCGGATAAAAATCTGCTAGGGTGCTTTGAGAGGAAGATTCTTCGTGTGATTTTCGGTCCGGTGTGTATCGAAGAAGTATGGAGGAGAAGATTTAACGACGAGCTATACGGGCTATACAGCGACGTTGACCTGGTCAAAAAGCTGAAAATACAGCGGCTGAGATGGCTGGGGCACGTGGAGCGTATGGACAGCAACGCACCTGCCCGACGAGTCTTCGAATCCAACCCCGATGGGGTACGCAGCAGAGGAAGAACCCGTAACATGTGGCGCAATCAAGTGAATGACGACATCAAAGCACTCGGTGTGCGCAACTAGAAGCGGCTAGCTAGGGACAGAGCTGGCTGGAGGGGCTTGTTAGTTGAGACCGAAGCCCATCCTGGGCTGTGAGCGCCATCAAAAGTAAAGTAAGTAAGTTACAAAATGTATAACTACTTAGCATCATTTTTTGATGAGTTTTTATAACTCTGCATGACACACTATATGGTAATTGATCAGATCATGCCGCTTAACTAGCCAATATTTTGGCCTTGACATTGAACGTTGGGCGTTGGGTTATTACCCAATCAAATATTTATGTTCTACCAATACTGAGAGCAGTTATGCATAGAAGAGGCGACTCAATGGGTGGGGGGGTCATGAGCACAACAGATTTAGTTTTTGCTCCTAATTAAAAGAAACTCATATAGAAAAACTGAAGTTGAATCTCCCAGGGGAGGTTGGGTCATGAACCCCACGATCCCCCCCTTGGAAACCTTTATTGAATGCTTCATCAAATTTTATTCATATAAGTTATTTATTTATTTTTCAAATTACCTTTACCATACTAAAAACTAATTTGCTATAATGACAAAATAAATACAAAAAAAAATTCAATTGTCCAAAATATTAATAAATATTTACTGCAGATACCAAAATTAATCTGTGTTTGTTAAAATTCAAAATGTATTATATTGCCCAAAACCATTATTTACTGACCGCTCCTCCACCCAGATTTGCCAGATTTGTTCTGTGTAGGTTGAAATTAATTTAAGAGTATCATTTGTTAAACTGACTTGTATTAAATTAATGACCTTGTGTTGTAAATTTACATATTGTCATCTAAATAATTTAATTTCATGTCAATGCACTAATGTATTGGTGCTCTTGCCGAAGATATCACTAACCGCTTTTTAACAATAATAATAATTGTATTTAACCTTACAGACCTTAACTCCAATACAATCAAACACTTAATTTTATCATCAGGACAATGCCATATTAATGATCACGTTTCTTATCAAAATATTATTCAAATTTGTGTAATGAAATACATGTGTAGGTATATCATATATATACATAGGTAGTTTACCTATTACATATCACGAAGCACATAATACTGGCTCATCATTTTACTGAGGGCAATTTTAAAATACAATTATTATATCTTTGATTTAATAAAGGTATTACGTATAATTAGCCTCTAATTCAAATAGACACAATTTGCCCACCAAAGACTATACAAAAAAAAAAAAAAACTATATTCATTTAATGAGGCTTACTTGCAATCTAAGCACATTCCAATAAAATTTCGTGTGTGATAAATAAAACGTGTTCTTTTATTTTTATTTTGTATATCTGTATACCTAACAAAAAACCATTTCTTCGAAAGTATAAACATAAACAAATAAAAAAAAATAAACAACAAACGAAAAGAGCACAATGAATTAAAATAAAATATACATTTCATTTAATAGATATATGGGTAACAACAACAATAACAAAAATACAAACACATAAAAACTTTCAGCATCACAACTAAATGCGGTGTATCTATTGCCTTCACCACAGCAGTTTAACCCAAAGTCATGATTCAAGCGTCTCTCACAACCAAGTTAGCTTTGGAACCGCAAAGTCATGTGGAAGTAACCCACAGATATAAAATCGTTTCAATCTACCACTCGAAAAAAAAGAAATCCATATCACAACGTTTGAATATAATCTGAACTTTAAAAGAAAGACTTTAATTAAAATACTACAAGCAATTTATTCAAAAATTATAATTCTACGGAAAAAAACTCGTGCCAGGAAATAAATGTTCGTACAAAAATATAAATAATTACATTATACATATATCGGTCGATTAAAAAAACAATTTCGATTAATTCTAATAAATAAATCATTAAAAATAAATAATACAAAAAAAAAACAGTGTTTTGTTTATTTTGTATTGCTTAACGTTAAATAGAAAATTCAAAACCAAAAAAATGTCATCCATAAACAATTACTGGCAGGAAGGATTATTTCCGCCAGACAGTTCAAATTTTGCCGTTGCCATGTTTCTCGTTTTGGTCTGTACAATGGAAGTGATTTTTTTAAAACTAACCGTTGCACCCATGTTTAATAGCGAGGCGGTGGAATATGATAATTCGAGTGAATATGAAGAAGATATTTATTATGAAGAATTATATGACAATAGTAGTTTGTGGCCAAGTAGACGGAGAACTCAAAATAATGACACATCATATGATAATGCAGACTATTATTATTAAATAAGTTCATATAAGGTTGCATCAATTTTATTAATATTAGATAAAATGTATGTTTGTGATAAAACTGCAATCAAAGTGATTATAGTGATTACCCGTGGTGGAATGGGACTTTTTGTGTTACAAATTTTTAAAAGCTTATTGTAAAATCAAATGGAAAGTGAGACATTTTTAAACAAAACACAAAAACCTAACACTATGCAGAGCAAAATAAAGTTTATTATACAATTCTAACACCAAAAAAAATGTCCAATGAATATTTGTTGTTTAAATTCAGAATAAATTAAAGAAGGATTATCATATTGTTTTGAAGCATTAAAATACATTGATTCGCAATTTATTTAACTCATTTTAACATAACTGTATTTCGGTAACATAGGAATATTTGAATAACTGCAAATGATTTTTTAATTTTTTGAAGAGCAAATGATGTGTCCGGAAAAGTGTAGCAATATTTTAACATTTTCGCCATAAGGACTAATATAATTCTTTAATTGTGATCAACATCGCTCGGACTTATCTTAAAATACTATGTCTCGTCTTACATCATTACGATTGCTCTGGATGTATTCCTGCTTTCTAAGTTCAAAATTACACAAACCAATATAACGTAATTTTTATTACTTGCACCATATGAGGATTTCTTTCCTAGGATATGTTTGCCTCAAAAACTCTAAAAAGCTGATTAATAATTCCAAGGCCATTTTTATTGCTAAATAAATGTATACCCAGTTCTTGTGACCGGTTTAATAGATTCACACTGGATAAGCTTTCGTAAACAATGAGTCGGCACTTTAGAATGCAAAAACACCGGTTAGCAAGTTTGATGTGATAGGTACATTTCTTCTTGGTGATTTAGAAGCTATTTGGAGCGCAGCCGTATTTTATAATTCTTGGAGTCGATAAAAGGAAATTTTGTAACGAGTAAATATTATCAAAACATCGATTAAATGGACAAAAATCGATAACCGATTAAAATAAAATTCAACAAAACTGGAGTAACATTAAAATTAACTGAAGTCATCGAAATCTGGAAAGGGAGATTTCAAAGGATACAGCAATCTCAGTTGCCTGAAAAAGATTCTTCAAATAGATTACAAGTATTGAGGGAAAAACCTTTGGATTCGTTGGTCAACCATTAAATGGAGCAAAATCTCTGATATCTCGTTTTCCTGAATACATCAATATTCTGAAAAAAAAACCTTATAGTTATGACCATGATTTAATTTTAAACAGCAAGATTATTATAAATTGTAAGTTTCTTCTTAACAAAATTTCAAACATATATTTTGTTATAACAAACCTTTCATTTTATAGGATTGAATTTTCTTGATGGAGAATCATCATACAAAATTTCAAGTTGTTCCTCCTGTAAATATGCTCTATCTGCTGCTGAAAATACCGAAAGTTCAACAACCTTTGAATTTCAATAACTCATCGCTTACAACAAATCATTGGATGTCTACTTTGTTTTGCTTAAAGAACATTTACATACGTAATTATATCCAGCACAATTCCTTAAACATTAATTTTAAGTTTGTAATAGGTAATTTCAAAGAAGCAAAATTTGAAAAAAAGCCTAATGTTAAGGTGTAACCATGTGTATAACCTACTATTTTTCCTATTTTAAATTAGTTTACTAAAATTTATTCCGTTCACTATCTATTTTGAAACTCACAGATTCTACTCTTTCTATTTTTGTATACGAACTTTAACAGACTTTCGAATAAAATGATAGTTTCTATGATAGTTTCTGACTAGTACGTGAATAGACCAATTGTCATAATTTTAAGTCGGTATTATACTAACACCCCTATTACGATTGTCAATTACTGATTGATAGTTGATAAATATTTAAATTTTGCTTTAGAAGGCAATTAATTCAAAATCTAATCAACAATTCATCGATTTTTGCTCATTTTCTTGTAATTAACGACACGACCTGCATCATTCTCAATGACTAAAACTTTGAACGGTTGGCTTGTTTAATTTAGAATTTTAGTATTTATCAACTATCAATCTATGATTGACAATCGCAATATGGGTGTAAGAGGGTTTTTGTAAAAGCTCCCGATAAACACGCCTAACAGTGACAGATTGTAGGTATAGAATACTTAACTAAAACTTTTTGACATTTATACATCAAAATTACTATATCATAAAACAACATCGAGAAAAATGGATCACAAGGAGACAAAATACCGATTCCTATTTCAATCAGTGCATTTTAATGTCAAGAAACCATTAAAGATCTTCACAGTAAAATTTGTTTTCGGTAAACATATTTTGACCTAATATTTTTTTTTTGTTCCGAATTTTTGTTGACGACATTTTAGTAACTGACCATCAGGGGCGTTTTTCTGTTTTCGTATAGAGCAGAGGGCTGAACAGAGATGTAGCTTGTTGATCATGCGCTGCTCTGAACCGAGCGTCTTCTCATCACTCTGATTTACTTTCCATTTAATTTTTGTTTGTTCTTTTTTCTCACCAAAGATGTTCTGAGCATTGTGAAATATAAGCAAAAAAACATCCTTGACCACAATTCGCGTTCGCTATTTCAAATTTGCCTGCTTCATCTTAATTCCCGTTTTTTCCAGTGTGACATTTGAGCTTGTATAGCACGCACTGAGCACAGTACACATATCTAAGGTATTATCAGGCGCAGCTTGTTAAATTTCAAGATGGCTGCCCTTTGTGTAAGTACACAGTAAACAAAAACAAATTGATGGTGATAATTCAATTTTTTTATTATTGATTTTGACAACATGCGCAAAACTGAACAAAAACGAACACGCTCTAGTGCTATTGCCTGTAATATATCTTGCTCTCTGAATATGTTCGTCTACTGATCATGTTGTGAATAAAAGACAAACACACAAATTTTAATCTCTTAGTGCTAAAAACGAAACAGACTTTTTTGACAGTACAGGATTTCCTTCAAACTAACAAAGAAAAACGCCCAGCATTCAATGTAATCTTATTTTCCATGAAAATTCACGTTTGTAAATGAGATTATTTCAATTCAATTTTAACCTTATTTGATTAGAAATGACGTGAATATTTAATGAACGCATCTAATTAGAAATCCATTTAAAAAGCTTTAAAGAGTTTTTGTATGAAAATGTCAAAACACGATAAAAAAAAAACAACAGAAAGAGAAAATGAAAATGAAAAACAAAGCGCTTCACAAAATAACCTAAATAAAAGGTTGTTTGAATGAATCTGTGCTGGACAGAAAAAATCATTAAAGTTAAAGTAAAGAACAATTCGTTTCATAAACAAAAACATTTCCCAAAACTGGGTTCTTCATTCTGTCACTTTGTATTTCATAAAGTTGTTCAGAACTTCAAATACAAACAAAAATGAAGTTTTAACCAAAAGTGGAGTTTAAACTGCCACTGTGAAATTGGGGGTTAAGAATATGAACAAAGTTTGTTAAATTCAAGTTAAAATTCTTTGAATTCAACTTATAATTCAAAAATGTTTGAATTTGACAGCTGATAGGCAAACATCCAACATAAAGTTGCGCATGTTTGTTTAACATAAGGTCTGTTCCTTTACTTTGAGATTCTGTGATTTTCTGTGATTTTTAGTCCGAAGTCCTGTCAAGCTCATATAAAAAAAAATGAAATTGACAGAACTTGGGACCAAAATGCGCAAAAATCACAGAAATTCAGAGTAAAGGAACAGACATAATCTTATTTGACAGTTTTCACACATTTGTGCTGTTCTGATCTACATTTTAAAATCAAAATGAGCTAATTTTGCAAATTACAAAATTGATGTTTCAATCTCGATTTGGTTTATTTAATTGTTTGACACTTCATTTCATTGTGAAATTGATTTGGCAGTTAAACGATTCTGTCTACTTTCTTTTTTTGTTGTTTATGCATCATGTTTTGGCATTTTATACAATTTTTTTTAGAAAACTTTTGACATGAATTCTTAACGTTATGAAAACTTAACGTTATTTCCATCTTAATTTCGAGTGAATTTAATTAAAATGATCTCATTTTCAAAATATGAAATTGAGTGGGAAATGAAGCACATAGTAAATTGCTGATATAATTTGAAAATTTTCAATGAAACAATCCTTTTTGCCCACATGAGAACGTATAAACGGCACACATGAGCTGCAAACTGCAAATAAATCATTTTAAGGAATTTCAATACTTTTCGACGAAGTGAATAAATAATCTTGTTGGCAAAATTTAAAAAGATACCATTTCGAAAGATTTGCTTAAATAATTTAAAATAACATTTTAATATTTTCTACGCGACCAACAACAAGCTTCTGTGAAATGTAAATTCGCAATCCAAAACAGGACGCGTTCAACAAACGGGCGAAAAAATGATTTGCTGGAATTTAACCTCAAATCTTAGACGTCACTTTGCTTTGATATGACATTGGTTTCTTGATTATTTATTAACTGAAATAATAACAACAATAAATAAAATAAATAATGTTTACCAAATTTGAAACTATGTTTATTTACATGTTTTTAATGGCAATGGGCACTTTGGTAGTTGCCGGCAACCAAAAATATATCCAGGTGAATGCAATGTCAAATTGCGACCATTCGCAATTAGCATTTAGAATAGATCCTACAACTAATCTTATATGCCATCTTCTAACTAAATCCTTTTTAAAACCGACCGAAGCATGATTTCATGTTTCTTTTTGGAAACGCATTTCGACATAAAACTTCCACTGCATTTCGACATAAAACTTCATATGCATATGCGTTGGATGCAAAGGTTTCTTTCATTATAAACTTCATAACTGCGAATAGAAACTTTATGCATATTATCACCACTTAAGTTATTAATATAACGTTACGTAAACCTTAACATTAAGAAATTCATAGTCATATTTGTTTATAGTCGACCCATCATGTGTGGCTGACCAGTTCATTGCGCCAGATATGTTTTCATTCATATTTGGCTTGAAAATGACATTACAAAACAGTCAACTTCTAACATATCCAACTTAACATGAATAACCATTTAAAACGCTTTAGACTAATTACGTGTATCCGACTTATGTATGTCGATTGCATAAACATCTGTGAGTAATCTTAAAGAACTTACAATTTCTTTGTTAAAATGAACTCCAGCAAACAAATGAAGCAGTAAACCTTAACAGATGTCGCATTTTATTATTATTTTGAAATTTTGTGTATTAATTATAAGCTTTAATAAAAAAATACATCTAAAATTTTAAAATTTATTTCTATTTGGTATACGAAAAAACAAATTTTATACAAAATAATATTATCAATTTCCTGTTTATGAGAAAAGACTGCAAGCTTGATCTCATCATAAATTTAAAAATCCTAACATCCTGACACTTACATACATACATATGTATTCCTATATATCTTCAAAATATCCTAAAAATCATGTTTTCTACTTAGAATATAAGAAATCATCATAAATAACATCACAATAGTTTTTGTTTCCATTAATTTGAATTAAACCATCTAATAAAAATCGTAATAATTTTAAAACTTCTTGTACATACTTATTTGATTGTTATTTTAAAAGAAATACATCTACTTACTATACAAAACTTAATTTATAAGCAATCCTTTGTAATGTGATTTAAACCTCTTTAATATAAAACCTATTAAGCTTAAGTATTTCTATATTATATTTTTGTTATAAGAAATTAATCAAATTAAAAAAAAAAAAAATAAAAGCTTTTGACAACAAAATTAATTAAGATTGACTCTTATTTGCAAGGTTTTGTCCTCGTTAGTGCTCCGGATATAATTCCAGTGAAGCTTTTAACTTTGTGGTTACAACGACCTCCGACCATGTATTGGTGTGATGATGAAGAGGGCTACCATTTAAATGCATTAGTGAAAGGATTTCACATGATAAAAAAGAAACTTTTCTTTTTTTTTATCAAAAAGCACCGCATATACGTGTGGGCCATAGTATTGAACTAGCGTTGCACTCTTGCACTGGTGGTGTAGCAACTCTGCTGATGGCAACCGCTTAATTTCCTGAAAATGGAAAAACTGCTTGCGTAAGTTAGTTTGTGTGATGGATATGTATACAAAAAAAATATAAAACTAACTCAGAAGAAGTGGCCATCATAGACACACGCTGACTGTGTTGTGTAGGTATAAACTGCAAACGGTGCGCCGAGCTTGTTTTTGATGATGGATGTTGGATGGTGATGGTGAAGCTGCCATTTGCGTTCTACTTTCAATACTTTTAGGGCAAACTATGGATTTATACATAAATCGGGATTTTAATAAAATTGTTTGCATTTATAAAATAAAAACTGCGCAAAAAGTAAAAAGTAAAACACAGTGGCGTACTTTGTCAGGGCAGGGGCGTCAAAATCGGCGACAAGAAATTAAAAAAAAATCCTTTATTCTTCAAATAAATTAATTTGTTGAGCCCAGAGAATCCAATTAAAAATTTCCCCAGCGGTAAAAATGCTTCATAGGCATAGTCAATAATCGGACATTGATTTTGTTTTACGTTGCTGAACAAATCTCCCACATCGGGCGGCACTTAACCAAGGGCGGCAAAATCGGCGACAGGAAATTAAAAACAATCCTTTATTCTTCAAATTAATTAATTTGGTGAGACCAACTCAAAATTTTAAGAAGCAAGAAACGCTGAGGCCATTGATATCGAGTCACTATAATTAAAGAGTTAGCTGTAATTAAAAGCAGGAGAGTTCAGATGTAAACAAGTTCTCTTTTATAAAAATTAAACAGATTCCTACACACAAAGATACCTTTTTTAACTTTAATATCTTTTCAATTAAAAAGTTCAAGTGACCTCAACTCCAGAAATAATTGTGTTTCGCCCAAGGTATAACAGTGGGCTCTTCAGTCAGTCTTTTATACCTTACTAAGACACAAAGTTTGGTCGATGTTTACCGACTCTTATAAAAATAACAGCAAACAGATACTGTGAATTTTATTATTTTAGGGGAATTTGTTTAAATTCGTGCACCCAGAAAATAAATACCCGTGGTCAGGTTTTTTATAATAAGAAGATGAAGAAATTTAAATATTAAAATATTGAAATTACTTCTGTTTTAAGTGGAGTGAATGAATAAAATTCAATTAAAAAGTTCAAGTGATCTCAACTCCAGAAATAATTGTGTTTCGCCCAAGGTATAACTGTGGGCTCATCAGTCAGTCTGTTATACCTTACTAAGACACAAAGTTTGGTCGATGTTTACCGACTCTTACTGACTGAAGAGCCCACTGTTATACCTTGGGCGAAACACAATTATTTCTGGAGTTGAGGTCACTTGAACTTTTTAATTGAATTTTATTCATTCACTCCACTTAAAACAGAAGTAATTTCAATATTTTAATATTTAAATTTCTTCATCTTCTTATTTAATATCTTTTCTTTTTCTTTTACATAAAAATTCTTTATTTAATTAATTTATTTATTAGTTTAATTTTATTTATTTATTTAACTCAGAAAAACAGTAATGAAATTAACTATGTATTAATTTATAATATAATTTAATGGAAACAATTATTGAAAAGAAAATTAATTAGAAAAATGTCGTATTCTGTTTGTTGTTACAATTTCAATTTAAATATTATTCAATTTATTATGAAGTAACGTTGGTTCGCTGATTTTTTAAAGTGATTGGAAACTCGCTAGATTTGTCGAATAAGAGTGGGTCGTTTATCCGGATGGAGATTAAACAAAAGGAAATTGATCAATAAATGTATGTATGTACCAAATAAATTACATGTTCTTAAAAATGCAGGGTAAATTCTTTGCCCTCGAAAATTTAGTTTTTTAATTTTCTTGCCGTGAGCCAGTGTTTTTAAATATATAATAGGGGTAGCCCATGGCAGCAGGTTCTTCAAAGTGTTTGTACCAGGTTAAAAGCTGTTATACAATTTTACTGTTTTGAAAAAAGCTTATTCCTATAATTCATTAATCATTTATTATTTTATTCAATCAAATACACATTAATATCATTTTATTGCCGTGGTACTTGGTTACTATATTTTAAAGCTGGAAAAAAAATCAGGGGGTGGCAAAAATTGTGTCTGCCCCGGGCGGCAAAATCCCACGCTACGCCACTGGTAAAAAGACTATCTTTATACCCACGTATGCGTCAAATCTGGTAATTCTGATTTTTGGCTGAGTTGTTTAGGATTTTGGAATAATAAATAACCTAAGTTTTTGAACTCGAGCGGCAACCGCTTCGTGGTCAAAGATCAGAAAAACCGCGATTTTTTCGCCTATTATATTTCAACTAAAGGCCAAAACCATCTCTGTAGAACCAATAGTTACCAAAATACAGCATTAATTGAGCTACTTTGAAATCGTAGAACAATGTTTTTATTTAAAATTAGTTCTTTAGGACTAAAATCTCCAATAACTGAAAAAATCGCTGTTTCTCTGATTTCTGTCGCGGTCGCCGCTCGAGGTCGAAAACTTAGGTTATTTTTAAGGCCAATATCCTGAACAACTCAGCAAAAAAAATTAAGAACTACTAGATTTGATGCAAACGGTTTCTCCCATACAAATGACAAGGTTACTGGACTAACTGCCTTAACCGTGGAAAAGAATTTCTTACATACAAAAAATAAAATACATTCTAGTAGTCGTGTTCTCTTCAAAAATGTATAGCCATCTCAGCCGACTTTTAAGCTATGATTTGAAACTGAATGAAAATTAAGTCAAGGGTGTGATCGGGAACACAGAATAAGTAAGTCAATGCTTCAATGGCTGCATTGAGACTGGGGTGCATACAAAATTTAGGGTCAATGCGTTCATTATTTTCGTTGACCGTATAATCAATATAAATCAGTTAGGATACGTTGACAGACTACTTACTGATCAGTGCCTTGATTTTGTTCATGCGTTGAAACCTGCGAACTTTCTGCTCCATCAACGAGCATGCGTTGACCTTTATCTCAATCATAAATTTCGAAATTTTTCGACGGTTTTCACATTGGAAGGACTCTTCCGACTCTTTTTAACTTCTCTGGTATCTGAGTATCGCACTACCATTTGTGGATTCTTGATTGATGTTTGCTTTTGTGACATCTGTTTCCTCTTTCTGTAATTCATATTCGGCACCAAAGTGCTACTAAATTAATTTTGTTTCAATTGGAAATATTTATCAATATACATTTTTTGTCAAACAAATAAAAATTAAATTAAAAAGTACAAGTGACCTCAACTCCAGAAATTATTGTGTTTCGCCCAAGGTATAATAGTGGGCTCTTCAGTCAGTCTGTTATACCCTACTAAGACACAAATTTTGGTCGATGTTTACCGACTCTTATAAAAATCACAGCAAAAAGATACTGTGAATTTTATTATTCTAGGGGAATTTGTTTAAATTCGTGCACCTAGAAAAAAAATACCCGTGGTCAGGTTTTTTATAATAAGAAGATGAAGAAATTTAAATATTAAAATATTGAAATTACTTCTGTTTTAAGTGGAGTGAATGAATAAAATTCAATTAAAAAGTACAAGTGACCTCAACTCCAGAAATTATTGTGTTTCGCCCAAGGTATAACAGTGGGCTCTTCAGTCAGTCTGTTATACCCTACTAAGACACAAATTTTGGTCGATGTTTACCGACTCTTATAAAAATCACAGCAAAAAGATACTGTGAATTTTATTATTCTAGGGGAATTTGTTTAAATTCGTGCACCTAGAAAATAAATACCCGTGGTCAGGTTTTTTATAATAAGAAGATGAAGAAATTTAAATATTAAAATATTGAAATTACTTCTGTTTTAAGTGGAGTGAATGAATAAAATTCAATTAAAAAGTACAAGTGACCTCAACTCCAGAAATTATTGTGTTTCGCTCAAGGTATAACAGTGGGCTCTTCAGTCAGTCTGTTATACCCTACTAAGACACAAATTTTGGTCGATGTTTACCGACTCTTATAAAAATCACAGCAAAAAGATACTGTGAATTTTATTATTCTAGGGGAATTTGTTTAAATTCGTGCACCTAGAAAATAAATACCCGTGGTCAGGTTTTTTTTTTTTATAATAAGAAGATGAAGAAATTTAAATATTAAAATATTGAAATTACTTCTGTTTTAAGTGGAGTGAATGAATAAAATTCAATTAAAAAGTACAAGTGACCTCAACTCCAGAAATTATTGTGTTTCGCCCAAGGTATAACAGTGGGCTCTTCAGTCAGTCTGTTATACCCTACTAAGATACAAATTTTGGTCGATGTTTACCGACTCTTATAAAAATCACAGCAAAAAGATACTGTGAATTTTATTATTCTAGGGGAAATTGTTTAAATTCGTGCACCTAGAAAATAAATACCCGTGGTCAGGTTTTTTATAATAAGAAGATGAAGAAATTTAAATATTAAAACAGAAGTAATTTCAATATTTTAATATTTAAATTTCTTCATCTTCTTATTATAAAAAACCTGACCACGGGTATTTATTTTCTAGGTGCACGAATTTAAACAAATTCCCCTAGAATAATAAAATTCACAGTATCTTTTTGCTGTGATTTTTATAAGAGTCGGTAAACATCGACCAAAATTTGTGTCTTAGTAGGGTATAACAGACTGACTGAAGAGCCCACTGTTATACCTTGGGCGAAACACAATAATTTCTGGAGTTGAGGTCACTTGTACTTTTTAATTGAATTTTATTCATTCACTCCACTTAAAACAGAAGTAATTTCAATATTTTAACATTTAAATTTCTTCATCTTCTTATTATAAAAAACCCAACCACGGGTATTTATTTTCTAGGTGCACGAATTTAAACAAATTCCCCTAGAATAATAAAATTCACAGTATCTTTTTGCTGTGATTTTTATAAGAGTCGGTAAACATCGACCAAAATTTGTATCTTAGTAGGGTATAACAGACTGACTGAAGAGCCCACTGTTATACCTTGGGCGAAACACAATAATTTCTGGAGTTGAGGTCACTTGTACTTTTTAATTGAATTTTATTCATTCACTCCACTTAAAACAGAAGTAATTTCAATATTTTAATATTTAAATTTCTTCATCTTCTTATTATAAAAAACCTGACCACGGGTATTTATTTTCTAGGTGCACGAATTTAAACAAATTCCCCTAGAATAATAAAATTCACAGTATCTTTTTGCTGTGATTTTTATAAGAGTCGGTAAACATCGACCAAAATTTGTGTCTTAGTAGGGTATAAAAGACTGACTGAAGAGCCCACTGTTATACCTTGGGCGAAACACAATAATTTCTGGAGTTGAGGTCACTTGTACTTTTTAATTGAATTTTATTCATTCACTCCACTTAAAACAGAAGTAATTTCAATATTTTAATATTTAAATTTCTTCATCTTCTTATCAAATAAAAATTATTTCTCTATAGCACAGATTTGGGTTTTCTTTTGAACGAGCGACGGCTGAACGTCAGAGTGAGTTGGTTGTGTTTTTATTAGTTTGTGTCTGAACAAAAGAAGTTATGAAAAATACGGAGAAGTCAGTCCAATTTGAACACCGTCTTGGAGGTTATTTTCGATTCATTGACATTGGGAACTTTTTAATAATAATTAAAATAATTTTAACTATATGCCTGTAAGACCTCAGGTCTTTTAAATGCAATGCACGGCACTAGTTAGAAGGAAAAGAAGGAAAGATGGAATTTTTAAAGTTAATAGCTTGACCGATAAGAAAGAAAAACACTATGCTTTGACGTATAAATAAAACTGCATTGAAAGCATAAGACACCCTTCCGAACAACCAAATTGGCCGTACAAATTCACATTGGCTTAACTTCTTAACGTCGTCGTCGTGTGATCGTCACATATTGTTAAATCATATGCCACGCTAAACGTCTTCGGATGTGGCAAAGTCTTATGATTCCAAAGTTTTACGTGTCAATGTGTTGACACCATAATGTGATATGATTCGCGTTGACATAGAAAGCACACCCATTGCAGTTTGTGATCGTCTTAAGTCAGTCATGTGATCGTCAGCAATTCATGCGTTGACGCAGTCTATGGCCTTCGTGAACAGTATTTTGACTAAAGTTTTGGTGACGTCAAGGATTCAACTCATATAGTTGATTTACTCGCCAGACAACAGGGCAAGTAAATGCTTCTTGTGAAAATTCAGGAAATCAAAATCCTGCGAAAAATATGGTAGAATTCCAGGAAAGAAAAAGGTTTACTTTAGTTGACCAGTCTAATATTTTCAACCCGCAATTTAAATATTCCGAAATTATATAACACATTCACGAAATTTTTCAACCGGTTAAGTTATTTGGTGTGTTCTGGAAAATAGGCGTGTTCAGTGGGCCTCAGCAATCTCAGTTATATGAACAGGATTTCTCAGCAAAAAATCTCAGTTTGCTGTCAAAATTAGGGCTGGCCACGAGAAAAGTCTCGGTCTCGATCTCGGTCTCGCATGACGAGACCGAGACGAAACGAGAACAGACTGCCTTTTAAGCGACCAAGACGAGACCGATACGAGACAGTATATTTAGACCGAAATTTATAGAGAGTCTAATAAATTAAAAAAATCCAATTTCTGTTAAATATTTATTTTCTTCTGCACATATTCAAACTATAATCAAAAATACTTCGTTCCAATAACAACAGGTTGTCCGAAAATCGTATTTTTTGGAGACGAGACCGAGACGAGACTTAATTACACCAGACCGACACGAGACCGAGACGAGACTGAAAATTTTCGATTTTAACGATACCGAGACGAGACTTACAAAAGTCTCGCAGAGTTTCGTCTCGTGGCCAGCCCTAGTCAAAATACGGAGGAACAATAATTTTGGATTCGCTTGCTCAGCTTTTGATGGAACAAGCCAAATGAGATAAAAGAGATTTTGCTCTGTCCAAAGCTAAGCAAGTTAACTAGTATAGGTAATTGCGTTGAGATCTGAACGAATGTGGAAATCTCTGAAACCTGAACTTACTTATTTTTTGAAGTTGTCATTTCATTCCTGTGTGCGCCTTTCGGCAGGAATGGAAGCGACCTACAATTTTATGCCGAATCCGAACGGCTAGACGAGAAGCACTTATTCGTGACAAGTGATACTCTTGGAGAATTTGCCAATTCCTCGCAAGAGGCAGTAGCCCTGAAAAAAAACTTTTTAGTTTTTTAGGTGGACGAGGCTGGGAAGCGATCCCACCCCTCCAGCGTGACAGTCGAACGCACTAACCATTACGCTACGGGCTACTACGTCTTCAAATAGCGTCAACTTTTTTTATCAATGCGCTATATAGTGTACTATAGAGATCAGTGCTGTTATCTCTTCAAATTAATTTTTTTTTACACTATCAGATCTTTGTCAAAGAGCGCTTAAATCAAGTTGCAACTTACGACCAAAGAATTGCCAACACAAAATGTGTACACCGGCTCATCACTTAGTGCAGTGTTAGTAGTTAGTAGTAACAGACAGACTACAAGAGAACACTAAGGAGAACGGATTCTCAACACAAAATGAGACAATCAAGAACAAAACATAAAACAATAACACAAAAATTGTGACTTATACAAACATTTATGAGCTTGGTATACTGGTCTTCAATACACTTTTAAGTTTAATTTTATTAATATTGAAATCAAAAATACCTTCATTTAAATTTAATAGCTTGCACATACGAGTTAACGGTTCATGCATTCCATAATTAGTACGATGCTGGGGTAAGTTCATCAAAACCAGACTGCGAAGGATGTGGGCCCCTCCACGAAAGTTGAAACTTAAGCAATTTAATAACACCACTTACAAGTTGGTGTGCGAATACAATATCATTACTGATCCTCTGTTGAGACAAAGTTTGGATCTGAAGAAGATTTATTCTATGCTCGTAAGGCGGAAGGTCTGCCCATTGTAATCCCTTCAACGCGAAACGAATAAAATTACGCTGTACTGCTTCTATCCTATTTTTATGAACTTCGTAGAAAGGAGTCCATATCTGAGATGCATATTCAAGGTGGGGTCGAACTAAGCAGTTGTAAAGCGTGAGGGTTACGTAAGGATCTTGAAATTCCTTAGCCCATCGCTTTACAAATCCCAACATAGAGTTGGCTTTTTTAACAATAAAATTGATGAATTATAACTTATATTTTTCTCATTTTCTAAAATTTTAAGAGCAAGTTCATGCGTCAAGCAATATTGACTTTAATTTCGTGTATATTTTGCAGGTGATTTTTTTGAATTTTCATTTTTGATTCAATTAGTTTATGCGATAGGCAATATTTTTGTATTTGTTTTGTAATTTTTTTCCGATGTATAATTACATTTAACTTCGTGGTTGAAGATACGTACTTGGTGCAGGTTAAAAACGAAGAGACGTAATACCACTAAAATCACAACAAGTATTTTATTGCCTTAATTAAATTTATAAATATCTTCTACAGTAAGTGAAATTGATTTTATTATTCAATTTGTGCCTTGCCATGATGATGGTAAAAGGTGAGAGTTACAAGGCAACAGAAAAAAATAATAGGTGTATGCTTGCAGCTTGCAGTAGTCGTGACTCGTGATTTTTGACTGTGGAGTTGTGCATGATGCGTGCTTCTAAGTATTGTAATATTATGTTTTATTTGGAAGTTAGGTAATAATGTTGCATTGATAGATAGATAGTTCGTCTTATTAAAACTTGTTTTTTCTTTTCTTTATTGATTCGAATTACATACACAGTTTGAAAAGGTTTGCTAAGTTCGCGTGTTTGGGTGAGTTAGGTACTTGGAAAAAGTCGTTACGGCTTTAAATTTTCTTTCTTTCTTATTGGTAAATGATAAGTAAGCATGGAAAAAAGATAATTATTTAATAGAGATGGGGCAACGAACTATACAAATTTTACGAAATGAATTGAAATTAGTGATCGGATTGAAAAATATGTCGGGGCTTAAGTCATTTTATTATTTGCCTTTTGTAAGAGACTGGAAATGTAAATTTCTTAACATGACTACCTTAATTGTGAGGTCCGAATCGAGCGTTATGTTTTTTTATGAATACACATCATTCATCATTTGCTTTTATTTAAATAAAGTATAGCATGAAGTTCATTTTTTAATATTCAAAAATAGGAAGTTATGTTTTCTGGAATCAATAAAGCAATGTTTAAATAAGATTTACTTAGGACTTGTTTCACAAGTTTTGACTAGATATCTGGCAGTTAAAATATCCGAAAAGTACATCTAAGAATTACATAAAGAAATAAAATACCTAAGTGTTTTTAAGTTATTTACAAAAATTATATTTTAATTATAAAATTAAAATCACGTTAATCTCCATTCCATCAGTTTAATATCCTACAGCTTAATTCTCCCATTATTGAACTTTGCATTTCACAAAAATCGAAAAAAAAAATATCACAGATTTTGCTCCGCCAAAAGCTGAGCAAGCGAATCCAAACAAAATTTTCCACGGTATTTCTACAGCTAAGCTGAGATTTTTTTGCTAAGGATACCTGTTCAGCCAACAAATTATTGCCGAGCCCTCTGAGATAGCGTTTGAACACGCCTAATAAAGCTAACCACTATTGACTAACTATACAGTAACTAACTATAGCTAACCGTCAATTATTTAGTCAAAATCGTCTTGATTTTGACTGATTGAAAATATTTAAAAAAAAATAGTAACTAAACTTTAAAAAAAACTGTAATGAAAGCAAAAACAACTTATACTGAACAAAGAAAATATTGTGCTATCATTATTATAATATTTATTTATATCATTGTCAAGAGCGCATACACTGCCCGTCATAAGGTTAGAAGCAGGCATTTGTGAAAAGTTAATCTGAAATATCTCCTTTTGTATGCGAAAGAGGTCAAAAATTTGGTATGACACAAGACAGACTGTTAAATGTACCATAGAAAAACTTGCTGCATGTATAGGGGCGCTGTTTGTATGAAAATCCGTGATTTTCGTCTAAAAAGATCTTTGGTTTGCGGAAATAGTACTTCTAGCGACGCTTTGTAGTACCACGGTGACTGGAAACCTTTCATCTTGGTATTTTTAACAAACAAGTTTATCATAATCATAATAGGATATTGCTCTCCACTTTATTACCCCTCCTTCCCTGTGTGAAGACTGTTCAAAAATTACTCTTCATCGTTGAAAAAATTGTTAAAACCATCTTGTTGAGGAAAGAGGAGCAATTTCTGAACCGTCATCATAACAGGGAAGAAGGTGTTATGACTCGGGAGCAATATCCTGTTATGGAATGATAAACTTGGTTGTTGAAAGTACCAAGACGAATAATTTCCAGTCATCGTGGTACTACAAAGCGTCGCAAGAAGTACTATTTCCACAAACCAAAGATCTTTTTAGACAAACTTCACGGATTTTCATACAAACAGCGCCCCTATCCATGCAGCTGGAGTGTTAAAATCATCAAATACAAGCCAAAATTCTCTATTGCTCCCTTAACCCCCTATGCACCGGACATGAAGATAGCATTAAATGTTACGGGATGGCTCACACGAAAAGTATACAAAGAAGGGAAGCAATACGATGACTGCTTCACGCCATTAAGTTGGCTTTGAGTGAAATTTCACTTGACAATTTGGAATCACTGTATAGCTCTCTTAAAGATCGAATCTTTACATTTTGTTTGAAAGCTGCCAGCTGCCCACATTACAAGTATGCAAATAAGACTTAGAAAATTAGAAAAAAATATTAAAACCATCGTTTTTCGTCATTTTTTGTATGTGCTGCTAACCTTATGAAACGATCAAATTACTAAGAAAAGTTACTCGGCTAACATTTATTCTCTTATCTGCCGGTAACTTTTTTCTCGGAGCTCAAACATAAGTTTTCCTATGCTACATTTAATAGTCTATCTTGTTTCATACCAAAATTTGATCTCTTTGGCATTCAAAAGGAGATATTTCAGAATAACTGTTCACAAATGCCTGCTTCTAACCTTATGACGAGCAGTGTATAAGGTATTAAGGAGCAATATTTAAAGAGAACCTTCTTATACACATTTAAATCCCTATATTAATAACCATAATGTTATTCTTAAACTGCATCACACAAAGCATGCAAACTATTTTATCAATTTCAATTTACTAATTTTACATTTTACTGGCAATTAATGCCAGTTAAATTTTCAAATGGGAATTTCCTCTGCCAATTAACATATGTACGTATAACTTTAATTACTGACATCACCTATTCAGATATTGAGAAACGTAAATTAGGTTGTTAATTGACGAATAAGTCCAAAGTGGGTTACTTGAAACTTTAATCATACATTGTAAAAAGTAAACAAATTAATATGTCAAAGCTTAGTAGGCTTACCCCCTACTACCAAAATGTAAGAGGGCTTCGCAGTTAGACTTATACTATTTTTTAAAATTCTCAACCTTTTCCTTGCGATCTTCTGGTCTTCACTGAAACTTGGGTAACCGCCTCGATCATTGACACCGAACTTTTTGGTCAAGAGTTCTTAGTTTTCAGGAAAGACCGTCATGTAGACAATGAGAATATAGTAGGTGGAGGAGTCTTAATTGCTATTCGAAATAATTTCAGTACGACGCTTGTAACATTCCCTTTTTGTCTAGCTATAGAGCTTATTTGTTTTAAAATGTCCCTTCAATCGAAAGATGTGTACGTTTTAAATGTCTACATTCCTCCTAAAAGCTCACTTTCAGTCTTTATAGAGCTTTCTTTAGCCCTTGATTATCTTAGCGACATCGCGGGCTTGGATTCCACTATTCTTCTTTAAGGTGATTTCAACCTTCCACACATTGATTGGATACCATCAGAAGACGAGTCCTACTTTGAAGCATCTCTGCATTCATCCCAGCAGGAACTTCAATTGTTGGACAACATTACCTCTACAGACTTACAGCAAGTTAGCTGTATCAAAAATTATAAAAATCGATTTCTCGATTTAGTTTTTTCTTCCGACGCTGTTAGTACAGTAGTGGTAGAATCTTCTTCTGCTATATCTAACATAGATATGTATCATCCTCCTTTGAACATCTTTCTTGACTTGAGCGGTCATTTACCTAGTAATAGTAATACTCAAGACCACTCATATGTTTTTGATTTTCGTAAGGCTATCTGATAGATTACGTACTTCTGGTATTGATAAAATACCAATCTCAGGTGATATTGACGATGCAGTTTCTTATTTTTATCTGGTTTTGAAAAACTGTTTAAATGACATAGTTTCCCATAAGTTATCCAAATACTCAAGCATAAGCCATCCATGGTATACAAAAGAGCTCAAAATTCTCCGCAACAAAAGAAATAGGGCTTGGAAAAATTACATAAAAAGTTTGTCCTTGCAAAACTATGAAATTTATATTTCACTTTTTGAAGAATTTAAAAACCTCTGCAATCATTTATACAACGAATACCTGAAAATAATGTAAAATTCAATTAAGCTTGAACCCAAAAGTTTTTGGAAATTTGTTAACTCAAAAAAGAAATCTGATGGTTATCCACTCAATTTTACTTTTAATAATAATATTTTAAGTAGTACCCCGGAAATTTATGAGGCATTTGCTAATAATTTTCGTCCATCATTTATTGACATTCCAATCAATGTTTATGAGGATTACTTCAGTTATTTACACGATTGTCCGCAGGCTACATTTAACAATATTTATTTCGATATGGACATAGTTTTACATTACCTCCCTATACTTCATGAAGATTTCTCATGAGGACCAGACGGTATCCCTCCAATTGTTTTGAAAAAATGTAAATCAATCTTAGCATCCCCCCTTCTAAATATCTTTGCCCTGTCTCTAAGATCAGGAACATTTCCCAGTACTTTAAAGAAGGCATTCATCACCCCAGTTTTTAAAAAAGGTGACAAATCAGATATTGCTAACTACAGACCAATCTCTAAACTATCTTGCATTCCGAAGCTTTTCGAGCAAGTGGTGTGCGATAGTTTGACATTCAACTGTAAAAATATCATTTGCAAACAACAACATGGTTTTATGCTGAAGCGATCGACGGTGACAAATTTGCTTGTATTTATGCACAGGTGCTCAAATACTTTAGAACGTGGACAAGAGCTTGACTGTATCTATACAGACTACTCCAAGGCTTTTGATCAACTATCCCATGAAATTATCACGTTTAAACTTAAAGCGTTTGGATTTCGTCATGGATTCATCGCTTGGGTTTTATCATATCTCCAGAATAGATCTTACCAGGTTAAATTTAGAGAGTCTTTCTCCAACCCTTTTATTGCTAAATCGGGGGTTCCTCAGGGTAGTCATTTAGGACCTCTCCTTTTTATATTAGCTATTAATGATGTCCCTTTGTGTGTACGTAATAGCGAAATTCTCATGTTTGCTGATGATATGAAAATTTTTAAAAGCATTGCATCTGCCAGTGATCGATTGCTTCTGCAAGACGATATTAACAATTTCGTTTTATGGTGTCATAAAAACGGTTTGAATCTGAACCCAATTAAATGTCAAGCCATGACATTTTCTAAAAAAAAAGGATTCCAAGTTCATATAATTATAAAATTTCCGAACATGTTTTACTTCGTGTTCAATGTCTTAAAGACCTTGGAGTTCATTTTACTTCTACGCTTGATTTTTCGGAACACATCAATTTTATTGTTAAAAAAGCCAACTCTCTGTAAAGCGATGGGCTACGGAATTTCAAGATCCTTACGTAACCCTTGCTCTTTACAACTGCTTAGTTCGACCCCACCTTGAATATGCATCTCAGATATGGACTCCTTTCTACGAAGTTCATAAAAATAGGATAGAAGCAGTACAGCGTAATTTTATTCGTTTCGCGTTGAAGGGATTACAATGGGCAGACCTTCCGCCTTACGAGCATAGAATAAATCTTCTTCAGATCCAAACTTTGTCTCGACGGAGGATCAGTAATGATATTGTATTCGCACACCAACTTGTAGGTGGTGTTATCGATGCGCCCGATTTATTAAATTGCTTAAGTTTCAACTTTCGTGGAGGGGCCCACAGCCTTCGCAGTCTGGATTTGATGAACTTACCCCAGCATCGTACTAATTATGGAATGCATGAACCGTTAACCGGTATGTGCAAGCTATTAAATTTAAACGAAGGTATTTTTGACTTCAATATTAATAAAATTCAACTTAAAAGTGTATTGAAGACGAGTATACCAAGCTCATAAATGTTTGTATAAGTCACATGTTTTGTGTTATTATTGTTTAATGTTTTGTTCTTGATTGTCTCATTCTTTGTTGAGAATCCGTTCTCCTTAGTGTTTTTTTGTAGTCTGTCTGTTACTACTAACTACTAACACTGCACTAAGTGATGAGCCGGTGTATACATTTTGTGGTGGCAATTCTTTGGTCGTAAGTTGCAGCTTGATTTAAGCGCTCCTTGACAAAGATCTGATAGTGTATAAAAAAAAAATACTTAAAAAATATGTTTTCACGAAATTTTTGACTTATTATTGATTTATTTTGAATAAAATATTAATATTGTAAGACTTGCATTTATTTTATTGGTACTGAAGCAAAATTGTAGCATGTGTATTCGTACAGTAGCATCTGAAACGGATTGGGAACTATAGCCACCAACGATCATGCATCGTCTATTAACCAATTGCAAAATAATACAGTACTGAGTATTTGCAACGTACATTTTTCCATTTTGAAAATGGGACCATTCTTCATTATGAAAAAAAAGCCCAAATTTTTCGTTTGTGGCCATTTTTCGTTGCATGTAGCCCCTAATTTTATGCAGCTCCAAATTTCATGTAGCCCTAATAAATAGGAGTGACTCGTTTATGAATTTGAAAACAGTATTTGCGGATTTTTTTTAAATTAAAATTGTCTGCTATTGTATATAGATATAAATAGACAAAGTGAAATTTTGTGGCTCTATTTTCCCAAAAAGTATTCAACCGATTTCAATAAAACTTTAAATTGCTGATAAGCCATAGTAACGGAGGGGTGCAGAATATACCTGAGACACGCAATTACATAGAGGGACTGAGAGCAATAGTGGCCTAACTGTATTTTTCATTATTTTCAGAAGAGCAAAAATAAGAAACAGGGTATTTTCAAACACTTGTAGTTTACAAACAAAGAAACATAGCTTTGTTTTTCTTTTTGCAATATGCTCAAGAAATAACAGGGCTTTGATTTTGTATTCATCATCCTTCAGATCATCGTCATCCTTTCTTGCACAGAGGAAAAATGTTAAAAAAAACTAAAAATCTGTAAAGATAGGCTAAATATTTGTAAATAAAATAAGTTTTTGTATTTTTTTTTTTTTTTTTTTTTATTTTATTTTTTTGTTAAGTTTTTGTTTTTGTTAATCAAGTTTAGATTACACATTTTTATTCACTTTTAGAAGTGTTTAGGATCCATAAATGCATTTGTGGTACTTGCATTAGATGTGAAGTAAGCAGGTCACTCGATTACACCCACTATTTGGTGAACTGCAAAATCAGGAATAGAAATGCAAAATATATGCGAAAAAACTGCAAATTACTACGTTCGTCCTGTTACTCTACGCCCTGCCAACTTCACAGACGTATAAAGTCCGGATGACATGTTATATGTTATATATATTTTTATTCCAGCGTCCACTTGATCTGATTATGTACTGTACCTAATATAATCAAATCCTTTGTTTTTACATTTTCTTAGCAGAAACGTAAATTTTAAACCATTTAGGAAAAAACCTGAATGTTCCAACACGTAATGTACTCACTTCTACTCACTTTGTTCAATGGCTGCATGATTAACTTTAGTATGAAACTCTTTAACTTCATGGATTATCGAGGAAGATTATTAGTGTATGAACTAATGTTTAATTCATTGCATTAATATCACCTTTGAGCAAATAGTAAAATAATTGACCTAGTTTAAGTTTCAAACAATAAAATCAAATATGCGACTGCGAAAGGGGCCTTAGTGGTAGATAGGCCACTCTTGCACTCAAGTACAAATGGCCTGGAACTATGGCATGAAGCCGAAAATTAAAAAAAAATTTAATGCAGAAATGTGGGTTAGCAGGTACACATTCAATATTCGTAATAAACTCAATTTCGATAAAATTGCAGTTAGGCCACTATTGCACTCACGGCCTGATATATTGTTGGCAAGGTATTTAATAAATATTTGATCAATAGTGAAATAGTCGAAAATTTGAAATTTGTTCAATTCAAAATTGTATTTCTTCGTTAAAAATATGAAAACGATTACATTGATGTCCGTTCAAATTGGAAGACCCTTTTTTCTCGTCTTCCCTCTATTATCGTAATAAAGCAGGTTTGATACAAATCTAAAGTTCAATTTTTGTTTTAAGAATACAGTGAATTCTCTCTTAGATTGCACGGTGAAAAGACTTTTTTTCGTTTAAGGGAGTTGTCCGCTTAAGAAAAAAAATTAACACATTTCATGGCTGTCCTTCACTCTGAATTTCTGTGATTTTCTTTGTATTTTATTCTTAAATCCTGTCAATGTTTGTATTTGAACTTTAAAAGTTAGGGCACTTCATCCTGACGGAATGAGCTTTGGTACACTAATAGTCCATGTCATAACTTTACTTTTAAAAAGTGGTGCCACGGGGGAAACATTGGAAGAACGACGATATTAGGGTTGCCTCTTTACCAGGTTATAACAACGAAATTCCATATAAATTGGCCTTCAAATCGAGAACCAGACATCTGACGATGACGCGGAATGTCTCGTTGGATTGAGAATACTTAAAAGTTAAAACCATAGGGCAGTATTATTTTGATAACCCCTCCTTCACGCACTAATGGCGCAAAATACCTTCGGTGAATTTTCTTTGTAATAAAATAATGGTTATTATGTACATATTCATAAAAGGTTAATATTGATGTCGACGCAGAATTTCACACTGAAGTTTACTTAAATCTATGTATTTGTTTTTTTAAAGGTATATCAAACCACGACCGAAGGGTGAGTCCGCATAAAACAAACATAAAATATTTGAAATTTAAATCCTAGATCCATGGTCGTGAGAATTTATCCGTTTAAGTAACCTGTCCGCTTAAGGAAACTCACCCACCAGACGTTGCATGGAGCCACTGCTCCTACGGGCCTGGTGGAGGGATGATCTACCCGGTGGGAGTAAGGGAAGGGATCACGCGTTAACCTCTCCTCAGCCCGGTGATTATGCGCTGACTCCTCCTACACCTAAAAAGCTGAACCGACTAAACAAAGCAGACACATACACCAACCGCTGATCTATCAACCTTACCCACCAGACGTTGAATGGACCCACCATACCTACGGGCCTGGGTGGGGGGATGATCTACCCAGTTGGGGTAAGGGAAAGGCTCACGCCCTAAAAACACTATGGTGGGCTGGCCTTTCCTCTACCCGGTGATTGTTCTGACGGACACTCCTTCAATCACCTGTAGGCTAATCTAACAGAATTGAGCAGTCGCTTGCACCAATCACTGATCTATCAAACCCACCCACCTATCTATCAAACCTGATCTATCAAACCCACCCACCAGACGTTGCATGGGGGGATGATCAATCTAGTGGGGGTAAAGGAAAGGAATACGGCCTCAAAAGACAATGGTGCGTTAACCTATCCTCAATCCGGTTTTATGTAGCGACAGACAGTTCTTCAATTAATTTGAGAACAACTACGACTTTTCAGGTTATAGCTTGTTAGAACTTCATCGACGCCCTTTGCAGGCTATGTCATAGGATTTATCATAGGTTTATTTTGTATGGGGTTTAAAAATTCCTAAGGTACCACAATGGATCTACACTGATCTAAGTGTGACAGTAACAAGACCCACTGTCAGCTCACTAACCTAAGCTAACCTAAGGAAACTGTAAGCAATAGGAGTTTTTACTGTAGTACCTATATATATTGCAAGTAAGAATCTTGTACCAAACTGAATTTATTTGCATATGACTGAGGGACAAAGGTTGAACATTTAATCCTAAATAAATTAAAATTTTAATTTATTCTCCGCTGTTTTTAAAAATAAATCATTATATTCATCGTGTTTAACCTGAAATTCTTGGAAATAAGGTATTCCCTAATTGATATTCAATATAAATATTCATAAAATCACCCTCCTGAACCTGAACCTCAACCTGACCCAATCAACAAAAAGCTTACGAAGTTGTTCTGGGTGTTATTAAGCTATTGTTAATGCAACTTAAAATAATCAAAAAATATTCTCTTCGCAAATAAATTTTTAACATTTAAATATACAATTTAATCTTCTTAACCTGAATTTTATCAGACAATATTTTTTTTCTGATTCATCAGAATTTTATTTAAATTTTATAGTAATAAATTAAATTATGTATGTCAACTAGGCAGATCACATACAAGGTTTTACTTTTTCTTTGTCAACCAAAAATTCAAAACAACAGATTTAATTTCTAAAATCGAAACCAGTCGAGAAAGTTTCTTATTTAATTATATTCATTATTTTCCATATACCGAAACCACCGCCCGAGCGTAAACAAAATATAAATCCAAAAACCACAGCGTAATTTCTGTATCTGTATATCTACTACCACCTACATACCTTTTAAATCTTTATAGCAATGAAATATGAGACCTTGATCTTGACTTTGGTTATAAGATATCTTAATACTTAATACAAATAAACAATTGTATATATTCTTATACATAGCTTATTGACATTTTTTTCTTATTTTAATTGCAGCCGGATTGCAGAACGCAAAATAGTCAAAAAGAAAAAAGATGGACAATCTGTGTGCAATGTTTGTTTTACACAAATCGATACCGATGATTCAAAAACGTGAGTACCTAAAATAAATTCATCTTTGGTAAAGAATGTTATTTATTTGATTTATGTATTTGTCCCCATCAGATGCATAGCATGTTGTTCATGTGCCAAAAATGTTTGCCGCGATGAAAAATGCTCCGAATGGGTCTCGATAGACGGGGAATGGAGATGTCAGTTGTGTGCCGCGAGGAGGGACTCCTATGGCAAAGCATCCACCTGGTTGCAGGAGCAGTATGCGGTGAAGCGGGCCAGTTTGACGGAATTTTCTTATCCAATGCGTGCTAGGAGTGAAATATACATTCCGCTCTGTGATCCCAATGAATCAGCGTTTTTATGTAGTGAGTTATGTCGACAACAAGATAACGGCAACTGATTTTGGAATTTGCTTGTCTTGCTAAAATTTATTTTAGATTTTGAAAGTGTCAGTGAAGTCCCGTCGTCGCCGATAAATCCAAATCAAAAACAACAGATACGGGAGTATATTGAGGAGGTGTTGGCGGACATGATCGGGGGATCTTTGAGAAATGCTACAGTGGAGCCGATGTCTACAAATGAGGACTGTAAGTATGCAAAGCAAAATATTGAATATTTCAACAACAAAAAATTGTTGTATATTTTGAGGAGAAGATAGAGTATGAATAAAGAATTTAAAAATTTAAAAATACAAAGCTGCGCGGCACGTTACTCCTACAGTAGTGATAAAAAGGTTTTTTTGAACATGCAGCACAAAAATCACCGATGACAGTTTTTATATTTTTTTTTTTTATTTAATATATTTTTAATTTAATCTGAAAAAAATAACTACGTTTAATATTTTGTGGTAAATTCTCACTTAGTTCATTCAAACCGTTCTTAGGAATTTATTTGATTCGAAATTTAATTTAAATTATTAACATAAAAACTGACATTTAATTTTGTTTACATAAAATAAATACAAAAATAAAATCAAACTAAATAAAACAAAACTAAAAAAATTAAAATGTAACAGGGAAAAATAAAACAAAAACAAAATGAAACAATCTAAAGTAGAATCAAATTAAGTAAACAAATATTGAAGACATTTCGGACATTTCTAAATTTTACTGTTAAATTCTAGAATGTATCCATTTTTGGGGACAGTGGCAGGTAGAAAAGACAATTGTTCGATAGAATTATATTCGTACTTTATAATTTCAAAACAGTTACCTTAATGTTTGAATGAAAAACGACGGAACAAAATAATAGAAATTCAAAAATACAAAAATCCCGCAAACTTTAAGGCAATATTAATCGGAAGATAATGATTTCTCATTGGTCAAACATGAAAAAAATATAACAAGGTTATGGAAACGAATAAAATAATTTGAGTTGAGGATCTGAAAGAGATTATTATGAATAAGAAAAAAAATCTATAAGTAGAAAAAATAAAGATAAGAATTAAATGGTGAATATAAGTACATTAAATATTTTAATTTTAGTATGAAAGTAGTACCTTTCAGTTAATAATAATCAGTTAAATTTGTTTAAAGGATAATTTTCAGCTAAGATACATAACAAACAATATAAATGTATACATGCATGGAAAACTAGCTATAGAACTAAGGCGGTACATCTTGTTGGTTCACTCGAGCGTATGCGTACTTTTTATTTTATTGACTTGTAAGCTTTTTTTTTTTGAAGCAACAAAAATCTAGTAAATTAAATCTAGTAAATTAAATTTTTAAAATTCGGCCCGTTTAGGCTAGAGTGGCAATTTTTTAAATAAAATAAAAAAAATACTAACAAAAATATCTAAGCAGTCAAATTCAATGATGCTATTTTGTGGAAAAAACATACATAATATAAATTAATTTAAATTTGAAACGTTTTAAGTTGGCTTTGCTATTTTAGAAAATTCCGTACCTTACCAGTTACCACATACTATTTTTTCAAAATCTAATACTAATTTATTTTTTTAGAATCTCATGCTCCTATTTATTTAAAAAAAAAACTTGAAAACCAGACGGTTTTACCTCGACTTCTATTTTTTAAGCAAATTGAAAGATATGGCGACAACTTTTTTCTCTAAAAACTTTTGTTTGGACCACGAAAAAAATGGTGGGTCTTGAAATTACTTCATCTTTGGGTTATTTATACTTCATTTTGTTATATGCCAGTTGTTGGATTTATGAGCTTGCAAAGTTCAATGGCAATGGCGTAGGGATTTAAAGAAAGTTGTTTCTTAAGCTGTGTGAAGTGGGAACCCCGAAGTCAAAATTTTTGCGTGGGATTTATCAAAATCGTTTGTCCATCGTTTGTCCACGTCTGTCCAACCAAAAAAATCGTTTATCCACGCTCAGGAAAAAAGGTATAAAGCTTTTCTTTTTTAAAGCAACTCCCCAAAATCAAAAAACTCATCTACTGCCCCCAATAGATGACTTAGGAAGATGAAACTAAGTGCTAACTAACTAAGTACTAACTTAGTTCAAAAGTTATTCAACATTTCTTTTTTTATTTTTTTCGCTTTTCCACCCTTAGTTCAAAAGTTATTCAACATTTCTTTTTTATAGGAGCAACAACAAAATTTAAAAATTGTTGTTAGCAAAATCGTTTTAATCCCGATCGTTTGTCCACCGTTTGTCCAGGTTAGTCCAGGTTAGGTTGGGCAAACGTGGACAAACGATGGACACACGATTCTGTTAAACCCTACTCAAAAATTTTGACTTCGGGGTTCCCACTTCACACAGCTTGTTTCTTAGCTAAATAAGGAGATAGACAAATAATTACAATAGTAGAATATAAGGTAAATTAGATATTATCATTATTTATTAAATCAAACCGGAAATGGATTTTTTCTTTGGATAGAAAACCGGAAGTTAGCATTTCAAATCAAATTTCGGTCAAGTTGGACTATTTTGATATTTTTTTTTTAGTTTAAAAATATACATATGTAGCTTATAATTGAAATAATACTTCATGCAAAGTTTCAAAATGGGATCCTTATTCAATAGCAAGATACATAATTTGTTGTTCGTGAAAAAAAAACTAAAACAAACAAAAACATAAAATGTTGGAGAAGAAACATTTCTTGAATTTTTTATTTTTATTATTTTTTTTTGGGATTTCTTAAAAATTATCTATTAAAACAACTGTATTAAAAAATAATGTAAAAGACTCGACTTCTGGCCCTAAAAAAGATATAGCTTGAAATTCGCAAACAGTGAGGAGAGATTTACGAAAAAAAATTTTGTATATAATTTTAACTATATGCCTTTTAAATGCAATGCACGGCACTAGCTAGAAGGAATAGAATGAAAGGAAAGATTTTTGTTGGCAAAGTGGATTGAGAATAAGATGTTAATTATCTCATCAAATTCCACGGCATCCAGTTGAAACTGGGGAATATAGAAAAGAATGCTACCTAGACTGGGGCTCGAACCCACAGGTCCAGGTTAGCAGTCAAACACTTCATCCACTGTGCCAATGCCACCCGCAAAGTTTTGATTTTTTTTTAAATCTCCCTAGACACAAATATCTCTAATTTTAGAAACAGTGAGAGAAGTTTGATCGTGGGCCTATTTCATAAACATTACTTACTTACTTAGGTCCTCGGACCTATTACGTCCGTGATGTTTCCCTTACGGGACATAGGGCCTCCACTACACCTACGCGCCATCGTGTACGATTTCTTGAAATATATTTCAGCTCTCTCCAACTTTTCCCCAGTCGTGCCAATTCGACCGTTCTTCGCACTTCGTACTTCTAGGCCGGCCCACTTGTCTTTCCTCCTATGTGAGCGGGTTCCACTGCATTGCTTGAGATGCAATGCACCGATGGCCAATCCACTGCCACTTTCTTCTTCGTATAATAGAGTCTATGGGCTCCTGACCCGTTCTCGCATGAAGTTCGGCATTGGAGATACGGTTGGGCCAGAAAATCCTCAAGATGTTTCATAGACATCTATTAACGAAGGTTTGCAGCTTTCTAGTGACAGTGTCAGTGACTTTCCAAGTGCTGCAGTCGTAAAGCAGAACGGATTCAACATTGGAGCGGAACAGTCGTAACTTGGTCTTTAAGCTAAAAGAGTTGTTTCTCCATATTTTGGACAGCATTCCGAACGCAGCCTTTGCTTTTCTGATTCGGCTGTTTACGTCCAGTTCAGTTCCGCCACCCGTAGAGACAATACTCCCAAGATATTGGAAATCCTCTACCATCTCTACCGGTTGTCCAGAAATATTTACTTGGATTGATGAGGAAGTTCCAAGGCTGATCCTTTTAGTTTTTGCCAAGTTGATCTTAAGCCCTACGTTTTCTGCTTCTCTCTCCACCCTTGTTGTCATTTGATGGAGATCCATGATCCTATGAGAGAGTAAGCATACGTCGTCCGCGTAGTTCAGATGTTTGAGGTGAGATTGCAGAGTCCACTGAATTCCTCCATTTCCATTTGACAAAGCTGCGTGCAGTACGTCACTTATAACCAACAGGAACAGTATTGGTGACAGTATACAGCCTTGCCTAACTCCACTTTTGATTTCAAACTCCTCCGACAACCTACCTTTGTGTAAAACGTGACACTTGGATCCATCATATGTAGCCTTGATAATAGCAATCAATTTATCTGGGATGCCCCTCCTGCACAAAGCAAGCCAAATAAATTCTCTATTGACACTGTCGAACGCCTTTTCAAAATCGATGAACAGCAGATGAGGTGGTGATCAATATTCAACGCACTGTTCGATGATGATTCGCAAGGTGTTGATGTGATCCACACAGGAAGATCCAGTGCGGAAACCTGCTTGTTCGGCGTTGAGTGTGTCTTCGAGGTGGTCTTTAATTCGGTCCAATACTATCCTTGCTATTATCTTGGCTACTGCAGGAAGAACGCATATTCCTCTCCAGTTTTCGGACTGTGTGAGATCTCCTTTCTTTGCGAGCTTGACAATCATTCCTTTTTTCCACTCTTCGGGAAAGCTCTCTGTTTCCCAAGCTCTCTTAATAAGTGGGTGCAGTAGCTCGCTCGATGTCGTTGGGGCTGCTCCTAAGAGCTCTGCAGGAATACCGTCAAGTCCAACCGCTTTGTTGTTCTTCAGTGCTTTGATGGCGGTGATATTTTCTTCTTTACTGGGGGGTACGGTGCGTATTCGGGAAATTGTTACTTCGGGTAGCTCAGTGGGAATAGGGTTCACTTCACTTGTGAAAACGCGGTTTAAAACCGCAGAAAAGTGTTCCCTCCACCTTATGAGCTGGTCCTCATCCGAAATTAGCAGGGATCCGTTTGTGTCTTTAACCAGGTGTTGTTAAGAGCTCTGGACACCAGTGAGCTCTTTGGTAATTTTGTAGACGGTCCTACTGTCACACCTACTAGCGGCTTCTTCTGCTTCTGTAGCCAATGCGTTGATGTAGTTACGCTTATCACGTCACACACTACGGTGAACTTCCTTCATCTTCATGCGGTACGTAGACTCAAGCTCGTTTCTCCCTGCTGCTGGGGTAGCTGCGATGCGAGCTTTAAGGGGTTTCCTTTCTTCGATCCTTGCCCAAGTTTCGTCGGAAAGCCAAGCACTATTTCTCCCTTGCGCCCGGCCGACTATACTTTCAGCACCGGGTATGAACACATTTTTCACAGCACACCAATGATTTTCGATGGATGTGGTTTCCGTGCTGCTGATTGCGTTCAATCCTTGTGAAAGGTGGTCCCCTAGTTGTTGGCGCACTGCGGGATTCTTTAGTCTATCTGTATTAAACTTGGGCATTCGAGTGTTTCCTTGGGATCTACGAACTGCAGCTGTACGCAATCTTACGGTAGCAACCATCAGATGGTGGTCCCGGGCCATTCCCATGTCAGCACCTCTTCTGTTACGGACGTCCTGGACATAAACATTACTCGAGTGTAAATTTTAAACTTCCAAAAAAATGTATGCGAATAGAAGAAAAAAACGTATCATCTTCTTCAAACAAATATTTTTTGGCTAAGTCATCCGGAGCATATTTTACTTCACATGCATTATATGTGATGTAATTACATATGTACGTCTTTTTATGTTTTATTTTAAAAATGTATGTAATTAATATTTGTATTGATCATTTCAATTGCTAAATGAGTTCAAAACTAAAGGGGTTTATTTATTTTATTATATTTAATCCAATTACTGTTTTCCAACTACGAAATAAGACAATGACATGATGGCAAAAATAACTGAATTCAATACTAAAACCCAACTTAGAAAAAGTTTAAGGTTAAATCGGTTTTAAATCATCATTCATTTGTTAGATTATCTAGATACTACCAGGCAATTTGTTGACAAATTACAATTGAGCACTTTTATCAACATCTTTTCCTTTACTATTTTTAAGCCTTTTTTTAATTTTGAAACACGTGTGAAGAAGATAAAAAGCTGTACAATTTCCATAGTTACCGATAAGATAAACATGGTTTTAAAGGTATTCCTGCAATGTTATGCAACATTAAGTAGTTGTCAAGCCCTAAAATGTATTATATACATATATCATATTATTAATCCATTTGATTTATCTATTTTAATTGTTTAACATGTTTAAATTGTATAATTTGTTTTTGTATTCAAAATTGCAGATCTCAGACTTTTTGAAAAATTTCATGAAAATTTAAGTCGACATTTTATTGTGCTAGAACATTTTTTGTATCGATCATTTGAAGGTGAGTTCACAGAATCTAGAAACATAAAACTCTGTTAACAAACATAATATCGCACGAAATATGCTGCATGCAACACTCTTTTGCAATAACGTAACAAAAAACCTTTTATTTTTATTAAAAAAATATAATTAACAACTAATCGAATATTTAATAAAATTTCATTCGGACAGAGAAAGTCTGATTTTTTTTTTAAATCTGATACAAAAATTATTTTTCGGTTTACATACTATAGTTCAGATAATATGGAATTGACGATACGACGATGGGTGACGCACATCCTTGTATAGTTTCAATTGGCAGATCTACATTTTTGATATTTGTCAACATGTTTGCTGTCAATAATTAATTATACCTACAAAATTTTTCTGAATTTTTTTCTTTTTTTGTTATTCATTTTGGTTTTATTTTATTTTTCTGTTTTCAAAGTTCTGACCTTTATATTTTAGAAATAAGAAAATTTTGAACAAAATCGCTAATTATTCGAAACAAAAGTACTCGTTTAGCTGAAATTGGTCATAACATGTGAAACAGTTTCGTCAATTAGTCAATCATAGTATTTTGTATGACTTTTTAATGTATTTGCAAGGTTGAAAATATTGTAAGCCTTTGTGGGACATAGAAAAACATACCATCTAAGAATTCAGTAATTGGTCAAAAAAAGGAAAAATTAAATATTGACCTTTGTAAGACAAAAGGCTTTTTTCTACTGACCTTATGACTGATCTTTAACTTCAATGTGAAAAACAAAGGAAAAAGCATTTTAATAGGTAAATATTTGATTGACCATCCAGTCTGGGAGAATGATAGACACCAGACTATTGAGCAAAAACCAAAAAATGACTTACAATTTATAATCTTTTATTATATAAAGTTCTCCTTTTATTAACAATAAATTAAAAAAAAAAAAAAAAACTGCTTAGTAAGTTCTTTAAATTTACGTTTCCCAACGTCATCATCATGCCTGAACAAATGACTATGTGATTTCTTTATTCAGCGATATATATATATATATATATTATTTAGTTTTTTTTTTTGTTTCGATGACTAGCTATTTGCACATAGATACTACTCGTATTATGTTCTAGGTTATCTTCTAAGATTTTTGATAAAACTAATAACATTGGTTTTGTCCCTGACCGATCAAGGACCGATAGTATACAGTCATGTGCTCTTATAAATTCTGATTGAATAACAAAAGTCTTTTAATTCATGCCAAGTTTTATCTAATTCAAAAATATTTGTATATAATCAAAGTAAGCCAATCTTATCATTAAGAAATATAAGCGCCTCGCATAATCTTCTAAAATCATACAAGTTTTTTAGTCTGAAATTCCCCTAAAAAGTGTTTAACTTTATTATCTTTTCCATGAAATTGGTTTGCAAAAGCAAGGTATTGAGACGATCAGAGTTCAGGTAAAGCTTTTTCTTCGATATTTTAATAGCAAATTATTTATGTGGTGGGACAGTAGAAGTGCAATTTTTTTTTTTTTTTGAAAATTCAAGCAAATTTTATCTACAAACGCTGCTACAGTCTTTACGAATTCATTCTTTCGGAAATGAAGTTCACCCTTTTGCTAAATAAATTTATTCTTCTGCGAATAGAATTCAACTTTTTGCAAATGTATTTCACTTTTTGAATACCAAGTTTTATATAGATACATATACCTAAGGTGAATTTGATCTATAAAAAGATGGACTTCCAATTGTGCGGAAGAATTTAATTTGCAAACTCTGACCACACTTTAATTTGAGTAAATGTAGGGCTGGCCACGAGACGAGACGAAAAATACGATTTCCGGACAACCTGTTGTTTATTGGAACGAAATATTTTCGATACGTCAAAATATAATTTGTCCACCATAGTTTTAATATGTGCAGAGGAAAATAAATATTTAACTGAAATTAGATTTTAAATTTCGGCCCAAATATAAATACAATCTCGTCTCGGTCTCGTCTCGGATGCTTAAAAGGCAATCTCGTCTCGGATGCTTGAATGACATTCTCGTCTCGGTCTCGTCATGCGAGACCGTGGTCACTCCAAAGAAAATGTCTGTTCGTTTCATGATTGTATAATTATTTCATTTAGTGTGTATTAACCAATTTTAAAATTCGAGTGATTTTATGCGAAATCAAAACTTTTTTTGAAACTGCGCGCTATGGCCATTAAGAAATCCCAAAATCCAGATAAGTATGTACGACCAACTTAAGCGTAGTCGCTAAGAAAAAATAAACAATATTTTCATTCCAAAATATCTCCAAAAGAGCGCCAAAGTTCTTATCATTGTTACAACACAAAATAAAACTTTTATCAAAAAGCAAACTCACAATAATTATTATTATTGTACATAAAGTCAGAATATCTAGTACTTACCTATACTTTTAGCAATTTATCATCATCATCACAATCATTAAATTTTGTTTGTAATACGAAATTACAAAAGTGTAGAGCAATTCAGAGCAGAGGTATAATAATAATGTAGGTTAGGTGTATTAACTACACCTGTCACTTTCAAGCTTTAGTGACTTTTTGTTTGGTAAATGAAACCTTTTAAGTACCTTCCCTAACCAATAAATTATCAAAAACTCCCAAATTAATTTACTTCCATGATGGTCATTGCTTTAATTGGCATATAAGAACGCTTCCATCATAGGGTTGTGTTTAGTCATAGGGTAAAGTTTTTTTTTTTATTTTATAGTTATTTTTAACTAAAATTCATTGAGTGATTAAGTATCGTGGTTAGAGTACATAATATAAAATATTTTCCTCATAATTAGCAAATACTTCGGACGCGTGCGAGTAGGTAGGTACTCTTTTTTTGTTGTTGTTATTTTAAAGATATTGATACTTTAAAATGTTATCTTTAATTTTCTATTGAAAATTCATTACAAAGACTTGAAAGGAGGGTTAATAATGAAAACTGACATCATATTGTCCAGAACACAGTGTACACATTCAGGGGAAGAAACATTTTTAAGTTTTCAATAAATGCTAATATACTGGAAACATACTGCGAGTACTCATACAAATTTAGGTATTTTCGAGTAATATCAAGCAAGACCCAAAGACTAACACAAATGTTTATGGACAAACAAAAACATAGCAATAGAGGTGAAACTTAAGGATTGGGTCCGATCAGGGCATAAGGTTATATAACCCAAAAAAAAAACTCTGAACAAATTATTTTTGAAAGGAAATAATGTCAAAAACAATAACAAAATAATGAAGTTACGCCCAAATGCTAGGAAATATTGCCCAAAGCCAAAATATTTTGAATGGGTAGGTACTTTGCTGTAACTACGATTATTCGTCTATTTCTGAAAAAATACTGTTTTTCATGAAAACTGTTGACATAGGTGTCTGCCTGGCGACTGAGCAGCATACCCTTACCGGAGCGACGCATTCACGTTAGCAGGACAGAGGACCCAAAGAAGGTGTTAAAATCCTTTGAACCCGCGTGAAACGTTGAAATTTTGTTTGAAAAAATCGCCCAAAATTGAGGAAAGAGCGCCCAAGTTTTACAAAAACTACTTCCATTCAAAATATTAGGGTGACATTTCCATTTTATTATTCGGAGCAACTGTAATTTCGGGCCAGTTTTTACCAACTTCTTCTTTGTTTTTTTTGGGCGGTAAAAAATATTTGGGCGATAGTTCCAATTCGATTTAGTATTTAGTATTTATTGTTTAATCTACGATAAGAATATCAACAGATTTTTAACTTAAAGATAAATGATAAATAAATATAATTTTAATAATATACATGCTACATAGAATATACATAGAAATATATTTACAATTTTGACTTGCAATATAGGTACTAATCGAACTCTAGATAGTAATTTTACCTAACATTACGATGACAGAGAACGCGAAAAAAAGTGGGTATCGCAATTCTGTCTGTCTGTCTGTACCTCGACCTGCAGCCTAAACGTCTGAAGCGGTTTTCTTCAAACTTTGGACTTAATGTTTATAGGGGATTCCCTAGAAGGAAAATTGATTTTTTTTAGCTCAAAAAATAACGATACCTGCCATACAACCAAATACAAAAAGTTATTTATCTCAAAAACCGTTCTTACGATTTTAATAAAACCAATTTCAATTTATTTTTAAGGTAAGTTTTATATTTTGGAGAACAAAAATATTATCAACAATTCTTATTAAGGGGACCAGTTCAAAAAATTTGTAATATAAGAAAATAGTTTTTAAGCAAACCGCTCTAACGAAGTGATGAATGATTCTGTTCATTTATTATCATGATCAAATCCAGACTAGACCTGGGGGTAATAAAATGCAGTTAATATAGATTTTAATATAACAAGTTAATTCTATTAAAATAGCTCCAAATGACTTACAAATTAGTAGAAACTACGTGAAATATAGCTCCAATGAAATATGGCCCCAAATATAAAATGAAAAATGTCCCCAAAAATGTATACGGGAAATAACATAATGAAAACAAAGTTTTTTTTCATTTTACATGATTTTGGAGACTTTTTTCGTTTTTAATTTTGGGGTGAAATTTCAGTATGAAAAATGGCCCCAAATTTTTATTCTCAAACAAAAATGGAGAAATGACCCAAAAATAGCTCAATTTGAGTTTACAATTATTTTAATCAGATTTACCAAATATTAAAACCATAGATATTGGACAGTAATTAAATAATTAAATATTTAATACAAAAACTTTGATAGCAGACCGACTGACAGCATTGGTGCCTGCCAGCCAGATGACTAAGCTGATCCAGTGTTGCCAGAAGAAATTTTCAAAGTCCCCCCATATTCGAAAGAAATTCCCCCCATTTTTGTGTAGGGGAAGGAAAGAAAAAAACCATATACCTACATTTAATTTAGAATAATATGGAATAAATAAATAAATACCTACAGGACTTCATAGAATATGAGGAAAATATGTATACTTACTTTTAATTTTCCCAATCAAACTTTTGTCGCAAGAGGCAGTAGTCCTGAAAAAAAACTTTTTAGTTTTTTAGGTGGACGAGGCTGGGAAGCGATCCCAGACCTCCAGCGTGACAGTCGAACGCACTAACCATTACGCTACGGGCTATGACTTCCAATCGTAATTCTGTCTCACTCGGTGAAAATGGACCCCAGCGCGTGCGGTATCTGGGGGGAAAGAGGGGTGGGCTGTTTTTTTTTTACCCCACTGTTTCGGTACCCCCCCCCCCCTTTTTGTCCTCCCAAAGTTTTTTTTTCAGCCATTTTGTCCGGAAAAATAGCCCATCTGGGATCACTGAGCTGAGCACACCCTAAGCGGAGCAGCGGAGTCGCGTGAGCGTGACAGCGGAGAGAGAGAGAGTTAAAATACAAAAAGAGAGCTTAAATCCTTGATCCCGCGAAGCGGGCCATGCTAGGTATTAAGTCTCTTTCAAACCGACGACGACGGGAAACATTTTTTCGTAAGATTTTTGTGTACGATTCTTATTTTTCTGTTTTTGTACATACATTTTTGGAGCCATTTTTCATTATGAAAAAAGGCTGAAATTTGGGTCCATTTTTCATTGGAGTCAAAAACTAGCCCTGACTTGATGGTGAGTAAAGGACTTAAGATTTTTCATATGACACGAAAATTGCAAGTTTTTTTTTCAAAAAGTTAAGCACCAACATTTTGTAACGAGCGTCAAGTTAGCCCTTTTTTGTTTCTAGCAAATTGTTTTAAAGTATAAAGTAAGTAATACTACTCATAGTCTAAGAGCCGACAGCAAATTTTGGGAGTGGATGTATAGCCAAAATCTGAGTATGAGGGTTTATAGGTGCATATTGTGTGATATCGAAATCAAAAGTCTGGCAGCTTTTTTGTTCAGCCTTTGGTGGGGGTGGGGTGTTGAAAATAGAGATTTTCTTAAATTCTCATCTGGGGTTTTATCTCTTCCATCAATTTTTTAAAAATACATTATGATGCTCTGTCATTTTCCCTAAGTCCAGGCACCTTAATCTTGGTGATATGACTAATAGAGCTCAAGATATAAGCTTTTTCCGCGATCCTAATCGGTTTTTTCTTGGAGATTTATGAACCGCAAAAAATCAACAAAACTAAGTCTCCAAAAAAAGTCGATTAATGTTCGTTTAAAAAGCTTATATCTTGAGTCCTACTGGTCATTTAACCATGATTAAGGCAAATGACAGAGCATCATAATGAATTTTCAAAAAATTGATGGAAGTGATAATATCCCTGATATGAATTTTAGAAAATCTCTATTTTCAACCCCCCTCCCCTGCCAAAGGCTGAAATAAAAACCTGCCAGACTTTTGATTTCGATATCACAAAATATGCACCTATAAACCCTCATACTCAGATTTTGGTTATATATCCACTCCCTAAATTTGCTGTCGGCTTTTTTACTATAAGAAGCTATTAGTGAAAACAAAAAATAAAACCATCCTTTAATTTTATTGGGTGCCACTGTTCTAATAGAATTATTTCGTACACAATGTTATCATTACGCTCTCATGCCCCCTATCTCATATATGTATAGCTATTGTTTAAATATCGACAAAAACAACAAATATAATCAAATAAAATAAAAATGAAAAATCACCAACGTCTACCTACATATAGAATGAGTAATGTTCCCCTTAATCTGAAACCTACTAGCACATCTATTACTTAATTCACACACAAAAACAACAACAAAAACAATAATACCTACATTTTATTTTGCGGAAAAAAAAGCGAAAACGATTTGTTCAGGTGAATATTTTATCTACGATTACCGAACTTTAGTTTGCTAAGAGATACACTCACGTTAGCTAGTTAGTAGGTATAATAATTTTAGGAGTTAAAGGTAGTAAAACAAATTTTTCGAACTTTATTCCTCACTGATAACAACAACAACAGTAACAACAACAACAATATAGCATTTCGATACATCTTGTTTTTTTTTTTTTTTTTTTTTTGATTCGATGCTATTCTTGTTTTCGGTTTCGGTTCATTCCGTTCGCAGTTACGTTCGGTGCGTGCAGCATTTTTTGATATGTTTGTTTGCAGTGTGATTTAATATATTTAATAAATTGGCGAGGAAAACCGTTAATTATAATTTAAATATAAATTGCATCGTGGTATTTACAATTGTTGGTAAACATAATCGGTGAATTTGTTGGTGAAAAAGGCTAAATAAGAGTTAAATATAATCTGAATTTTTGTTCGAATTTAGTATTGTTTTTTTTGAAGTGATTATATTGGTTTATGTGAAGAAAAAAAATAGCCACTTACTGTGTTTGAACTCTGAAGTGACAGATTATCTTGTTAACTTACGTTATTTGTCATGTTTAGGGCCTTGAACTCTACCTCATCCTCATAAAAGCTTACCGATGCCGATCCGATGGTATTAACGGTGTAAAAAGTTTTTATTTGTAAAAGTTCATGCCCTCTGGATGAATTGATTTATGAGTGATGTCAATGGTGATTTTGGAAATATTTTTGTTGTATTTTAGAGCTTTTGATTTGATTAACGAGCATAACAACAATTTGAATAGTTTTGGATATTATCAATCGATAAGAGTGTTCAATTCAAATTTAATTACCTCCAACATGGTAACATAATAATAATGTAGTGACTAGTGTTTTTTTTATTTAGTGTTTCAGGAAGACAAAATCATACTTGTCAGTTTTAACAAGTCATTGTTAAATGTGAAATTATAAATGACTTAACACATAACTTAATCGCAACTGCTTTAATATGAACAATTACAGTCATGAGCAAAAGAGTTCAAAGGTTTAATCGTGATATTAAAATAAAATAGAAACAAAAAAATAACAATTATAACTACACGTGTAATTATAGGTTCAAATGGCAACAAAAAATATCGTATGGAACCAGAATAATTAGAATTAGAGTGAAACCAATTAATTTCAACTCTTGCATCTTTAATGGAAAAGTATAGGAAAATGTGAAAAAAGCAAACAAAAAATATACCTTTGGTAGTTTTCTTTAAAATATGAATGTTTTTTTTTATAATACAAATTCTATATACTACTGAAATACATCAGCCAAGTAGAAGACTTAGCATTTTTGTAACGTTCTATATTTTTTTTCTATGGGTTTTTGTGAATTTGAAATTATTAAAATATAATTCAAATTAATTTTTTTTAAGTTTTCCTATTTCTGTGACCTTTATATAAATATAATTTGATTCCTAAGTGGGCTATAGGTCACATAATTAAATTCTTCTTTTGTTTTCAAAATTAAATGCAAAAGTCCTGGACTTTCAATGACAAGTTTTAAGTGAAAACTGAATTTTGCACCTTTAGGCACTTTTCCTCTTAGGACCTTGGACAAAAACATTTTGATTACACATTTTTAATTGTGATGTTTGTAGATAAAATTTAACTTGAGATTTTAATCAAACTTTATGTTTCGATGATGGGGAACACGGCAAAAGTTGCTTCTGTCTGTCCTCGTGGCTACAGCCTAAACGACTGGATGGATTTTCTTCAATCATAGTGCCTAGTGTTTTTTGGGTAAAATTAATACATTTTTTTTGTATTTTCTTAGCATCAAAATTAAAGGTACGCCATTCACATTATTTTTTAGAAAAATATCATTTTTCTCAAAAACGGTTCCTAAGATTTTGAAAACAAAATTAACTGAACCAATTGATCGCACAAACTTGCTCTCGTAGCTTACAACTATAAAATGACAATATATCTTACAAGTTAAATAATAGAATGATTTCGTAAAAAATTAAGTTTAAAAAAAAATTTTAAATATAAATAATAAAGTGTTTTTTTATAAATCTATTAATTAATTAGCTAAAAATAACATTTTAAATAGCTAGAGCTCAAAACAAACATGTTTTCTGATTTGTTTGATAAACATAAGTTTATGATAAGAAAATCAAAAATCGTTACAACGGTTTTCTTAAAAATTAATTTTGTATAGGTATACACTTTTTTTCGGTAATAAAATTTTTTTGATAATTTTTGAAAATAAAATCTAGTTTCAAAAAAATAAGTTTCAACACTTTTTTAAAAATCAAAAATATATTTTTGGAAAATTTTTATATGCTAAATTGTTCAAATTAAAATAGGCCTTCTGTTTAAGAAATTTGGTTGAAATCAGTAAAGACATTAACAAGAAATTTGAAAATCAATTGGTAAAATTTTCGAGGTAAAAATTCGAAGTGCATCTAAGCTAACATGACGGTCTTTTTGTCTGTTCGTCTGTGCGTCAGTGCAGCCTAAGCGGTTGACCTGATTTGCTACAAATTTAGTGAGTAGCATTTTTAAGTTATCTTATGTGATTCCCTAGAAAAGAAGGAGAGCTGTCATATAAAGACTTCAGTTTTGCTAGTTTTAATAATAATAAAAACCAGATTTTCGCCAAAAAAAAAGCGATTAACGGATACAAAGTATTCAGGATTTTTGAGCAAATTAGCTTTTTTTGACATATTCCTGAATATCTGATCAGCAAATAGGTTGATTTTCTCATACCGGTATTTCAAAATTAGTGAACAAATATTACAATTAAGAATTTTTAAATCAAAGGAAAAAATACTTTTATCAAATTTTGATTTTTTTACACATTTTCTTATTTTTATTTATTTAAAATCTAAAAATTTAAAAATTTTTATTTCAAGTTTTTTTTTTTTTTTTAATTTATTTAACATGAAATTGGGAAAAGAAATTTTTTGATTGAGTCGCCAATATAGGAAGCTTAAATCCGGGATTTCGGTTTTCAGCCTCTTGAGAAGTTGCCTCTATCTTGAACTAAAGTTCAATTTTTATATTTATCGAAAAAAACAGCTATAACCCTTTTTGGTAAAAGGATGTGCTCTCCAAAATATTATAATGGTATTTATAAATACTTGACTTTTACAGTTTTTGAAAAATTAAATTTCTATCAATAGTACCAACTCAAAGAAAATATATTTGATAACAAAAATGTTAATCTTTTTTTTTAATAATTGTTTAACACTAATTCAAAATTTCTAATGTAAAAAAAAATAGAAACATTTTCGAAATTTTGGAACCCAATTTGCTATTGATGCTTGCGAAAAAATATTCGGTTTTTAATTTAAAATAAGCAGCAACCCTTAAAAGGGTGGATGGTCAAATATTAAAGCTGTATGCATAGAATTTAATTAAATGATTGTAACAAATAGTTTCTTAGAAGTCTATAACTATAGCCCATTCAGCACGAAGCGAAAAATTCTAAATTCGCAAAGTGTGATGTATAGTTCTGATTTGTTGAAATTTTGTTAGGTATAGTCTTATAGAACAAAAACCTAATCCCGCTACAGGAGAAATCCAAAAGTGAAAAAAACGCTAATATCTTTGTTATGTGAAAAAAACAGCATCGCCGCGAATTTTTTTTTGTTAATTCTGTGGTCAAACATAGGTAATTCAGCAATAGAAAAAACATAATAAATTTAAGACACTGAAGTTGGTGCTGATTTTTGTACATGTTTTTGGAACCCTAAACTATCATTATATATATTATTTCTGCTGTCAAACTCCTTTTTTCTCATTTATAAAATATTCAAATCCACTAAAATAGGTATCACTGAATAGGAATTTACAAATACTCATGACATTGCACAGAAACTTTTTGTTATACCACACTATTTTCTATAAATTTCAGAAGTTTAAAATAATTCAATAAATGAAAAATTTGACATAAAGAATACCTCACTTCAAATCCATTGAATGAGTGAAAGAGAAAAATATGTATTACTTCTGTAATTTAAAATTCTTTTTTTTTTCGCTGCAATATCAATATAGCTTTTAACGGCCTTTAGTCCGTTAGTGATGTAAGCTGGACTGAACTTAATAAAAATTGCGTCTTGACAAGGCCCTCACTATCAACTGAAGAGTCCAAGTGAGAACGCCGGGACGAAACGCCAATTTTTATGGATTAAAGGCCGTTAAAAGCTATATTGAATCAATAATTCAACAAGTCCAATTAAATAATGCTAAGTCTTCTACTTGGCTGATGTATTTCAGTAGTATATAGAATTTGCATTATAAAACACACTCATATGTAAACAATGCCAGGCCACGGGTAACAAAATTTCCAAAAATTCTTGATTAGAAATTCTAATTGGGTTGGATATAGTTCACAATTGATTTTCGCAGTAAAATTGATGTAAGCTGGACTGAACTTAATAAAAATTGCGTCTTGACAAGGCCCTCACTGTCAACTGAAGAGTCCAAGTGAGAACGCCGGGACGAAACGCCAATTTTTATGGACTAAAGGCCGTTAAAAGCTATATTGAATCATTTATTAGGTATCACTAGAAAAGCTTAGAAGAAGAAATAAAGAAAAGGGCATATCGAGGAAAAAGTGAGGGTTTTCAAAATAGTGTGAGTTACACAAACACAAATGCATTTACACAGGGTCGGAAAGTAGTGAAATAGGTAGCTAAATGCTGGGACCCCCAAAAGAGTTTTTAGCTGTGTTTTTGAGAGATGTATTTATGAGATTTCAGTTAAAAGTAAAAAAAACTTATTAAACTAAATAAGAAAGTGAAATAAATGTAAATGTAGTGAATACATGCAATACTTCATTGAAAAAAAAAATATATAGCAAATGCGTTGCTGCATTAAATCCTGTAAACACATCATGTGGAATATGAGACACAATCAGCCCGTGAGATGCAAAAAATGTAAACTGCATATTATAGGTGTTTTTACACGATTTAACGCATATTTTTTTAAATAAAGTATTGCAAATATTCACTATGTTAACTTTAATTTCACTTTATTATTTATTGTTTTCAAAATTTTAATGTTTTGAAATCTGCGTTCTTTTTCTATAAAATATTAACTATTGTTGTTGTATCAAAAAAAAATTAAATATCATTGTTAAAAGTGTTACACTGTGTAACACTTCCCCTAGGAACGATCAATGTTAAAAATATTGTTGGTATGCCAATCGAAAGGGGTTGAAAAAAATCCAAATACATTTAGTAAGAAAACAATCAAAAAATATTTTTGTATTGCATCAAATTTTATTAGAAAAAATATTATGATCACTTATATGCAAAATATCTATAATATTTAAATTAAATTCTTCTAATATGTTCATATCAATAATAAAAAGTGTTTATTTATTTTGTTCAAACATTCTATTTGAAAATTTAAAGCCTTATTGAATGTGCGAAATTTTCGCACGGGTATTCTGGTTATAAAATATTGTTATAATATTAATTGCCTTTATATAAATATATAATATATTATTGGTAGCGATTTTAAATTTTCGAAAATGTCCGCAAAAATTATCGCTTTTTTATAGAAATTCGAAACACCCTACTGGTTTGGTCCAATAAATATCTATTCATGTGTATTTTTTTTTTTGTATTAGCAAATTCGATTTACCGTTTTCTTTAAAATTCCTGTTAACTTTAAATTAAGTTTGCTGAAAATTCTTTATTATCGGCTTTTGTTAAAGACCCGATCTACTACAGAAATACTTGCTGCTCAGAACAAACTTCTTAATGGCATTGAACTGTCTATCTCGCCAAGCTCCTGCAATACAAAACACATAGATTAAGGTTCCTAGTTCTTCTCTTAAAAGATTTCCGTCTCTATTAAAGCCATTTACTACCTTGTTCATCTTATCACGAGTTTCATAAAAGATCTCTAGTGTTTTCTTTTTCATGAAAAATAATGAACCATAAGAGCAAATATCTTTGTTGGTGTATTTATTTGGTTAGGTTTACATTACAATTTTAAAAGATAAGATTATCTGGTGATTTTTTTCGAATCACCTTATACCGAATTACTTATAATCTTCTTGCAAAACCCCTAAATGTGATAATACAAACGTTATACATTTTATTTGACAATAAGGCTCTTTCACCATAGTCATCGCTTTATGATGCATTTAAACCGAAAATCACTTTTTTTCCGCTTGCTTCCAAAGAAGTTAATTTTGTGTGAAGTGATAATTAAAGAGACATGTTTGAATAATAAAATAAACAGAGACTTGATGTTTTGAATTTTTTTTTTATTTAACTCTCATTTAGTTAAACAAAAATAATGAAGATTGCAAATTAGCGTGCACAAAAAATTTGCTCAGCTTAAAAAAATATTCTAAGTTCAAGGTCATATAAAGTAAATGCGACGGCAAAAATAACTCAAGAAATACATATTTATATTTGTGCAGTTGTTATACTTATATCAAATCAAACAAACAATAATGCATAGTAGGAAAAACCATCTTTTAAACTTGTTATCCTTGAGAGTAAATAAAAAAAAACAGAATATTCTCAAATGGAGCAGTTTGAAGTTAATCTGTTAACTGCTACAGTAACAGTTTTGAAATATAATATTCTTAAGTTAAGTCAACGAATAAATGAGTATAAAAGAGAAAATATTTTAAGAATAATGTCCAAAACAAAAACGTAATATTGGCATTCATTAAAGCCATGACCATGCTATTTTATAAACCACTTTATTATCTTTTTGAAAACTCATTTAGTTTTTATACGTAATCAACTTAATTGTGTCATTGAATGTTAAAATTATGGATGAGCTAAACAAGTTTTCATTGTTAAAACTTAAAAGTGCACCACCTTCGCAGCTTCGCACAAGAAACAGAAATAAGTGAATTCAAAACCAATTTGTCAACTTCACTACTACTTGTTCTCACGAATGCTATTGCTCTTTGGCAGAGCACTTTGTTTTTCCTCATGAAAAAAAAAATATTTATATTTCTACAAAAAAAGATAACTATCTAGCGATGACAAGCAGCTTTTTAATAGTTGTATTTATTACATTATTCTTAAATCAGATTAAGATTGATTTGATACAACAAACAAAAATGGGCACGATTGGATGGCACAAACTTGCTCTCGTAGCTAACAACTTTAACGTAGCTTAAAATTGACAATGTGCATATATAGTGGTTCTATAACATTATGATATCATTAAAAAAAGTTTAAAAAAAAATTTAAAATATAAATTATTACTAAAAATTAATATTAATAATTTTTTTAGTAGCTAAAACAGATAGAGCTCAAAAAAAAGTTTGCTATCTGATTTGTTTGATAAATATGAATTTATGAAAAACAAATTTCAAAAATCATTAGAGCGGTTTTTTTTTAATAATTTTTTATAAATAAAAATTCTTGAAAATTAAAAAAAAATTAAACTTATGCCAACATTAAGTATTTAATAAAATACAATTTTTCACAAAATTAAAAAAAAAAATCATTAACCCGTTTTCAAGATATTGAATTTTCATTTGGAAGGTTTTTGCGACCTATAGTGCAGATGTGTTTCGCTCTGACAGCAACAATTGAGCTCTACAGTAAGAATTGTTGTTGCCTTTCTTAGACACATATTTTTAGTCGATGGCTACCGACGTATTTAAAAAATAAGCTGCACTGATGTGCTGCAAATTATATAATTTCCAGGGGAATTTGGTTAAATTCTTGCACCTAGAGAGTTGTTGTAATTGCCCGTGGTCTGGCATTATATAAAGAAGAAGAAAGGCAACAACAATTCTTACTGAAGAGCTCAATTGTTGCTGTCAGAGCGAAACACATCTGCACTATAGGTCGCAAAAACATTCCAAATTAATATCTAAATAAAAGTGCACTTAACAAAAAACAAAAACAATTTTTCTATTGTTATTGTTTATCTTCTAATTTTCAAAATAAAAATTTCAATATTTTTCTAAAAATGTTGTAGAGGACGTTTTACACAAAAAAAATTAAATTGCAATCGGTGTAGCCGTTAACGAAAAATTTGAAAACCGAAAAATCGGTTCTATAACAGGTACCGTTAATAAACGTTATACATTTTTTTTCTACCAAAATATAAAATGAAGTAATTATAGTAGCTCGTAATTTTTTGTTCATAATCGTTTGAGCTGTTTTTGAAATAAATCAATTTTTGTATATTGGTTGTATGGCAGGTACTGTTATTTTTTGAGCTAAAAAAAATGCAATTTCCCCTCTAGGGAATCCCCTAAGAACCTTAAGTCCAAAGTTTGAAGAAAATCGCTTGAGCCATTTAGGCTGCGGGTCGAGGTACAGACAGACAGACGGACAGACAGACAGACAGAATTGCGAGACCTACTTTTTTCGCGTTCTCTATCATCGTAATGTTAGGGAAAATTATTATTCCGATTTTTTTTGTTGCACGGATCCTAAACTTGGCCTATACTACGTACATTTATCGCAAATAAAAATACTAAGATTGAAAAAAAGTTTTAAAACAAAACAGGTAATTGAATAGTTGTTGTTTAAGCAGACGCGGATCCAGGATTTCGTTTACGGGGGGGGGGGGCAATTTTCGTATAATTTTGCCTACCTTTAAAAAAAAAATTGTCTATTGAGTGCTTGTGCCTTTTTTAATGATTCTCTGTCTGTCTTAAAAATATTTAACTCAAAATCAAATATAAAAAAAAAAACAATTTTTTTTAAATTTAAATGAAGTAAGCCTCTTTAAATATTGCTCTGTATGATTAGCTTAAAGCTATAAATAAGAACTAGTATAGTACGCATTATTAATTAAAATTAAGAAAGGTATGTACATACATTGTACATGATAATGATAATATACAGTTCTTAAATAATAAATTCGAAGCTTTTGTTGGGCCGGTTTTTAAAAGCCTAGTAATTACTTTTTCGACATCGATCGGAATTTGTCTGTGAATATGTATGAGTGTCAAACCGCAGAGGCGGTTTTCACCCATTGTTGATCCTAAATATGTTTTAAGGCGTCGCAATGACGAAAAATACCTCTCTGCCGAAAAATATGTCACCGGAAGCGTTGCAAGAATACGATGAAAAGTTTGTATTGTTCCAAAAACATCCTTATCGCATTCATTAATCAAATCCAGAGCAGTAACGGTAAGATGATTGTTCTGCTCCTTTTCTTTTATTTTTGGCGCCACCAAGTCATTTTTAAGCAAAAAAAGGCAGTTTCTATATTTAAGTCTAAAAGTTGTCCAAAGCGACCCAATAGAGATTTAACGGTGATGGTATAAAACTCATCAGTATTATATCTGACTGTATTTCCGGGACGAAAATCGTAAGTTTAAGCACATCTAAGGTTTCGGGTTGAAATCTTTCACGCAAATCGGTTGGGACAAAGTTAAGTAGAGGTGCATTATAAGGATAGTCTTCAGCTGAATTAGTGTCAAAATTGGGTCGGTATATTTGGCGTTCACCATGACGTGGGATACGAGGAATTTTTAACTCAACATTCAATTGTTCACCTTAATTTTTTGCATGCTGCCAGATGTTGTTGAAATTAATATTATGTTCTCTCGGTGACTAGAAAGAACGGAAATCGTGCTCTTTAGCAGCGTTGCGCTGCTGTTAAGGTCAAGAGCTGTTGTTTGTGGCAATTCGCTTAAGGACTGTATATCAATTAAACACTATACCAATACTGGTTGTGTAGTTTATAAAGTCGTTACAAAGAAAAAAGCCTTGCTAGCTGTACTTGGGTCACTTTGGGCTTCTTCTTTAACTGGGACAAGATAATTTGGCCAATGCAGCCAGATGCAGCATTTCCATCCAACTTCTCTTCGGCAGTCAATATTTTTCTGGTTTCTCCCCAATAATTATCTTCATCGGAAGCGTATTCTTCAAGAGTTCTTGAATAAGCTAGTTCCTCAAATGAATCCACTTTTTGTTGGAAGCATTACACCACTTACAGAATATTTTAGGACCGGATGTAAGTCCGAAATCTGAGTATGAGGGTTTGAAGCAGCATATTTTGTGATATCGAAATCAAAAGTCTTGCAGGTTTTTGTTTGCTGTTGGCTCTTCTACTATTATAGAATAGGTATCTACTTATATCTAAAATGAGAAGTGCAATCTCAACTTCTTTTCTGGCAGGCCTTAACGAAAAAAAGGGTTTTTTGTACACAATTTCAAGAACGTGCCGCAATTTGGAGTTGAGAGTGCAATAAATTGTAGATATATCTAATTTTGATGTACCTATCTAGATACCTAACATGAAAACGAAAAGTGGTGCGTTTGCGTGATGGATTTTATAGCTTAAGGTGGGGAACAATACAAAAAATGATATAAATCTGAAAAGTAGAATTGCCCAGGGGGGGGGGGCAATTACCCCTACTTCCCCCCTGGATCCGCGCCTGTGTTTAAGTGATTCACTATAAATTTCCATAATATACTCATCGACCCTCGGGAATTACACCTTTTACAAAATTTGGGCTTTTTATTCGAAAAACTATCTGCACATTTCTGTTATAACGTTTGATATTCCAATGATCTGTTCCTTAATTGGAATTCTGTATTTTATATCATTTCCAAGTTTAGAAAATATCGCAGAAACGAAAAAGCTCAGATATGATGTAAGCAGGGTTTATTTCTTAATTAAATAAAATGCAAGATTGGGTGGCACGTACTTGCATTGTGTTTTTTTTGGGTGAAAGTGATTGGAAGTGTCAACTTCGGGGTTTTTGACCCGAGAATTTATTGACAGCTGCTGATGGTTGAATTGAACTCCAAAATTCGAGGTTTTAATCAAAACTAACATTACGATGATGGAGAAGTCCAATAAAGTGATTTTTGGCATGACGTCCGTCGCATCGATCCGGTCGATCTGTTTGTCTGTGCGTCCTTGCGTCTATACGACTGTGCAGTGTGCATCTGTGCTGCCTGATGTACATCGAGCTAGAGCCTATAGGCCAGTCGGCAGCAACAAAATTATTATTTTATACCGCGCATATTGTATAATTGAAATTGGTTATCTATTAGTGTATGAAAAAACAATTGGAGCGGCTGTAAATATTGTGCTTCAGCCGTCATTATGAAAAACGCATCGTATACAATTTTTGTACATACATATTATATCTACATTCTATAAATAGAAAATTTAATTTGTTTCCTAAGTAGGCTATAGATCTTTATTTTGATTGCTTATTTCAGTTGCGACGTTTCGGACGTGTTAACGTCCTACTTAGGCTCTGTTAAAATGTTTTTTATGGAAAAATATAAAATAACATACTATAATAAAACTTACAATTCATAATTAAATAAAAATATAAAATAGAACTAACTATCAATTGTAAGTATTATTATAGGATGTTATTTTTTATTTTTTAATATCTAAAAACCATTTTAACAGGCCTGAAGAAGGACGTTGTAAACACGTCCGAAACGTCGCAAGTAAAATAAGAAATAAAAATAAAGACCTATGGTCCACTTAGGAATCAAATTATAATAATTAATAAAGTTCAAGGAAATAGGAACAATTTATAAATAGAAAACAAAACTATCAAACTTTTCTTTACACAAATGTTGCAAGTACCTAAGACTTATAGTTACTTTCTGAGTTCAGGCAGCAAAAATGTACGCTTTTTTAGTTGTTGCCTTATGACTCTCTAACGCTTCAACCAAAGGAATAGTTTTCTGCGCTTTAACTCCAAAAGTAAAAATCCCTCAAAAAAAAACTTTGTATAATAAAAATAAAGATACCTTTGTTTTCTATTTGAATATATGTAAACAAAATTTTTTCAATGGGTCGTTCTTGAGATATTATTTGAAATGAGTTTTTTTCAAAATGGTCGTTGTCGCACAACACCAGATACCAATTTCATGAAATCATGAAATTTGAGCGGTATTTGTTTACAAAAAAAAACCTGCCGACTGGCCTTCTTAGCGAAAGAACGAATTCGCTTCCAGTTTTATGTGAACAATTTGTATCTAATTCGCTAGAGGAAAAAATCAAGATTCCGTTCCAGCTCATCTAGAACGGGAAGCTGGTATAGTGGTATACAACGATTTCGGTTGTATCAAGTTTTTTCCAATACAGGGGGGTCATTCCGTAATTTTCAAAACGATGATCGTCGACGAGATCGTCCATAATTTGCTCCACGTAACGCTTCCACTATCGTGTCGTCCATCGTTTACAGTTTGAGAGAGTTTGGTACTCTGAAATTGTAGTTGAAATGTCAAATTGACTGTCATAATGTCAACAAATTGTTTTTGTTGTGTTGTTTTGTATAAAAGTAAAATAATTGCAACAAAATAAAAGTACATACATATTGGGCAATGCAAAAACCTCAACCTATATGTATTGGGTAGTCACACAACTTAAATTTTAACTCATTTTATTGGACAACATCGCGGAAGAGAAAAGGTTTGATTTATCTCTCAATTTTCGTCGGATTCGAATTGATTGTATCTTTTTCCAGTTTTCATTTTCACTATCTAAAATAAGAAAATAGCTTCGCCAAATATTTTGTTTTCAGATAACAGAAAACAAAAGATGTCTAATTACAGTGGGTACTCAGTCATCCAACTATAGTCACCACAATCTTCAAAATGAATGCAAGGCGATACCTATTTAGCTATCGTCCAAACGCTATCGTCCAAACGCTATCGTTTTGACGATATCGTTTTGACGATTATCGACTTACGTAAAGTAGGACTAAATTTTAACCCTGCAAAAACGACTATCGTACCATTTACCAACAAAAGGCTTCTGCCACGAATGAAACCTATTAGTTTAGCTGGTAAAGTCATTGAAACAAAGAAGGAGGTAAAATACCTAGGTATCACACTAGATAGCGAACTTCTTTTGAACAAACACTTAGAAATAACTGTCGGGAAAGCCACAAAGGCCCTTATGATATGTAAGAGACTTGCAGGCAAACCATGGGGTTGCAAACCAAATATCCTAAGATGGATGTACACCATGATGGTAAGGCCCATCATTACCTATGGTGTAGTTGCATGGCACAAAAGAACCGAACTTCATACAACTAGGAATGCCCTAGAAAAAATCCAACGGCTCGCATGCATATGCATAACTGGAGCAATGAGAACTTGCCCCACAGCAGCAATGGAGGTTATCCTTCACCTAACATCACTATACGTGGTCATAGACAGTACTGCTCAGGGAGCAATCATGCGATTTGCCAAGGAGGGAACTGGGACCGGAAAATGCATAGGTAACAGAGAAAGGCAATGCATCTCCAGGTCGACAGTAACAAACCTTCTTGACATTCCAAGGGATGCCATGATTAAAAAATTAAATTTCGAAAAAAATTTTCAAACGGAGTTATGTAGCAAGGCAGAGTGCGTAGGCGAAACAACGAACTACAATCTTAAAGCAAACGCCATCAAATGGTATACTGATGGATCAAGAACGTCTGAAGGGACTGGGGCGGGTATATTTGGGCCAAGAACCAAACTATCTGTACCGATGGGACAGTCTACAAGCATTTTCCAGGGGAAGTAAAAATCGGAACATTGCCATCATGTCAGATAGCCAAGCCGCGCTTAAAGCTTTAAGCTCCTATGGCATTAGCTCAAAATTGGTATGGGAATGCTTGAGGAGGTTAAATGAACTGGGCAAAAACAACAATGTCTCACTATATTGGGTACCGGGCCACGTGGGTATCGATGGTAATGAGGAGGCAGACTCCCTAGCCAAAATAGGAGCAACAACCCCCCTAATAGGGCCTGAGCCCTATTGCGGATAAGGTGAAAATGTGATCAAAAACAAGATCAAATCAGAAGAGGAGGCAAAAAGATCCAAAATTTGGAAAGAACTCCCAAAACTGAGGCAAGCCAAATTATTACTTGGGAACTACAACCAAGAACGCTTCAAAGCCTTCATACATCTCAGCAGGAACAGCCTAACGGGTTTACTCACTGGACACTGCAAACTAAAAAGACATCTCAGTATTCTCGGCTTAGTGAGCAGTGCAACTTGTAGATTCTGCAACATTCAGGAGGAAACACCTGACCACATATTGGGCAAATGCAATGCACTTGTGCATCAAAGTCACAGATACCTGGGAAATTACCAGATAGAGGAGAGGGACCTACCCTCACTGAAAATACTCCAAATACTTAAGTTTATAAAAGAACTAAAATTGGAGGATGAGCTTTAAGTGAGCAATCTCATTGAGCTCTAGATGGGGGCACAATAGATCAAAGGTCGCAGTGCATCAAACCCCGAATTGATTCATTCATTCATACGTAAAGCAAATAAAGGAAACGCTATCGCTCAAACGATATCGTCTAATGATAATCGAGTTACGGAATGACCCCCCAGCTCAAACGATTTTGATTAATCTTCACACATGTGATGTAATCTCTAGACAGTTTTCAATAATAGGTACTGCATACAAGATTTTTGCGTAGAAAATCGAATAAAGGAAATAAGATGTTTTTTGAACAAATTGCCTTTTTTGGCATATTCCAAATACCTCGATAAACGTTAATGGCTTGGTTGATTTGGTATTAACCTTGCTATTCGGTACTTCTAAGTAAGTCAACAAATATTCCATTTAAAATTTGAATGAATAATTTTTATTATAAAAAATAAAAAATAAAAACCCATAGAGATTTTTTTTTGACTTTTTTCCCCATTTTCTTTAAATAAAAAAAATTAACTTTGTTATTTCAACTTGTTTTATATATTTCCTCTTTAATGGTATAAAAATATTATGGAACCATTAATATACAGCTACACCCTCGGTTTCTATTCAATGTTATTTTAAAAAGTAAAGATTGTTTTCCGAATTTAACCTTTTGGTTGAAAACGATAGCTTTCTATGAAAAAATGTAGAAATCAAAAACAGACTACTTGTTGTGTTAACTGTTTTATTTAGATTTCGGCAAAAAAAAAAAACAAAAAAAAAAACGGTATGTAAAATTCACGGATTGGGTCGACTGTGACTCTACATGGTCCAAAGTTAAAAGAACGACTAATCATTATGTTGTACGTATATTTCAAAATGTCGACATTTTAACAATCGAGATTTCAACAGTAGAGAATCTAAATGTCGACTCTTTGGATGGTTTTCAATTTTCTTCAATAAGTCTTTATACTTCAACAGAGCCGGTCTCGATCGAGATTATACAATTTGACGTTATCGACATCAAGTGAATTTAAAAAAAAATCGACATATCGTACTTTATCCCTTTTGTTCTTAATTTTCCTCGGAAAAAATAACGGCAAGACTATATTTTTCTCAATCAATCTCAAGTCGAGATTTGATAATTTCGATATTTTTTAAGTCGACCTACAAAATTTACGGCATTTTAAATTTCAAAAATGTCGATAAAAATCAAAATTTTAACCAGTCAACATTTTTTTTGTCGATCATTCGTACGTTACCCAAAAATTACACTTGTTCAACAGTGTGATAATGCCAAAATATATATAGAAGAATGTTGATTGAGGAGGAACATCCCTCAAGGTATGAAGATGAATACATTTTCATCTTCATAACGGTACTCATTCAAACATACGGTTTTTGAAACGGTATTTGGAAATGCAGATACTTATAAATGTACGATAAAATACGTTTAATCTTAACACTTAACAAATCTTTTTTTAAATGGATACAAAATCTTAAGGAAAAGTACATAAACGAATACAAATTATTATCTGCTCAGAGATAATTCCCACAAGTTCCAAATCGGGGCTTCAGATATAATTTATATAGCAATTATATAGATATGGTAGTTTTAAATACACTCACTTGTTTTACGTACATACCTAGTTGCCTACCTACCTGACCTTAATAGTATGGTAAACAATATTACTGGGACGGCAGACATTCATCGATGAAGCTCTATAAAACGTAAAATACTTTTTTAATTTGTTTTCTTTGAAGATTACTGTAAAAAGGCTAAATAAAATATTTGTTCTTTTCTGTTTTTTTTTTTTTTTTGTTTTTTGTAATTATGTACTTTATTTTGTATTCTCAATGTCATTATTATATTTTTTGTGAATGAACTGGAAAATATAACAATATAATATCATCTTCATATTTAACACCATTTTTGCACTTAACAATAACATAATGTTTGTGTTATGACCTGATGACATTTTAAAACAAATACACCGATAGTAATTATTGACATAGTATGTATGTTTGTATGTATAATGTATTGTTGTTGATGATTTTTGGGCAAACACTTCAAGCGGAATATGAATAATTAATAATAATGTAAATAATTAAAAAAAGAAAAGTATAGAGCAATGTATTGTTTCTTTTGACCTTCCATAAGTTTTAGTGTCATTTATTTTTTTTTTTACTTTATTCTTTTTTGTTATGTGCGTCATATTGTAAGCCAAGCGAACTGTGTGATGGTCAGCTTACAGCGGTTGAATAACTTAATATTATGGTTGCAAGCTACAAAAAGTTGAAAGTTTTAATTTAACTCGAACTCCCGTAGGAAACTTATATTTATTGATTAGAGAAAAACTAGCTTTGACCGTTTTAAGACAATTAGCGTTTTTCTTTTTAGCCTCTAAAAACAGCTCTGAGCGAAGGCTGAGCAATCAGAGCAAAGCTCTGAGCAGATTATGATCACAGCCCTCAGATTTATTTATGAAACACACTTGAGCACTGAACTGTCATTTCATAGGTGTTTTGCTAAAATACATTTTTTTTAATTTTGTGTAGTCCTTTCGTCTGTCAAATCACTAAAAAAATAAGTGAAGTTGGCTTCGCTCAGCGTTTCGCTCGATTTGCTTGGTCATTTTATTCTGAGCTTATCGATCAAGTTTTGAGCTAGCTCAGATGGAAAAAAGAAACAGAATTTTTGTGCTCTAATCACGGTTGCCACTAAAAAAAAAAAATAAGTCGGGTGGCACAACTGCTCATGAAGAACCAGGGCCTAGTGACTAACAACTCGCAACCATTCCTGTGTGCGCCTTTCGACAGGAATGGAAGGGACCTACAATTTTATGCCGAATCCAAACGGCTAGACGAGAAGCACTTATTCGTGACAAGTGATACTCTTGGAGGATTTGTCAATTCCTCGCAAGAGGCAGTAGCCCTGACAAAATTTTTTTTAGTTTTTAGGTGGACGAGGCTGGGAAGCGATCCCAGACCACCAGCGTGAAAGTCGAACGCACTAACCATTACGCTACGGGCTCTGATATGTCTGAGCTAAAAAAAAACATAGAATTTTTGTTTTACAGTTTCGCGATCTGATCAGAGTTAAAAAAAGAAAAACGCCAAATAACAAACTTGTGAAGTTTTTCTTAATTTTTTTTTTTTTTTGAAACCTTAAAATAAAAATACTCTATACAAAATAATGAACTGATGGATAACGTCAAGCTAGCGCGTTAATAGAGTTAGTAGTCTGAGTTAGACTCGAAAATCCTTTGAATCAGACCGCTTTTCTATTCAGCTCAACATTCCCTAGTCATCCGAGTCCATTATTTAGTTGACTAGTGAAATGTCGATGTACATAAGGTTTAGGTTTGTCGTTAAATTTTCATCTCTGGAGCCTGTTAACGCTAAATGAGACCGAATATTTTTCGAAGAAATTTTCATTCGAAACGTCAAAGCACTTCTTCATCTGTCATGTGTCTCAGTACCGTAAATATTAGAACTAGCATAATCAATCTCTTATAAAGCCTAATCTGCCATTTTCCATTAATTTATTTTATTAATTTATGTATTTATAATTCTCTGTACATTTAAGTCTGCGCTTTTGATTATATGCAGTATAAATGTACATTTGTTTAAAAAAAAAAAACATTAAGGGTCGTAAGTTTACAAATTGTGTAAAATAATAAGTTTACACAAAAGTTTGCATGTAATTCATTTAGTTAAATGCTGTGTAATTGAATCAGCTGTTCGTTTATTTGACAGATTTGGTGTCTGACAGTTAAGATGTGTTATTTTTAAACGAAAAACCTCTCGCGAACCAACGCGAAATCGGAGCCAAATGTCTCGGAAGTCGGAACACTAAACGAATGTTAGGAACACGATGGAACTACAATAGTCGTAGGCTCACGGTAGTGGTCAGACGGAAATAAGCGAATACAAAAAAAAATATATGGTGCGCCCATAATGTCGCTTTCTTGATTTGCGCAAACTATTGATTTCGGTAGTGAAGAGCGCCCCGGCCCCAAGTGCACCTCACGGAAGTGAAATTCAATTCCGATTTTGATTGTTCAGAACGCTACTTTTAATTGGTGTATGACATCTACTTATGACAACTCCCGACTATTAGGGATCACGCAAACCAATGCGAATCATTCGTTTACGAAAAAGAAAATAACAATAACAAGAAGTTGTTGATGTAGTTTCGTCATCTTCAACGAATGATTCGCATTGTTTGGGGACCTTTAATTCTACCTTAATAGTTTACGAAAAGTCAATTTCCTAATCGTTGATTTAATGTAGACGTCCTAATTATTTTTTCCTGCATAAACTACGTTTTAAGTCACAACTTTTATTGCCAACCAATCGCGATTCGATAGTTACAGAACACAGTCAGAGTTTTCTTTAATTCTCTGAGTGAGATATCATATTTCTGAACATGCCTAATCTTAAAAGTCACAGTGACGTTTGGATAAGCTTAACCATTTGAATTTGATTAATTTTCCCTATCAAAATCTCTGGATAATTTTTACCAAATTGTGTAAACCATTTCCCATACAAAATTTGACAGTTCATAAACCAAGTGGTTTACGACGTTGCATGAATACCCTTATTATTTCTTATATTCTAATTACAATAATTTGTGCTGTGTTTTCTTCTTTTTTCTTGCTTGTCAAATTGACATTGGCTGTGTTCAGCTTTTCACTCTAAATGATCAGTCGATTTATTCTGAGCTCACACATAGATTGCGATCTGAACATGCTCTGAGCATGTTCAGAACATAAAACGAAACACAAATACTAAGCTCTGAGTGCTCTGACCTAAAAAATAAACACAGAATTTTGTTGACAACTCATACCTCGCTCTAAACTAAAAAAGGAAAATTCCCACAATGTTATGTTATGACTTATGAGGTACACTTCAAAAAAATTATTCGAAAATTACTGTTGTGAAACAATTTGCTTCAAATTTGGTTTTTATAGAGGAGAAATTGGAATTTCGGTTTTAGCTGATCTAGAACTGGTAGTTGACGTGAAACGAGTTCGAAAACGACTCCACAGAATTTGTAATGATTAAAGTAATTTATATAAAACTGCATTAAAATTTACTCAAAATAAAATAGGGGTCTAACTTTTTTTCATAAGAAAATTGCCTTATATTTGAGTTATTCCCGTATTTTCGTAAGCGGCTAAAATTGTTTTTTACAATAGGGACAGATAAACAAGCATTATTAAAGAAGAACTAATTTGTTGCTACTTTTGACTTCTTCTACACGTTTCCATAAAAATAAAACTTTATAAATAAAATAGAACTTTCCATAAAACTATATTTTTAATCTAACAACTTCTCCGTAACGGCTTTACTGGTTTTGATTAAATTTTAATGCAGGCGGAAAGGGTAAATAGCATTTCGTACTAAAAACCTGTATTTTCTGAAAAAGAAAAATTTATTTATTTTTGAAAAATAAGCATCTTGAAAATAACTTGGCACCTAGAGGCGCCAGATATAAATAAGAATTTGTGAATTGAACCAAAATACATACAAATTTGACAAAAATGTTAAGGAAAATAATTTTTGTCTCTAGAATCGTCACCCTGTTGCTTTGTAGGCAACAATTTAACTAAAAACAACTTCCTTATAACAGTTGTTACCTTTGACGTTGTTTGTCAGTTGTGACTGCTGAATTGCTCAATTAGGGTGCGATTGAGTCATTGAGTAATGAATTGTATGCAAATGATTTTTTATTTAAGAAAAAAAGTCAAGATTTCGATAAAACTATTCGTGAAATAAACGTATAACCAAAACCTATAGCCCACATAGGAACCGGAGAAAGGAAATACCAAAAGTTGAGGGAAAACTCAGAACGTTGAACATTCCCTGCATCCGGGATAGAATAGTGCAAAGTGCACTAAAACTAACAATTGAACCGATATGAATATGACTTTCTATTTCAGGACGGATCATATGGATATAGACCTAAGAAAAAAGCGCATGAAGCAGTAAGCACAGTAGTAAACATCTTAAATCAGAAATCAAGTAAAAATTGACATAGTGACTCATTGCTCATATTGTTTCTCCCATTATTTATTCATAGACAGGTTGTAAGCTTGTAAGCTGTGAATCATAAAAACAAAATTCTCAAACTCTAAACCATTGTCGTGTTTTTTGAGAGAGTGACTAGCAACTCAGCAAAATGTTTAAACGTAAAACATGTTTATTTGTTTGTGTCAGTATTAAAATAATACTTATTATGATAACCTACTTAAATTAATTGCACTTATGAAATTGCCTGCATTAATTCTTTTGCAAATGTTTCCAAAAATTAATTTACAGATACCTATAATCCTGAGTTGAATTAACTCATATAACTCATATGACTTTGTTTCAATTAACACAGATGTAAGGAAAGGAAATATTTTTAAAATGTATTTTAAGGCATATTTCAACTTTTTCTTTAATTAATTCGATTTGCATAAAAGATATTTAGTGCAGTTGTATTAAATTTTCTTATTTCGTGTTTAAATTTTAAGCAGTGGCGGACGTAGACTATCTAGAGCTAGAGGACGATACGCAAAAAAATACCGCTTACTTTTTAATCGAATTGCTTTCAAGCTGACAAGTTAAAAATGAACAAGGGAACAGCTATGTTTTAAATATAGAATGTAGCAATTACACTTCCATTAGTAAAAAATTAAATTAAAATCAATTAATTAAAAAATTAATTACATTATGATGCACAAATTAACTTAAAACGTTTATCTAATGTTAATTCACTTATTATAATTTTTTTTATAAGAAAACAAATAAACTGATTGTTCTCGTTAAGCATCAAATCATAACAAAAATCTACTAAACTAAAAAAGAACTCTGTTTGTAACACAAGAGTATATTTCACATTTTCTCATGAAACTAAAAAATTTTGTCATTTGAAAGAGCAAAAACACAGAGTAAATTCCTAAACGCAAAACTTGCGCAAATTATGCTAAGCAAATTGTTCCTAAATGCAAACATAAAAATCGCTGCAAAGCAGACTGTCCCAAAACGCAGTCGACTTTTTTACTTGCGCAAATGTAAGGGCATGTGAGCAAATGCACTTACATTTGCGCACTTTACTTGCATTTGAATTTGTTTGGGATTTTGCTACACTTAATTTATTTGTTTTTTGAAGAAAAGTAATTTATATTTACTAAAAGACAAAAAATAACTTTTTTATGACTAATTTTAAAAGAATCGAAAACTGAAACTGAAGGCTAAAAAGTCCTCAATTTATTTTTACAAAATAAGAAATGCTTCGTAAATGGAGCAACCCTCTTAATAAAGAAAAGGAATAAGTAAACTGGACGAGGTGCAACAAGGTGGGAGTAACTACTATGACTTGTTTCATGTAGTGTAGATATGGGACAAAGCAACAACTCAGTAAAATCTTTATTAAAATAATTTTTGCTTGGGGGTCCATAATTTATTCCAGCAAAAATCAACAAACAACGCAAATGTCCATTCCGAAACGTCATTATGTTTGCATAGCATGTTTATGCTTTTAACATTTCAACTTGCTTCTTGCATATGCTTTGCATGTATTTTGCTTTGCAAATGTTGCGTTTAGGAAATTGGCCAAAGTATACAATTATAAGAACAACAAGTTTAATTAAAAGACCGCATTATTTTTAGACGAAACCAATTCTCTTCTGCAAAGAGTAATAGAACAAGTGAAAATAACACATAACTAGAGTCGTGTTTTCTTCAAAAGAGTACAGCCAGCTCAATAAATGTTGGTTTGCAAACTCTTGAAAAAAAGTAATTCTAAATACTTTGGAGGTAACTGTTTTATATATTTAAAACAAAAAGGGAATATAAATAATTTGCTTATACACTCTAAAACACACCTTAGGTAATATTTCTTTATTAAAATTTAATTTTATATTTCATTTCTGCAATATATGTACCTATGTAGTACATGATCAATATTTATATAGCAATTTGCGTTTGACAAAATAAGACGCAGTTTAAATATAATTGTAAAAATCAAAAAAATCAACACTTCATTATTACATCTTGAACACAAAATGCAAATTAAATCTATAATAATAATCACTTCAAACAAGCAATGTTATTTAAATAAACTCTTAGCAATTTTTTCACCATTAAAAATGTTAAATGTTGTTTTTTGTATCGAAAATATTTGTTTCCTTAAGTGCATCAATTTTAATTAAACTAACAATCAATATACAACACAAGCTTCTCAGATACTTTATTTAAGACTATAAAAGCAATTATGACGTAATAACAAATTTATCAATAAAATTAAGTGAAGCATGCCATAACACAGTTAATAATAATAATTACACAATCGAACCTTTTCGTGTCTAACCAGTGAGACTACACTCGTATAAAATCTCAGAATATCTAAAATAGTAAAATAATAAAATAACCTTATCCCACAATTGGACTAAACGGGTATGGACTGTACCACTGCAATAGTTGCCGGTGTTTATGGCGCAATTGCATTAACAATTTTCTATGTTGTTTATGTCATTGAAGAACTTAAATTAGGTAAGCACTTTTGACATGCATGATGTTATTCAAAAGAGAATATAAAATTTAAAAGAAATGAACAGAAAATAAAAAACACAATCCACTTAAATGCATTTATTTTTAATAATTTTATTTGTTTGTTTTTTTTTTTTTTTTTTAAAGGGGTAGGTTGAGCTACCCCTTAACACACAAGTAATATGCAAGTGACCTAGAGAGATTAATTCTTTTTTACATGTTATGTTATTTAATATTCTAACGTTTGACCCTTTTTTAAGTATAACAACAAAACCATTCCACTTACTTTGATTTTCATCTTTTTTTGTAGACCAACAAGTCAGAAATGGACATGAGCTTCAGGGCGTTTCAAACGTCAGGTTACGACAGCTAATTGAAAGTATAATTACTGAAACAATACGTCAACCACCATTTGCATCAGCGGGTTTGATATCAACGACAACAAATGCAGTAGATTCGAGTGATATTGATCATCGTGTAAATTTACTATTGAATGGCAATCACTGTATTGGAAATGGTGGGCAGTATTTCGAATCGAAGAAATATCACGATCTTCTGGCAACAGCTGTCCTTAATAAGGTGAGTTCTTTGTTTCTTTTTCTTTTGTTTAAGTCCGACTATACACGAGTCTTTTGATTGCACCTAAATTGCCTCATTTACTCAGTCCAACTTAAGAAATAGGGGTAGATCTCAACAAAATGTTTAACAGGCTGGAATTTGTATATTCAGCCCAATTCTTAATAGCAAATTCCCGGGGAAATGCTTCCCTTTTCCCTTCTTTCTTATTCTAAACTATAAATTCCCGGGAATTTTGTTCTCTTTTCCTTATTCTACGCAAACTTCGAATATGAGAAATAACACTACGAGAAAAAAGCTGGCAGTCTCAGTGTCCACAAAATTGGAACTGTAAATATATTTGATGTGACGAGCATTTTAATTTTGGGGGAAAAATCTCCAGGGAAGTTATTTTCCGGGAAATATTTAGAATTGGGCTGATTATTTTTCCTCAAAGTCTGAACCACACAACAACGAAATTGGCGTATTCATCTCAACACTTAACCTCATTTTAAAAAACGCATTTAGATTCATATAAATGAAACAGAAAATAAAATGCGCGTTAGATAACACGAGCTTGCTCTTGTTAGAGAATAGAGACATAGATACTGAATACTTTTTTCTCGTAATAGTGCAGAAAAGTTAGGTTATTGGGCAAGCTTAAATTCAGCTTTTACAGGATGCCATTTTTGAAAAACGCGAACTGATCCTTATCTCTAAAACTATTGGTCTTAAGCTGAAAAAATGTCAAGTCCAAATTAGTTAGGAATTGAATAATTTTTCATTTGTACACGATTTTTGTTGAAAAGACAATATTTTCCAGATTATGTATAACTAAGAAAAATAACGGTAAATGGTAAAATTTCGGCTAGTGGGCAATACTTATTTCTATTAAATTGCTTTACTGCAAACACTTTATTTTAAAAAAGTAGCAAACTTTGTATTATTTTTTGAAAAATGATCGGGTATTTTTTGGCCGGATCTATAGTTTTTCAAGAATTCAAAAATTTAAAAATATTCTAGGAACCTTCGTCTTTCGGAAAACACTCAAATCGATGGAATTTGTTCAACGAAAGATTATTACAAGAGCTATAACTTTGGATTCCAATTTCCAATATTGCAATGATGCTCAAAAATAGATCAAAATATTGAACTTCGTGTGCTTTAATTTTAAGAATAATAAACGTATGTTTCTAAAGGAATGAGAAAAATAACAAATTAAAAGACATAATCTGAAAAATATTTCCCACGCATGAAACAAAAAAAAAACTGAAACATAATTGTATTTCGCACAGCTTTGGCTTCATTTTTTCAGCTAAAACTAAGTTTGGGATATATAGGCAAATTCGCGTTTTTTTTAAATGGCGGATTTCGACAGAAGCATGACATCTCAAAAATCTAAACTTAGATTTTATAATAGCCCTCTTTCAGATATGAAAAAATCAGCTGCCCTATATTTCGTTCCAAAAAAAAAGTGTATCTTTCCTGTGATATAATGTTTTTAATGACATCATTGTTTTGAGAAATTCGTTAAACAAAAACTGTCATTTCATACCCCATGCTATTCATACCGCGAAAAATGCCAAGTTTTTGTCTAGTTTTGGCAAAGCCCTAGCAAGTTTTCAGTAAGGAAGATTTTGATTTGTTTGTGTTCTGAATTCAAATTTGAACTCAAAATTGCTGGATTGGCTCAGGTTTTCGATAGATTATATTCTCAAAGTTTTTTGTTTTTTTTTTTTTGTTATTTATAAAAGTAGTAGTCTTCTCATTTAACAAACAAAAATTGGATCTTTCCAATACTTTCTTTATCCTTTAAAAAATTATTAGTTAAGTCTGTGCCTCCCCATATTTAACTTTCGAATAAGCCATATCATAAAAAACTCATACATTTCAATTTAGATCTCGAAAAAGAATGGAAATTTTGGAAAGATTCATATTGATTTTTTTAAGAGAAGATTAATATATTTAAATCCTAAGTTGGCCTTAGGTGTATGTTGAAAATTGTTGTTTTAAAATAAGACGACATTTCGAACGTGGTTTCGTTCAGATCAGTGTTGTTCCTCTACGTGTCGACTTTAGTTGTCTACATTTCAACGTAGACAATCGGTCGAAAATGTAGACAATGTGTCGACAATGTAAACAATAACTTAAATGTCACAAATAAAATCATTCCAAAAAGTCCTGCTACAACCGATAGACAAGTGGTTGAATAAATTATAATAACAATAAGAATATTCATGCAACGAGATAAATTTCCGCCTTGCCAGAAAAATATAAGTTTCCGCAAGATGTTTATATGAACACTCCCTTAAAAATACTTGCGTAAACGTGGGATCATAGGTATCAGGTTTATTTCTGCACTTTTCGCAACAAATTTGTGAGATAAAATTATCTGTTTTGCAGAATATTTTCGCCGTACAAGTTTTGACAGTTCATTTCTAACGAGATAAAATTATCTAGTTTATCAGGTATATCTGGTTTTACGCCCGGTACGATATTTTTAAAATAAGGGTATTCATGCAACGAGATAATTTTCCACTTTGCAGAAAAATAAACTTTTCCGCAATATAAATACACCCTTTTATAAATACTTGCGTGAACGCGGGAAATAATTAAATTAAACATCACAAATGACTTATCCCTGCGTACCAGGTTTATTTCTACACACTCCGCATCAAATTCGTGAGATAAAATTATCTTTTTTACAGGATATTGTTCCCATCCTTATGTTGACAGTTAATTTCTACCGAGATCAAAATATCTGGTTTACCAAGTTTATCTGGGTTTTAGGCCGTTGCGTTGGTTTAAAATAAAAGTTTGAAACACGTGGGTGGAAATAAAACCGGGAGTTGTTTTTTGATTTTGGTTTAATAAATTTTAGTAGGAAAAATTAAAAATTATAATGGTTTAACGAATTGTCTACACTGTTGACAAATTTATGTCGACAATTGTGAATTGTCTACATTGAATTGTCTACATGTAGAAAATCATGTAGTCTACATTTATAGTCTACATGGCACAACACTGGTTCAGATGCCATAATATTTTTTTAGGAGAAAATGTAATGGTACACTCATAATAATAAACCTGAAAATAATAAAAAAAAAATCATATCGAAATTCAACATATTTTACTCACAAATTATTTGTTGTGAGCTCCATAAACAATGGGGCATATTCATAGTCATTTTAGAGTGGGTCAAAGTTAAACATAGCTTTGGTTGAATTTTCGGACGTTGATTCAATTTTTTTAAGGTTATCCAAGTTACCAAGTTAATTATCTTATAAAAATATATAACCAACAACTTGTCATTAAAATCGGTCTGTATGCATTGAGCCAAAATTGTCTTAAACTGTAGTTTAGTTAAACCTGGGTCTATCTGCGACTTTGAATATGCCCCAATATATCTTACTCCGAAGGGAGGCAATGTTAAAAAAAAAACATTAAAATTTATAAAACTTAGTCATTTGTTTCTTATCTATGTATGCAGAATACAAGTACAAACCTATGCTTTTAATAACGGAAGCGTTATAACAGCTCTGTCTACATTTCTTGCACATCCCTCGTTCTTAAGGGAATGTAATTATTTCTCGTATACTACACTATTGCTCACCTCTGATGCCTATACAAACTGTTAGCTTATATTAAAAACCGCTACGAAGGACATGTTTTTTTTTTAATTTTTAATTACAACGGTATGGTTAATGGCAAACGGAAATCACTGCTGTCGTTATGAGTATTTGCCTTCTAATTGACAGTTTCCATTTTTCCACCCAACCAACTACTAAATAATATACTCGTACATATATAGTATCTATATAAACGGTAAATTCGATTTTTTCTGTGCCTTAGAGATAAATAGCTTAATTGTAAAAAAAAAATTATATCTTCCTGAAGAGTTTTCTACTAGGGGTACCTAAAAATACGCGGTAATATAGAAATCATTTTGTTTCCGACATCAATTTCCTGTGCAAGGTCAATTGAGTTGTCCTCGTTATGTACTTAATTTTACAGTTTTTGGTTTAGATCTCTTATCTTTGTACATTCTTAGGATGTTAGGGACATTTCTTTTGGAGTGACGAGTTATTAATCTATCGATTATTATTTTTTCCCAGTATCTACTGCATAATTTTTATTTTATATTTATTTTTAATTTAATGTGGAAATGTTTGTATGTTGACATAATTCTAATTTTTTAACTCGAAATTAAAAATTATGGATGTAAGGTAGGTAAAAACTTGAAACTTTTGAATCTTTTATAAAAAAAATCTGACACAAGGCTTAATTTTCTAAAAGATGTTAATCTTACTATTAAGTTCTTTTTTTAACAAAAAGTACAAATAAATACAAATACATAAATCACATTCAAATTTTGTACCATATAAGTAAAGTTATTGCTTAAATTTGTTTCTTAGGGATTAATGATTTTAAAAGGCATTTTAAATATAAATTTTAAAAGATAGTTAAAATTTAAGTTTAAACAAAAAAAAACATTTCTGTTCAAGAAGTTTGCTAAAACTTGATTTTACCTTCAAAATTACATCTGAAAAGGCTTAACTTTGGTGCAAAGCTTTATTCTGATGTATTAAGAGTTTCTCGAAAAATTATCAAAATATGAACAAGGGCTTTTGATTTTGTGGAGTAAAAGGGAAAAAACTGTTTTTTTGAAAATTTCTCGACAACCATATTTTTTCTTAAAAAGATGTCTTTCCAAAAATTGTAGCTTATAAAATTCTACACAAAAGATTTTATGTTTTTTTTTTGTAATGGTTAGTGCATTGGACTGTCATGCTGGAGGTCTGGTTTCACTTCCCAGCCTCGTACACCTAAAAACTAGAAAGTTCAAGGCTACTGCCTCTTGCGAGGAATCGACAAAACCTCCAAGAGTATCACTTGTCATAAATTAGTGCTTTTCGTCTAGCTGTTCGGATTCGCCATAAATTGTAGGTCCCTTTCATTCCTGTCGACACGCGCACCAAGGAATGGTTGCGAGTTGTTAGTCAATAGCCCCTAGTGCTTCACGAGCCGTTGCGCCATCCAATTTATTTATTTATTTTATTTTTTACAGATTTTGAGATAAATGTACAAGAGGACAAAGGTGAGGAAAATGTCATCATAAGAACAAACAAAAAACAATTTGTCTAGGTTTCTCTCAAACTCTAATACCCTGACGCAAAAAAAGTCTATTAATCCACTTTACATAGAATATTACAAGCTTCAATTTTTGTTAAGACATTTAAAAATAAAATTGAGAAATTGGTAAACAGAATTGTATGGCCTCCCATCATATTCAGAACTTTTCTCAAAAGAAATGCTTAGTAAGAATAAAGCTTCTCCTAAAAATTAAGCTTTTTTGGAGTTATTGTAAAGTGAAAATTCAATTTTAACGAACGATTTGAATAAAGATGTTTTTTCTAACTGACTTACCATGTTTTATTGGGTTCAAATCCTTATAACGTTCCATATAAGATAAACTTCAGCAAGTTTTATACCTTTTTAAAAAACAATAAGAACATAGGAAAATTACAAAAAGAGAAACTAGTAATGAGTCGCGTGATTTCTATTCAGGATGCTGTTCTAAAGGTTGAAGTTAACTTTGGTAAAAAACCAACAAATTTATAAGTACAAAATTGTAAAAACAAAAATCTATGATGAACGGGTGAACAAAACACTTCAAAGCTCAAAGTAAACTTACACCCCATTCTTAAAGATTTGGAACATTGATAAAGAGACGCCATGTGAATTACAAATGTAATGGATCGTTAGAATTTTTTATTTACAACCCGGATGGAAAAATTTCAAGTTTCTGTTTAGTAAGAGCAAGGGCCTAGTAAGTTTTCAGTAAGGAAAATCTAGACGAGGAAAACTTGTCAGATACTTGGGAAGCGCTTGCTGAATTTCAGTTCCAAAAATTAAGACGAGGGAAACTTTTCAAACACTGGTGAGGCCCTTCCTAGTAAGAACTTGTTAAAAATGTTTCAGTACCCCATCAGAAATGTATCTCGTACATCAAATTTAATAAAGCACCATGCAATTTCAGTATCATACGATACTTTTTTCTTGCTTTCATTTGTCTCCTTTTTCATATCACACTTTTTACTATGGGTGTGAGACATCTGTATATTATTGTATTGTTCACTGAGGAAAAAGTTGTTTTAGCTAAAAAGCAAGTACACCAAATCCTGTTCTATTCTGTATGTATTTGTTATCCAATATGGTATGAAACATTAGAGTATGAAACTTATTCACTTTCGGCAATGAATTTTTGTACATCCAGTTTGCCCAGTAGATAATGCATTGGACTGACAGCAAAAGATCGCGGGATCAAGTCCCACATAGCCCTACTTTTTCTTTTTGCCTGACGAGGCAAAAGGGTTAATAATCGCCAAGGTCCTTGTTTAAGACTTTGCTAGCCCTTGCCAGCCCCTTGCCAAAATCTATGTAAAACTCGGTAGTGCTCTGTGGAAAACTTGATTGTTTTTCTGCGCGGGAAATGTAATGACAATGAGTAATTAAAAAGTAATTGAATTAAAAATGTATTACTCGTTTTTACAGCCCTTGATTTTACAAAAAATCTGAATTTTGGTGAAGAGCTTTGGTTCTATAGAATAACTACTATAGAATAAGTTAAGATTCGTAAAAAAAAAATATAAAAACTATAAGAACTAACTATAAAAGTATTGTCAATATTTTTGGTAAAAAAATGATTTTTTGATTTTCAAACTTTTCCTTAATGTGTTCACCAATTTCAACCAAATGTTCTATACAAAAGGCCTATTATAGTTTAAATAATTTATGTTTTGCATTAAAAAAAAAATATTGATTTTTTTTTTTGGAAAATTCAATATCTTAAAAACGGTTGAGTGATTTTTTTTAATTTAATTTAATAAGTTAACTGTTCCCAGGCGCGGATCCAGTGGAAAGGAAATGGGTGCAATTGCCCCCCCCCTGGGCAATTCTACTCCTCAGGTTTATAATATTTTTTTTTATTTTAAAAATTTTATCCACCTACCTATTTCAATCCCTTCCTTTTTTTTAACTTTGCGCGCACAAAAGGGATTATTATTACGCTTAAAATATTTACACACAGTGCGAGCGTTCAGGAAATTGGAAAAGGGTTAAAAAGGAGATACCGATGAATATTTGTTTTGAATGTCTGAAAACTGTAATGAGAGGGAAACACAAGACAGGTAAAGTATTCCACATTCTTGTGGTTCGACTAAAGAAAGAATCTCTATACTTAACAGTACGTCTCAAGTTGGGCTCGAGGGTTAACTGATGGGCATTCCTAGAAGCACAAGTATTACGGTTGAATTGTTTAAGGGGAGGAATGCAGCTGGCTATTTCACTAGAACACTGTTTATAAAAATAACGGTAAAATAGGGAAAGACATGAAACATTACGGATGTAATTGTTTCCGTTAAAGATCCTTCATTTATCATTTTTAAAGTTCTCTTTTGTATTCTGTCCAACAAACTTAAGTGAGTTTTTGGATCTCCTGCCCAGACATGAGAATTGTACTCAAGTTTTGGACGAATAAAGGCTTTGTAGATCACAGCCAGATCAGAAAGGGAAACAAATTTCTTACCTAAACACCTAGCAGCATTTTTGGCGACATCAACCTTAAGCTATAAAAACCAACAGGCAAACGCATCACTTTTTGTTTTCATGTTAGGTATGTAGATAGGTATTGGTATATCAGAACTATATCTACAATTTATTGCACTCTCAATTCCAAATTCCGGCACGTTCTTGAAATTGCGTACAAAAAACACTTTATTCGTTTTTTTTTTTCGCTAAAGCCTGCCAGAAGAGAAGTTGACAGTACACTACTCATTTTTAGATATAAAGTAGATACCTACTCTGATTATGTAATATACATATGTACAAGAGTCAACCGCAAATTTTGGGAATGGATGTATAACCAAAATCGGAGTATGAGAGTTTAAAGGGCCATATTTTGTGATAGCGAAATCAAAGGTCTGACGGGCTTTTTCTCAGCCTTTGGTGAGGACAAACAGTTGAAAATAGAGGTTTTCCAAATTTCTTATCAGGTTTATTATCACTTCAATTATATTTTTAAAAATACACCATGATCACGATAAACAGAAATAAGATATGCTCATTAGATACACCCAATTCGTCATCTTGCTTATGCTGTGACGTCATCGTCATCTCCTAGTTTGACAAGCGAGATTGTTCATTGGAAGTTTTCAATTGGTTTTTGATATTTTATTTGTTTTCCCGTTTAAAAAGTAAATTTTAAAATTTGAAAATGGTTGTGTGTGCTGTTTTGGGATGTACCTGTAATAATACACCGGACAGAAAAAAACAGTGAACAAAAATTAAAATACATATCACTATTTCTTGAAAGACGCTTAAATGTGCAAATTGTGGATTAGTGCTTGTGGGAATAAAAACGATTATACTTAAAAACAGTCGTGTTTGCTCAGAACATTTAGTTAAGAGTGACTATACAGTGAAGGATATACATACTTTTCAAGAGCTTTAAAGAAAGAATTAGTACCATGACCCTTATACATCCTGCAGCTTTAGTTGGTGGATGAAAAGTTGGAAGGTGGACTAAGAAACCAAGTGATACATTCTTTGAAAATGTTATACTTTTATAGCCATATTAACAAAAACAGCGCTTAACTCACCTGTAACTTTCGAACTCTTGTGTGAGAATGTATTAAGAGACAACTGGTGAAATTAAAACGTATATTTACTTATCTTATTTAACCCTTCGCTTAACCACCTTCCTTGTTGGGTTAGCTATCTAGTAAGTGGCAGAAATTTAACTCCCAGCTTATCACGAGTAAATGATAACTCGCCGCTAGCTCCGTTTATTAATATGGGGGTTAGAAAACATTTTTATTAAAAACAATAACAACAAGTGATACATTCTTTGAAAATGTTATACTTTTATAGCCATATTAACAAAAACAGCGCTTAACTCACCTGTAACTTTCGAACTCTTGTGTGAGAATGTATTAAGAGACAACTGGTGAAATTAAAACGTATATTTACTTATCTTATTTAACCCTTCGCTTAACCACCTTCCTTGTTGGGTTAGCTATCTAGTAAGTGGCAGAAATTTAACTCCTAAGCTTATCACGAGTAAATGATAACTCGCCGCTAGCTCCGTTCATTATTATGGGGGTTAGAAAACATTTTTATTAAAAACAATAAGGAACATCTATATACAAAAGGGAAGTTCCTAGAAAACCGTTTAAAAAATGGTGAAGCTGTGCATCTAAACTTATTGCAAATAGACTATTTCTTAAGTGTAGACTGTATTTTAGAATTAACCATTTAAACAAATTTTTGTAGGTGAAATTAACTGTAAAAATAGTTAAATTATAAAAATAATCCAATAAAATAGTATTCTTTTCTTCTGTCTTATATTCGAACGAGATGACGATGACGTCACACCACATCTGTCAAAAAGCAATGAGCATACCTTATATCTGTTAATCGTAATCATGTTGTTCTGTCATTTTTCCTAAGTCTTAAAGAATATAAGAACAACGAATCTCATTTTACTAGGAGATTTTGACATAGACATTCTTTTAAATAATACAGATTCGGACGATTACTTTATGCTTAAGTCTTCTTATGGGTTAAAGTCAATTATAAATGAACCCACGCGAATAACAAATACGTAACGAACTTGTATCGATCACATATTTTTAAGATTGCAACCTAATTGGTTTGATGGGTTATTAAGTGAAGTAATCGATTTTAAGATTACAGACCATTGTATGATAATCTTAAAATTAAAACGATTAACTCAGGATCACGTTAAAAAGAGTATTCCATTTCCGATGATATAAACTATTAATTTTCCAACTCTTTTGGAGGCATTAAAATTAGAATTTTGGGATCCGGTTTACAATGAAACTAATCCTTCGCATGCGTACGACCTATTTATAAGCATTCTTAAATCACATATTTATGAATCAACCTCTTCTCGCTCTAACCTTAGCAATGTTCACAATCTTAAACGTTTAAGGCCATGGAAAAATTCCGTTTGGAAAAAATGTAAACGGCAAATCTGATTTTGAAAAAATACTATTATAAACTTAGTGAAAATGTAAAAAAACAATCTTTCCTTTCCCTCTATTCTTTCTAACTAGTGTCGTGCATTGCATTTAAAAGACCTGAGGTCTTACAGGCATATAGTTAAAACTATTATTATTATTATTATTATATGAATTAGTCGTGATAAAGGAGAATGGGCAAAGTGGTCTACCAACTCAACAGTAATGTGTTGTATGTCGTTGAAAAGGTAATTTTACTGACTTCATTTCATTGTATGACCATTAAGATCTAAACTATGGGGTTCGTGAGATATTCGGAATCAAAGCACCGAAAAAGACAATAATGCATTTCTTTTAGAGGTTTTAGCAATATTTTTACTTTTACTCATAACAACATAAGAGTACTAGTTACATTTTACACTAAGACATATTTCAACTCGTATCTTCCAAACTATTGGTCTAACAAAAAAAAGTTCCAGAACCTAATTTGTGTAGAATTGTATAAGCTATAATTTGTGGCTTGACATTTTTTCTGTAAAGCTGATAATTTTTGAGATATTGAGAAAAGCAGGTGCAAATTCTCTTTTAACCTCTTTTACCCCCCCTCACGAACAAATTTGTAGGTGAAATGAAGAAAAATGTTTACCTCATATTGAGGGCATCTAAATAAAGCTTTTCACAAAAATTCAGATTTCTAAAATTTGTTTTCTAATTTTTCTGGGTAAAAAATGAAATTTCGAAAACAGTGTGCAGGCACCTTTAAAGCAGGATTTGAACGTGTTCTTCCACAGTAATTCTGGGAAACTTTTAACCAAAGATATATAGAGTTATCTTTCAGTTGCCACCCAAGTCTGGAAATTGGGAGTTAGTTGCAGGCCTAAATTGCATTCTATATTGCTGACGTGCTTAGCTTCATATTTAATATGAGTATGACCTCTGGAATTGTTCCATCTTCTTTGAAAGACGCTGAAGTCATTCCGTTATTTAAAAAAGGTAATCGTAGTGTTATTAGTCAATACCGACCAATTTCCATATTACCAACATTCTCTAAACTTTTTGAAAAGCCTATAAAGGATCGTATGGTTGCATTTTTAGAAAAAAAATGAGTTTTTTAGCAATAATCAATTTGGATTTCGTGAAGGTAGAGGTACTGAAAGATGCAGATACTTTTAGAAAAACTTTATAAAGCTGCTTTTAGAGGCCAAGTTTTCAATTGGTTTGTTTCGTATTTATCGGCAAGACATCAAAAAGTTAAAATCGATGGAATATTTAGCGATGTCCTAGAGCTTACTACCGGAGTGCCACAAGGATCTGTGCTGGGACCTTTATTATTTCTTATATACATAAACTCTGTCTTTAAACAGTCATCAATTAGCAAGATAACAGCATTCGCTGATGATATGGCACTGACATTTAATAGCAATTCCCTATTTGAATTGATCGCTATGCTACAAAAAGATTTAAATGTGCTAAGACAATGGTTTTCGAGACATGAGCTCATTTTAAGTGAAAAAACCAAAATAATGGTCTGCAGTTTAAAACAAACAGCTCCAATCTTGGACTGTAATGTTATATTTCATTCAGGAACATGTAAGAAACTTATCCCAGCCCCACATTCTTGTGGTAAATCCAACTTTGAACATATGACACCTTGTTCCAATGATTGTTTTGAAATCGAATTTGTTAATAGTTATAATACTTAGGAGTATCAATCGACAAAAATTTAAACTGGAAACAACATACTAGGGATTTAAAAAAATACATGATGTCTGTAATACGTAGAATGTTTTTATTAAAACGAACTTGTGCTACAAGACTATTAACAACAATATACCTTGGTCTCGTTAATTCTAAGCTCCAGTATGGAATAACTTGTTGGGGAGGCGCATATGAAAACACACTTAATCCTATATTTACATCGCAGAAACATATTGTCTGAATCGAATGTAAAAAATCAAGATTTACAAGTAGTTGGTCTTTATTTCAAGATCGTCGTATCTTGCCGTTGAAGCACCTTTATGTATATAAAGTTCTTAAAGTTTATTTCATGTGAAGTGGATAGAGCCAGGAACTCAGAAACTCAAATACATATAGCTTAAGAATTAATACTCTCTCTCTAGTGAGCATCCCAATGAGTAATAGAACTCAATTCTCAAATTTTTATACTTCAACAGCACCTAAACTCTTTAATCAATTGCCTTTTGAAACAAGAAAACTTCGTTTTCTTAATTTATTCTTTAAATCAGTAAAATAATGGCTCTTTGAAGTAGATAGTTCGATGGTCAAAAGTCTGTTTTTACGTATAGCACCTTACCTTTTTGTTTTTACTTCAATTTTTTTAATTTTTTTTTTTAACTTTTTTGCTAATAGCATGTAACGAAGTACCAATAATATTCATTCACTTATGTAATACATATGCTTTAATTTTTCCTGATATGGTTCATTCGCCTCTAGTTTTTTAACTATAGAATGATACCTATTATTTTTTTTTCTCCCAAATTCATATTTATGTATGTTACATTATTAAAATTATACTTAGAGAATGGAATAAAAAAAGAAAAATAGTCCGAACACCGTAATCTTGGTTATACGAGTAATACAACCCAAGATATACGGTTTTTAAGCGAACCTTAATCGTCTTGTTTTTGAGACTTTGTTTAGTTGATTATTCGTGTTTTATTAATCTCTTAGAAAAAGCAAATAAGATTTCCTTAAAAAGCTTATATCTGAGTTCTTTAAGTCGGATCACAAAAAAGTAATGTTTGGACTTAGGGAAAACGACAGAGGATCATAATGTGACTTCATATTTAGTCAACTACATCCATTGAACGTTAATCTATCCCAAAATATCTAACTTCTTTTCGACTTGTCATTATGCCAAACTTATATTTTTTCTTCAATACAAGTTCGAAAAAGAAAATCCTAGTCATGGATATAAAATTCCTTCGAAATGTTATTTATTTAACGCGACCGCACAAACAATTTATAACAATTTAAACTGATTTTTAATTTCACAACTGACAATTTTGACAAGAACACACTTGATTTGAAATAAAGGCATATATTTCTTGACTAACTTTCCAGTCACTTTCCAATAAAAGTTGACTTCATTTGAAGGCAATTTTTCGACAGCTGTTCAATCAGAGACTAGAAACTTGCTTTACTTGTAGGTCCCCAAGTTTGTTCAATTCTTCGTAACCAAAAATCAATGCATTCTCTTCTTGTACAAGTTTGAATAACATCATTTCTTAAATGTTGAATTCAGTTACAATGTAAAGGAAACTCATCAAACCTAGTTTCCATGTCAATACCCCAAACATAATCATCAAATTATCCATTCAATTCAAATTACATTTCGGTATATAGCCTAGGCAAAATGAACAAAAAAATGGCCAATCTAAGTGATGTTTTTTTAATGCAATTGTCTTTATTTTAGCATAAGAAATACTGTCGCTAAAGTCTATTGCCAAATCGTGTGCGCGTCAATAATTATCCAAGGTTAAATGTCAAAAGTATCAGTTTTTCGCATAAAACTCGGAAACGGTAAATGCTATCAAACAGTTTTTCATACAAAACTTGTAGATTATGTCATTTGCCAACAAAAAAAGTTATGACTATTTTTTTCTTACGACCCACCGTTAAGAAGATATCGACATTTCAAAAAACGTAAAATGTCGAAAATGGTCGTTTTTCACGTATAACTCCTTAACGGTTCAAATGTTTGAAAACATCTGAATACAAAGTTTGTACATTATATAAATCTCTACAAGAAAAAATTATTATTATTATTAAAAACAACCGTTTTAAGGATATAATTCAAATAATTCAAATTTTTACTTTTTTGCTTTTTTACTCTTAAACCAACAAGTTGTCTAAAAAAATATTACGCTCATATATAATAAAATTATATTCTCTTTAAAAAAAATATGAAATTTTTTTCCACACAAGTCATAGGTCGCAAGATATTGTGACTTCAATAGTGTCAACTGTCAAAAAAACGGTTTTTCGCATATATCTTTTAAGCCCTAAGTTTAATCGAAAAATTATATTAGCAAATTTTTTACACTATGTAATATTATATAAGTATGCAATTACGGTTTTTTTCGGTAAGCCATAATTTTTATGACATCATTATTTAAATAAAAACACCAAAAGTCTAAAATACCGGTTTTTGTCTCTTTACTCTTAAATGACGATTTTTTCGGAAAATATTTTATACCTATTTTGCAGATTTTAATATTCCCTAGAGGAAACATTATCACATGTTTTTGCGTATAACGCATCGATTGCAAGATATTGCGACTTCAAAAATGGACAACTTCAAATAAACAGGTTTTTGTTATAAAATGTTTGTACAACTTTATTTTCGAAGTTTGACCGGTTCTTTTGACAGTTGACACTATTGAAGTCACAATATCTTGCGACTTATGGATGTGTGGACAAAATGTTCATATTATTTTAAATAGAATATTATGATCTTTAAACTGAGCGTACGATTTTTTTCGACAACTTGTGGTTTTAAGAGTAAAAAACCAGAAAATTGAACTTTTTGTCTAACTTAAAAAAAAATTATATCCTTAAAACGGTTGTTTTTAAAAAAAAAATAATATTTTTTTCTTGTAGAGATTTACATAATGTACAAACTTTGTATTCAGAGGTTTTCAAACATTTGAACCGTTAAGGAGTTATACGTGAAAAACGACATTTTCGACATTTTACGTTTTTTGAAATGTCGATATCTTCTTAACGGTAAGAAAAAAATAGTCGTAACTTTTTTGTTGGCAAATGACATAATCTACAAGTTTTGTATGAAACACTTTTCGATAGCATTTACCGTTTCCGATTTTTATGTGAAAAATTGATATTTTCGACATTTAACCTTGGATAACTATTGACGCACACACTATAGACTTTCGCGACAGTATTTCTAATGCCAAAATAAAGACAATTGCGTTTAAAAACCTTCACTTGGATTTTTTTGGCAGAAAAAGTACAATTTGCCTGGGCTAATATATACAATTGCCAATCAATATAGAAAAATGTTGCCATTTTATTCTTACATATAAGTACTTTCGTAAATGCAAAAAATATTTCCCAATGAGTGTTTTACATAATACAACTTTGTGTTTGTGAAAAAGTGCGAAACTAATAAATCAATTTGTTTATATTTAAAAAGCTCAGACAACTCACTCATCATATTCGATTCTATTGCATCAGTGACAAACCTTAGAATACCACGTTGCATAAAGGCCTATTCCTGGATGTGGGTATTGTACATAGAGAAATCATAAATGGCGCCTTTAAGATTGTGTTTCGAAAGATAAATCCAAAGGCATTTCCAAAGGAAAATAGAAAATTTAATCTATACAAAAATAGGGTCTATCTATAGTTAAGTTATACGTAGGCACACATTGGTTAGGAGACTAAAGCGTTACGTCGCATTCGCATACCATTTTATGTATGGTATGTAGATATGTAGACTAAACCATTTATTCCTATGACACCCTCTCCTAAACACTTCATCAACTCACCCTTCGTCGTCGGCATCAAAGGTGGGTGTTTTTTTTTTTTTTTCTTTTTAATTTTTGTGGGTGGATAGAACATCTCGTCAACATAAATATGGCTTCTTTATAATGTGCAACGACGAACTACAACTACAACAAAAAACACTGCACCTACAATGCACTGTATATAGTCTCTTTAATTACAGCACCAACGTACCCCTAGCTAAATCAAATACCCATAAGGGTGTATAAATTAGTTTGTGGTTAACTTTCAAGCTAACAGCTTTCGGTAGTTCGTGCAAATTTCAACTTAAAAAAATCCAAAAAAAAAAAAACATTTAAAAAAGAAAATAAATACAAATTCAACTTAAATAAAATCAGATAGGATTTTTGGTGGTTGAACCAAAAAAAAAAAAAAATAAAAAAAAAATACAAACAAAAAACTCAATTAAAAAAGGATTTTAATTGAGTGCATTCTAGAGGACATCCGGATAAATGGAATAAAAACACAGAACAGCACAATGGATAATAATAATTTACACGTACGAGGATAATTCAATAAAGCATTCATTTTTTGTAGGGTGGTGGGAGTGGTGGAAGTAGGGACATTGAATATTCGTTATCCTTTTTTTAATATTGCCTACATGCACCTTCATCTCAAAGAGTTTTGATTTATTGATTTTATAATTGAAAACGATTCTTTAAAAATTAAGTGAACGATATAAGTTAAATCTTTAAACACCATTTATACGAAAATAGGAATTTTCTTAATCAATTAAAAAAGTTAATCGGACAAAAAGAAAACGCAGTAAAATTTTATAATTCATACAAAAAACTGATTGCGATACATAAATAGGTACTTCATAATATCCTTAGCAAACAGATTCTAAGATAGTATAGAAAATAAGAATATTTATTTTTACAGCGCAATTTACCCAAATCGATTTTCATAATGACTTAAGTAGGTTTCTACGTGTCGTTAGCTAAAAAGTACTTAAAACTATTTTTAGCAGTACTTTCCGAGTTTCTAAAGACAGATCTAAACTTAGTCATAAAAAAGAATACAATAAAAATACAAAACAAATTTGGTGGGGTGACACCTCGTGAAGAACCAGAACCAGAATTTTTACCGAATCACTTCTTGCAACTCATACCTAGTTTATGCGTAATGATTTCTGAACACATCCTTATCATTTCTTTTTAGTCGCCCTTGTGAAAAAAGTGCCCCTCTCGACTACCCGGAAGTAGATAGATACCTCCCCCATGGTAAAAAAATCTTTTATTTGGTTCCTGTGCAAGAATCCGTTATTATTTTGCGCCAGGTATTCGAACTACTAATATTCGATGGCTTCCAGATTTTTTTTCGCGAGGGCGAAAATAAATGATGAGGATGAGTTCATAAGATCATTACGCCTCTCTACTGTGCGTGTGTCACAGGAATGAAGGAAACATTTTCATGACAAGAGATACTCTTGAAGGACTTGACACTTTCCTTGCAAGAGTCAGACCCTGTAATGGCCCTGTTTTTAGAAAGACCAGGCGTAATGGTTAGTGCGTTGGAATGTCAAGCTGGAGGTCTGGGTGCACTTCCCAGCCTCGTCCACCTAAAAACTAAAACAGATTTAGGGCTACTGCCTCTTGCGAGGAATTGACAAATCCTCCAAGAGTATCAGTTGTCATGAATAAGTGCTTCTGGTTCGGATTCGGCATACAATTGTAGGTCTCTTCCATTCCATTCCTGTCGACACACGTACTCAGGAATGGTTGGGAGATGTAAGTCACTAGGCCTGCTGGTTCTTCATGAGCCGTTGCGCCACCAAATTTATTTTATTTTTATTTATTTATTTGAACCCATACCTCCAGCTTGACAGTCTAACACACAAATTAATGCTAGGCTCATAAACCTATTCAGCATTATGTAGTCAGTATTTATGAGTGCTTATACGGATTACGAGTGATCAGAACTGGATCATTCGTGAGTAATGATAGGATAGCATACGATCATTCGTGAGTTATGATAGTTTAATACAAAAAAATACTTGGCCTATGGGACTCCCATAATTAGGCCCTAAGAGTTTAACAAATACTAGTTTTACCCAATGGTTGAAATTCGACCAACTCAAATTGACGCTATAGGAAACCAAGAAAAATGCTGCCGCCAAATTTTAGGGCTTCTTAACCTTCTAATCAAAAAAACAAAAATCAAAAGCCACAGAAAATGCTTTAGACGAATTAAATTGTAGAATAGAGACCGTCTGTATCTTTAAAACAAACAAACAATGATTATAAAAACATGTTTCCCTTTAGTTATGGTGTTTTCCATTAGTAAATTCATTTTTCAATATAAAAACTGAATTTTTCATGGCGAATGGAACGACATTTCAAATTGGATTATTTTTGTAATAGAATTTGTGTAGTTTTGTCTGTTTCATAACTTCGGAAACTCGTCTTCACTTGATAAACTTTCCGAGAAAAAAATGAGCTTGATAATTTTTCAATTAATTTTAAATTGCTTCCATTTTGTATAAAAAGTGATTTCCTTCAAAGTTTTAACATAATTTTCTTAATTTCCATAAATTTAAACAATCAAACAAAATATTAAACTGACAACTTAAAATTTGATTCGTACAGGAAGGGTAAATTTGGTGAAAAATTTAGATCTGCAAATTTGATTTAAACCATAAAATAAATCAATTTATTTGCCCAATGGAAAGCAAAACCTGGGTTTTGACAGATCCAAATCAAAATTTAATTGATCGAAAACACGATTAGCTAAAAACGGGGCAGCATTCATGTTCACGAATTAAAGTTTGGCGTCAGTATTCTCCCCTCGCCCAATCTGTCAAAAAGACGAAACGAATGAAAAAGGAAATGTAATCGGGGTCTAAATTAAAAATAAAAGACTTTTAGCAGACTGCACGTCAAAACAAAACACGGTGTTATATGACGCTCTGTAAGTGCAAAAGTTGTGCAACCCTTAATCTTTTTAGCAATGACAAAAGTACCTACTTTTAGACAGCACTTTAGATTTTTAAATATCTAAGCTTTTCTAAAAGGTGACATAACTGTTTTAAAAATAAACGCATAAATGTTTATAAGTATACAAACCGTCTATTTCGTGGATCGATTGAATACAAAATATAATTGTTTGTTATTTATTTACGTGACCTTGTTTTCCAATAGTCGTATGAGTATAATTTAAGGAAATCGAGACATTCTGATATTATGTAAACAGTGAATTGTACTGTGGATCCACATGACCACCGTCCTTTACCGATTTGCATGCTTTTTCTTTCTCAAACCACTAGAAACGCGTTGATCCACGTTGATGGCGAAAACTGATAAAACTATTACAATTTTAGTCAGAACTATTTTTAAACAGAACTAAAGGGTTATGGATTTATAATTGAGTTTAACGGAAATGAAGAAATTAAGAAAATAAAATTACTTCTATTTTAAGCGGTGTGATTGAATGTAATTTAATCAAAAGCTCCAATGAACTCAATTCCAAGATGTGTTTCGCCCAGCTGCGATAATGGACTCATCAATTAGATACTGTCATATTTATTTTCTAGGTGCACGAATTTAAAAAATTCTCCTAGAACAATAATAATTCACAATATCTCCACGATGTGATTTTAGAGTCGGCAAACATCGACGGAAATGTTTGTCTCCGAAGGATACGACAACATCTTACTGATGAGCCCATTTTCGTTCCCTGGCGAAACGCATCTTAGAGTTAAGGTCACTTCAGCTTTCAATTGAAAAATTTTATTAACATTTCAATCTAGAAATTTAAAAGAATATGGTGTAAATTTCTCTCTTAAGTTCTCTAAACTCAGTAATGATTATAGACCAAGTTCTAGTGCTAGACTAGTACGGATGCTAACGTTAGGATGATTTTTTTTTTGAGTAAAATAGGTGAAATGTTACCAAACCACTTTCAAAATAATCTTCTATTGATGAAACATGGCAGAAATATTACACTTGTCGTTAGAACCAATTGCAAAAATAGTCCATCAAAATCTTTATGGTGGAAAAGTGTTTTTTTGAGAAAGTTGCTACTTCTATCCTTCTGTGAAAAACTAATGTCTTAAACAAGTGTACCTAGTTAGCTTAATTGTTAAAAAAAAAAAAATTATTAAACTAAGTACTAAGTATGGTTGTTTTTAATTTTCAATTTTTTGTTAGATTGTTAATACCCATGGAAATGGAAGGCTCTCAGAAAGCAGCCCTGACTTAACGTCCTCATCAATCTTAGACAATAATCACAATGCGCTTAATCTCAATAAAACAGAAGAGAGTATTTCATCAAGTAGCTCAGTGGAACCAAGAAGTGAAAGCAGTTTAACAGATCCTATTCGCAGTGTAAGTCATCATTCATACCGACGAAGAAGAATAAACGAGCATTTTCCTAATTAATTACTAATTTCAGATCAACAAAAATGATGATCTATCTGCAATTATTGATAACTACGGTAATTTTTATGACGATGACGTTGCAATTGATAACATTGAAGCCGGTAGAGAATCTGTTCTCAGTGACTTTATCTCATCCCATATGGTTCCGTTGCCTCATATATCAACTGAAGAAGATGAAGTATCTGCAGAAGATGAAGACGAAGAAGGTGAGGATTTTTCAAGTGAAGATTGAGAAAGAGAACTTTTCTTAAAGCATTTTTTTTTTATTTAATTTAAGATTTTATATCTGTGGCTTCCAGTCGTGACGCAAATTGGGAGGATAATTGGCTCTTCAAAAAGAAGAAATCCAGTAAAACTTCTGCCACCGTTGGTATGCTAGTGCCTGCACCAAAAGAAGATATCCGTGCATTAATTGGAGATAAGCCAACCGATGAAGTTAGTGATCTATCTGAAGCCGGTTCGGATACTGATGATTCTTCATTGGAAATGGTTAGTGCTAGCTTGGAACCCCTCAATGATAGACTCGTGAATAAACATTTGATTGGTGGAAAGAATACAAAAATCGTTCTTGATGAACTAGTCGATCAAAGCAGCATGATTTCGACATCTTCCCTACCTGATAATGTACCGCCATATACTGAAACCAAAAATGAATTTGTTGTAAGCAACGATGGACTCAACGAATCAGAATCATTGAAGATATCTGTAAATAATTGTACAAAAGCCATCAGTAACGAAGCAATCAATTCAAATGTTACAAAGAGTATTCTTACAAAAGCTGAGAAGCTAGTGAAGGAAATTCAAGTAACAGAAGATGAGACCATCGTTTCGCCTCCAAATGATTTTACCGATGATGAAAAAATGCGTAACTTACTGGCCAAATTTAATGAAGAACAAAGCAATAAAACAGACTCAGGAGATGATAACTCCTCTTCCCTGTCACCACGTTCATCGATAAGCTGTGCTTTATCAGGTAAGTCTATCAGGTTTCCAAAAAAAAAAAAAAAAAAAACTGTCCCTCATTAAACAGACACAAATCATTCATAATGCTAACAATGCTAACAACCGATAGTTTAGAAACTAATCCTTCTCGAGTACTGTTCATAACAGTAGGTATTTTTGATGTAATGTAGGTTAATGTAGTTAGGCTTTTATCTATAAACTCATGTAAAACTGTGAATCACATCAGCCTCGTAGGTAAGTCCTGTAGAATCAAACCCTGTCCAAACCCAAAGCCACTCTGTATGGGAATTGAGAGTCGTTTGTGTTTTTTTAGCGGGAATCGATAGAGCCGAATTGGACGCTTACGAATGCATTACTGACTTCTGTGTTGAAGACGAAGAAGGCCTGGCCTCTGAAATTGACCCAGCAATAGCTGAGGAGAGCTCATCTCGTCGACCATCGGTAATTGAGATTTTAGCAGCAATTGCCTTAGGACCAATGTTGGCTGTTTCAGCTTCTGATGATCGAAATATATTGACTGAACTTGAATTGAGTTCATTAATGGAACTGAATGAGTTAGCCATGGCGCAGTTAAATGATAAAACTGCTGAAGAACGAAGACTTGGCGTCATTGCCGAGGAATCTTTTGATAGTGGTCCTGGAGATGATTGTAGGATAGAAGCAATTGAGGGCAATGTAGAGGGCGATTTGCTGAGCTCACCAAAAATGGTAATGGATGCAATAAGGGATCTTGTTGGCAAAGATGCAATAAAGTCAGTAAGTAGTGAAGGAAGCTCAATCACAATTGAAGAAATAACAGAGGAGTCAGCTAAGACTGAAGTAAGAAGTGAAGGGAGCTCAATCACAATTGAAGAAATAACAGAGGAATCAGCTAAGATTAAAGATTCTTCCGAATCAAAGATACAAGAAATAACGGATGATTCTGAGCCCCTGACGAATAATGGTGTAAATTTAGCAAAAGATGACAGCAACGATATTGAGCAAGACAATACTAAAGACAAAAATAGGACCCCAGAAACAGAGCAACAAATCGTAGAAGAAATTATTTTGAATACCCCTGTAGAAACAATGAAGAAGACTGAAGAACAAACAAATCAAGAAAAACTTAAATTAGAAGAAATTTTTGAAATCGTGCCTGGTAAAGGAGAAACAACGTCCCAGTGTGAAGTAGATGCTGTAATAGAAATTCAATCAGAAAATCAGACCATCGAGGAATCAAAGGTTTCGGAAGTTGAATTAGATAAAACTGAGATAAAAGAAATAAAACCTGCTGAAGGCTATCTTTCAAACAATGAAGAGTATGGTATCACAATGAATAGCCTTTCAGATGATCTCAGTTTTGATAAAGTCATACCTGAAGATACAAGTAGTATTTCCGATGAATCCTTACATACAATTGGATCGTCATCAGACTATTCCGAGGATCTTGGTGGTGATACAACTTCTTATTTTATTGACGAAGAAAATATCGCAGTTACAGCTGAATTATCATATGATAAGAAATTACAAGAATCGAAAGAAGAAATTCAAATAAAATCAACTGAAAGTGCAAGTGACAAAACTATGAATGAATTTATTTTACCTCCACCTATTGCATTTTGTGATGAACAAAGAAAACTTAATGAAGATGATGGATATAATGAACCGGTTCAAGAAGCAGAAACGCACATAAATTCTGAAACAGTACAAATTGAAACTCAAATGACTTCTGAAAACAACAACAATGAACCGGAAGCAATAGTCACTGAAGGAGAAACGCACAATGAAGATACATGTACTGATAACAAAAAAGATCCAAAGGAGGCTACAGAAGACAAAGAAACTGTTCAGAAATCTGAAACTGAAAAAATGACTGCATCCACAGAAGTACTTCCCCAGGGTGAAAAGTCTGAAGAGCCATCTGACAAGCAGTCAATTGAAAACGATACACCAAAAACAGAAGTTGAGACTTCTTCAACAGAAGTACAGCTAAATGAACCTGTTCAAAATTCTGAAATTGAAGCAGAAAATAAGAAACTAGAAGGCAACCAAAAAGATGAAGAATGCTCTCAAGATGGAGCATTAAAACTGGACGAAGAAGTTGCCGGAAAAACAGATGAGCAAAACTCCAAAAATATTGCTGAGGAACAAACTGCTTCCACAATTATAAAGGAAACAGCAGCTTTAAAAATTCTATCTGAAGCTCATTTAATCTTGTATGAACTTAGTTCTGGCAAATCGAGTGAGGTAACCAAAACTGAAACAAACTCTGAAATAATCTCTGAAGACTCAAAATTGGCTGAAGAATCCACAACAAATGAATCAAAATTAGAAGACTCACCGAACGACACAGTATCTGAAGAAAACAGTTCAAAACATCCAGTTAACGAAATGTCTGAAATCCAATCAATTCAAGAAACATTGAATCACAAAGATGTTGTAATTATCAAAGAAGAAACACCTGACAATATCGTTGAATGTCTAGAAAGTATTTCTGCATCTTTAAAAACTGAGTTGAGTGATCAGGGAACTTCTAAACAGCGAGAACTTGAAGAACTAAGCGTTGAAAAGCTTACAACTGAATTCACAAGAACTGATAATATTGAAGCCTTGCATGATGACACAATAAAAGCCGAACTTGAAGAGAATCCAGAAGCTAAAAAGGAGTCACCTAAAAACAAATGTGAACCACATGAAGAAGTAAAAATTGAAGCGGTTGAAATTAAAAAGATTAATGAAGACCAATCATTAGACGCAGAAGGTTCTAAAGAAATAAACTCCACCGTTCCTGACGATAAGATAATTTCACCTGTTGCTGAAGAAATAGACAAAGGAAAAAAATCAGAAGATGGGCCAGTTGAAAACAGCTCCGATATATCCCAACCAACCAACGAAACACTTTCCAAACAAGAATCGGATTTGCAACAAACCGAGATGCAAAATCAAGATATTTCACAAGAAGTAGCAGCTGATGTTCATACATACAGCTCCGAGTTAGAAGTAACAATGACTGCAAATTTAGCAGATACAAATATGGAAACAAACTCACTTGAAGATCAAAGTAAACCATTAAATGAAGACGCACATGTTGAAGAATTAGATTCGGAAACTCCGGCTACCTCTGAACAACTTTCAAAGAACAATCAAACAGACATAGCTCCTTTGAATGATGTAAATGAGGGATGTTCAAAAGAATTCAACACTGTACCGGTAGATGTTGAATTAAATACAAAAGTGTGTTTGAAGAATGAAACAATTGCTACCGAACACGAAGTTGTATCTTTAAATCATGATTTATTAGTTGGAGAAAATCCGGTTCTGGAAAAAATAAGTGAAGAAGTTTCTACTAATGCTTCGCAAGAAGATGCCAATGAAGCTATCGCTGAGACTAATGTTGGCGAGCAAAATATAAAGACGGAAGAGGAAACACTTGATAGCATGAATAATAATGAAATTGCACAAGCATCTGTATTTGACCCTTTAAATTCTGATCAAGCTTCACCTAAGATTGGTAAATCCGATTTAGTTTCACCCGAAATATCACAGCAAGTTAAGACTGAAGTTAATCCTATTCCGATAGTAGAGTGTACCAAAAAACAAGAAAGAATTGAAGCAGTAGTTGAAGAAGTTACTAAAAATTGCATACCACCAAATTTAAATATTGAAAGAATAGAAGAAAAGGAATGTCAATTGATAGCACAGTCGATGTGTGAACAATCTTCTGACATACTTGAAAATGAAAATAAAGGAGCTGATGAAGAAACAACTTCTCCAACTGAATCCTCTTCAAATCTTGAAATACCACAAACTGCTGATATTGCGACAGTTGACCAATTTTTCCCAACTAAAAATATTGATGAAACAGAAGATCAAAATGAGGACCAGCAAGCTACTGTTTCTGAAACGATTTTGTTAGACGCGGATACTAAGGACACCGCAACAAACTTAGAGGCAGCTGATATTGCATCAGTTGATCCATTTTTACCAACTAAAAATGTTGATGAAACAGAAGATCAAAACCAGGACCAGCAAGCTTCTGTTTCTGAAACGATTTTGTTAGACGCAGATACTAAGGACATCGCAACAAGCTTAGAGGCAAATTCAGTTTCAAATATACAAGTCATTGACGCTGAAGTTACTGAAGTTATACAACCTGAAACTATAGTAAGTAACTTGAATCTAGTTGAAGCATCAAATAAAGAAATTTCTGAAATAAATAGTTCGCAAAATTCTGAAACACAAAAAGCTAAAGATTTAAAGCAATGTTCCAAAAATGAAGTAAGTACTGAAGGATCTTCAGAAACATGTCTAGAAGAAAAAACAACAGAAGGTCAAACATTGTTGTCCAATGAAGATGATATAGTTTCTGTAGTGGAAAACACAACAGAACTTGCCGAATTATCTAAGGAACTTCTAACTGAAGACCTTGATAAAAATGACATAGAAGCTAAAAAAGTAAGCGATTCATCCAAAATCGAAAACACGCCAGCGGGAGCAATTAAACATGTAGCCCAAAAAGAATCAATTTCTGAAAAAGAAGAAGAGAAATCCGAAGAAAAATCATCTCAAACACAAAAGGAAGATACTATAGTTGAAAGTCTTACTGCTGAAAAATTAGTTGAGAACACACAAGAAGCTCTTGAAACATCTGATTTTGCAGAGGAAATAAAACCTAGTTGTTCTTCATCTCAAAACGAATCAAGGAATACTAAAGACGAACCAGTAGATCAACAAAATAACAATGCTAATCAATCTGAAGCACTAGAAGAAAAAGCAAAAATGGAAACATTACATGAACCTTCTTCAGTTGAAGGATCTTTTATTAATAATTTGGAAGACCAAAAACTACAAAATGACCAAAGTTCTGATAACAAAACTGACGATGACAAACAAGTTGAAACTGAGAAATCAAAGCTACCGGCAGTTGACAATGCACCTGCAAATCAAACAGATATTAAGAAAGATATTGGCGAAGAAAATGATATGCAAATTCAAGAAAACACCCCAGTAACATCAGTTGCTGAAAAAGTTACTAAACCTTTGAATGATGCTATTACAATAGCAGACAAAACTGAAAATAATATTGACTGTGCAATTCTGATTGAAAACAAATTAGAAATATTGGGAGAAGAAGAACAGACTGCGATTACAGAAGAAAAGTCAGAACTGTCCATTGAATCTACAGCTATCAAGGAATCTGCATCAATTGAAGATCCAATAATTCATTCGCTGAGAGAAGATACATCAACATCAAAAGAAACAGTTGAATCAGTCTCAAAACCATGTGCAGATATTATAGGAAATCCTCAAGAAGATACACATATTTCAAAAGAAGAACTGTTCAACAAACTTTCTGAAACATCGAAAGTTGAAGAAGGACAATTAGAAGTTCTTAACACTGAAGAAACGGTTGAAGTATCCATAGAACCTGAAATTGAGAAAACTGAAAAATCATTGGATGGCCTTGAAAGTCAATCTGAAACGGAAAACCAAGTTGTATGTGAAAAGATTACAGAAATTGCAAATGAAATGTTAGCAGAGGCTCCGAGCCATAACGATGAACTATCCGAAGACGGTACTCAATCAATAAATTCTGAAACAGTTCAAGTTGGAGATCTTACAAAAGAAGAACAAGAAAATATATCAAACGAAGGCATTGAAACACAAATTAAAAGCTTTGCTGTTGAAAGAACAAAAGAAGATGGAAGCCAGGTGGTTAATGATGATCTTCTTGAAGTAAAATCTAACACTCTAGAAGTTTTGTCATCACATTCTGAGCAAAACTTAACAGAACAAAATGGTGAAGCAGCAAACTTTGAAAACCTTGAAATAGTAACTGATACCAATGATGAAAACCTAACTATCGTTTTAGATGCTAAGGAACAAATTGAGCCATCTAATACTGAAGAACCAGTTGATAAAATTCTGTCTGACAAAATAAACACCGAACAAATTCAAGTTGAAATAAGTAACGAAACATTGAAAGAAGAAGCAACATCTAATGAAACCAATACCTTTGAAGCTACTAAGCCCAGGGAAGATCCTTCGAGCCAATCGGCTGATCAAAACCAAGAAGTCATCTACCAAAATGAAACTACTCAATTGGACAAAATAGCTTCTGAAGAAATTTCTTCAACAAATGCTGAAAATATTGTTGAGAATTCTAAAGATGAAGAATCTGTTATAGTTTACGAAAACGAAACTGTGTTAACTGAAGAAGTAAATAAAACTGCAGATGTTATCTTAGACGTTGAAGAAACAATCATTACAAAATCTATGAATTCTACACAAGCAGAAAAAGATATTAAAAACTTGAACCAGCTTATACCAGTTGCCACAAAACCAGATGAATTATCAGAAATTTCTAGTTCTACTATTGAAACCGCAAATGAAGATACATCAACTGAAGAGATTGTAGAATCCACAATAACCACCGTTGTATTAAATGAGACATTAGTCGAGCCTCGAATATCTGATCCTGAATCCAAAGAACAAAATTCAGAGCCCTTAAAAAAAGAACCAATACAATCTAGAATAAGTGACGAAATTGAACCATCCGCTGAAACCCAAACTGAATTTAAAAAATCTGAAACTACAGAACCAGTTAAAACAATTGGGCAAGCAATCATTGAAAATAATACTCCAAAAGAACCAGAAATTGAAAAAGAATGTAAAATACAAGAAACTGAACATATTGTTTCAGAAGAAGGACATGAAATCAGTATCATGGAAGCAGAGCAAGAAGATAAAACACCAAAAAGTGACGATCTTGCTGAAGATGCTTTAGAAAAGCAAGAAAGTCAAAGTATAGAGGAAACTGAAACTACTGGAAAACATTTTGCCGAGGAAGTACTAACAAAAAATGATGACAAAATTGATATACATTTAGAAAATCAGAAGGAAATTTCAGAATCTCCAATCGAAACATCTGCAGAAATTCAGTCTATTAATGCTGACAGTCCAGTTAAAGAAGAGAGAACCGACGTACCTGAAAACATTGTGGATGATCTGAAATCATCTTCCAAAGATGAAGAAATATTAACTAAAGACAATCTATGCACAGAAGAAATCCCAAAACAAGAATTTCCAACCGAAGATCTTGCCACGAAAGATCTGACTGAAGAAAATAGTTCTCAAGAACCAGCTGCAGATTCTCAAAAGCAATTAATGCCCAAGGAGCTGCCAGTGCAAGAAAATAAACTTAGTGATAGTGGGAAAGTCCCCGATGAAGAGAAATCTGATGGAGAAACTACAAATATTGAAGAAGAATCGGAACCAACACAGAAGTCAGAAGAATTAGAAATTAAAGAGATAACATCGGTAAGAGTACTTGAAGAAGCAACAACCTTGGTATCACTTATAGATTTTAAAGAAGATTCGTTACCAACAAAGGTGTCAGAGCCAGAAGAAAAAGAAACTAAGTCAATTTCAAGTGTCACAAATTCGGAAGAAAATATACTAAAAGAAGATGTTTCCATCGATGAAACAATGCCAGTTGAGGAAAAGTCTGAACTTCCAAAATCCGAAGAAGATATTTCGGAAGTTACAAATAATAAAGACATAGCAGGAGAAGTCTGTATTGTTGAAAAATTGCCTGAAGAAGACGTTTTAGACAACCTAGCACCAAAACCCGACATCAAAACTATAGAAGAACCACCGATAGGAGAACGAGAAGTACAAACAACAGAAAAGGAAGTCGAACTAGAAACTCAAGAGGCTGTCTTAGATGCCAATGGCTTGACTTTAAAAACCGATGATGAAAAAATTAAATTAATTTTTAATGTGAGTGAATCGACTTTAAAAACTGACGATGAAAAAATAGAAGAGATACCGGTTGTAAATGATACATTGGAAGAACCAATCATTCAGGAACAAACATCGGTAATTAGCTTGGATACTCAGGAATCTGTACTTGAAAGTAAAACAGCATCCGTTAGTTCAGAAGTCATATATGATGCTCAAACAAAAAAGTCTAGCAACCAAAAACTTGACTCTCAGATTGCAACAAAAAATTCAATAAATGCGACAGCTTCCTTTGATGGCATTCAAATCGAAGTCTCCTCTGAAGTTGAAGAAACAAAAATATTAAACGAATCCGAATCTCAAAACCACACAGACAATATTGAAGATGCTTCAATAGTTCATGTAAATAGTGTTAATATTGAAGAAACCCTCATAGATGAAGAAATCCCAGATGCAAATATTGATAAATCACTAGCTACTGATTCTGAACAAGTCAATGAAGTTAAAGTTCTTGAGGATTCATCGTCTTTAATTAATTCCGAAGATGACAAGACTTTAACATCAGAGGTTCAAGCTGATAATGTTATTGCAACTGAAATTATACAACCTGAAGAAGATACTGAAACATTAACAACTGAAGAGTCTCCAACGATATCTAAAGTCACTCAAATAACCTTAGGCGAAGTTCAACCTGAGGAAACTGGAGTAGTTAAGGAAGAAAAAGTTATGGCATCTGAGATTCCAAATGCCGATGCAGACTCAAAAATTGTGCCAGTACCACCAGAAGAAGAATTAGAAGAAAAAGCTATTGCAAAACCAGAAGATATTTCATCAGAAGCAGTTGAAGGCTTTCAAGTTACTGAAACATCTAAAAGCGAAATTGTTCCACTGGAGGATCTTCAGGTTAAGGAAATCTCTGATTCAGATGTCACATCTGCTGAACAAATTGGTAAAGAAATTAGTACTCATGAATTGAGTTCTTGCTCAGAAAATACTACATTAAAATATGTTACACAAGAAGACAATATTACAAATGGCGAAGCTTCAATGCGACCAACTGAAACTGAAGAACCAAAACTTCAGGACTCTTCAAATGTAATTGAACAGGTTCTTAGTGATGAAACAACCATAGTTAGTGAAGAACTAGTAAATAGAAACGATGAATCAACTTTGGAACAAATCACTGATTTTAATGACAAATTATCTAGTCAAAAAGTTGATGGTTGTTTGCCTGACTCTTCTCATCTTACTTTACTGCGAGATAAAGATTTGACTGAAAAAGAATCTAGAGTTCATGAAAGCCAAGATTCGCAAACTGTCGGTCTTAAGGAGGTATCCGCACCAAAAGAACAGACAGCAGATAATTCGATCCTTGAAACAACATTAGCTAATGAAGCTACAGATAAACTAAAATCTCTGGAAATAACAAGTTCTGATGATGCAGCGAATTCAGAAAAAGAGGTTTATTCAACTGAAATTGCTGATGAATCAAGGACACAGGAAAGGGATGCAAATATTAAAGACAGACTTACACCAGCTGAAACAGCATCAGGTGAGATAAATGCTGGTTCACTCAAGCTTGAAGAAGTATCAAATCATTTGAAAGAAGAAACCTTAGTGGAAGCTGCAGTGGTAGTAGAAGAAATGTCTGCAGTTAATAAAGCAGCCGCAGAAATACAGACAGACACAAATAAACCACCAATTTCTGAAGAGCCTGGTTTAGATTTCAAAAAACCACACGAGCGAAAAACTGAAACAAAAAGTGAGTCTGCAGACGAAGAATCCAACATCGAAGTGCACAACCTTCAAAACTCTGTAACCATAGAAGAAGCAAAACCAGTGGAAACAGTTCTTACCACAGAATCTGAAGATACTAACATTCTATCACTGAACCAAATAGATCCAACGCCTTTGAAAGAGACAAAATCAAGTGAAGATAATCAGGAAGAAATAAAATCTGTAGAACAAACTGCTTTAGAAGCACCAGAAAAGTTAACTAACACTAAAGATGAATCCGAACGAACTCATGCAGAAAAGACAAAAGAAGTAACACCAGCTAACGAAGTTATTGAAGCATCTGCAAATGATAAAGCAACCGAGAGCACACCAGTACTATCAGCAGAAATTCAAATACAAAATGCTTCCAATGAAGAAGTGATAGTAAAACCTAAAGAACAAACTACTGTCGAAGGCTCAGATATTAAAGAAAGTCTATCAGGAAATATTATCGAACCACAAGAAATCAAAGAACACTTAACGGAAACTAAAGATAATTCTGAAAAAACCGAAATAAAACAAACAAACGAAGCTCCTGAAACCTATAGATTAGTCGAAAGTGAATCTGCAAATGATAAAGCAACCGAGAGCACACCAGTACTATCAGCAGAAATTCAAATACAAAATGCTTCCAATGAAGAAGTGATAGTAAAACCTAAAAAACAAACTACTGTCGAAGGCTCAGATATTAAAGAAAGTCTATCAGGAAATATTATCGAACCACAAGAAATCAAAGAACAGTTAACGGAAACTAAAGATAATTCTGAACAAACCGAAATAAAACAAACAAACGAAGCTCCTGAAACCGATAGATTAGTAGAAAATGAACCAATACTATCAAAAGAAATTGAAGCACAAGATCCTTCTTATGTGAAAGTGGCACCACTTGAAAAAATGGATTCTAAAGAAGTTAAAGAAGAAGTTTCAACAGAGACAGCTAATGAAATCATTGAGGAACCAATTTCTGTAAAGCAAATACATAATGATGCAACCGATTCCGACGAACCTGGCATCAGGGATGTGCCAGTTGAAGTACTAGATTCTGAAGAAATGAATTCTGATTCCAAAGTTTTTACAACTCGTGATGATACTAAACTAAGAAAGGACTCAATAGTTCTTAAATCAATAAATAGCCAAGATATTGAAGACATTGAAGACTCAGATTCTGAAAATTCTTTTAAATCAGCAGCTGAAGAAAATATTTTTGCTGAAAATAAAAGCTTTGTTGCAACCAAAGCTTCTGAACAACAAACTGAATCAACGACTCTAAAAGAATCCCTATCAGTGTCAAAAATAAAATCTGACGTATTTAAAAGTTTAGAAATTAGAGAAATATCGGAAGTCAATAGAATAAAAGCTGAGGAAACTCAGAATGATGAATTAGAAGCAGTAGAAAAAGATGATTCACTAACATCTCAAAAACCAGTTGAACCCGACAATGAATCGGAACTTTTAAAAGACTCCAAAGACTCGATGAAATTAGAAATCTCCAATAAAGACGAAATGCTTACAAATATAGAAGATGTCCCTAAATCTGACGTTTCTCTCACAAGTCCTGAAGATTTGACGAAAGTTGAAGAATGTGTAGTTCCTAAATCTTCTGATTCTCACAAATCTGGTATAAAAGAAATAGATGCACAAGCTCCTGAGAATATTGAAAAATTATCTTCCACTGAAGAAGGTAATAAAACTGAAGATACTATTGAAACTGATGCTTCAGACACATGGGTTAAAACTGTAGAAATCCAAAATCAAGAAATAACTGTTGTTGAAGCAACGTTCGCTGATCTAATTCCTGACTCACAGAGTCTGATCTTAGCAGAACATTCTCAATGTATTTCAGAAACTGTACCAAAAACGCAAAATGAAGCTAATTTAACAACTGATGAAAATTCAAAATCAGAACATATAATTTCAAGTGATGAAAAAGATAAATCAATTCATTCTACATTGGATACTGATACAACTGATATTTCAAAACCAGATGAAGTGAATCAGATAGGAGAAACAGTGGAACCTCATGAAAGTGATGAAGCAGCTACAGCTGAAGAGACTGTTGGATCTGAAAATACTCAAGAAACAGCTAAGGAAATTCATGTTAAAGCAATTGAATCAATTCCAGGTGAAATAGTTATTGAAGAGTCAAACACTCAAATACAAATTTCGGAATGTAAGGATGCTTCAATGTTATCAGCAGAAAAACAAACAACCATCGAAGAAAATAAGGAAACCATAATTGAAGCAAAGATTGAAGCAGAAAGTATAACAAAAGAAGATATGCATACTGAAGATAACGAAACAGAAAGTGGGTTTGAGAATAAAAACATAACTGATCTAACAACAACTCAAGACTCAACTGCCCGTGTTAACGACGAATCAAAGAGTTATAAAAATCAAGAACTTCCAAAAGAGATAATCACAGAATCTTCACTAGAAAAAACAATTGACCAGAATGAAGTGGACGAACAAAAACGAGTCGTCTCAGAACCTATAAATGAAGAAAAATGTTCCCCTGGTGAAGAAAAACTAGCTGCAGAAATCACAGAAGTTTCAGCATCTCAGGAAGATATGCCCGAGAAAGCTATAGAGGTACAAGCTGAAAGAGCTTCTAAAGTAAAATCATCATCAACAGAGTTAATTGCTGAACCTCCAAAATCCCCAGAAACAATACCAGCTCAAGATACTCCTGCGGTTAAATCTTCCCTACAAAGTGAATCTCAGGAAAAATCTTCGGTGGAAGCTTTAGTTGCTGAAGAGATTTCCAAAACGGAAACTCCTCAAAAAAAAGTTTCGGCTGAAACTGCAACGGCAGGAAAAGCACTACCAATTGAGGAAATCGATGAAGCACAAGCATCTTCAGAGGTGATTTTGGTTACGCAAGCAGCTGGACCAACAAAACATAACCAAAGCGATGAGGAGACACAAATTCAAAAGCTCTCTGATTTACCAGCAGAAAAAACTCCAAAACCAGATAGTGGTAACGATGCAATGGCTGAAGGCAAATTATCCGAAGTTATAACCGAAGAAGCTACCGAAGTAGAAGAATTGCCCCCAATTGAAGTCCTGGCAGAAAAAGCACTACCAATCGAGGAATTCGCTGAAGCACAAGCGTCTTCAGAGGGGATTTCGGTTACGCAAACACCTGAACCAACAAAACTTAACCAAAGCGATGAAGATATACAAATTCAAAAGCTTTCTGATTTACCAGCAGAAAAAACTCCCAAACAAGAAAGTGGCAATGTTGTTATGGCTGAAGACAAATTATCCGAAGTTATAACCGAACAAGCTACCGAAGTAGAAGAAATACCGCCAATTGAAGTCCTGGCAGCAACCTGCAAAATCGTAACGCACCCACCGTTACAACCAACAGAATCTCTAATTGAATCCGCACAATACCTCTATGATAAAATATCAGTCCCAATTCTGGAAACTTCTCATGACATAAATGCCCCCAATCTTGCTGAAGAACTAAGAATGGCTGCCGATGGAAATGACTGCAAAGATTCGTCAAAATCCGAGCGTGTTATCCCGCGAAGCATAGCATGTGAAAGTCGTTGCTTTACATCCGATCCGCAATCCGATGAGCAACCACCAATTGCCAGTGATTCTGTTGCAACAGAACAACCGAACGCACAAGATGCCAACCAAGGTAATCATATCAGCCAAGTTGCCAAGCAGCTCATATTTGCCAAGCAATCTGCGCGAAAATCAAAAGCAAAAAACAGTAGTAGCAAGTTTCGGATTTTAACACTCCGAGACTGGCGCTTTCTAGCTGAATTGGAAAAACGTCGCAAACAAAGAGAACTCATTCAGAACTACTTAGATTCTTTAGATTGCATTGATACCCCAAGTTATATTAATGAAGACTTGTACCTTTTTGAAAGTAAATGTTCCATTGAGCGATCCCCTTATAGTTTGTTTATCGAACCATCAGACAATTGCATTGTAGACGCCACTAGTATATCACCAACTGCCAAAACGCATTTTCTAAAAACTAACATTCTCTTCTCAGATCGGATAAGTTCTGAATCTAATTGTACAGACGATAGCACAACAACGGTAATCGATACATTTGGTTCGATGGAGTCCCATTCGAGTACGGACTCAGGTGAAGAGTTCAGCCCAGATGATTCGATTGAGCGTGATAGTTCTGCTACTGCTACCACTGCTAATACCAGTATTGTAACTACTAACAAAGCTACTAACCAATCGCACATTTATTCACCACCACTACCACTAACACCGCAACCACAACCCGAGCTTAGAACAGAGTCAGCATGTTCCAAGTTAATTGAGACCCGGCCTACTATGGGGGGAAACGAGGAACATGTTGATGATGATCCATTGAAACATTTAGTACCAGGTAAAAAATATTCACAGCTCGTTTAGACCAATCTTTCGTTTATCCTTGATTTGATATAGTACTAACAAATAACCACCTTCAGAGATTTGCACTGATAACAAGAAGCTTAATAAGTATCGTTTTGTTTTGTTTTTTCTTGTCTAATTTTGTGTGATAAATGCATAGGTTCGATAGCCGAACGTGAATATAAGAAATGGTACAACGCGGTTGACATGCCAAACAATCCGTATTCTGTGGAAGCTCTTCGACGCAGACTGAGCAGCGGCGGTCTTGATCGAGCATTCGATCTGCCAAACATCAGTCCGTGTAATGAAGAAAACCCACTTGAGCTTTGTGAAAGACCAGCTACGGAGCCAGATAACAAAATACAGGAGAGGGATTATTCGAGGTAAGATATCATTTAGACTTTAAAATAAAACATGTCTTCATCATATTTTAAAGTTATAATGTTAATATAGTTGAATTCCGAAACCATAATGTTTTAGGAGGAATCCATCATATTAAGAAATAATGGAAGAAATTTTGCTGCAAGATGATCAAGATCATTCTACAATTATTTTACGTCATAACCGTTTTATATTTTAAGGTACAGCAGAGACTACTACATCAATGATGCCAAACAAGCCAGTGGAACAACACCAAAGAAGAGTCCAACATCACCGCTCCAGATTTCTTCACCAACTTCAGCTGCAACATCAATCGAGGTAATTCGTAATGGATTTGAGAATAGAAATTCACAAGATTGGACCCTATCCACTCCAGTGCGTCGAAGTACTTCTTTAAAATATCCCAAGCAATTTCGCTCTAGTGTTATCCCCAAAACTCACAACGACAACAACAACAATGATCATGATGATGATTACGATGACGACACAACGTCACAATACTCATCGCGAAGTCTTCGAACCAAGTCTTATCAACGAACCTCACCTAGTCCCAATGTTCTAATACATTTCGAAAAGCAATTGTTGCACAAAGATTTAAAACGCAATAGCTTTCGTGCCATTTCATCAACAACTAAGGATTTTGTTCTTAATCCAATTTTTGATCAAAATGAATTCTTTAAAGACACAAAATTATCTGTTCCCAAGGATAGTAATAATTTGTCGGATGGTGATACAGCTGATTCAGGGGTGGATAGTTGTTTAAATGGGGTAGCAGGAGATGGCACTAGAACGAATCTTTTATTTTAGAATTTTTTATTAAATAAGGTTATATTTTTGGGTAATGATTTATACAAATAATTTTATTTATAAGTTGTATAATAAGGAGAATTAAATATATTCTTGCTTGTTTGTTATATCATTATTATAGTTTTATATAGTCATTTATCTTGTAATAATTTTGTTAATAATAATTTTTAGACGAATGTAGAATCTTATTATTTTCTTAATAATAATAATTAAAAAGGTTAATTTGCCATTTTTTGTAAACTGAAAAATTATTTTATCAACAATTTCAAATGCATGTGTATTATGTCCTTCGTCCACGAAAACTCATCAGTAGTGTCGTATTTGTTTTTGTCAAACAAATTATATAAAATTTCTTTAATTAAAACCTGTATACATTTAGACCAAACGAACTCTACTATGCGTCGTCAATATAATAATGCCAGAAGATATCAATATCTTTTTTTGTGGTTTGACATAATTGGCAATATTAAAGCCGGGTCAAAGAGAGCGCGGTCTGGCGATCTTTGTAAAAATTTACAACCAAAAATTGACCGTCGCGTTTTTTATTTTCTGGTCTGACCTGGCGGTCATTTCCATTCTGGTCTTAAACGACTGACAATAAATCGCCCTTTTATGTCACTGAACCCGATTATGCCAATAAATTTATGAAACCTGAAGGGAAGAGGGGTTTAAGACCTGTGGCGTTTGCGGCTATTTAAAAAAATACATTTACTCTTGATATCTTGTATAAGTATTAACATCGATTTCCAACGTCTCAAATACATAAATTCGGTGACGTGAAAAAAGGCCCAACGAAATAAAACCAAATTTAAAATTTGGCCTTATTTCTCTTTATAAATAAATAAAATAACACTTAAACTTATAAATTCGTTTTTGAAAATATTATCGAAACTTAAACTTATAAATTCGTTTTTGAAAATATTATCGAGATTTGAGTTTTTCGAATTCAAATAAAATTTTAAAACGTCATTTTGAAAATATTATTAAAAAAATAAATAAATTGGGTGGTGCAACGGCTCGTGAAGAACCTGGGCCTAGTGCCTAACAACTCGCCACCATTAATGTGTGCACGTGTCGACAGGAATGGAAGGGACCTACAATTTTATGCCGAATCCGAACGGCGAATCCGAACGGCACTTATTCATGTCAATTCCTCGCAAGAGAAGCACATATTCATGTCAATTCCTCGCAAGAGGCAGTAGCCCTGAAAAAAAAGTTTTTAGGTTTTAGATGGACGAGGCTGGAAATTCTATAAAGTTATTTTAAAAAATTTGAACGTCAATTTGAAAATAATTTAAAACGAAGTTTGAATTTTTAAAAATATTTAAAAAGAATTTATTCTAAATTACTCATACAAATTTTTAAAATTAAATTTGAATTTTCCTAAATAACTTTTTGAAAACTGTATACAAAAATTTTAAAAGCTTGTGCGAATTTTTAAAATAACTTTATTAGAGTAGAATTGGAACAAAGATGCGTATTGGAAGAATAGAAATATCGGCGCAACTTGCAGAAAAATATCGGCGCAGTTTGCAGAAAATGAAATAAAACCAAGTTGATTTATTTAGTTTTCTTGAGCGAAATAAGACCAAATCAAAAACTTGGTGTTATTTTAATTAAAACGGAGCACGTCCTCTAGAGCAAGTGCTCATTAAGAGGCCGGTTAGAGCGATCAGGAAAACGAATCGGGAACAACTTTAAAATGTATATTTTTGCACTATTTTCATACGATTTGAAACACAAATAGCCCAGTCAATACTTACAAAAAAAAAATTCGCAAAGCGCGATGTAGTTCTACATTTTTGATATGTTTGTTGGGGCATGTTAGAGTAGTTTGTAGCTAAGTTTGCAACTTCGAAAAACCTGTGCTCGCTGCAGGAAAAATGCAACAGTGAAAAAAAAGCAAAAATCAACCCCTTTTTTTCCGACATTTTCCTTTATAACTTTGGAAATATGCAACTTAGGAGAAAACAATCCACTATATTCTTGTACAACCACGTACTTGGAACCCTTAACTATGATAAAATACAGTTTAGATATTTATATCTTTTTCTAAGCAATTTTAGTAGCGATTTTAAAAGTTCCGAAAATTGTTCACTTGGCATGTAAATATGTAATTTCGTGAACATTTTCGAAACTTTTAAATTCACTACCAAAGTTGCTTAAAAAAAGATATAAATATTGTAACTTAATTTTATTATAGTTAAGGGTTCCAAGTACGTGTACAAAAATAAGTGCCAACTTAAGCGTCCTACTTTGACCACAGCAATGATTTGGTTTTGTAGAAAATTGTATATAACAAAGAAGAATATTGTGGATTGTTTTTTCCTAAGTTGCATATTTCCAAAGTTATAAAGGAAAATGTCAGAAAAAATGGTGTGATTCTTGCGTTTTTTTCACTGTTGCATTTTTCCTGCAGCGATCACTGGTTTTTCGAAGTTGCAAACTTAACTACAGACTACTCTAACATGCCCCAACAACATATCAAAAATTCAGAACTATATCGCACTTTGCGAATTTATTGTCGAATTTGACTGGGCTAAAATGCTACACTTATCGATTAAAATAACTCATAGAATTTTTTGACCTGGGTCTCTCTGCGACTATGAATATGCCCCATTATTTCTTGAGAAATTCGCTTATAAAAAAGTTGTAGGCATTTAGATAATAATTGATCTAGATTAGACTGATTAAAAAATAAAATGTGTTCGATTTTCAATTCCGCTATATTTACTGTGTCATTGTCACTCGCACTTTTTTTTAAGTAGTTTAGTTTAAGGCTTAGTTTAATTCTAGATTTGTACTCAGAGGTTGCTCGGAGCTACTTTCTATTATCCATACATCTAGTAACATTTTCTGTTTTTGCTTTCTTTCTTTATAACTTTTAAGGAGCATGCGGAATCCTTTTTTTAACTTCTCAAATTCCTAATCTATATGTATTAGTTAAAGCAATTGAACAAATATGATTTTATGCAAACAAAATTAAAAATCCATCGACCGGTTTAAGAAATAAAAAAAATGTTCATTCATATGTAAATGTATGACATTTTAAAAACATTTTTAGAAAACAAAAATTGAACGCCAATTTAAAGTAATTATTTATATGTGTAGTCAATACGCTAATTAAAAAAAATTTCATCAATCGGTATTTCAAATCAAATTTAAAAATAAAAATGTTCGATATGAATTTAATCTTAAATTTCTTAAAAATCTACGTAAACAAAATAGTTTTAATCCTTTCGTCCAGTAATAAGAAAGTAAAAAATATGAAAAATGGTTCTATGGAAAGTACTGTTAATAAGATTGCAACATAATTTCTTTGGCCTTAAATAAGTACATAATTAATGTTAAGTTGAAGTGGCTACCAGCAGAAAAACTGACACACTTAGACCATATGTTGGTCCATAGTTATTGCACTAAAAATAAGACTTTTCTTAACAATTTTTCAACATTTGTATGGTGGTACCTTAGGGGTGTCTCTTAAATTTCTTTTGTCAGATATTCAAAATGGATATCGTGGATCTTGTAGAGGATACCCACACGTGGTTTCGCCGACTTAAAGAGATTTCTTTTGACACTCGATGGATGTTAATAATAAAATAGCACAAGTAGGTAACTGTCAAAATAACCCTTTTTTACTTGATAAATGGCTGAAACCCCCCCCAAAAATCGGTTGATTTTTAAGCTTTTCTCGATTTTAAAAGCCTACATGGGTTCAGCAAGTAGGACTCGTATCAGAGGTAATTTCGTGTGATGAGCTCATATCCGTCATCCATTTTCCGCCATCGGCTCTAGTTTCTGAGAAAAAATGCACCGATTCATCCATGAACATGAGTCCAAGTTCAATACTTTGATGCATCGGTGCATTTGTTTTGAAAAAAAGCATTTCGAAATTTTACAAAATCTCAAAAATTGGGGAAAAATGGTTATATTTCATTTTCAGACTGGAATATCTCAAAAAACTAGAGCCGATGGCGGAAAATGGGTGATGGATTTGAGTTCAGCACTCGTAATTACCGCTTAGAGGAGTCTTACCTGATCATTCCCGAACCCGTGAAGGCATTTTAAATCGAGAAAAGCTTAAAAATCAACCAGAGATTGCAGCCATCAATCGAGTAAAAAAGGCATATTTTGAAATTTTAAGGGGCAGTTACTTGTGCTATTTTAATATTAGCATCCCAAGGCGGTCAAAAAAATTCTTTTTAAGTCGGTGAAATCACGTTTGGTACGCGAATTTCTTAGGACGTAGAAATACTTTGCGGGTATCCTCTACAAGATCCAAGATACCCATTAAGAGACACCCCTAAGGTACCTACCATTATTTTTGGTTCTAGGCACAACATCACAACATTTTGTCAAGTATTCTATGAGGAGTTAAAAATCACTTTATATCAAGTTTCAAAGTAATCGACTGAGCCGTTTTTGAAGTATTGAGATTTCAAATAAAAAATGAACTTATTTAAAATCCTTTAAAAAACTTTTATTAGTTATTTGTTGCTCCTCCATATTGTTTTTTTTTTAAATCAACTGAACCATTTTTGAGAAAACCAAAATAATGGATTTACCAGAAGTAACATTAATAACCATTTTTCTAAGAGATAAATTTTACCGTTTTTCTATAGCAATTAACTGTCTGCGTCAAATTCGTAGGAGCCGTTTTTTGAGAAAACAAATATTTTTCCTAAAAAATTTGAATTCATATACTGTTATTTTTGGTTCTAAGAAAAAAAAAGTAATACTCGCACTGTTAGCCAAAAAACTCTTGAAAAAAATCCATCAAACAGTTAAGGCTGCAGCCACGAGGAACTCAGCCAAACAGAATAGCAAGTTTGATCAGAATCTCGAGCTAAATTTTTGTTTAAAAAATTAAAAATTTTGCATAATAAAGTTTTCCAATAAGAGGTGTTATTTTGATATTCAAAGAAATATGGCATTTTTTGAGATAAATGACCGGATGTTTATTTCAATGTAAAGAGAAAAGTATGCCATTAATACTGGACAACAACACCAACCAAATGGCCGCCACGGCTACGCTTACACAACAATATCCTTTTCATGAAATTTTCCATCACCAAATCGCAAAGTGGCTGCTGTATGCCCTCAATAGGTTCACGAATTCCATCTTTGAGGTCTTGAATCGACGCTGGGATATTGGCGTAAACCTTATCTTTTACGTGGCCTCAAAGTAAGAAGTGTTTAATCCCAAGATCTCGGTAGCCAATTGAGATCAGCTCTTCGAGAGATAACACGGTCCGGAAACTTTTCCCGTAAAAGATCGATGGTTTCGTTGCTTGTGTGGCACTTAGCGCCGCCATCTAGTTGAAAGTAAACGTTGTCCAGATTAATACCATCCAATTCCGGCCATAAAAAAATATTAATCACCTCTCGATCAATTGACCGTAGCTTTTGCTCCAGCCTCATTTTCGAAAAAGTAAGGTTCATTGACCCCGCCGGACCATAAACCTTACCAAACAGTTAGTCTTTGAGGATGGCGAGGCTTTTCAACAATAAATCAGCTTGTTGACGTAGTCACCAAGGTGGAAATGGTCCTCATCAGTCAAGATGATTATATTATAATATTATTCCGGATTATTTTCATGCATTTTTTTAAAGTGAATTTTAATAATTTAAATGGGTTGTTGAAGCGTGTATGGTTCCACTTTTATCAATGGCGTAGTTTCTACTTGTCAAATGTCATTGGAAAACCCTTTATTACCTGTAGAATTGTATATCACAAGTAAACAAATTGGAAAATTAAAGACCAGTTTTTCACTGTGATACCAGTTGACTTTTGGAGATAAAACCGAGTAAGCCCTTCAAATTTGTACTGAAAAAAAACGACAAAGTTAATTCGAAAAATTATATTGTTTTATTTGTTGACTGGGAAGGTTTGGCTCTTCAAAATTCTGCGATGCAGAAGCATTAGGAAGCTAATTCATAGGTAAGCTCGCTTAATTAATCTATATGATGTCTGCTATGTCTAAATTACAAACAAAAGAGCTGAAGTAGAAACCTTTGACGATTCATTTTATAAGTTTTTATTTAAATCAAAATAATAACGTTGACAAAATACGTCTGTTCCTAAAATTTGAATATATCTATGATTTTCTGTGCATTTTACAAAGTCTTGTCAAGCTCATATAAAAATAACTGAGGCAATACTAGAAAAAAATCGTGTTAAAAGGGAGATTCCCGATTGAATCAACATAACACCACCTTTATTTTATTTAACGTTTTCTTAATACTTTCGACTTTTTTAAAACTAAAATCTTTTTTACTAAAAGTTAATTTTATAAACGAAAAAAATGAAGCAAATGTTTTTAGTAAAGTTGCATAAAAAGTTTCCTCTGCTACAATAATATGTTAGGGGAAGAGAAAAGATTTTATTTAAGGCAAGTATTTAAAAAGTTTTTGTATTAAAAAAGTATTTTGCGGTAAAGTACTGCGTACAAAAGTTTTTGTTGTTTTTTTCTTATAAATTCAAATTCTAGAATAAATTCCAGAAATGTATTTTTTTAATTCTACTTGTCAAAATTATCAACACAAACTCACAGGTGAGTACTTTCTGTGTCAAATTATCTATCTTTTGTAGAAAAGACTATTTATATTTTAAATATCGTGCTATCCGTAAATAACACGACGCCGGACAATTTTACTAATAACATTTGTTTCGCATTATAACATAAAAAAAAAACAACTAAAAAATGTGGTGGACAGTACATACATTTTCAACCAAAATTTTAATACTAACATTATACATATACCTGTCGAAGCCATTTCTTCACTTCTCCAACCCTTTATAAGGAACTATGTAGGGCCTTAGAGTAATTTGGCATTAATATCTAAATTCATTAGTTGGGAAAAATATTTCGGTTTTAGTTCTTCGAATTTCGTTTTTTTTTTTACAAATTTATGTTTTATGTGTTCTCATGGTCAAATTGCATGGATCAAAAGTGCTCATTGGAAAATGCCATTTTCATTATAATCTTTTCCATTTTTTCTATTTCGAATAATAATTCATTAACTTAGATTAATTCTTTCTATCAAATTTACATAGATTATATGCCTATATGTTGTTTCAGGTGAAGAAAACATAGATTTGTCCTCCTTACTATTTTATATTATTAAAATATTTGTTTGCTAGAAATTAAACCAAACTAACTTTCTCAGCTGGATGAACGAGTAGAAACATGCAATGCTAATAAGACCGATGAAACAACTCCCGTCAGAGAAATGTGCCATAAACTCGAAAAACAATGCCGGATAGAATCTGATATCTACTTAGCAACTCCAGTTCAAGTTATCGAAGATATTCCCCAAGCATTTGCTGATAAGAATTCTATTCAAGCAGGCGCTGAGACAATAACCTTACTTGCTAATGAAGCCGTAAGCAAGCTATCTAGCGAAACCAGTTCTATTCTCACAAATGAGAGTCTAACAGCCAGTGAAGATTCCGATACTATTCGTATTTATGATCTGAAGAACCAAGAAACGCGACTTATTAAGGAATCGACTCATACAACAACAACAACAACAATAACAGTGCCAAAATCTCCAGAGAAAAAAGTTCGTCCAACAGAGCTGGATATAATGCCGACACTAGCGCCACCAATAGCCACGGTATCGTCAAAAAGCTCTACACCAACTTCGTTCAAATTCTTACAACCCAGAAGGAAGCTTATTAGTCCTAGTCAAGTGTTATCCATCGACCTGGATACAAATCCAGTAAGTTAAAGTTTTTCTTTTATTTAAAAATTGCCAACATTAAAATATATTATTTTATTTTTAGATAACCCCAGCTACACCAGAGAAACCAGTTATAGAGGCAGAAGTAGCCCAGGCTATGCCCTCAGTCAAAGCTTTGGCAAAGGCCTTCCTCATGACGTCATCCACTTCATCATCTGAAAACAAATGGCGCAAAGTAAGTGAACTTAACCGGCTGCAAGGACCAGAAGCAGGAATATCAAATTATTTTGTTAAGGCCCGGGCAAAGACACCTCTGCAGTTCTTCAAATCCACAACACCAACACCGACGACAGCAGCAGCAGCAGCGAGCGTCAGCAGACTCATTCAAAAGCAACCAGAACCAGCAGTACCAGACACAACTAGTCAAGGGTCCGAGGACGCAACAATTGCTTCCGATCTATCGTCTCTTGAGACGTAGGTTACCTATGGCTTGAAAAACTCATATATTTTCTAACCACTCTTATAATTCTTGCATATTCCTCCAAATTTTAGCGATCCATCATCAAGAATTGAAGGTGACACTCTAGATACAAACGCGAGTGAAGACAGAGCATCTTGCCCAGTTGTTCTATCAGGATGTTTGAGGAATAATATTGCTTTCTTTGAGAATTTAAAGAATAAGTAAATATTTGTGAAAGAGGATATACAATATAGTCTATGTCGGATTGGTTATAGCTTGTGTACTTAGGATTTTTGTTTAGATATCTTCATAAATTTTTTTTGTCAAAAAAAAGAAGATATATTGAAGCTAAAAAGAAGTAATATATTATTACAAGAACATCCTGTAGAAAAATTATATATATAAATATTTATAAATTATAACCAACAAAAAAAAATGTATTAGTGCCATTGGAAATATTATTATATATTATGGATATTAAATGTGCCCTATTATGTCAATTTTATATACCTTAAAATGTATCTAACATTATATAGATAAACTAAAATGGAGATCATATTTATTTTATATACCAAAGATGATCGCCAAAAATAGAAGCCTTTAAAAGGCGCCAAATAGATCAAAATGTTAACTTAATAGTTTTAAAAAATTAGCTGATACAAATACAAACAAATATATGCATATTATATCTATATACACTATAAATGATTTTTATTTATTTTTTTTTTATGAATTTTTTATTTTTCAGATAAAGCCTAGTACTCACCTCTGAGTGAAATGAAAAATAAAAGCGTTTTGAAATTCACGTATTTAATTATCCACGTGAATTTTCAGTCCTCAGTTTGAAAATTTTTAGTACTCACTTTGAATGAAAAATAATTTGATTTGTCTGACAGTTTAAGAGAATCTTGAAATGCTTGAGAAGACTATTTTAATTCCATAGTTTGGTTTTTGGGTTGTCAGTAACACTTAATATTCAAAAATAAACGATCAACTTTTTTTTTAATTTATTGACAAATGTCACACTTTTCCACACTTCTATGATTTTTTCCTAGTGGTCGTACGTTAGGAAATGAAATTATGAAATGAAATTAATTTTGAACCGGTTCACATTTCGCTCTCACATTTTGGGTACTCAGCTCTCGATATGAATTTCATCGTTGTGAAATAGATGTCACTTTTATATAGAAATTTCACTTTCACTTGAACTGAGTACTAGGCTTAAAGCATACAAGAAAATTATTATGTTCATTTACATATCTACTAGATATTTGGTAAAATTTGTTTCACAATCGCAATAATTTATATCAAGATAGTAAAAGGTGCATTCGCCGGTGACGTACGGACAAATTGCACTCAAATTTTGATCTTAATATGAAGATGTTTTTATATTCCCACATATAAAGTAATTCGTATGTATTGGAATTGTTGAAGAAATCATACGCTGATTAAAAAATTGAACTTCCTACTTTATTGGTTATAAATTATAATATAACATAAATCAAAAACAAAGAGACGTCACTTACGGACGGGCAAAATCTACCAAGTAGTCAGACGCTTGTCGAAAATTATATAATATAGTAGTAGTGTCTGAAGAGTGATGGTAGGCATTTACATAAGCTACGTCATAAAATAATATTGCTAATCAAGTAAAACATGTTGTTTTTTATTTACAATTGTTTGTTGTCGTGTCACGTACGGACACAAAACGTCAAGTGTGATAAAATGGAAAAAAATCTATAAGAAATAACGGATTTTTTCTTGGAAATCAACATTCTTCTTGCATTCCCCAATTTTGCCCTCCGAGTCCATTACGTGGAATCTAGAAATTCCTGCTACCCCTTTAACATTATCCACTTTAAACTTTGTCTTTCGTAAAACAGCTTCCGTTATTTCATTAAAAATGCACCAAAAGAGCTACATATTTGACCAATATTCCCCTTAAGAAGGTTCATAATCGTTGGTTCAAACTGAAGCTGCTTGTTCACTGTTCATATTCATTGAATAGTAATTCTATTGAAAATACCCGGAAAATCAAATCTAAACAAAAATACTATACCTACCATTGCTCGTTTTTATTTTTTAGGAATAAAATCGCCAATAACTGAAGAGCGAACAAATCGCGGTTTTTCTAATTTTTGACCATTAAGCGGTCGCTGTTCGATCTCGAAAACTTAGGTTTTATCACTTAAAAACATAATATCTTGAGTTCTATTGGTCGGATTGCCAAGATTTTGACGATTTGACTTAAAGAAAATGACAGAGCATCACATTATATATTTTTTAAATTTATTGAAGTGGTAATACTTATGAAAAAATAAACTGGAAAATCGCTATTTTCAAACTCCCACCCCCGCCAAAGTCTGAAAAAGAAACCTGCCAGACGGTTGTTTTTGATACCGCGATATATGCACCTACAAACCATCATACTCACATTTTGGTTAGCAATCCACTCCCAAAATTTTCTGTCGGCTCTTGGTCTATCAGTGCCGCGTTCAGAACACTTGATCGTAATAATCATTCTAAAATCTTATTCATAACTGCCATTTTATAATAATAATAAATTATTATATTTCTTTCTATTTCAAATTATTTTTTTTTTTGTTTTCGAGTGACGAGGAAATGTAACATTCGTTGTGAGAGTGAAAAGAGAAAAACGGTTCCCTTGAAGAACAAATTATTTTAACTATTGTGACGATGTTGATTTTATTTTATAATTTATATATTTTTATAATTCATACATAACTAATATAAAAAAGTTTTAGTTTAGGTTAAAGGTTTTTTTTTGTGAGAATCTACAGTTATATAAATAATTGAATTTTGGCATTCCCACTTTTCCTTTTAGAATAGCCTTGTTTTTTGTGCATTTATATCAGCTTCTATCCCGGTTTAAAATGATTTCAATATTACATATAATAACATCTGTAGTAATTAAAATTTAAAATATTTTTAAGTGGAGATAGGGACAAAATGTATATACCTTCAATTTTCAGCCACGTCAAGCTTTGAACTACTAGAAGAAAAAATCTGTCAGTAAATTTGTACGTCAGTCTAGAGGGACTGCAAATATTCACACGCATGATTTTTTGAGTGCCCAGAGAAAACTCAGATTTTGTTTTGTTGTTCCCAAATTCTTCACGGGTTGTAGCCCCAATTTCGTTTTTTTGCAAAGTTAGCGAAGTTCTTAGGGTGAATTATTTTTTCGTTTGGCATGTAATTTGTTAAGCCCCGACCCCGTTTTTTTTCAATTATCTCTTTAAGCCTTAGCCCCAACTTGGACTTGACAGTCCCTTGAGTCAAGCGCAAAAGGTAAGTATAAAAGGTAAGTATAAGGTAAGTTTTAAAGGAATTATTTGCTAAGCCCCGACCACGTTTTTTTGTCCAATTCTTGTCAAGCCCTATTCGCGAGCTGTTTTTTTTTTCGTCCCAATTTTCTGTCAATTATCCGTAGCCCCGAACATGTTTTTTTGTACAATTCCCATCAGAATTCAGCCCCAACCTAATTAATTTGGGGCTTAGAAAAAAATACGTAGCATTTAAATTGCGTAGCCCCAGCCTCGTTATTTTTTCTGACTCCTGATTCTGATTTCTATATTTCAATCAATTTTAAGATCTGCCTGTGGGGGGGGCTTTAGCCCCTATAGCCACCCCCTGGATCCGCCACTGGCTGGGTCCAATTAAAAAAGCCGTTTTCCATAAGAAAAGTGACAAAGTAAATTTTAAATCTTAAAACGGTTTTACAAAAGAGAAAATCTAACTATAGCCAGGTCAAATCAAGATTTTCAGCCGAGATCTCAGATTTAAAAAAATTAGTTCTGGTATAAAACATTTTTTTTAATAGAAAAATTGTTAGAAATTTTGTGCCTAACAAATTTGTCATAAGAAAATTTTTAAATATTTGATTAAAAATGGACTAAATTTTGGAAAATATGTACTTAATTTTTCTTGTTGGCGTGCAACTTTTTAATTATTAACAATAATAAAAAATGTTCTTAGTGAAATGTTCTTAATGAAAAATGTTCTTTTTTATATTTTTTTTTTATATTGTTGATCAAATTTTAAATTTTCACTGCTGTTTATAATTGGGCTCATTTGATCGTTATGTTATGTATGCGAATTAATTTAAAAGAATTCCATATTTTCACCCTACGTTTCGTTGAAATTTCTCAACTTCTTCAGGGGTCTTGACAATTTTGTACTTCGATATATGTATGTATGTACGTAGTATAGGGCAAGTTTAGGATTCGTGCAAAAAAAAAAAAATTCGAGACAATAAATTTCCCTAACATTACGATGACAGAGAGCACGAAAAAAGTGGGTCTCGCAATTCTGTCTGTCTGTGTTTCTGTTCGTCTGTCCGTCTGTCTGTATCTCGACTTGCAGCGTAAACGGCTGAAGCGATTTTCTTCAAACTTTGGACTTAAGGTTCTTATAGGTTCCCTAGAGGGGAAAAGGGATTTTTTTTAGCTTAAAACATAACAGTACCTGCCATACAACCAATATACAAAAATTGGTTTATTTCAAAAACGGCTCTAGCGATTTTGAAAAAAAATTACGAACTACTATAATTACTACAATTAATATTTTGGTAGAAACAAAAATTATAACGGTTATTAACGGTACCTGTCATACAACCGATTTTTTGGTTTTCAAATTTCTGGTTAACGACTACACCGATTTCAACCAAATTGTGTAAGAGGTCCTTAAGAATTTTAACAATTTAGCTTATAAAATTTTTGGAAAAAATAATTTTTGAAGTTTTAAAAAAATATTGAATTTTTTTTTTTTTTTGAAAATTCATAATCTTGAAAACCGATTAATAATTTTTTTTTAAATTTTGTTTTAAATTGTATTTTATTGAATTCTAAAAGTTGGCACACCAAATATTATTTTTAAAAATGTTCAAGAATTTTTATATATAAAAAATTAATTTTTAAGAAAACCGCTGTAACGATTTTTGAAATTTGTTTTCATAAATTAATATTTATCAAACAAATCAGATGGCATACTTTTTTGGCTCTATCTGTTTAAGGTATTAAAAAACAAATTTATAGTAATTTTTAGTAATAATTTATATTTTAAATTGTTTTTAAAACTTTTCTAATGATATCATAATGCCACAGAACCACAACATATGCACATTGTCAATTTTAAGCTACGTTCAAGTTGTTAGCTACGCGAGCAATTTTGTGCGATCCAGTCGTGTCCATTTTTTTTTGTGGAACTAATATTAACCGAAATATTTAATAAAAACTAAAATAAAGTAAAATCCAAGATGGCGACAAAACAGTAAATGTTGCGAATGCGGAAATTGATATTTATCATCTTCGATCAACTCTCTATTGAATAAAAAAAAAATTGGCGTGGTACAAACTGCTGGGTCAGATTATAAATAAATGCACTGGACTATTATGCAAAACTAAAAATTCTAAAGAAAATTATTTTTTTGTTTTTTTCAAGTTTCAATCTGAAAAATACTACTTCAACCAAAGCGCGGTCGTGTTCCTACATACAATCTTCCGCAAAAGTTAGTCTGGGGTTAGTTTAGTTCAAAATTGACCCAGTGTTTGATGGCCCATTCACGTGTATTTTAAACCGCATTTATTCACAAAGAGTTGAGTACTATGCTAATAGAATTTTATTAAAAAAAAATACAGTCAGATTCCACATAAAAAGGCGCCTTCAGGAAAGAGAGATATCGGAGATTTTGCTCCGTCAAACATATTTTTCTTCAGTATTTGGCAGCCAAACTGAGATTTTTTGCTTTCCCTTTCCTGAACACGTGGAATATAAAGCTTTCCCTGTGTAGCTTTCTGGGAAACAGATAATTTTATTTTAAGCTTGATTTTTGAAGTTTTTCCTTTTTTTTCTTTAAGAAAATTAATTGAATCCATAAGGAACCGTGAACAAAAATATTTAAGTCCAATAAACAATTGAAGGCACTTAATTAACACGTTGTAAAAAATGGAATAAGTTTTCTTAGGCCCTCATTATGAATAGCGAATCGAACGTTCGCAGATTCGCTTCAGAAATCAATGCTGCCAACAGTTTTCATATGAATTTACACAAGTAAAACGTCAAATGGCTAGACTTTTTATTTCTGTTTGTGAATTGTGATTATTTGTTTGTTAAAAAAGAAAATAAAAGTTTATGTTCTATCTTCACATATATACATATCAAGGACGCATATGTGTTTTTTTTTAATTGGAAAAATAACATTTCCATATTCATCTTCATTGTTCTTACAAAATAAGTGAGTGATTCCATGTCCCTTCCTAAAATCAAATGGCTTTTTGCAAGTTAAGGAAAATGAGATCTCAAATTTATCTTCGAACAGACGTACGTGAGCAGGCGAGCTAACATGTTTTTTTCCTCAGTATTTTAACAGTGAGACCTTTGAGATCCTGAACTTGCCTTACAAATCGACCATTTATTCGACGCGGAAGACCTACAAATTTGGAAATCGACTGTCATTTGTTTTAAAATACATATCAATTTATTTATTTCTTAATTGTTGCCTAAAATAAACAATAACAAATAATTAAAAGGTCTTTAACTTTTAATTCGATACTGTTGTCACATAGAATTTTAGTTCGATAAGTTTTGACTCTTTTTGCGAACAGATTAGCGAAAGTTCGCTATTTGTAATACAGTGATAATCAAATTCGCTAAAATTTTGACATTTGAAGCGAACTTAATTTTAGCGAATCGCTCTTCTTAATACGAAATTAGCGAATTCGCAAAGTTTTAAGTTCGATTCGCTATTCATAATGCGGACCTAAGGCAAGGTACATATATAACAGGTAATATCATTAGCGTTTTCATTTTGGTTCAGTTCTGCGCATGTGTCATAATGGAAGAAAAATGGCTGATTTCAGTGCGGTTTTGTGTTTTGTCATTCTGTCTCGTGTGTGTGTGTGTTCATTAATTTAAATTTCTTTTCAATTCTGCAAAAGTTTGGTTTAACTAATTTGTCCATAAAAATGACAAAAAAGTATTTAAAAAAGTGTATCCGGGCCAATGAATCAGTGCTTAGCACCTATGTAAGATAAAATAAAAATGTTAATAGGCTCGTTTTAAAGCTTGAACTTTGAACTTTAAATTAAGTGTAAAATCAAAAAAACCGTTTGACAGTTTTCGCGCAATCGTTTTAAAAAAACAGAACACAAAACGTAACTTTTTATAGTATTCACGAATTTGTTTTTTTTTTTTTTGTTTACCTTTCAGTTGTCACTATTGTCATTTTTCATTTTGACACAAAAACCTACACTGAAAGCAGCCATCTTGAAATTTGACAAGCTGCGCGTGATAATACCTTAGATATGTGTACTGTGCTTAATATGTACGTGTGTATTAGGGTGGTCCTTATAAAGGTCATTGTCTTATTTTGAATGACGCACCCCCCTTATTTGTTCTAAATAAATAAAAAAAAATCCAGTAAAATTTTAGCTCATTATATTAACGTTAACCCAGCCCCCAAGACGTCTGAAGTTTTATATGGGAAATCCCATGTATTTTTTTTTTGAAAAATCTTAACTTTGGTAATGATTGATAGAAAAAAATTGAATTTTGGAACACATGTAGTCACTTTTGTCATATTTATAAAAATTTATCAGAAAAAAATTTACAACAGTTATTTCCCTACTTACAGCCATATAAACAAAAATAGCCTTTTTTAATTTTAATAAATGTTGTTTTAATTTTAATAAATGTTGTAAATTTTTTTTAATAAATTTTTGTAAATATGACTAAAGTTACTAGATGTGTGCAAAACTTCAATTTTTTTAACATTGAAAATGTTTATAGGCTCGTTTTGCACAAATTATGGTGTTACCAAAATGAATAAAGTACAAATGAATACAAATGAAAATGAACTTTAGCGTAGTAGTTGGTGTTACCACAGAAGCTACCTACAAAATTAAAATGAGCATAACTTTGTAAGCGATAACATCGCAGCGTATCGAATTGTTGGTTGGGCGATGTTTCGTGCTTGTTCAATTTGCTTGTGCTACCAAAGAAGTAAGAAGAGAATGAAAGTTCCGGTCTACATTGAACGATTTTTCCAGTGCAGATAAAAAATTGGGGCATTTTGCAAAACATTTGGTTGGTGTTACCACAGAAGCTACCTACAAAATTAAAATGAGCATAACTTTGTAAGCGATAACATCGCAGCGTATCGAATTGTTGGTTGGGCGATGTTTCGTGCTTGTGCAATTTGCTTGTGCTACCAAAGAAGTAAGAAGAGAATGAAAGTCCCGGTCTACATTGAACGATTTTTCCAGTGCAGACAAAAAATTGTTGTTGTAATCGTGTGCGATTGAGAGGTACAGCCGACATGATCCTTCCAGTTTCGGCCGATTTTTCCATTCAGCACTGGAAAAATCGTTCAATGTAGACCGGGACAAAGAATGAAAAATAAACGATGACATACATAATGAGCTACATGTTTGTAGGTCTTTTATTGGCAGGTGCAGACTGCAAAGCACAACTACAGCAGAGTATCGAATTTTCGGTTGATGTGTTGTGTTGTGTACAGCAGGGACTGTTTTAAGTGGTAGTTGTTATGTTTTCTGGTAGTTGCTTTTTGAAATTGGTAGCTCTAAATCACGTTTCTGGTAGTTGTTATTAAACACTCAGCCCTTTATTCCACCAGTTCAACACAAAGTACTTCTACGAATGTTAATTTTTGATCACAGAGCAGGTTCGAATATTTGCTGCCTATTTTAATTTCGAATAATTTATTACTTTTCATATTTTTTTAGAATAATCTAAGTACAGAAAACATTAAAAAATTTTATCTGATCTCAAAGTTTTGAACGGATATAACCTATTACCGACACAAAATAAGCGCACTTGATTCTTTTGCCTCAGCGACTTCACATGCAATTTCAATTGAAAGTCAAACAGAAACCTAAATTTTGAGCCGCCACGCCACCGTATTTATGGTTTTTCAACAATTTTTTTTTCAATTGCTCAACTGCGACAAAAAATTGGTAAGCCAGCAAATCAAACAAATGCATTTGGCGTCACTTTTAGCTACAATTATAATGATTGCTGTGAGAATAAACTCATATTGAATCGCTTTTTCAAAAATTAATTATTATTGAATTCATATTTGGGGCATTTTTATAGGAAAGTATTTCTTTATAATTTTGTTCAATAATGATTTGTTGGTAGTTCTGATTTTTTCTTAAAACAGTCCCTGGTGTACAGTCACAGTGCGTGTTTACAGAGGTTGGGGGTAGAAAAGAAACGGAGGATAAAGGTATACTTATTTATTATATGTATATAATAATAAATTTAAAATAACTTTTTCACAAAAAAAAAGTTACTTTTCTACAAAAAAAAAAAAAAACTTTTTTACAAAAAAAATAACTTTTTACAAAAACAAATTAACTTTTTTATAAAAAAAAATAACGTTTTAAAACGAAAATTAACTTTTTTACAAAAAAAAAATAACTTTTTTACATAAAAAATAGCTTTTCTACAAAAATAAATAACTTTTGTACAAAAAAAAAATTAACTTGTTTACAAAAAAATTAATAACTTTTTTCAAACTAATTTTCTTGTACAAATAAATATCTTTGGTTACTTGCTTTAACAAAAGTGATGAGAAATTATTCAATTATGTTTTAAATTTCTATTATAAATTATACATACAAAATATGCAATATGATGGTAAAATCAGAAAAAAAATACTCCTGCTCTTAATCGAAAATGTTAAGGGTTGCCAATTTTCTGGAATTAACTTTTTTATGAAAGTGAACGGTGATTTTTTCAACTACATTTTATACATATTTGCGCTCAGCCCTGGCTAACATAATTATGTTCGACGGGCGGCTTTGGGATCCTGCAACCAACTAGTCTCCGATATTAAGATTTTAAAATACTTCATTAAGCCAGACATAAAAAAATAATTGAAAAAAAAAACAATCTACAATTGCATGAAAACTTCAAAAAAATTTAAAACGATTTTAGTTAATGTTTTTTTTTCACCTACCTAATTTACTTAATTATTCACAAATTATTAATTTAAATTCGTTGGTTGGCATATTCTTTACATAAACTAGAGATTGTAAAGTTGGAAATCTAATACAAAATTCAAATTTAAGGCTTTTTGAATTATGGTTATTAAAGACAAGCTGGTGTGACAATCAATCGGACAGATAAAATCGTTCCTTACTTTATATTTACTGAAGGATTTCAATCTTCTGTTTCTCTTGTCAGCAATTAAGCGCTTATGTTAACCAAACATAGCTGTGCACTTATTGAAAGCTCCAAACGTTCTGAAACAAACAACAAAAACTATTCTTATCTATTCTGTCAATAGCAGTAGGTTCACTTGTAGTTGAAGATAGCTAGTGCAATTGTCGAGCCCGTTCATAGAAGATGAAATAAAAAATGTGCTTTTATCCGACTGCAAAGTTGGTTTGGCGTTCCAGTGTTACTTGCAGATGTTAATTGTCATACAAAATTCGGTGAAGTATAAAATTGAGAAAATTTCAACTTTTTGCTACAGGTAGGTTAGGCAGTCAATTAAGTCAGAAAAAGTCATGTCAGTAAAAGTAGAATAAAAGATTCAGAAAAGATGAAATTTGCCAAAAATTAGAAATGTTAGGAAAGAGGTACCTAATTCGCTTGGGAAATGGTTAATCCTATTGGTGAGCTGTGGATGAAGCTTGTATATCACTGTCAAAATACAAAGATACGGAAACAGTGAAGAGCTCTATAATAAACGTTTTAGTTGTTGCAAGAAATGTATGGTATGACACAAAATTGATCACTTTTGATTGAAGTTACAGTCTTGTGTTCAAATGTGTTATAATGTACCTTATTGCATCACGATAGGTTGTCAACATCACCTCCTTTCAAGAATTTCAAAATTCAAAAACATATGCAATTAATTATTTTTATTGTGTAAGGAGTTCTATATAAAATGTCTTGCTTCAACTTAATTTTAATTAATGGAATTTTGTTTAAGTGCAAACAATTAGTTATGTTTTTGTTTTATCTAGCTAATGCAAGTCATTTTCAATGCTCCCATTCTTACTCTATGAGTGAAATCTGTAAACTTTTATCGATCATTACTAAAGTTATGAATTCTTAAAGTTAGATGTACAAAAAATACATGGGATCTTCCATATAAATATTCAGACATCTTGGGGGCCGGGTTAACGTTAATAAAATGAGCTAAAATTTTACAGGATTTTTTTGTTTAATTATTTAGAACAAATTATGGGGGTGCGTCATTCAAAATAAGATAACGACCTTTATAAGGACCACCCTGTGTGTATGAATTGTTCATTTTTGTTTGATCCCGATAATTTTGTTACCTCTACCTGTTATCTGTATACATAATTTCAACTTCCTAATAGCTGTTTTACTTTTTTAAGTTTTTCTATAAAATTATTAGGTAGTTAAAAATATCTTTTTATAGGATGGTTCCCATAATATCTATGCCAACAAAATTTTCAAGGGGTGAAAAAAAACTGTTTGGGGGGGGGGATTCTATTGCCACCCGGCAGAAGAAACAATTTTCTTAAATTCAAATTGAAACTAATATTTAAAATCAACGGAAAAACAAATGAAATAAAAAAGTCGTACATTTCCTTGGATACTATTTTTAAATTAAGGTAATATTACTCAATAGTTATCGAAAATGATTTTCATAACTGAAATTTAAAGAAAAAAATAAGGTTTAGGTATGTAACGGGTGATTTTTTAGCTGGTTTGTTTTGGCAACACTGGTTTTGACAGCTGACGTGTGTTTAGTACCTTGTGTCACTGTCAAACAGCTTCAGTTTGGTTTGCAATTTAACCATGGATCGTCTTACAAATGAACAACGCTTGCAAATTATTGAATTTTACTATCAAAATTCGTGCTCGGTTCGAAATGTTCATCGCGCGCTGCTTCCATTTTATGGTGGGCATTCTCGACCTTCTGAGCAGTCTATTCGGAAGATTGTGACCAAATTTCGCACCAAATTTACTTTGTTGGACATGAAACCACCAACACGTTTACGTACTGTGCGTAGTGAAGAAAATATTGCGGCCGTATCAGCTAGTGTGACAGAAGACCGCGAAATGTCGATTCGGCGCCGTTCCCAGCACTTAGGCCTTTGTTACAGCACTACGTGGAAAATTTTGTGGAAGGATTTGGGCGTAAAGTCTTTTAAGATACAGCTGGTGCAAGAACTAAAGCCAGCCGACCTACCACAACGCCGAATTTTTGGTGAATGGGCTCTTGGAAAGCTGGCCGAGGATCCGCTTTTTTATCAAAAACTTGTGTTCAGCGATGAGGCTCATTTTTGGTTAAATGGGTACGTAAATAAGCAAAATTGCCGCATTTGGAGTGAAGATCAGCCAGAAGCATTGCAACAGCTACCAATGCATCCCGAAAAAGCCACTGTTTGGTGCGGTTTATGGGCCGGCGGCATTATTGGGCCATATTTCTTCAAAGATGATGCGAATCGCAGCGTTACTGTCAATGGTGAACGCTACCGAGCGATGATAACAAACTTTTTTTGCCCGAAATGGAAGTTCTTGACTTGCATGATATGTGGTTTCAACAAGACGGTGCCACATGCCACACAGCACGCGAAACAATGGCGCAATTGCGAGGCGAGTTTGGTGAACAGTTAATTTCACGTTTCGGGCCGGTCAATTTGCCGCCTAGATCGTGCGATTTGACACCATTAGACTATTTTTGGTGGGGGTATGTCAAGGCTTATGTCTATAGGGACAAGCCCGCTTCGATTGACGCACTGGAAGCCAACATCCATGCATTCATTCGTGAGATACCGGCCGATATGTGTGAAAGAGTATGCCAAAATTGGACTCAGCGGATGGGCTACCTGAGACGCAGCCGCGGTCAACATTTGCATGAAATTATCTTTAAACATTAAATTGCAAGGTTCAAACTATCGATTCAAATAAATATTTCATTCATTTTTTCGAATTTTTTGTGTTTTTTTTTTTTTTTTAAGTTCTAAACCTCTTAAAAAATCACCCATTATATTAATTTTTTTCCAAAATTGTACGTTATTAAGTATTAATTTATTTATTTTTCAGTGTTTCTATGTTATCATTAATTTTTGGTTGAATGCTGAAAACCAAATGGCTGCAAGTTTTCTATGTAGCAGCCCGTAGCGTAATGGTTAGTGCGTTCGACTGTCACGCTGGAGGTCTGGCTTCGCTTCCCAGCCTCGTCCACTTAAAAACTAAAAGTTTTTTTTTTCAGGGCTACTGCATCTTGCGAGGAATTGACAAATCCTACAAGAGTATCACTTGTCACGAATAAGTGCTGCTCGTCTAGCCGTTCGGATTCGGCATACAAATTGTAGGTCCCTTCCATTCCTGTCGAAAGGCGCACACAGGAATGGTTGCGAGTTGTTAGTCACTAGGCCCTGGTTCTTCATGAGCCGTTGTGCCACCCGATTTATTTTTTTATTCCATTCCTGTTGACAGGCGCACACAGGAATGGTTGCAAGTTGTTAGTCACTAGGCCCTGGTTCTTCACGAGCCGTTGTGCCACCCTATTTATTTTTTTTTGTGTTGCATTTATTCTAAAGGGTCCGCCATCTAACGTTTTAACTAGTGCTTATTTCGTGAAGGTAACATTTAGCTCATGTCTGATTTGATAGATAATTAGTTTTATCCTTCCGCTGAACGAATATGGTTGTGTATACGCTTGAACAACGCTGGCAAATATTGCGACATTACTTTGAAAATCATGGTAATGTTGCAGAATGTGTTGCAGAATGATCTGAAACTGGGCAAGGAGTGGCCGTTACAGTCAATGGCGATCGTTATCGGGCCATGTTGAACGAATTTTTATTCACAAAAATTGAAGAGGAGGATATTGGCAACATTTGGTTTCAACAGGACGGCGCTACGTGCCACACAGCCGAAGCTACACTCGATGTTTTGCGCCCTGTTTTTGAAGATCGCATTATCAGCCGCAGAGCTGATGTCGTTTTGCCACCTCGGAGCTGCGATTTGACACCGTTGAACTATTATTTGTGGGGTGCCGTAAAAGATAAGTGTTACGCCGACAAGCCAGAGACAATTGACGCTTTAAAGGACAATATTTCTGAAGCCATTGGTGACAGCTTCACACAATCGATAATGTGCTTAAAAATTGGACCGATCGTGTAGGCTACTGCATGGCCAGCCGAGGCAGCCATTTGAAAGAAATTATTTTCCATTATAAACCGGAAGGATTGTACTTTCAAATAAAAAAAGAAATTTGAGAAAATATTCGGTAGTTTTTTTTTATAGCATTTTGCGGACCCGTTATAAGTTTTGAGAAATTTGAAAATTAAAAAAAAAAAGATTTTTTTTTAATCTAGTTTTTTTGTGTGTTTAAGCAGAGTTAATTGGTATATTAAATTAAATAAAATCATTGGCGCAAAATTTGAGACGATTTAGTACGATGTTAAATCATTTTTAGTATGATACTAGGTTAAAAATTGTGTTTTGCTAATTTTAAACGATTTTAGCATCGTACTATCCCCTAACATTTTACTAAAGTTAAAATCACCAACTGGCTATTTTATCTTTTTAGTATCGTACTAAATCCATATGAGAAAACCCGAATGTTCCAGGTTCGAGTCCTGCTGGTACCCAACTATTTTTTCTTTTTTTTTTGTAAATAATGAAGTTCAAATGATAAAAATATAAATATCGTATACTTATTTCAAGCTCATGGTGGGTTTCCATCAACATATTATTAATTTACAACGGATAAAAACAATAATTGTGTTCATCAAATTCAAACCTTACAAATGCAGTGTACTAGTTAGCAAAAGGTTTACAATTTTGGAATAGATAGTAAATTGTTAAATACTTAGGAAATTGTTAACTAGTAAAATGTTAACTAGTAAATGTTTGCGCCATTATAATTTACTGCTTATCCTGCATATAGCATCGTTCTTGATATTTATAGTCAAAGGTCAGCACCAGTTACATATTTTAATTTTGGCTTAATTGCTCTTGATTCTGAGATACATTTCGAAAATACTTTCGACTCGATAAGCACTATCATTTATTCTTAAAATACAAATTAAAAAAAAAAAAATAATATAGATACGTATAACGAAATGAGAGGATGTGGTGACCTCTGATTAAATGTTAGTTTTTTCCAGTATAGCCATGGACCAGCCTAACACATATACACATACATGATACGTAAATAAATAATTCGTGTGCTCATGTATATTTTTGAAAGCTTTTTAACAACCTTTTAATAAACATTTTTGGATTTTTATATATATTTATGTTTATATTTTCCTCCGTATGATACTCTCCAATTATAAACTATTTTAGAAAAAGGGAAAAACTCCAAAGTAAATTATAAGGTATCGTAAATCTATTTTCCGGGGGAAAAGGATTATTTTTCCCTGGAAAAAAACTCGCTTCAATTGCGTTGGAGAATTTTCAAAATAGAAGCATGTTACTATCTACTTTTTGGTTTTATAATTTTTTTTCTTGCTTTAAAGGACAAGTTATGGTTTCGTGTCAAGGAAAACATCAACATTTTAATTAAATCCAACAATATGGTTATGAAGAAGTCCATCTTGCTGTTTGTCTGTAGTACGTCCACTGTACATCAAGCTAGAGCCTATGTATGTACATATGTATGTATGTATACATACATAATGTATATATATTTTTTATTTTTTTTTTTCATAAAGCTTTGTGGCTTTAATTTTTAAATTGATTGTAAACATACGACAGAACTGACCCGGGGTTTAGACAAGCGAGTAGAACTAGTAGCATTTGTATCATAGTGTTAGTTTTATGGATGTATGTGTGACTAGTAGCTCTCTGCGCGTTTTGTCAACTAGTATGATTTTTTAAAAATATTTCATACAGAAAAATATATCGATCGAATCGAATCGGATTTATATTTCGATCTAGGTATACGACCTAACTGAATCGAATTCAAATAGAATCGAAATGACACTTTAACTTTACTGTGTGCGTGCGGAAATAAGTTTATGAATATGGTTACTACGAAAGAACAAAAAAAACAACAAAACAAAGCAAATTGAAATACACACACTTAAAACTCGATTCTGTAATTTGTCAATCCACTACTTGTATTTTTCGTTTCAGCTTGCTAAGTGGAATCGGATCGAGAAATCCTGTTTGAATCCGATCCAGGTCTATATGGAATTGAATCCGACTTCAAGTCTGATTCAATTCTCCATTTAAACGAAGTAACTAGCAGTATAACTGGCAGGCTACTCGGAGGCAAAAATATTATACTATTTGCCCTGCTAGCCCTTCAAGCAAGCGAGTCCGTTTTGGATCCGAAACCAGTTCATAAACGGACCCAAAACAGAATCCAAAACGATTCCAAATCTGATCAAATTAGTATGGAAATTAGAATCACCACGGAGCCATTATGTGAATGTATTGTGAGAGAGAGAGAGTATTCTAATTCACCATACTTTGAGAAAACGGAGTCTAAATGGAATCCAAAACGGACCAACGAAAATGAATGAATCGAGGCATACCCAAATGTATTGTATTAAAAAGAAACTTCCCCATCTAGTCGAGTTTCTACATTGCATACAAAAAAAAAAAAAACAAACCGAATTTTGTTCATTTCAAGATTTTATTTTTATTTATCAATTATAAAATGTACAATATATATTTTCACAACTAAACATATACATATAATAAACAGTAAACTTGTATTCTTTTCACAAAAAAAAAAGATAAAAAAGCAATGGTCTTCGCCACGCCACGCTACCTACAAAACTCAACTAAAAAAAAAAGTGGTGGAAATTAAAACAAAATGACTGTACTCTCTTTTTTTCTCCGTGCATGACAAAATTCTCTCGATTCTTGTTCTTCTTTTTACATGTGTGCACAGAATATTTGTTAATGTGTGCGAGACGCTCAGTTTTTTTGGAGTCCCAAGTGATTCCAAAGTGAACTGAGAAATTCGGGTCCGTGATTTTGCTTGAAGGAAGTTGACTCTCTCGTGATCAGTGTTCCCATAACGGGATTATTAATGTTAGATCTAGCATTATAGAGAAGAGAAAAGCATTATGAAATTTTAAAATTATGCTAAATGCTTTTCTGGCATTCTTGTTTTTATTTTTTGCGTTCTTGAATGCCAAATGATTTCGAATCATTGATTTGATGATATCATATTTAGAAAAAACTATTTAAAAAAATAGAAAGCATTCTGGATTAACCTTAATAACGTTAATAAGAAGATGAAGACATTTAAATTTTTAAATATTGAAATTACTTCTGTGACCTCAACTCCAGAAATTATTGTGTTTCGCCCAAGGTATAACAGTGGGCTCTTCAGTTTTTTTTTATAAGAAGATGAAGAAATTTAAATTTTTAAATATTGAAATTACTTCTGTAAAACCTGACCACGGGTATTTATTTTCTAGGTGCACGAATTTAAACAAATTCCCCAAGAATAATAAAATTCACAGTATCTTTTTGCTGTGATTTTTATAAGAGTCGGTAAACATCGACCAAAATTTGTGTCTTAGTAGAGTATAACAGACTGACTGAAGAGCCCACTGTTATACCTTGGGCGAAACACAATAATTTCTGGAGTTGAGGTCACTTGTACTTTTTAACTTAATAACGTTAAGTCACGAAGATTAACAAAATTCATGACGTTTTCTATTAGAAATGAATAAATTAAAGCATCTGTTGCTGTGCAATGTGGAAAGTCAATTATTTGGGTCTATTCAGCAAGGTTTTTTGTTCTGTTATTCTGCTATTCTATTATCAATTTCAATACAAAAGTTTGAGTTGGCAATAAATCTTTTATAAATTGTAATTTGGTATTCGGCTGCTTAAATTGTTAAGAAATTTGCTATTAGATGTCAAAAGTTCGAAATTCACAAAACATAAATGCGTTTGAGGAATGTTTAAGCAATAAGGTCGATTTGTGATTGGCATTAGACTGACTTCACTTCCTATTTCAAATGCTGGGTTTGAGCGCCTCTTCAGCCAAACGAATATAATTTAAACAAAAATTCGTCATAAAATTGAAAAAGAATTATTCAACAGCATTGTGCAAATTCAAATACGCAAGGGGCTAAAGAAAGAAGATAAATGCTACCTTTCTTATAAGGTTTCAAGAAGTGTTGTAGAGGAAGTTGGAGCCTCGACGAAGTTTGAAAAACCTAAGGGTGAAGAAGATTATTTGTATGAAAAACTTTGGGCTAAATAGATAAGATATTATAAAAATCCTAGTTTGATAACTCTGACTAATTTAAAATTAAATAATTAACTACTAAACCATGTTCTTACTTCAAAATAGTTTGCTGTACAAGTTCCTATTACCTACATATTTACATATAAAGCTTTAAGTTTTGTTATTTTTAAATTAATTTTGTTTTTTTTTCGTTTTTTTTTTTGTTATATAAGTAGATATAACCTATGTATTTATGTAAGGTATTTATGAGAAAAATAATATTTATTTTGCATTTTTATAAAATGTTTGTTTTTTAATCATCGATATGGACGTTTTTATATGGATTTTGAAATCTAGCATTTTGTTTTTGGAGCTCCCATACGATCTGGCATTATAAAATTTGAAATCTAGCATTATGAAATTTGAAATTTTGGCAACACTGCTCGTGTTCAGATAGGTCTCTAACACACATATATGCTACTAGTGCAACTCGCTTGGCTAAACCCCGGGTAAACTAACCTTTCCAGATTTTCTCGTATAAACAAATCTGTATAGAAGCAAAGAACAAAAAAAAGTGTTTCCCAAAAATTTTAAAAACTTTTTTATTAACAAAAAAATTAGAGACCAAATAAACTTTTTGTTTGACTACTCATTGAATTTTTTACATTTTCTCATAACAAGCCACATGCATTTATAAGGCAAATAGGTCTTTGTTTCATTTAAGTCTTGAGCCACAAATGTTTCCAATATTTAATACGATTTCACAAAATAAATTGCAAACTTTGACAGATAAATATGTACATATTAAGTTCAGAATATCAATTCTCTCAGAGTATTTCGAAACGGATTACAAGCATTGTTGCCGCAAGCTGAATGATAAGTCTCCAGACCAACCTCCAAAAGTCGCTAGACTGGCTGAAATTAGGGAGGCAAAAAGAAGCTTGAAGTCGCTAGATAAAAATTGGATAACAAATGTTAAAAAATGTTATCTTTGATAGCTTTTTATTGTTTTCAAAAATTTAAAGTAAATTTAAAAAACTTAGGTCTGTAATAAATTGGAAACAGATGGATGGCTTAAATCAGACTACTGCGCTCACTGGTACTGTGACTGTATGTCTATGTGTGGTGAATTTCAGTTTCCAGTACGTTAGTCTTAAACTGAGATCTCAGTATAAAAAGATCTAGATCATCATAATACTTATTTAAAAGCCTACAACAATGAGATATTGGCTCACGCTGCCCATAATTTGTAGAATGAGGTATTTCAATAATAAATTGCCTCATTCGCAATGTTCAATGTTTCAATATTCAATGAAGAAAGCAAATCTCCACATATCATTACAAAGAATGTCACGAACAAACAATACACTATACATTCTACGCCTTGACGCAAGAGTCTGCATTCCTAGCAACCAATATCTGCTATTATAATTTAGACTGATATTACCATTCAAAGAAAATTTCCTCAAAGCATACCTCAAAAAGTTCCTTTGAATCTTCTCAATTCAATCGGTTAATTTTTGTAGAATCTGAATTCCATATAAAACAATTACATTCTAGCAGCGGACGAACTAATGATGAAAACAATGCTTTAAGGGTATACGGATCCTTATATTCGGAGGAATTTCTCTTAAGGAATCCTAACATAGAATTTGCTTTAGGAACCACATTAGTAACGTGAAATTCAAACGTAAGCTTATCATCAAATACGACGCCTGAATCTTTTATTTCATTAACTCTACACAAATTATTACCGTTTATATTAGCCGAGTTTTTTTTAATAATCATTAATAACTCACTTTTAAATTTTATGAGCAAAACAAAAACAAAACGACAACTGAGTAGTCTGATTTGTTTTTGCTTTGCGTTTAAAATAAAAAAGTGAGTAATTAATGAGTGTTAAAAAAACACGGCTATTATAGTCGAAGATTATAGGACTTGATAATCGGCAGAAGGTTAATATAGAACACTTTCAAATATTTAAGAACAAATCATTTTGCTTGCACCAACTCTCGAAGTTTTTTTTTTAAATCTTTAAATGCAAGACAATCATCGTACTCGCTTATAACTCTAAACATCTTAATATCATCAGCAAAAATATTAAACGGATAAGACTGATGGAAAATCATTTATAAAAATATCAAACATGGGAGGACCCAAATGACTTCCTTCTGGAACACCTGAGTAGGCCGTAATAGGATCAGATTCTGGATCACCTATTTTAACAATCTGCTTTCTACCAACCAGGTAGAAACAAAACCATTATAGTTTAATTACAATTTGGTGATGCACCCTACAGAATGATTTAACAAAGTCCGTGTACACCACATCCATTTGACTTCGCTTTTCTCATGCTTTGAAACATTGATGTGAAAAACAAGCCAAGTTTGTGGTGGTTGACCTCACTCTAAAGAACCGTATTTGTGTGTCGCAACTCACAGATTCTTGCCTTCAAAAGTCGCTAGTCAAAAGTCAAAAGTCTCTGGGAAAAAGAAATTCCGGGGAAAACAATGCCGATAAGTCTGATTATGTTGTTTCCAAACACCGCTGATTTGGTTAAAATCCCGAGTTGTATTTAGTTTCCAAATCAAAAACTTCCTCTTAATTACATACATACTGTACATACATACATATGTATATCTCACGTAAAATAAACTTTTAACTTATTAAATAAAAGGTGTGTATTATGTACATAATAGGTTAATTATTTTATTGGTTTGCTTGGCATACTTAATTAAATCATTTTTGTATTTAACAAATATTTTGTTTGTTATTTGTTTCAATAATTTATTGTCAGACTAAGAATATGTTTTTTTTTCATTTTATTTATTTTATAGTTGTAATGGGGGAAAATACACAATAATGTTCATAAGATCCCTAAATTCTTTAATATTTGCCATTTTAATGTGGCCTGTGATGATAAAATTAAAAAAATAAACAATAAACAATCAATTATTACAATGAGAAGAGAATTACAAAAAATGGTCGAATGCAAGAAAGGCACTGTAAAATCGTTGTCATCAGGGAAGAGTTCACACTATTACTACTATTAGTATTCAAAACCTATCAAGGTTTTCCGTCCATCCATAGTGTGTTTTTTTTTTTTTTTTTTAAACTTATAATAGAAAGTTGGAGAGAAAATAGAAAAACAGGATTCCAGTAATTTGTCAATATTCTCCCAGGGAATGATTTAAACTCAGTAGATCTAGTCAAAGAGCACTGTGATGAATCTTTTGTGGATGCTCGGTAATATAGAGTACATAGATGAGTGGAATTGCGAAGCACAAAGCTAATATCATAATAAATAAACACACCCACGACATGTCACAGTCTGATCCGGACCAATCCCAAGGACGAATCACCGGTCTGGGAATTAATCTTGGTTGAGGTATCGAATCATCTAGAATGCCGCTCATAAGTGGTTCATAGGAGCTCTTGTCTTTTGTCGCCATGGAAAAAGATGTATCTGTAAGGGGAAAAAAATACGGTTGAGTTAAATTATAATCTTTGATTTAAAACAGTATTTAAAATATGTATTCCATAGCTAAACACATTTATCTCTGGTATTTCGTGAGGTCTTATTACTAAAATATTCAAAATTTTAATGTTTGTGCAAAACGTTTTAAATATATAATCAATAGATTGAAAGTCTAACACTTTGTGGAAATTAATCTTTGATATTTTAAAAAGATAAAATAAAACACTTGTTTTTCCACAATTTAAATTATTTTGTTTTTTATTTATTAAAAAACTTTGGAAGCCTTCGCGTTTTGTTTTAGTTAGGACATCATCATTAACATGGAATCATACAATCACAAAGGTTGCAACATGACAGTACTAAACAAAAGAAAAGTATTCGTACAAATAAATTAAGTTTATAATTTGTTAAAATTTATTTGGCATTAAAAAAAAAACTATTTGTTAAGAAGTGGGCTTGTTTGGTAAGTCAATTTGACAGTTCAAAATGTTGCAGCACTTATGCTTATTTATTTCGAAAATTTCGTATTTGTCTAATACACGTCCGTTCCTTTACTTTAAATTTCTGTGATTTCCTGTGCATTTGTGTGATTTTTAGTTTTTGACAAAAGACAACGCTCACGAGAGAGTAAATAATTTACCCTACCTGTGATTTTCTGTCCGAGAAATTTATTCGGGCAGAAAATCACAGCGCAACCAAATGTCATTTTGAGAGTAATAGAACGAAAGCCAAACATCGTGTCTTACTTGTCTGACACATTAGGTAATACGGAATTTGTGTGAAACTGCGTTCCTGCACAATTTTGATATTTTTGAGAGTATTTCATCCTTGCTCTCCAAAATTTGGCAGATTTATTAATTTTTTTAATGCAAACATTCTAATTTTTAATAAATTATAAACTTTATTTATTTGTACGAACACTTTTGTTCAGTACTGTCATGTTGCAACCTTTGTGATTGTATGATTTCATGTTAAATTTAGTGCCCTCATGATGTCCTTACGAAGACGAAACGCGTTGGCTTCCAAAGTTTTTAAAAAAATAAAAAACAAAATAATTTTAGCTGTGGAAAAACGAGTGCGATCAATAAAACATTTTTTTTGCACCACCCTGATGCGAAAATATTACTTATTCTATCATTACGCGTTTTAGTTTTGGTCTTATAAAAACAAACATAAAAATATACCACCAAATCATGTGCAATTATTATAATATAAATATTTACGCTCATCCCTGACTCACTGACACACTAATTCACTGACACTTAAATGCCTAAAAAAAATAACTTTCTTGCTAAAAAAAAAAAAATTACTTTTTTACAAAAAGAATTTACTTTTTTCCCAAAAAAAATTAACTTACAAAAAAAAAAACTACAAAAAAAACTTTTTACAAAATACAAAAAATTAACTTTTTTACAAAAGAAAAATAAAAACTTTTTTGCAAAAAAAAATTTACTTTTTTACAAAAAAAAATAAACTTTTTCACAAACAAAAATTAACTTTTTTACAAAAAAAATAACTTACAAAAAAAATACTTTTTTACAAACAAAAATAACTTTTTTACAAAAAAACAAACTTTTTTACAAAAAAAAATAAACTTTTTTACAAACAAAAATGAACTTTTTTACAAAAAAAATTCAACTGTTTTACATAAAAAAATAACTATTTTACAAAACAAAGAAATAAACTTTTTATAAAACAACTTTTTCACAAACAAAAATTAATTTTTTTACAAAAAAAATAACTTACAAAAAAAAATACTTTTTTACAAACAAAAATAACTTTTTTACAAAAAAACAAACTTTTTTACAAAAAAAATAAACTTTTTTACAAACAAAAATGAACTTTTTTACAAAAAAAATTCAACTGTTTTACATAAAAAAATAACTTTTTTACAAAACAAAGAAATAAACTTTTTATAAAACAACTTTTTCACAAACAAAAATTAATTTTTTTACAAAAAAAATAACTTACAAAAAAAAATACTTTTTTACAAACAAAAATAACTTTTTTACAAAAAAACAAACTTTTTTACAAAAAAAAATAAACTTTTTTACAAACAAAAATGAACTTTTTTACAAAAAAAATTCAACTGTTTTACATAAAAAAATAACTATTTTACAAAACAAAGAAATAAACTTTTTATAAAAAAGAATTAACTTTTTACAAAAAAAATAACTTTTTTGCAAATAAAATTAACTTTTTTACAAACAAAATAACTTTTTAACAAAAGAAAATAACTTTTTTTATAAAATAAAATACCTTTCTACAAAATAAACCTCATCCTAAAAAAGGGCTTTACAACGGAACTAAGTTAGGTGTGGAAAAGCCTGGCCGATATTAGATAAGGGCTAAAATAATTTCAAAATGCAATCACAATGATTTAGTTTTAGTTCCCAGGATTGACCTTAATCCAACCGACACAACATTACCATTTACATTAAAACGCCGTCAATTCCCAATAATTCATGCCTACGCAATTTCAATAAATAAATAAATAAATAAGGCACAAGGTCAATCATATACGTTGGCATCAATTTGTGTCAATTTCTTTGTATAATCACTCAAATAACTTCCTTTAATAATCGAATTCAACGGGCGTCTTAGGCGACCTGCAATACACTAGTATTTAAATATTGATTAATTTTTTTTTAATACGAAATAAAAATCCCCAAATGAAATAAAAGTTTATCACTGAGTTAAACCGAATAAAATTATTTTTAAATCACATGGTTGTTGAGTGACCATTTAAAAAAAAATGATCAGGTGTGCGATATTTGAACCCCTTTCCAAAATGTTGAAATTTACTTTCGATTTCTGGTGTTTTAGTATACCTTTGTATGTATATACGATAACCAACAAAATGAAATCTGATAATAACTTTTAAAAAATCTATCTCGAAAAATCTGAATGTCACACTTTTTCTTAGCTCAATCTATCATCATTTGGACATAGTTAATATTTAATCAAATAATCAAATTAATAATAATGATTAATTATCATAATCATTTTAAATTTGATTATGATTTTTAATCATTAATTTTTAATCGTTTATCAGATTAACTTTGGGCCAACACTGGTTTGCACTATTCTTTCAATTTCTTTTTTTACGCACAATTATTAGACTGCCTGCACTTATGCTCTGCTTTTTGATGAGTTTTAGTTTGAATGGAGTGTAATGTTTAACACGAATGTGACAGAGATAAGTGAGTTTAACTTGAGCGACGATCTTTTGTGATGTAGTTAATATCAGGATGCTTCCGTCCCTAAGTTAAGACACCGAATGAGGCTAGGGGTTTATCAGCAAACGATAGTGCAATTGAAATCAAGAGAAGAGAAGAGATCGATTAAAGAAATTCAATTCGATTTCGATTAAAATGATTTTTCGTTCATATTTTGAGTTAATAGAATTATCTTCATCAAGTATAAATTAAACCTTTGTGACCCAGTTGCAATTTGAAATTGTTTTCGAATTGATTTTTTGTATGGAAGTTTATTTGTCACTCACTTGAGATAAGGAACAAGCAGACAAAAATGTATTGTATAAAAAAAAAATGGGATAACACAAATGAAATAAAATTTTATAGACAGAGATTAACTGCGAGAGAACGATGCTGCCGGTTATAGAGATAGTGTATGACTGCAAGGCCAATACATTATCAATTATAGTTTAAAATAAGTTTGTACACACAACCAACGAATTTCAAATGTTATATCTATTTTATTTGAGACACAATATTGAGATTTTATTCATCTCAGCTCTTATATTTTGCTTGTTCCATTTAAAAAAAAAGCTCTGAATCCTCAAAGTCTTTTTGTGACACGTGCCTAGTGTCTTTTCAAAACTTTAAGTTAAAAGTTAAGTGGGATTTTTCAAATCGAACATACAAATACATATGCTCTCGAATATATTATATATACAAAAATTCTCGTGCTTTAGTTCTAAATCAAGGATTGCAGTTTGACAAAGAAAATAAAACTGATTATAAAAGCATAATTCACAACTTATTAAATATTTTATTTAATCAATTCAATTTAGCTCCAATTTGTGACATCACACAGTGGCTCTTATTGACTGTTTTGGTGGTAGAAATCATAACTTTTAAGCGAATATATCTTTATTTACTATTTATGACTATTCATTTTTGTTGAAATGAAATTTAAAATGCTATACAATTATACAAAAGACAAATGGTGTACACTATACAAACAGGGTGTATCAGAATCTACGGCTAAAATAAGACTTTTTTTTAATTTTTTTTTAAATTACAAATTGATAAAATTCCTAAATAGATATAACAAAAGGGTGTATAAGAACTACATACGTCAAGATATACTGCGATGAAATGAAGTAAAATAAAAAGTCTGTCTTGCATGTAGGTTGAATTCATAAATGTAAGATTTCGGTAACAAATTACTCGTTTGAAAGTTCTTCTACATTTTTAGAAGTATTGATGATTTGTCTTCAAATTGACATCAATTTTTTCAAGAAAACCACAAAGTCTAGGAAATTGGTTCTGCGACTACTTTGTAGTAAAAACAGTGAAACCGGGTGATTTTGGTCTATTTTCAAATTTAAATGTGAATAACTTTGCATAGATTTTTTGTGCAGAGTAAAGATTTTTGGTATGTACCTAGTTGATTTAATCCACATGTACCTATGGTAAATCAGTTGGCTAGTTTAATTGATAAAAATAAAAAATATAGGCACGACTGGATCGCACAAACTTGTTGTCGTAGCTAACAACTTTAACGTAGCTTGAAATTGGCAGTTATGGCCCTTAGTAATAAAATAATTTTGAAATCGATTTTTCAAAAAATAAATTTGATTTTTTTGTTTATTTAACAGTTTTTTGAAAATTTCGATATAAAATATAATTTATACTTTTAAGGGCCAATTTTTCAATAGTCAGTTAAACCTCAGATAGTTTTCATTCTTCAGATAAAACAAAAATTTGTTCGTGTTGCTATAGTATTTATTCCTTTGATAGTTTAACTGATGATTGAAAAATCGGCTCTAAGGAGTATAATTTGATTCACCAATTAATCGTAAATAAACTAGACAGGTTTGTGGTAGATTAATTATTTGAAATTTGTTACACCTTATTGACCGCAAAAATCGTAATTAAAAGTTAAAAGGTTGAAAACAAAATTAAAATACGTTTATTTTTAAATTTAAACTTTTTATTCAGCACGTATGCATTTCGGTTCTCGGCTGCGGAACCAGCATTAGCCAACAACAATTAAACAAAACATAAAGAGATTAGGGACATAGCAAGTACATTAAACTAGTTGGACTTTAATACAACAAAATAAAAAGAGTAAACAGTTTTTATTTTTTATCCTTTTTAAGCACATTGAACAGGAAAGAGTCAATTGGTCCAGGTTCCAAATTCATCAAGTTGTCGTTTATGTGAATGTGTAATGACTCATATGCGTCCAGTTGGTGAAGTGGTTGGTGAATAGCACAAATAATTTCCAAGTTAAGAAGCTCATAAAGTTAAGAGCAGTTTATGAGCGATCGGTGAATACCAGACTAAAATTATTTTCAAATGATGTAATGGGATGTGGTTTATCATTACTTAGATCAAATATGTGTGCTGGAATGGCTTTGTCTGTTCTTCCTCTTTTTAACGGATCTAAGATGCTCGTTGAATCTAATCTCTGCAGCTCTTCTTTTTTGTCCAATATATTTTCTGTTGCAATTAGAACAAGAGATTTCGTAAATGCCGCTGCATCGATTAGTTGGTGTGTGGTCTTTTGTGGATCCCAAGCAAAGTTTTAATTTGTTGTTTTTGGTGTGGGCGATGTTCATTGTTCATATCAACCTTGGCAAAGACATGTGTCAGACTGTTGGTGACATTCGGGGCGAAAGGCAAGGTGACACGGTGTTGATGTGCACATATGTTTTGTTCGAAGAATGTACTCATGTTGTTCCGTTTTATCTTTGTAGGAGTGTTTTTTAACCAAATGGTCAGTAATGGATTTATCATATCCATTAACATCATCAATATGTAATATTTGTTGGTATTCCTTCATATAATTTTCAATTAACAAAGGCAGACGGCTTAGTCTGTATACCATTAAATTAAATGCGGCGAGTTTTTGGCTGTATGTGCAGTATGAATCATTAGTTATGTAGCGATCTGTTGAAGTTGATTTTCTGTAGACACTGAATTCAATTTTCCTGTTCCTTCGTTTTATTTCTAAGTCGAGAAATGGCATAGTGTGAGGTATTTCGTATCCCTTCTCAAATGTGAGTTGAATGCTTGGAAATTGGCTGTTTATTATTTTAAGTATCTGGTCAGCTTCTGACTTTTTCACAACAACAAACGTATCATCTACGTATCTATACCAGATGCGGGGTAATTTACCTATTTTATTGAGGTCTGTTTCAAATTTGCTCATGAAAGCTTCAGCTACGTAAGGTGACAAGCCGTTTCCCATGCTGCACCCGAAATTGCTGGTGTAAAATACGTTGCGGAATTGAAAACAATTATATTTCCTGCAAATATTGATACAACAATCAATATAAGCAATTACTTTTCCTGATGGAAGATGGAATTTAAGGAGGTGTTGTCTAATCGCTTCAACAGCTACATTGATGGGGAAAAAGGGCGGTTACATCGAATGAAATCATGAGTTCATCGTCTTCAATTTCTATGTCTTTAACTTTGTCCACAAAATCAAATGTGTTTTTGACTGCGAAACCATCAAAGCTACCGAATTTCTTCAAATCAAAACTTTCATGCATTCCAAAGCTCTTTGAGCAAGTTGTTTGTGAAAGTTTAGCATTTTATACTAAGAATATAATATGTGAACAACAGCATGGCTTTGTGAGAAGGAAATCTGTGGTAACAAATCTCCTTACTTTCTTGCACAAATGTTCTAATGCATTGGAAAATGGAAGTGAAGTGGATTGCATATACACTGATTTTTCAAAAGCATTCGATCAACTAAGTCACAACATTATTATATTTAAACTCCAAGCTTTTGGTTTTCCGAATATTGTTATAAAATGGATAAGGTCATACCTTGAAAATAGATCTTACCAGGTGAAATTTAGAAACTGTCTTTCAGATTCATTCAATGCTCACTCGGGTGTACCTCAAGGAAGTCATCTTGGCCCACTTCTATTCATTCTGGCTATAAATGATGTTAAATCATGTATACACCATAGTGATATTCTTATATATGCTGGTGATATGAAAATTTTTAAAACAGTAAATTCTAACAGTGATCGCATTCTCTTGAAAGCAGATATTGACAATTTTAATGTTTGGTGTGACAAAAACAGTCTTTCCCTTAACCCAGTTAAATGCCAAACTATTACTTTTTCTAGAAAACGAGTACCGAGTGCTTTTGATTATTCCATTTCACAGCACACACTATTTCGTGTTTTAAGCTTCAAAGACCTTGGTGTTCACTTTAGTTCTAATCTAGAATTCTCAGAGGTCCAGGTGCAGGTCCAAACTTTATATCAGAGGCGGGTTAATAATGATTTAATATTTATTCATCAACTTATTACTGGTCAAATTGATGCTCCTGATTTGCTATCCTGTATTGGCTTGAACTACCGCGGGTGTTCTCACCACCTGCGAGAATTTGAACTTTTTCACGTAAATTTTCATAGAACTAATTATGGCATGCATGAACCTCTTAACCGAATGAGTAAACTCTATAATTTAAATGTTTCCTCAATTGATTTTAACATGTGTAAAATAGGACTTAAAAAGTTATTTCGAACCAGTGCTCTACTGTCGTGATCGGTTTAATTTTTTGTTTTATTCTTAATGTTGCATTTTGTTTATAAACTAAATATAACGTAAACTAAACATAATTTTGATTTTTTGATTTCATAATCCTTTTTTTTTTAAATAGTTATATTTTTTTTTTCTCAATTTTAAATTTTTCAAATGCTTGCATTAAGCAGACCTAATCTCTTTTAACTTCCGTTGATACCTACTGGTTTCGCTGTAAGACAAGTTGCTGTGTTATTGTTAAACATAACTAAGTAACGATTTTTTTTTTATATTATTATCTAACATCAAATAATTAATATAAGTGCCGATATGACTTGCAATCGTAATTGCTGTCGTACTCGGTGAAAATGGACCCCAGCGCGTGCGGTATCTGGGAGGGAAAGAGGCATGGGCTTTTTTTTTTTTTTTTATAAAAAGCCATTTTGTTATATTAGTCAGTGGTGAATTGACGTTTGAGACAATTTTCCTCATTTTGTCTCCAAGCAACAAACCTTGCAAACTGGACGCATATGAGTCATTACACATTCACATAAACGACAACTTAATGAATTTGGAACCTGTATCAATGTGCTTAAGAAGGATACAAAATAAAAACTGTTTACTCTCCTTATTTTGTTCTATTAAAGTCCAACTAGTTTAATGTACTTGCTATGTACCTAATCTCTTTATGTTTTGTTTAATTGTCGTTCGCTGATGATGGTTCCGCAGCCGATAACCGAAATGCATACGTGCTGAATAAAAAGTTTAAATTTAAAAATAAACGTTTTTTAATTTTGTTTTTAATTTTTTTACTTTTTATAACGATTTTTGCGGTCAATAAGGTGTTCAAAATTTCAAATAATTTTAAGGAGTATCTGTATAAAAAAAATAATTTTAAACGGTTAATTAAATAATAAGAAAGTCGAAAATATTTAAAGCTGTTCTATGGGAAGTACTGTTAATAAAGGACACGAAAAAAAATATTTTCTAATTAAAAATTAGATGAATGTGTACTAAATAAATACCACGCACATCTTTTTATCAAAATTCTTGGAGCCATTTTCGAGAAAAACAAGTTTTTTCTTAACGGTTTTTCAACATTCGTATGGAAAGTACCGTTATTTTTGAATTTAGAAACATGATTTTTACAAGTGTTCTACAAAAAAATTATTTTACAGCTATGTAGTTTTTAAATTATTGACCAAGTCGATTCAAAATATTTAGTTTTCAAAAAAAAAAATAATTTTGGTTCACAATAATGTTTTTAATTTCTAGAAGGTTTACCGCAAAAAAATTAAAAAATTCAACTTAACTGTTTTCGAGAAAAACAAAAAAAAAATGGTTGTACTGGATGTACCAAAAATAACATTTTTTAAAAATAAAAAAAATTATTAAAAACTATCATTTCCTTTTTTTAATTATTTGAATTTTTTTTTAACAAAATCCTCGAAGCCGTTTTTGAGAAAAATATTATTTTTCTTTTTGGTGAAAAAAAAATGTATGGCAGGTACCATTATTTTTTGTCCTTAAAAAATGTTAAAAAACGTGTAGGCATATTAGTCAAAAAACACTATGTACCAAGTTTGAAGACAATCCCTCCAGCCGTTTAGGCTGTAGGGGCGAGGACAGACAGACAGATAGTCAGACAGACACAATTGCGAGACCCACTTTTTTCGCGTTCTCAATAATCGTTATGTTAAGGAATATTCATATCTCGAGTTCGATTTTTTTTTACGAATCCATAACTTGCCATATATAGTACCTACATACATATCGCAAGTAAAAATTGGGTCGCCAAAGTCACTTTGCCGTTTTGACATTGGCCGGGTAAAATTTGTTCTTGATTTCTCTTAGACTAAAAGCAATCAATCCCTATCAATTGATTACAGATACATTCCCTATACAGAGGATTTTTTGTTTATTTTTATAGGTTTTCATGTTTTCTTTAATTTTAATTTTATAAAAGTACATGAATTATTAATGTAAGGTTTACAGATCACTGGAACAATATTGGGAGGATCAACCCTTCTCTGCTCCTTTGCAGCCTCATTAGGAGACTTGGATTGCAAACGGACTTTTTTAATGTCGCTTTGCTTTAAATCTCGCACGGCGTTTTATGACCAGTAATAACTTTCTGGTGTGTTTTTTTTTAATTAAAATAATTTTTTTCTAAATTTATTCTTTTTTTTAATTTTTAATCGAATTTAAAATAACACTGATTATCTCATATTTGCATTTTTTGCATACGTAAAAATTCTTTTGTTTAGATTATCAATTTACCTGTTAATGGTTTTTTAATAAGGACATTTTTTTTTATTTGTCTTATCTGTCAATGTAAAACCAGCAGTCAAGGTATAATACCTGGACTGCTAGGAACCAAAATCACGATGATTCCATTTATTAAAAAAATCGATACCCTAGCGGCAATTTGAAAACGATTCAGGACCAGTTTGTTCACAGTGGGTTACATTTAGTATGTGACTTTCACACGCGCTAATTAACTAACGCTTATCAACCAAAATTGGCTTATTGGATCCATGATTAGGAACTCATACTTTGGATTTTTTTAAAACAATTTGATGAACAATAAACACATTCGACGATTTCCCAGTTTCAATAATCATTGATTAAAGCGGGCTACAGATTATCAAACCTGATTGACAAACCTGTTTAATGTCAAACACTTAACAATGTCAAACAAATTTGTGAACAAAGAACGTGTTTGTCAAACAGAGAGTACACACCACTGTTGGAAAAAGGCTTACTATTGTACCGAATTCAGTACTATTTGATTTCTTCAGTACGTAAGTACATCTTTGACATTTTCAGTACTATTTTGAATTGTTTGTACAAATTGATTTGTATTATACAAAATTGATATTATATCAAATTGATATGTATACATTATCTAGTCGACAAAAGTCGATCCGAAATTCTTGGTCGAATTTAATTTGCTATCAAATAGAAAGTAAGTAAGTAATCTGACAGACAAATATTGACGAATAGATTTTTGAAATATCAGTAGTAGACTAACAACCTTATTCTGCCGTTGTAAGGCTCACAGGTCATTTTTTACAATTTCATATTCTATTGAAGCCGTTATAAGAGACCTCACAAGAAGAACGTGATTTGTCATCTGCTAAGGAGCAGATCATAACTTAGTTTTTATGAGGCAAGTTCGCCACGAGTTATAAAGTTATTGTGACTTGTGAGGCATCAGTGAGGTTGTTGAAATAAGGTTGTAAGACTATTCGACTTTTGTATAGACTGTCGCAATAAGCCTCTTATCTTTACTAACAAAATCTATGTGCGATGCGCAAAACCCTAAATCAAAGGGCAATGTAGTGTTCAGTCAAGTTCTTGTACTACACCCTTTTATATGATCAAACTCAGACATTTTTAGACCCCCCTGTAAGTTCAGTACCAATAAAGTTAGACTTAAAATTCGTTGCATTTGCTAAGCTCACCAGATTCTGGAAACTCTAGCAGAAGGTCTGGTGGTGTATACGAAGAAAAAAATCGAAAATTTGAGATTTTTCATTCAGGGGGCATGAACCCATATTCCCAAAGTTTATATGGAGCATTTTCGATTATTTTAGAATCAAGTTTGGCATATTGGTAGCTGTTGTAGTGTATACAAAGGACAAAAACAAAATGTGGAGAGGGCGTACCATCCACCCATTTTCGCAGAATTGGTATAAATTATATGGATCATTTCCGATTATTTCAAAATTATGAAGTTTGGTACAGTGGTAGGTCTTTAGCTGCATACAAATAAAACTAATTGAATTATTAGATTTTCCATGCAGGCGACATGGCATCCACCCACTTCTTTATATTGTTTACCATTTAAATGGAACACTTCTGTTTGATTAAAATCAATAGTACTTGTAGTGCAAATTGAAAACTTAAGTTTCATTGTGGGGCTTTCAGTTCTTTTTTATATGTGTAAAGAAAAAATTGGCTCCTTTTTTTTGATTTATTCTGCTATAATAAAGAAGTTCCTTTATTCTTATTTATGTTACCTTATTATTTATGTATACAAAATGAAATGTTTTTTGATTTGATTTTTCTTGGTAATAAATAATTTTTTGTTTTTAATTGTATGTGTTTGTTTACTGTATTCCATTTAAAAGAGCCGAGTACTATTTGTTCTTTTTTAGTACTATTTTGTGCGAGAATTCAGTACAATCAAAAAAAGCTGATTTCCATCACTGGTACACACTTTCAAACTTGAACAGGTTTGTCAAACAGTTTTAATAATGTGTACCCCGCTTAAGAATCTTCCAAACCAACGCGAAACATTCGCCGATGGGTTGGGCACTCTCATTTATCTCGTAAATAAATTTTGAATAGTGAATGTTTCGCCTTAAAGGCTCTCCCAAATCAATGCGAAACATTCGGCGCTGCACAAAAGGTACTGTTGTTGCTTATAATCGGTGAAACCATCTTAAATGCAACTTTTCTATGGGAATGTCGATCGACTAGCAGTCCAGGGTTATAACGACAAAATTTCACATAAATTGGCCTATAAATCGAGATCCAGACATCAAACGATGGGAATGTCTCGTTGGATTCAAAATATTATTTATGTTGGCCCTTTCCCTCCCATTGCGCGCTGGGGCCTCAAAATTCCCTCGGCGGATAAGGGATTTTGATTGGCAGAAATTAATGGTAATTATATACATATTCATGAAATATTAAGATTGGTGCCAACGCAGTGGTGTAGACTCTTTAGCATATCCGAAGCCGATTTAAATCCATTTATTTCTTTTTTGTGTTATCGTTTTCAAGTGGGGGAAAGGAGATCTGGAAGTATGCCAAACCAATATATATTTGTCTTGGTTTCTAATCTTAGCATTATGGCACATGATTTTATGGTAGTTTTTAATGCCCAATCCTATAACCCTAAAATAAATACAATACAGCTTCCTTGGAAAAGTTAAATTCCTTTTTATAAAATGATGACTTGATTTTCAGTGAAACAAGGATAATATAACCATGTTTCAACGGTATGGTGATGGAACTCGGCACACACGTCGCATTTGTCTCGGATTTTAAGGAGATTTTTAATCCATCATCATCGTAGTCATCTGTAAATTGAATTTGAAAAAAAATCGGATTTTCTACGCTGCTATGTTTACGAACACGAATTTATTAAAAAACTGCCGCCTGCTTGCTTTCTGAGGGCAGAAAAAAAATAAAATGGATATGCAGAAGTTAAGCAGGAATATTTGCGGCAGATTTCTGCGATCACGAAATAGCCCTAAGTTCTTGAGAACTGGAACCTACCAGTCCTTGAATACAAGCCAGTCGATTAATAAATAAATTGGGTGGCGCAACGGCTCGTGAAGAACTATTGCCTAGTGACTAACAACTCGCAACCATTCCTGTGTGCACGTGTCGACAGGAATGGAAGGGACCTACAATTTTATACCGAATCCGAACGGCTGGAGGAGAAACACTTATTCATGACAGGTTATACTCTGTGGTGGATTTGTCAATTCCTCGCAAGAAGCAGTAGCCCTGAAAAAAGCTTTTTAGTTTTTATCTGGACGCGAGGCTGGGAAGTGAACCCAGATCTCCAGCGTAACACCAGACGATATTATTACAAAAAACGATAGAATTTTCTATCGGTAGAAATGAACTGTCAAAATTTGTATGGGAAAAATTTTCTGCAAAATATAGAATTTTATCTCACAAATTTGAAGCGAAAAGCGTAGAAAAAAACCCTTAGAAACTTTGTGAAGTTTAATTTGACATTTGACTTAACTTAGCTGTTTGTTTCTATCGTTTAAAGCATAGTACGCAGCTGAAGCGAAACGAAAATTTTCATACAAAAATTGACAGAACGAAATCATAAACGAAAAATGTTGTTCTCGTTTTGCTCAGCAGTACGCAGTTCGATAGAGAAAATAGAAATTCGTAGTAGATTACCAAGAACCAAGTCTCCACTTTTTTCCGCACACAATTTATTGTCCGGAACGCGTAATGCCAAACTGTATATCAGCTCAGATCTCCATAGTCAGTGCTCAGCCATTTTCTGCTCACCGAATTTGAAAGTATTGTAGAGCAAACTGTACAGAGAGCTTGTGGTAACATACAGTTTGCTTGTAAAATATTAAAAAAAAATAAAGCAAACTGTATGCTAGTTCAGATCGAGCAATGTGCCTGCGATTACAGAGCCATCGTTCACGTTGTTATAGTTATTGTATGTGGTGAGTTCTGGGTTGGTATCCATTTTGCTTAGAAAACTAAGAGCAAATTACCTGTGATTATAGAGCTATCGTTCCCGTTGTTATAGTTAGGTCAAAATTCTTTTTTTTTTTAATTCTGCTTTTCAAAATTCTTTTTTTTTCAAAATTCTGCGAATAATAAAAAAAAGTTTCAAAAATGTAAAAAAGCGCGCGCTTTTACCAACCCAGAACTCACCACACACAATAACTATAACAACGTGAACGATGGCTCTGTAATCACAGGTAATTTGCTCTTAGTTTCCTTGAGCAAACTGTATACCAACACAGAAAAATATGCTTTTGATCTGACACAGTAAACAGTTTGCTCTTAATTTGTATGAGCACTCTGTAGTCTATTGTAGAGCGCCGGAGCTCTGTAGTGATATACAGTTTGGCAATACGCGTCCGGAACATTATTGCTGGTGAAAAAGTGACAGCTTTTGTTTTTTTTTTAGAAACATAATGGACAAAAATTATAATTAGTTTAAAATTCAATTTTCTAAAGAATAAATAAGTAGATAATGAGACACACCATTCTTTAATACTATTAACAGAACAGAAAAAGAAATTGAAAAATGTTTTTTGTATGAATAATTTAAAATATCTCAATATTTTTTTTTTTTTTTTAATTTTTTTTTTTTTGACATAGAGCTCTCCTTTAATAATTTTCGTAGCCTTTTTGTTTATGTTTTCGCTATTGATGTGGAGAGCACAGACATTTTCGTTTCGCTTGAGCTGCGTACTAGGCTTAAGCCTAGTACATACTTGCCCGTGAAGTGACCATTCGCCTGTGGAGAAAGTGAACTTTTGACATTTATCACTTGTGAATGCGCTCCATTGACCATTGACGTTTGAAACCTCAATACATCAAATGCCTACCACAAAATAAAACTTTTACTGTGTAAATTCATTATGAAAGAATTTATTGTTGCATTTTTTTTTTTAATTTTGCAAGTTTTTTCACATCTAAAAGCGCGCTATGCAAAGAACAAACTGAAAATAAATGAGGAATGCGCACAACCTGAAACATTACACATTTTATTTTTATTTTATCCAACTGTCAAAGCTTCACCAAGCGTTCACGTACATTTTGCTCGTGAATTGCCCGTGAACGAAAACTCTACATTTTGTTCTCCACTCAGCTTCACGAGCACGTTCACGGGTAAAAAAGCGACATTTATATGGGTTCACGAGATGGTTCACAAGTATGTACTAGGCTTTAAGCAAAAATTTCTAATGGGATGTTCATGTAACCTTTTGCGTAAGAATATATTTTTCTACAAAGCGAAAAATTATTTCGTTACATGAATACCCTTAGTTAGTTTTTATTTGCCGATTAAAAAAAAATATTGTCGTGTCTACGACTCTAAGGCAAGTAAAGTTTTAATTCAGAGAAATGATTTTTAAGATAACTTTAGTAATTTTAAAAATGGTTGTTTTCATTTTAATCGGAGTTCAACATTATTGCCCTTCAAGTCAAGAATTTGACTTATCGTGATAAAATATCATATTTATGAATCTTAAATTTTTCACACCGCCGAAAATGTTTCCTGCGTTCGCGCTTGACTTTTGCAAACAAAAAATAAAGATAATGTAGTAAAGTTATTAAACAATTTCCTATATATGCTTATGAACTTTTTCGGTTTTAAACTTTTATGTTCCCGGATGTTATTCATTGTACTAATTTTAACCATGAGAAATGGAACCTTTTTGAAGCGGCGTGTCAGTAAATAATTTCAATATTTTTTTAATAAAATAAATTAAACGCAGTAGGCTCGAAAAGTTGAAATAATACAATAATTATGAACGTCTTACAGACCATTGTCATCTTACGCATTGATGACCTTGATCTAGATAAATATGGAATATCAATGTTTAAAACTTTATTCAATACTAACCTTCAACGGAATCATCTTTGTAAGCATTATTTCGCACTGAAGATTTGAGAATAATATCGTTAATTGTATCACCCGCTGAGTTCACCGATGCCACAAGCAGTTTCTCACTTAAACTGGCATTCTCTAGGGGATTTCGTGTGTTAACTGTTTCATTGACTTGTGGGTGTTTCGGACTATTGTTTCCGCTCTTATGGACCGCTGGGAGTGCTTCCAGCAGCACAGAGTGAACGGTAACGGGGATTTTCAGAACCTTCCTCGCATGTATCTCGTTATCTTTGTCAATTTTGTTTAAGCGCTTAATATCAGCGACCTTGGGGAAAAAAAACAAACATAAAATATAAACAACACAACAAGTTCAAAGTTATTTCGCACTTACGGTGCAATGGAAACGTAAGGAGAGTGCTTGAAGGGTATCACCATCTTGTACTTGGGCCTCGATTGTGTTTTCGAATTTGTGTTGGGATTGGGGAACTCTTTGCATTGGCACGAAATCCATCTCGTCATCGAAATGCTGGGAATATTTTCTAAATAAAAAAATAAGATAGAGCTTACATTATGTTTCATTGCAAAATAAATGACACGACACACTGCTTACTTTTGTCTTTTCAATGCCATTGTTGGTGGAATTTCAAGCAGTTAAAAGCTCTTTTGAAAGGTTTTCTTTTTTAGTTGCTCTTTGTTGTTTAGTTAATTCTTCTTACTTCACTTTTTGCACTTGAGACATTTTTTCTTAAGGATTTATTTGACTATTGGTGCAACAATTCAATGTTATTTTCTTTTTAAAAACAAGGAAATATAAAAATTACATATTACAAAATCTACCAAGTTAAACGAAACGGACAATCGCTGACAGCGACAGGAAGAAGCAGATATATCGAGATGAGAAATGAGATGACAAGACAAGTCATAAGACGTCACTTCAGGTATTCGTTCGGAAAGCAAACTTTTCAAAAAATCAAAAATACATGCGATGCTGTGCGATGGAATTTTTGTACACACTTTCTTGTCGCATAGCCAAACAAAAAGCTTTGAGTATATATAATATGGAGTGCTCGTTTACATTCCAGAAACGTAACTATGTCCCGGTCTATATTGAACGATTTTTCCAGTGCCGATCTTTTGTTCGTAGGTGAAGGGAGTGAAAAGTGAGGGGTAGGGATCAAATCGTTTGTACCACAAAACTCAGACGATTTTTCCAGTCTGTTTATGTTCTCTTTCGCCCTCTTTCCAGTTTTTTGTGTGTGTTCGGTGTCAGTGTACCATTGGGTTGATGGTGTGAGTGAATATCAATGCAAAATGAAGAGCACAGAAATAAAAAATGAAGAAGACAAGGAAAAAATCTCATGGAAAAAATCGTTCTGTGTGTACATTTCACACGATTTCTGGAAAAATCTTCGTGGAAATATCGGGCAATGTAGATCGGGACTATCATAGGGGGCAAGGTAATCTATGTCCCGGTCTACATTGAACGATTTTTCCAGTGCCGATCTTTTGTTCGAAGGTGAAGGGAGTGAAAAGTGAGAGGTAGGGATCAAATCGTTTGTACCACAAAACTCAGACGATTTTTCCAGTCCGTTTATGTTCTCTTTCGCCCTCTTTCCAGTTTTTTGTGTGTGTTCGGTGTCAGTGTGCCATTGGGTTGATGGTGTGAGTGAATATCAATGCAAAATGAAGAGCACAGAAATAAAAAATGAAGAAGACAAGGAAAAAATCTCATGGAAAAAATCGTTCTGTGTGTACATTTCACACAATTTCTGGAAAAATCTTCGTGGAAATATCGGGCAATGTAGATCGGGACTATGCAGTAATTCAATTCTCAATATAGAGAGGGTTTTTACAACAACACCATCATAGCTGCCAGCAGTCAAAATAACCTCTCTATATTTAAATCACGCCCCCTATCACTCTCGAGTACTACCCAGCAAACGTAGAACTACATAAATAGCCGGTGAAATATGTACGTAATTAGAAGTACTTCTTTTCCACTGAAAAAAGATAGGGGCTCGGGAAAAAACTCAGTTATATACCTCCTATACATGAGAATGCATGAAGCAACTATCTCTTTCTAGCATGCAAAATGTAGTAAATTTCCCCTCCATTAAAGTGCCGGCAAAGGTACTTCAGATGTATATCGGCGAAGCGCTACTGAAAGTACTTCTAAAGGTTAGACCGCACTAGGCGGAACTGCACTGCAGCGGAACTGTGAATTAAAATAAATTGTATGAAATTGTACGAACTTCAGTTGCCGCTTAGTGCGATATAGCTCACACAATTTCATACAAATAATATTTTGCCGCGTCGTGAAGTGTAGTTCCGCTGCAGTTGTGTGCGGTCTAACCTTAATGTTAATTCGCCAGTAGTTTCTTAAACCATAGGAAAGCACTTGTCCTTTAAAAGTACTTCTTATGCGTATACATTTCACCGGTTATATCCGTACTACTACAATTTCTGAGTTCTCGAATCTAGAAGTACGGATATAACTGGTGAAACTTGTACGTAAAAGAAGTAGTTTGTTTCTTCTGTAACTGAGCCTTTTTATTTAGTTTCATAAAGGACAAATTCACCAGTTTATTACGAGTTTTATCAAAATAAATAAAATAACTTCCAATGGGAAGTTAAAAATTGTTCAGACAAGAGCTGTTCCAATAATTGAACAACTTGCTGTATAACAATCTAAAAATACACGACGATCGTCAAAAATGGTTTCCTTGACCCTGATGAATCTGAAATGCAGTAATAACAATAAAGTATAAAACACTTATAACAACATTTGTATATTTTATTTAAATTTAATCACAATAATTAAATATAATTTCTTTCCATTTATAACTCGCGCTCGCCGATAAAATAAATATTTTTGATTGTCATGTTGTGCACATACGAAATGAGACAAAACTTTATGCATCGTATACATCGCACTCTTTCTTCCCTTTTACGATAGAAGAGTTTTATTTTTTTTAGGTGAAACAAAAGTCCTTTTATTGAGGGGAGAGTTTTTGGTAAATAAAGAAACACACACATTTATAGAATGCGTTTATTTTGTGGTTGTGTTTCAAGGCAAACTACTGAGTTTTGGTTTGCAGGGTACAATACATTACGGATAGGAACGAGCACTCCATATTAGACTTGCCGCCCACTAGGCAACTTATGGTGTTTTCGATTGGTAAAATAAATCAATTTATTTTTGATTTAAATCTGTCAAAACGCAGATTTTACATCCCAATGGGCAAATAAATTGATTTATTTTTTGATTTAAAATCAAATTTGCAGATCTAGATTTTTCGGCAGATTTACCCCTCCTAAACTAAAGGCTCTCCCAAACCAATGCGGAACATTCGTTGCGGCGAAAAAACATTCGCATGTCAAAATTTATTTACATGGTGATATATGAGAGTGCCCACACCAACGCGGTGGAGAAACATATGAAATAATTTTGAGTGACGAATGTTTTTTCGCCGCAACGAATGTTTCGCATTGGTTTGGGAGAGCCTTAAACCAATACAATTTAAAGTTGTCACTTCACAAAATTTTTTGTATTGTTTGACTTTATTTTGGTTAATGAAATTTGTGTTCTAAATATAAAGGGAAGCGTTTCTAATACAAAATGGAAGCTGTTAAAAATTAATTGTAAATTCATGAAGCTCATTGTTTTATTCTGAAAGTGCAAGTTATGAAACAAACATAAAATTACACGAATACAATGACAAAAATAAATCAATTTGAATTGGCGTTCGATTCGCCACGAAATAAATCAAAGTTACCGGCAACAAAGTTGCCTAGTGGGCGCTCTCACATATAACTCAATAGGGGTATTCACGATCCGTTGCAACTGATCTAGTATCATTGCAAAAGTGTAAAATTCAAAAATGTTTTTGCTCTATAACAAGAACACTGCCTTAAATCTTGCAACAGTTTTTCATTTTTGCTATACCTTAACCCCATTGCAACATGGAGTGTAAAATTTGCCTGGTGTCATTGTCAGTTTGGAAGAAGATTTTTCAATTTTACACTTTTGCAATGATAATAGACCAGTTGCATCGGATCGTGAATACCCCTAATGTAATTGGATCGGGAGCAACAAAAAGTTACTGGGCGAGCAACTTTAAGTTGCCTTGGGCGGCAAGACTTATATTTACTCAAAGACAAAAAGTTATTTTCTTTTTTCACTCTGAAATAGATTAAGCAAATAGATCAAAAAAGAACAAAACGGGCGGCCTACTTGCCGATGCCGACCATTCTGGCCTGATCACACCTCTACTCAGAGCTTGTTCGGATCCCACGACAGACTCTGCACCAGATCTATAAAAGCGACGGATTTGATTGGTCCAGAAATATTAGTGGTATTCCCGATTCGATGCAACTGGTCTAGTATCATTGCAAGAGTGTCATACTACGTTTTCATTGGGCCAAATGATGTAATTTTGTTACAAATTACCAAATGAGATCCGAAATTACCTCATTTTCCATACAAATTCTCGTTTCCAAATGATCTAATTTCAACCAAATTTGCACGAATTTAGGTAAATGCATCCAGCGGGAATCAGTTTCAAAAGCTCTAAAAAGCTTTTGTATGAAAATGTCAATACACTATACTCAATAACATAAAAAAGAAAGAGAAAACAACAAAAACAAAAACAAACATTTAAATGCCATTCCAAATTCAAAATGAAATGAGATTTCAAACGAAATTAGAAAATTGATAATGAAAACATTTTTTTGGTAATTTTCGAAACTACCTCATTTTTCGGCTCTAATAAAAACGTAGAAGTGCAAAATTTTCTTGCACTAAAACAACAAATTAGTCTGTCTAAAACGTTGCAATAGTTTTCCACTTTTGCTGTACTCCTATTGCAACAGACAAATACAAAAAACAAACTCACAAAAAATTGTGACCTATGAGCCTCACAACGCTAGAATACAGGGCTGTTGATTGAGCGCTGAATGTTTCACAAGGTGTGTTTGTTTAGTTCATCCTGCAAATCCAACATGTTTTGGACAGGTTTTATTTAAAACTTGTGTTTTATAAAAACTTGTGGTTTAGCAAAAATGTATGGGAAAACTTGTGTTTTCGATCTAGGTTTTCAGCCAAAACCGATATTTTCGTGAAAACCGGGTTTTGGGTTTGGTGTGAAATGGCTATTAGCCGCCTCCGATTCAATGCTCACAAATGCCCCTGCCATTTACCTGCGTCTGCATAATGCAGAAAAGTAAAGCAGGACAGCTGTATACAAACAATCTGAGCGAGTGAAAGAGAACCTTCAAGAAGATGAACATGTTCGTCTTCATTTCCGCATTATGGCACTTTCCTATAATGCAGAAACGAAGTTTTCTGCATTTTGATCTTTTTTCTCTATCTAACAATATACATTTTGTATTTGGCATCCCTTTTTTTTTGCAGAAATCAAATGCAGATAAAGGTTAGACCGCACTAGGCGGAACTGCACTGCAGCGGAACTGCGATTCAAAATAATTTGTATGAAATTGTATGAAGTTCAGTTGCCGCTTAGTGCGACATAGTTCATACAATTTCATACAAATAATGTTTTGCCGCGTCGTGAAGTGTAGTTCCGTTGCGGTTGTGTGCGGTCTAACCTTAAATGTTAATCCACCAATATACTCAAAGGGACATACATGAAGAAGATATGGGTAAATGACGCTCTTACATTATGTTTCGAGCTTAAAAGACTAAATTAAAAAAAAAATAAATCAACTATCAAATGTAAACAAAGCAGAAATGTCAAAATGACAGATTGATTTTGTTTACAAGCAAAAACAAATAAAATATTTTGTTTTAAAACTTAATGAATAAATTTAAAATAAAAAATAAACATTTAACTTAATACAAAATTTAAAAATGTCCAAAAACCAGGAACTAAGCCATCACCTTTGATATGAATATTGCCAAACACGTCCAAAATACAGACAAGGCAAGAAGTTAACTGCCGTAAAGGTACTTCCAGGATTTCTCTTCTTTAAATTATCTTCAAATTTTATAAATCAAATTTATTTAACATGATCAAAGGTTTATACAATTGCCAATGAATCAAAGCAACGTGAGACGCACATTTTTTAGACACATTTGAACTACATATACTTTTTCGTTGTTTATTGAATCAAGCATACCTATATTCTTTATTTTAGTTGAAATAGAAATATTCACCGATGTTTTTCATGTAAAATTCGAAACACTCGAACATGCTAGGCGAGCAAAACGTTTCCTAGACGCTCAGCAGTTCTACGGTGGCATTTTGCATATATCCTATGCTCCTGAATATGAAACTACCGATGAAATCCGTCAAAAATTAAATAAACGTGTAATGGAGGTGAGTAATCGTATGAGACTAAATCAAAAGGAAGTGGAAGAACTACAGAAAGATAAAAAACAAAAGAGAAGCTAAGTTAAGTTCTTTCTTTTTTAATAACTTATTTTATTATTTTATTAAAATTGTAATGTAAATTAATTAAAAGAATTGTTATTTTGAACTAATTTTATTGATTTGCTGGATTAAATGCTTTAAGGATTTGTTTTTCTCCAATCATGGTAAATTCCAAGGAACCTTATACGTTTTTGCCAAATTTCATGACCATAGAAAGACCAAAATCTGGAAATGAAAAAATATGTAGATTACCTATTTTATAATAATTGTTGATTTAAAGAAAATTGAAAATGGTCCGCCTTAAGTCTTCATGTTGCCAGTTGTCCTATTATTATTTAATAAATAAAGGGCCTTAATATAACAACCTTTTACAAAGATTAGCAAAGTGTCCAAATAATATGAAGAAGCCACAAGTCTTCGAACTTTGTCGGTAAGCACGGCACCTTGTTCTCTTTCATGTCGAGAAGAGGTGTCGAAGGCAACTCGCAGACCGACCATTCTTCAATCCAAAATTAAAATTGACTTACACTCCAAAGGCAGCTCCTCCTAAATGTGCAGCATGATCAAAGAACTTCCATCCAAACAGAACACCAGCCAAATCAAGTCCCATAATAACCTTTATCGCCTGAAAGTGATATTTTTATATAAACTATATAACTTTTCTTTTAGAATCATTTATTTTATCCTACCGATCCTGCGGAGAAGGTAACCATAGGCAGAAATAGAATGCTCAATTGTGTTTCCGGATATTGTGTACAGATATAAGCTAGAATCGTCATAATTGCTCCAGACTTGAGATTTGAAAAAAAAAAATGCATTTATTTAATAGTTGCATTAAAGACTTTATTAGTATCACATACAGCTCCAACTGTCAATCCAGCCGTGGATGTTATCGTTTTGACGATAACACTGGACAAACTGGCGATAACTCCGGCGCTTAGATAAAGCGCTAAAAATTGTTCTTTGCCAAGGGCTATAACAGCTCCATTTGAAAAACTATGTAAAACATACATGTTGGCGAATATATGGAAGAATGAATAGTGACTAAAAGTAGAGAGGAGCATGGGCCAACAAACAACACCTAGATCATCATAGAAATTTCATAGATTTACTTGCAAATGGTTATCAGAGAATGATTTCTTACGTGCAGCTGGGTTTGAACAGAAGTATGTCATCATTACATTTCGCATCCGGGGAACTCTCCAGAGTCCAAAAACTAAAAGATTTAAGGCACACAATGGGGCAAATACCTTTTCCCCAGCAGTTAATTTGTCCCATAGCGCAGTGAGTTCTCTTTTTATTTGACTATACTTACTTCTACCATCTTCTGATCTTTTCATCCATGGGAATTTCGCTTTCTTGGCCATTTCAAGCATATGATTGCGAGCTCTTTCGTATTCACATATTGTAGCACCAAAGAAGCATCCTGCACTGAACTATATCATTATTAAGGTATGATTGATACACAAAATTATGACTTTTGGGTGTAAAGTATATTTACCACTCCTGTGAAGATGAATGCTTTTACGAGGCTACCTGTGGGTACCGGTCCAGTATTTACTGGAAAGTTGTCGAATGGTGTTGTCTGCAAACGGGCGCGAGGTACATTGTTATGGCGAATACTACTACGTATAGCTCGAGATGTGAATTGTGGAATCTTTGAGTGATGCAACATAGGCAGTTGTGCGACGTTGGGAGCTTGTCTAAGAAAAAGAATAATTATTGAATGAATGACATTCCAGAAGCAATTTGAATATATCTTACCTGAGTTGAAGGGATACCCCTCGATACATAAAATTTATTGCCAACATTTTGTTAATGTAGACTTTTATAAATTAGAGTTCGGCTAGCACTTTAGTAGCTGGCGGTTGGGTTGTTGGTTCTCGGTTTCGGAATTTTCAGATTTTGACGTTTTCGAGCGCAAAATGTCAAACTGACGTATGTTACTTAATCCATAAACACAATAGGTTTGTTCCACTGATCTCTATTGGCGCCTTTGAGTATATATAAGGCGTTTTTCTTTTTTAGTTCAGAGCAGAGCATGAACTGTTAAGGTTAGACCGCACTAGGCGGAACTGCACTGCAGCGGAACTGCGATTCACAGTAAATTGTATGAAGTTCAGTTGCCGCTTAGTGCGATATAGCTCATACAATTTCATACAAATAATGTTTTGCCGCGTCGTGAAGTGTAGTTCCGCTGCAGTTGTGTGCGGTCTTACCTTTAAACAAAAAATTGTAGTTTCTTTTTTACCTCTGAACGTTCAGAGCTTCAAATTTGTGTTTCTTTTTTCGTTCGGAACGTGCTCTGAGCTTGTTCAGAGCGCGCTCTATGAGCTCAGAATAAAATAAATGAGCAGACCGAGTTGAATGCTGAACACAAGCATTTGATAGGTGAAATTGAAAAAAAGTGACAGCTTAGTGTTCAGGTGTGTTTCAAAAATAATTCTGAGCGCTCAGAACCAGAACACGCTTTGTTCAGAGCATGCTCGATATGCTCGGACTCTGTTCAGAACTCTTTTCGGAGATAAAAAAGAAAAACGCCTATAATAGGGGTATTCATGCAAACGCAGAAAACCCATAGAAAGCAGAAACGATAGAATTTTCTATCGGTAGAAATGAACTCTCAAAATTTATATGGGAAAAATTTTCTGCAAAATATAGAATTTTATCTCACAAATTTGAAGCGGAAAGCGTAGAAAAAACCCTTAGAAACTTTGTGACGTTTAATTTGACATTTGACTTAACTTAGCTGGTTGTATCTATCGTTTACGCAAAAATTTCGAATGGGGTGTTCATGTAACCTTTTGCGTAAAATTATATTTTTCTACAAAGCGAAAAATTATCTCGTTACATGAATACCCTTAATATGGAATGCTCGTTCCTATCCCTTACAAGGTTGTCAGCATTGACTTATAAGTCAATTGTTATCAGATTGTGCGATTTATCGCCAAATATGCGATTTGAAATTTCATTTGGCGACACGAAAATCGGTTTAGCGATGTACCCCAAAAAAGGCCATATTTTAAGTTGTGTGCGATTTAATTTTTTTGGATCGAAATTCTAATATTCTTCTCAAATGTTCACTTTAACTGTACATCTTTTTCATCGCTATTTGCGCTGAACGCACCCCAAAACTGAAATTCGATTTCACTTAAGGTTAGACCGCACTAGGGGGAACTGCACTGTAGCGAAACTGCGATTCACAATAATTTGTATGAAATTGTATGAAGTTCAGTTGACGCTTACTGCGATATAGCTCATACAATTTCATTCAAATAATGTTTTGCCGCATCGTGAAGTGTAGTTCCGCTGCAGTTGTGTGCGGTCTAACCTTTACATCCCTAAAATAAATGATGCATGTATGTCAAAACAAATAACTTTGTTGGTTAACCAAATCGAAAAAAGATATGGATTAGCACATTGCAAAATTTGAGACTTCGATATACGTTCGCTCAAAACTGACTTAGAACGGTATGCTGTAAGATCTAGCCATGTTTCAAAGGCTCTGAAAATGATCCCATTGATAAAATACTGGATACATACATAATTTATATCGAATATACAAAAGAGTTATTTTTTAATTTTTAAGTTTTTATGTAGAATTTTTAGTTGGTTTTGTTTTGTTTACCTATTTATTTTTTTTTTAATATGATTTGGTCTGATATTAAAACTACAATTTGCGTATTTTTTATTATTTTTAAATTTGGTGATTTTTTGGGTTGAAAATTTGGCGATTTTTTGTCGAAACCGCCAAAATCAAAATTTTAGATTTTGGTGGTTTTGCTTTTTAAAACCTGAAAACCCTGATCCCAAATGCATTGTAGTACTTGAGCCTGTGATATGGGGCGTGATTTCAATATAGAGAGGGTATTTTGACAACTGCAGCTGTGACGGTGTTGTTTTAAAAACCCTTTCTATATTGAAAATTGAATTACTGCATAGATTACCGCGCCCCCTATGATGGTAACGTTTTTGAAATGTAAACGAGCACTCCATATTATATATCTTATAATAATCTTGCAGCAAATTGAAGGAAAATCATAACTGTGCAAGGATAGAACAGTTGACAGATGCTGTCAATTTTTTTTAACCATTGTAACACTTATAACTCTTATAACTGGCAACATGCCATAAAAGAATGAGCAAGTTCATTCTTATCTAGAATGGCATAATTTCAGAAAATGGCGTCAGTAAAGTGTTTACACATAGTCATATTAATGGCAACATTTTATGCCAAATTATCTCTGCCATTTTATTTTGGCAAAAATGTTGCCAGTATTTAGTGCGTTTACACGATGAAAAGAAAAATGGCTATAATTTGAAAGATATAATGGCATTTTGCCATTCGTGTAAATGCAGCATTAATGGAAATGCCCCGAACGAATGAATATTTTATTTATATCGAATAATAAAGATTTGTATTCATTCATTCTGAATATCTTAAACACAAGGGGCGTGTTTTTCATCAGGTTATGGGCCCAGGCAGCGTCGTTGAATAAAAGAAAATAAAAGAATAGAACAGAAAATGGAAAAATTAGCTGATTTTGAAAAATTGACTGGAAGAGATAATTTTCACAAATGGAAAATTTCTGTAGAACATGCCTTTAAACTCCAAGGGTATTGGAAATCAGTTTTAGGAACTGAAACCGTTGCGGATACTATGGAAAAAGCTACATCGAGACTAGTATTATATATATCGTCGAATCTTTATGGACACATTCAAGGGTTTACTACGGCTAAGGAAATATGGGACAGCAGCTCAGTTTACGCGACCTTTGCAGTTAATTATTTAAGTAGATTTAATATTAATCCTGGACATGAACACTGGTTAGCATCTAAAAGAATTCTGAGATACTTGAACGGGACAATTGACTTAACATTAACTTACCAGAAAAATAAAAGTGATGATTCTAAAGTAAAAGGCTATTGTGATGCTGACTATGCAAATGACCAATATGAAAGAAAATCTGTAAGCGGATACATGTTTTTAAAACAAAATGGCGCTTTTTCCTGGGGATCAAAAAGTCAAAAAACAGTTGCATTGCCTACTTGCGAAGCAGAATACAAGGCAATAGGCACAGCTGTACAAGAAGCATTATGGTTCAAAGAATTAGAGGAAGAAATTTTTAACAAACAAATTGAAGCAACAGATCTTTTTTGTGTCAATCATGGAGCGGTTCAGCTGGCAATCAGTGAAAACTATCATCAGCGAACAAAACATATAGATGTCCGGCATCATTTTATTAAAGATGCTATAGTAACTAATAAAATCATACTTAAAACAGTTTCTTCAGATAAAATGATTGCTGACATTTTAACAAAGCCTTTTCCTGGACAAAAAATTATACTGTTTAATACATTAATGGAACTTTGTTAAATTATTTAATTTAAATGAGGACGTTGAAATTGAAAATTAATGTACTTGTTTTGTTAATATAGCTAGCTGTTCTATGTAACTGAAATAAATATTTTATTTATATCGAATAAATGCTCTCCCAAACCAATGCGGAACATTCGTTGCGGCGAAAAAACATTCGCATGTCAAAATTTATTTACATGGTGATATATGAGAGTGCCCACACCAACGCGGCGGAGAAACATATGAAATAATTTTGAGTGACGAATGTTTTTTCGCCGCAACGAATGCTTCGCATTGGTTTGGGAGAGCCTTAATAAAGATTTGTATTCATTCGTTCTGAATATCTTAAACACAAAGGGCGTGTTTTTCATCATTTAAATTATAAGAAATGATATAAATTAATTTAACATATTTGTCTACAATAAATATTTTAAGTTTCTACTTACTTTGAATTTCCTGTTTTATTTTCACAGTATTAATGTTTTATTTCCACTAGGTATTTGTTTATTTGTTTTGTTTATCTTTAAAAAAGCAAGCAGCAATAATCAACCCAGTCGAAGTCAAGTGTGAACATTTTTTTGTGATGCTAAAAAACGATCTCTTTCTTTCCTTCGGTAAACTGAACTTCATACAAATTATTTTGAATCGCAGCTCCGCTGCAGTGCAGTTCCACCTAGTGCAGTCTAATCTTAAAGTGTGCAAGGATACAATTGTCAAATTCAATTTGCTTCAAAAAAAACTGTTATGTATACGTATAGGGAATCCAAGAGATCAGTGGTTTGTTCCCGAGATTTTTGGGCAGAAATTGTTGGTCTGTCAAATTTTAAAGAGTGGGGATGAAATTCTCTCACAGAGAGAAAAACTGCCGAAAAAGTGTGGAACCGGTTTCTGGGCAAAAATTCTGCCACACAACTTCACACAATTATTCTTTTAACTTTTTGTAACTTTTTTAATTTCAACGCGAAGCAAACTGAATAACAGTAAATTTTTTATACAACGTACCTCAACCTGGTATTTGACAGACCAACAATTTCTGCCCAAAGAAATTTCTTGGGCAGAATTTGTCAGGAGGGGAAATTGTTTTACTGTCTCGTGAGCGCTCTCTTCTGCCCAAAACTACCAAATTTGTGAGGTGTGGAACAGCATTTGGGCAACAATTGTTGACAATTGGCGGTTTTGGTTAAGGTGTGGAACAGACATAATAAATGCAGTGCAAGCTATCGTATCGACTATCGAGTCGCCTCCACAGGCAATGAACCATGTCAAGATTATGAACATGTCTAAAAAAAATCCAATGAAGTCCAAAAAATCCACAGTACACATATCTAATATTGCGCAGTTTAAGATGGCTGTCCATTGTGCCCATGCACAGTAAACAAAAACAAATTTATTGTGACTAATTTTTTTTACTATTGATTTTGACACATGCGCAGAATTGAACGAAAATGAAAACGCTTAAAATATTACCTTTGATATATGTACCTTGCAAAAAATCCATGTCCATGCATGTAAAAAAAAAAATAACTCTTTGAGCGCTGTTCAAAGTTTGGCCATAATATGACGTTTCAAGTGCTCATGAGTTTTGTGTAAGTGTAAGTGAATTTTGTTGGAAAAGATAGAAGTAGTTGTGAAAAGCTAATGAACGACATGACATAATTTACCCAGTGCGTACAATTGCACTGTTTTGTTGATTGGATTGTGGCTATATGATGTGGGACATCTCTAAGTCCAGTGGAGTCTTCCTGTATAGATACTAGCTATGTTTTTTTGCAGGTTCAAATAGAATTCATTAAAAAAAAGACATGCATGCTACAAAGCTGAAAGGTTAGTGATGGCATTTTCTTCGATGACTTTCCTAAAGTTCGGATGTCGTTTTTTCCACAATTGTGTCTGAACTTGCAAACAAAACACACGGCTACTAGATAGCAAGGTTTGACTGATTTTACATCAAACAACTTCAGCCTACGATTGGTTAGCCTTTTCACACCATATCAAAAACGGTTTCCGGCAAATGGTGTACAAGATCTTGAAAAGCGTCCACCCCGAATATTTACAAGTTATGATTTGACATATCAATTTTTTGACACCTGCTATCTATCCCTGAGGCCACACGAGCCTGTACTGACAAGCAGCTTGGCTATATACATTGGCCGTATTTTATTGCAAAAGCCATCCATAGTACAGCACGATTATACATGCATTACAAATACAACATCGCTAGTAGCTCTACTTAGCCATCCCTCAATGATATTTGCCAGTTGTTGCATATTTTGGAAATGTTTAATTTTCTTTATTATCTCGTTGCATGAATACCCTTATTATTATTATCTATAAATAATTGCTCAGAACAACATATGAATCCACAACATGAACTATTGACGGCATTCTGGAATTTATTATGTCATTATTTGGCAAAATTATCAATTTATTTCAACACTTATGCCCTACTTGTGTCTACATTGAACGATTTTTCCAGTGCCGATTTTTCGTTCGTTGGTAAAGGGAGTGAAAAGTGAGGGGTAGCGATCAAATCGTTTGTACCACAAAACTCAAACGATTTTTCCAGTCTGTTTACGTTCTCTTTCACCTTCTTTCCAGTTTTTTGTGTGTGTTCGGTGTCAGTGTGTCGTTCGTTTTGATGGTGTGAGTGAATATCAATGAAAAATGAAGAGCATAGCAATAAAAAAATTAAGAGGACAAGGAAAAAATCTTATGGAAAAAATCGTTCTGTGTGTACATTTCACACGATTTCTGGAACAATCTTCGTGAAAAAATCGGGCAATGTAGATCGGGGCGAAGCAGTCAAAACGATTTAAGAAAATCTCATGTCGATTTCCTTTCCACGATTGGAGATCAAATCTTTTATTGTGTTGTAAGGAATACGCAAAAAAAAATGATTTTTTTTCTTTGATTGTATGTGTGTATTTGACAGGCCCAAACGCACAATTCTTTAATTTTTTTTTTTTGAAAATTGAAAATTATTGTAATTCTATCTACATAATGTACATAAAGTAAATTTTATTTATTTTATTTACTGAACGTGAACTTTATACTTTTACACCACGGATATAATTCAATTGAACAAATTGACTGAAAATCCCAACGTAAACAATAGCCAGAGAAATGTCAAATCTTCCTAGTGTGTGTGCAAGTCGGTGTAAATCTTTCTAAAATGAAAGATTTGATTTATTGAGAAAATTTGATCTTTTCTTCTAAGTCCCGGTCTACATTGAACGATATTTTCAGTGCCGACAAAAAATTGTTGTTGTAATCGTGTGCGATTGAGAGGTACAGCCGACATGATCCTTCCAGTTTCGGCCGATTTTTCCATTCAGCACGGGAAAAATCGTTCAATGTAGACCGGGACTAAGCAAATCAAATTTCCCCTTCACAGTTTTGATTTTTTTGTTGAAAGGAAATCCACATGTATCTACATAACGCTATTGACAATCTACAAAAACCAACTCTGAATGCATCCATTATCTTGTCCAAAAAAAAATCAATTTGACTTTTTTGACGTAGGAAAATGAAAGTTGTGCAACAGAACAAAATCAAATCATCTTTCTAAAAAACTTTAAAAATCGTATGCAAATATAAAACTATTATCTTAAAATAAAAATAATTAATTTGTTAAATGTATAACATATGGATGTATGTCTATGGCATTTTTAATTATATGCATCGTCTGTAAATCGTGAAGTTGTGAAATTACCAAACTAGCCACTTTTAAATAGAATAAAAAAACTCGTCTAATAGCAGGGGTTCCGGTTGTCTCTTTCTTCCCAACAAAAACATCTGTTGAGATGGCATGAATTTGGGGAGAATACAGTGGCGTACGTAAAATGTATATCCCGCCAAAATCAAATGCATTCAAAAATTATTTCTACTTTGCAAGTAGGAGGCGGCATAAACTGAAATCATTTAAAAATTGACTGTCGATCTGCTCATATGGTCGTGTTAACTAAAAATCGAAAGATTATTTTATATATATAAAATTCTTTGAAAAAGACGAACTTATTCTTTCTAAAGTGCATTTAATTTTATTTATAAACCGAAACTAAAACCTCAATAAAATGTCTTTCGTTGCTGGCAAAGAAAATATCTTGGAGAATATGGAACACTTTTCATTGAAGGTAATTTTTTGACTTTCTCAAATTTAAACATTAATCTATAAATTCTACTTTTTCGTCCTAAAGAGTCCTAGGAAAATCTTGACAGACAACGTATCAAACGTTCGCCTTGGACAAATACCTATGTTTAACGCCGACTCTCAATCGAAAATGCAACAACAGCAGCAATTGCTGCCGTCATCAGCAGCAACAGAGCCCACCAGGTTGGCCAACAAGGAAGCCACTCTATTCGATCCTACATTGGAACCATTGTTGAGAGATAACCCTCGTCGTTTTGTCATTTTTCCCATACAATACCAGGACATCTGGGAAATGTACAAGAAGGTGAGTGATCTTTCATTGAACAAAAATTTCCCGCCATTTCGTGATTCATAACCATAAAGAGCGCAAATACCACTGCGCGCCTTAAATTTACGCGGTTAAAATTGTAATTTTGATACAATTTTCAAGATGGCTAGGTATTTGTTTTTTGTTTATATGTTTATTCAGAACTTTCATCGCGTAATCTTTTTTCATTTGTTAAGTATTTTGTATAACTAGCTATTATGATTATGACCTTATTTTCTATTGTTTTTTTTTTGCGGGATAGATTTCTAGTTTGTAATAGGATGATGGTAGTTACGAAATTTTTTTTTGCGATATGAGATCATGCATTTCTATTATGCTTTGTTGGCAAGAAAATTTCTTCTATGGATTTTTTTAAATCTTCCAAGTGCATTGAAGAAGAACCAAATAACCGGTTTTATAAAGATGAAGCCACGTCTTCGACAGGTGGAACAACATGGCAGGTTAAAAAAGTAAATAAATAAATAAGGAGAAGTTTCAGTCGGGATTTTTATATCATGATGAAATCATATTTCGGGCAAGGTTTTACTGGGATTGAGAAGGGATGCTGCATGGTGACGCTTCGAAAATGCTAAACTATTTCACAACAATGTTCGTTGAGGGTTTGAACTTAACGCTTCAAAAATGCTTTACTATTTCACAACAAATATTTGTTGGCGTGTTAACTAAACAGAGCAGGGTTTCAAATAATGAAATAAGGGGATGGAAAAGGATTTTTAATTCAATGATGAAATCCATTATTTTTTGTAAGGTTTTATTTGATTTGCGGAGTGCTGCGGCTTGATAACGCTTTCAAAATTACGATCTATTTCACAACAATATTCTTAGGCGGCCTTTTGACATTCTAATTTTCATAATATTAAACGTGTAGTAGTTAGGCTTTAGTCACTTGAACTCCTTCAGTTAATATTTTTTCTTATCTGTAACTTCAATTTGTTTTCTTATCAAAATTGTGCAAATTAAGAATTGTTGCGCTGGGTTTTAATAAACTAGTTCAAAATCAAATGTTTCACCTAAGGCAGCTCCTAAATATGCATACATCGCTTAATTGCTTATAGTTTTTTTTTCAGTGATTTAATTAATGTTAATTATTTAATTAATACAAATGTAGCACTAAAAATTGACCAAAACCAAAAGAATGAAAACTAATCTCAGAAAATTTGATTGTGGTGTTTGTTGGGTATACACATTATAACTCCATAAAAATATTTTTTAGACAAAGGCCTAAAACAACATTCAAATGTTAGAAAATCTCTTTCAAAAATAAGAAAATCATTTATTTTCAATTCAATACATATTTGTAACAAAGGAGGATGCCCAAAAAAAACCCAGCATCGATTAAAATAAAACCGTAATGAAATGAAAGGGCATAAATTATAGATAACAAATATGTTTTTTTTTTCTTGAAAAGTTATCCCCGGGCTTGGCTATGATGATTTTTTGTATTTTTAATTACAAAGTGTTTCTTCATGAAAACAAAGTTAGCTACGGCGCGCGTTACAGAAAAAAACCAAGCTTTGATTAATTTAATATAGATAATAACTGGCCAGTTGTACATTGGAATCCACCAGAATTCCAAAAAACAATCAAGATAAAAAAAAGGTTCCGAAAGACAAAGTTTTGAAAACAAAAGTTACAAGCAAATCAAAGCAAAGCGGGTGCTAGTTTTTATTTGACGGTTGGGCTAACGATAGTAAGGGAATGAGCTGAAGTTGTCTTCGAAACTTATTGTTTTTCTTCGATCCTTTATGATTTTGGAAACTGTTTGATTAGTAACTTTGTATTTTGAAACTTTGTTCTTTTTTTCGTTGCACAAACTCAGTAGGCATTAAATATAACATTAGATTCTCCAAAAAACTAGTATGAATAACTGTCACCTATTGCACAAGAAGCAACATTGCGATAGTCAATATTTGGTTTTAATAAAAAAAATTTAAAGGTAGTGAGGACATAAGGATACGGATTTATATATAACGGTAAACGGCTCATATAGAGTTTAGACACTATACTTACTTTTTATAACGGAAACCAATTTTCGAATTTTAGAATTTTCATTTTCATTGATAACCTGCTTTCTTATTAAAACGTTGTGTAACAATATGGGCGATAACCACCATTGTGTTAATTGTGAGCGGTCAATGGAACGAAGACAACATCATACTTTGTCTGCAGATTTCTTAGTGACTCGTCGGGAGTTTGTGGAATTCCTATTAAATAACATAGATCAACCACAAGAGGTATGTGTTGCTCTTTACTTCTATCATTTAACGTGTCGAATCTTCGATAAAATTAATGTGAGATATGCAAATGAGTATATGAGGTATTGCAATATTTTTTCTTGGTTACAAATTGCTTTTGACGGTTCAAGAGCAATATGCCACCCATGCTGGCAAAGAATAGATTATGCAATACGCGCGCCGCGCCGTGCTCGACCTGAACAAGCTCAAATAATCCCGGAATATCAATCTATTGCTGTTACTGGATTAACACGTACACCAAATTCCGCTAGAAGGTGTATGTTTGACAACTGCAATAACTTGGAATTACGTACAGTACCCAATACACTCAAAACATATCTCTTGAGTTACTATGAATTATACATTTCAAGCTTATCGCGCATCTGTCGTCATCATTTAAGTAATACTACGTGGGAAGATTTTGCAACATATGTGACACGCCGACAAACAGACTTCTGTGCTGAACATGTACGAGAAATAGTTCAAATCTATACCAAAGCATTAGAACAAAAAGTCACGCTTGACTTTGAGAGTTTAAGCGAAATAGACGAAGACACTCTTCATTTTTGGACTGGTGTAAGTCAAACTCAGTTCATAGACATTTTGGAACAAACACCATCCCTGCTTGAAAGATCTAAGACACCCAATACCGACTTAGCGGTATATCTTTGCAAAATACGCACTGGTGAACCCGGTGTGAGACTAGCATCTATTTTTAACATGACAAGGCAAACTCTGGAACGGAAAATCAAAATGACTAGAGAATGTCTAACAAATGATTACGTTCCACTGCATTTGGGATTTGATCATATAACCCGCAATGATGTTATTTTGGGAAATAAAATCATACCCAATCATATTTTTGGTACAACCGACCGAACTAAGGCTATAATAATTTGTGATGGAACATACTTACACATTCAAAAAAGTTCAAACTTTTTGTTCCAAAGATTGAGCTACAGTATTCATAAGTTTACGAACCTTATTAAACCATTTATGATAGTTAGTGCAAATGGATACATCATAGATGTGACCGGTCCCTATGCTGCTACCACATCGGATGCCACTATCATGAAACTAATACTTGATAACCACAACGGGGAACTGGAAGAAGCGCCAATACGGTGGTTCTTAGAGGAAGGTGATGTTTTTGTTTTGGATAGAGGTTTTCGAGATGCCGTTTCATATTTGGAAGAATGTGGTTATGTGGCACATATTCCACCATCCAAACAACGTAACGAAAGTCAATTAAGCACTGAGAGTGCAAATAAGTCAAGACTTTTGACCATGGTTCGTTGGGTGGTGGAAACAATTAATGGACGTTTTAAGCGCGACTTCAAGATATTTAGAAATACTTTTTTTAACAAATCGGCGTCGAATGCAATATGCGACTTTAAAATCGCAGCATCGCTTATTAACGCATATCAGGAACCCTACGCAGACAGCCCTTACTCAGACGCATTTGTGGAAATTATTAATAGAAACATGCATAAACCTAACTTGCTTGCAGACTATGTAGATGACCAGAATATGAACCGACAAAGAGTAGCGTTTATGAGATTAGAAGCTACTCACCCTGATCTCAGAGATTTTCCAAGGCTAACCTATGAGGAGTTAGTACTGTTCGCTGTAGGTACATATCATTTAAAACTGGCGCGGTCGTACTGCTGGGAACATATCCGAGGGGATAGAGTTTTTAATATTGAAGTCTACAGATATCCAGAGAGCATAGCAGTTGTAGGTCTAGAAGACAAAATATTGCTAAGAGGACGCATAAGCTCCCGACATGTTAGAGCTAGAACGTATACGTATATTCTATACAATCCAACAAGTAATGGAAGAAGCGCAATTGCAGAACACCTCTGCTCATGCATTCATGGTCGTCGAACGTTAGGAAGTTGCGCTCATGTGATCAGTATGTTGTATTATCTTGCCTATGCTAGGCATGAAGAGAATATGCAACAACCAGCTAGTTTTCTATATTCTATCTTAATAGATTATGATAGTATGTAGCAGCTGCGTATTTTGTATCTAATAAATACCTACTTACCCATCCATAGATTTGTACATATGGCTTTTTTTACAAGAAACACTTTGTTATTAAAATTTAAAAATCATCATAGCCAAGTCCGGGGATAACTTTAAAAAAAAATAAACACATATTTGTTACCTACAATTTATGGCCTTTCAATCCACATATGTGTTATCTTAATCGACTCTGGGTTTTTTGCCCATACATTTTTGGGCATTCTCCTTTGAAGCAGCAAATTTTTGAATGGAGTTATCATGTTTAACAGCAAACACCCCAGAAATGTTTGTTTATTTTTGTCATTATTCAATATGCATCATGCAATATGTCCTTTTTAAACTTTGCCTAGCTTAAAACTGAATTTTATTAAATTTTCAAATTTGAATTCTATACACTTCAATATTTGAAGCTATTCGTGAGTAAAATATTCTATATCCACCCGCTTAGAAAATACCAAAGCCCGTGTTCACTCTTTAAACCACGATGTAAAAAACTATTTACATTAAGGGTATTCATGTAACAGGATAATTTTTCGCTTTGTAGAAAAATATAATTTTATACAAAAGGTTACATGAACACCCCATTAGAAATTTTTGCGTAAACGGTAGAAACAAACAGCTAAGTTAAGTCAAATTAAACGTCACATTTTTTCTACGCTTTTCGCTTCAAATTTGTGAGATAAAATTCTATATTTTGCAGAAAAATTTTCCCATACAAATTTTGACAGTTCATTTCTACCGATAGAAAATTCTATCGTTTTTAACTATATGCTCAGGTCTTTTAAATGCAATGCACGGCACTAGTTAAAAGGAATAGAAGGAAAGGAAAGATTTTTTTTGGCACAGTGGATTGAGAATTAGATGGTAATTATCTCATGAAATGCCACGGGTGGCATCCAGTTGAAACTGGGGTTTTCTGCGTTTGCATGAATACCCCTATTATGTAGGCATGTTGTGTGTTTATTTAGTTTTTCCAACTTTATAATAGCCGTGTTTTTTGAGAGGGTGTTTAGCTTAGTTTTGTTATTGTTTTGCGTGTAAATATTTTGCTGAGTTGCTAAACACTCTGACAAAACACGGCTGATATATACATACTTGTTTATGCGATAACAATAATTGTACCATATAGTTTTGACGATACCTGTCCCTCTCTATTTCTACACATATAATATTAATAGGTTTGTTCCCGAGATTTATGGGCAGGAATTGTTGGTCTGTCAATTTTTAAAGAGTGCGGATGAAATTCTCTCACAGAGAAAAACTGCCGAAAAAGTGTGGAACGGTTTCTGGGCAACAATTCTGCCACACAACTTCACACAATTATTCTTTTAATTTTGTGTTACTTTTTTTTATTCCAACGCGAAGCAAACTGAGCCGATGACTCTACAACAGTAAAAATTTGTATACAACGAACCTCAACCTGGCATTTGACAGACCAACAATTACTGCCCAAAGAAATTTCTTGAGCGGAATTTGTCAGGAGGGGAAATTGTTTTACTCTCGTGAGCGCTCTCTTCTGCCCAAAACTACCAAATTTGTGAGGTGTGGAACAGCATTTGGGCAACAATTGTTGACAATTGGCGGTTTTGGTTAAGGTGTGGAACAGACCTAATATGTCACTGGCCTCGTTCTCTAATCATTCGAAGCAATCCGGATTGGTTTGTGTTGTTGTTATCCCCTGACAAAAAACAGCTGATGATATTGACTTTATTCCCAGTGCTATTCGGTGACAATTTGATTGAATAATTATTCAACACTCATCAAAGAATATGTCAATCCTTGAACAAAGGTACCACCAATAAAAGAAATAACTTTTTATTTAGATGGAACTAAAGCTGTTAAATCTTTTATTTCCTTCTTTTTTGAAAGTTTTTTTTTAACAAAGAATCAACAATTTGTGTACTATAACCATTGTTGTGGCTATTCTATGAATAGTTGCCACTTCTTTGATGAAATTGTTTTTACTGAGAGGAACATTAATAGCACGGTAACAATATGAATTAAATGCTGCAAATTTAGTTTGCTTCGGGTGATAAGAGTTTGATGGAATGCATCTTACAGTCATGCTATAGCATTTTTGTTCGAGTGAATAGTTTTTGAAAAATTTATACTTAAACTCGAAATTTTGAAAAAAAAAAAAATTCAAGCTAATTTTTTTCAAAATTTTATGTAGTTAAGCATAATTTTTGTTTTCAAAACTTAATGCTCTTGTCAATTATTAGTCAAACACTGGCATGGTTCTAAAACTTTGACTTTTCAAGATATTTAAAAATAAAGAAACCAGCATCTTAGTAAAAACAAGAAAAACCGAGGTTGATGATAATCAACTGGTTGCTGAAATGATCATTTAGCCGGATTCTTCTTAGTTTTATGAGAAAGTTGCTTTTATTTTTTCATATCTTGAAAAGTAAAATAGCTAGATCCATACGGTTTCCAGTATTTGACTAAGAGCATTAAGTTTTGAAAACAAAAATTATGCTTAAATAATAAAATTTTGAAATAAATTAGTTATATTTTTTTTTTTTTTTTTTTTTTTTTTTTTTTTCAATATTTCGAGTTTGAAAATTAATTTTCCAAAAAATATTCACTCGAACAACTAACTTAATTTAAAAATAATATTGATGTACTGAACTAAATTCAATCCTAAAGTTTATTTTTTGACTAAGAAAAAAAAAGAAAAGAAAGTAAAATAATACAATTTTCATTTTAAAGGCCGAGGCATCATTCTGGACCGTTGAGGAAGTAGACCTATCCAAAGACACAACTGACTGGGAGAACTTGACATCTGGAGAACGTCATTTCATTTCGCATGTGCTTGCCTTCTTTGCTGCATCCGATGGAATTGTAAATGAAAATCTGGTTGAGCGCTTCAGCCAGGAAGTTCAAGTAACTGAGGCTAGATGCTTTTATGGTTTCCAAATTGCCATGGAAAACGTGCATTCGGAAATGTACAGTATATTGATTGATACCTACATCAGAGATCCCAAAGAAAGGTTAGTTAAATGTTGACATCTTGAACATTGCCAATTTCCTAAAATCACATTATTTGTTTATCACTTTTTAGAGATTATCTATTTAATGCCATTGAAACATTGCCATGTGTAAAAAAGAAGGCCGACTGGGCAATGGCATGGATCTCAAGCAAAACAGCTAACTTTGGTGAGCGTATCATTGCTTTTGCCGCTGTTGAGGGAATCTTCTTCAGTGGTAGTTTTGCATCGATCTTTTGGTTGAAAAAGCGTGGCCTTATGCCAGGTTTGACATTCTCCAATGAATTGATTTCACGTGACGAAGGCCTCCATTGTGACTTTGCTTGTTTGATGTTCCGCCATTTGGTGCAGAAGCCAACCAAGGAGCGTGTAATTGAAATTATCTCCGAAGCAGTTAAAATCGAACAGGAGTTTCTTACTGATGCTTTGCCCTGCAACCTTATCGGCATGAATTGTGATCTTATGTCGCAGTACATTGAATTTGTTGCCGATCGCTTGCTTCGTGAGTTGGGAGTTGAAAATGTAACCGAAAAACATAGATAATACTCACTTTGATTTTTACTAACCTTTATTTATTATTCAGCTTTATAACACACCCAATCCCTTCAGCTTTATGGAATTAATATCTCTCGAAGGCAAGACAAACTTCTTTGAGAAGAAAGTCGGTGAATACCAAAAGTGGGGAGTGACAGCGAATCCATTGAACAATGTCTTTACACTGGATGCCGATTTTTAATCAAATCCTCTTCTACCTGATTTTAGTTATTTAAATTATTTTTAAGCCCTCCTCTTCTCACATTGTCATTTTGGGTTTTTGATTGGTATTCAAAGTTTTTTTTTCTTCCACAAGTAGTTAAACATTTTAATTTTGATATCAATTAGTTAATCTGTACTCGATTATTATTGTTTTTTCAAAAAAAAAATCCCTACATAATGATTTATTTTTCACTTTAAAATGTCTTTCATCACTATCATCGGACATTATATCTATTCATCCTTATATAGTAAATAAAATGTGTACTAACACACGCTTTGTAAATAAGACTAACGAAAAATAAATAAATGAAAAGAATTAATTAAACTATTCTCATTAACTTTCCAATCGTGTATTACAGAATACGAAAAGAGTCGTATTTAGTTGCGAATTTGCGTTTTTGGTATTAGAGTTTAGGGCTACACTTCCAGACGAAAGTGATTTCGATGTCAAATTTCACATCGCTGAAAAAATATTGCAAGTATTTGTTTAAAATTGTATGATGGATTGAATGGAAAAAATGGCAGTTCGAATTCTATAATCTCAGCCGAATCTCAAATCCCAAATAACACCCCTCTTTATGTAAAGTGTGTCCCATCAGCCTAAAAGTGCATTGGCCTACAGCATAAAACTGGGTATTTAAAAAATAAAATGAACTTTTTGGTAACATAATTTTTTTTACGTGCAATCACACAGATGGATAATGCTAGGTTTTCACTTGCCCTGTCTTTCAGCTCACCCTGTCTTGGGAAGTTTGTCAATTTGCGTCTTTTCAATGACAAGTGGAAACCTAGCATAAGAAAATACAAATCTGGGATGGAATCGGCTAAACTGATAGTTTATTATCAAATTTTTGATTGTCGTTTTGACTATTGCTTTCTCTATCTTTTTCTTTAGAGATGAAGGAGACAGCTATCTTAAAAACGACAATCAACAAAAATTGATAATCAAATTATGCTAGGTTTCCACTTGTCATTGAAAAGACGCAAATTGACAAATTTTCCAAGACAAGGTGAGTTATAGTTGCTCGCTACTACTTCTTACTTTGCTTTTTGTGTTGGTAAAAGCCACCCTGCCCTGGAAAGCTTGTCAATTTGCATCTTTTCAATGGCAAGTGGAAACCTAGCATTAGCTTAGCCGATTCCCCCCCTGCTATCAAAAGCGATCCGAAGCCCTTTCTGGAAAAGGCCTCCTGGAAATAATTTAATTATGCGAGCCTTTAATTTATGATACCTTCGAAAAACAGTTTTGTTATGGGTTATATTCACCCAAATACTTCACGAACCACGAGTATCATGAGTGCCTCTGCGATGTACCTTTTGCTCGTGCTACCTCGGGGTACTTTTGCATTAGATTGATGCAAAAGATCTTATTAATAAGAGCTTGTCGCTTACTATTGTCCTGGAAACGTGAATTCAAGCAGTATGTACAAAAATTACTTTTTATTGTTCTTTTTTAATTCCTTTCATTTTTAAATTTAATGAAAATCGGAAACAATGGATTGATTTGTTGGCCCTTGACCTTATTCGCTGTTATGTGATAACGAAGATAAACAAGTTGTGGATTACATACATTCACCCCTATTACGATTGTTGTGTCACTAAAACGACAGTAAAACGACAAGGCTCTAGAGGCAACAGTTGGCGTTTAAATAAACATAAATCTTCGACATTCTCTCCAATCTCCAACCATCATATTGACATATTGACATATTGACGAAATTAGTTTTAATAAAATATCAATTGCCGCCTCCAGGGACGTGTCGTTTTAGTGACACAACAACCGTAATAGGGGTATTTATGTGAATAGCAATAAATATCAAATGTTGTACACTCTGGCGTATACGCACTTTTTTTCATTAAACTTTCAACTACATTTTTCATTTATGCACGTTAAGTTGGTTTAAGTCCAGTAAACCAAACGATTGACCAATAAATGGTGCTGTAGTTGGTATAGGTTACCGTTAAACTGGGTGAAATTGGACTGTCGGTACACCCCTGTTCTGATTTTCGTTCGAATTACAAAACGGACCGTTTTCGAATTCTTGTAGGTTTGTTTTCCGTATTGTTTGGCGTTTTACGTTTTTCAGGTTGTTCTAAAAAACAGACGGAACAAAACCGACCGTTTTCGAATTCTTGTAGGTTTGTTTTCCGTATTGTTTGGCGTTTTACGTTTTTCAGGTTGTTCTAAAAAACAGACGGATATGCAAAACGCCAATTAATTGAAATTTTCAATTCGGTTGTCTTTTTGTTGGCGAAAGCAGATTCGGTGGAAAAAAATTTAAGTTTTTATTGTTTTTAAATAAAAATAAATGAAACTTAGTGGAAAGCATACCACACAGCAACAATTTGCGATGTGAGTTGCATTTATGGACAAGTATCCTGACCTTGGAAGAAGGATAAGACAGACAGAAGAGGTGGGTTAAAGAGAAAACAAGTAAGACAAAAAGTAAACAATTGGCCTCGAAATTGTAAAGCATTTTAATCACGTTTTTGCTTGTATTTTACAGGTGTGGTCGGACTAAAAAAGTTTTTATTAAAAAGAAGCTGATTCATCAAAAGAAGTAGATGCGACCGGTGGTGTGGAATGCAACCAATTATATCTGACCACCTTCGACCTTCAGCGAAAAACCTTAGGCAGGCGGATAACTTTGTCATTGGGGTAAGAGATCCACGAGAGTTCCAACGATTTTGCAATTCATCTAATATGTATTTAAATGATTCTTTGTTCAATCTGAACGCCTGAATGAATCTTTAACAAGTAAAAATAAAGTTTGAATAAGAGTTGGTTCTTATTAGTCATGCAACTGAATTATTACAAATTTGTTTTCCATAAAGGGTTCGAATGGTCCCTTAGCGTTCGATACCTTCGCGTTGCAAGAAGAGCATTTCACCTTTCTATTGTTTCTTCATCCAAACTGGTACATCCATCTTCTAAATATTGTAAAATTCTCTAACTTCGTGTAAGATAATGGAAATGGATTAATTAACCGATTTAAACCAACACATGAACTGAACAGTAATCAAACTTAAGCTTCAATGTTTTTTTTTTTTTGTATATTAAAAGAATTAGGTAGATACTTTAATTAAAGAAATTTAATAATTTTAAAATAGAAACTTGAAAACGTTTTCGAAATCAGCTGTGAAGATGTCAACTTCACTGCTGATTTCGAAAACGTTTTGTTGATTTTAAGTTGTCTACACTGCAAACTCAATTCGACTGGAAATCAGACCTTTTTCAATTCGCACGGATTTAATTTTCGTTTCCGTTTTTAAATTCGGTCGGAAATCAGAACAGCCGTGTATGACTTTGACCAGTGAACCTTGCTAGTGACCTTGATATTCAAAATAAATAAATTGTCATAGTCCCGGGGATAACTTTTCAAGAAAGTAATTTCATATTTGATATCTACAGTCAATGCCATTTCAAACATGTTTTTTTTTTCATATCGACTGGGTTTTTTTTTGGGCACTCTCCTTTGTAAAAATATATTTTTACAAACAAATAAAATCAAAGCAATGCGATCCAGCCGTGCATTTTATTTTGTAATATTCCAAAACAAACTCTAAATTCAGGCAAAATGTGTTGTTTTTACTACATGTGTTTGTTTTTACTACATTTGTGTATATAGTTCCATCTCGTAAATTTATCGATAACTAAGCATTTGGTAAAATCATATTAAAACGCAAGTTACCATTAGAGCTTTTTTAAGTAAGCTTTAAAGCCTACCCGTATTTATACCAGTACCACAATTTATATGACTACCACCTTAATACAAAAAGCATTACATCGTCGTATGTGTCAAGTTGCAGTACTGAAATACTTGCTATTAAAGTAGGTCTCCCGGTCATTTTAGCTCTCCTACAAATCGATATATAAAGAACCCTCTTTGATATGTTAGAAAGAAGTGAACAAAAATAATAATAGTAACTTGGAGAAGACAAATAATAATAGTTACTTACATAATTGTGTACCTTTAAAGTGCCTGTGATTATAATTTGTATTAATAACCAGTTCAAGTGAATGTGTGAATAATTATTAAATCTTGAATTTAACACAAATTGGTTTACCATAATTAGATTTATATGCAATTTTTGGTTAACTCCCAAAGTAAAATAATAATCCGACTTAACTCAATTAACGGTTAAGTTAAAGCCCTCGTTCAAAGTGTTGAAAAGAGTCGGGACACAGGGAGGTACGTTGATTTGTATATATTTTTTTAAATTACTTACTTACTTACCTACTTTCTAAAGGTAAAACATATTAAATGCATGGAATTATTTCGAGTTGCTTATTTTACTTTTTGGACTTTGAGAGGGCGAATGTTTCTAATGCTATTGATTTTTGCATTCCTCTGAATAGCATCAGAGGCATAGCAGAAGTTTTGTTGAAAGTTGGAACTTCCGTATTTATTATGGACATAAGAAATAATCCACTTAATAATAATTGGACTAAAATATAGCAAAAAAAAAAAGGAAGTACAGCAGTGACTTCCAAATTGTCCTTGACTTTGGATTTATATAACACTCTTTTTCCTTGACATTGCTTTATAGGAGTGCATAGATGTTTGCATTCAATGTGCCTGATGATAATACTGGAACAAAATATTTTGATTTTCAGAAGTGCGGCTGCTTGCCAAATTTTTAGAGAATGTGTGTGAATAAACAGGTAATAAAAGTTTTAGTTATGTATATTATTATCGCAGGTAAACATGTTCCATGTTGTTTACAGGTACCTTTACCTATACAAATATTAAATAAAGTCATATAGATTGGATATGGTAATGGGATAGCGATTCAGTTTAATTAGGTTTTGGTATTTCAGGTTCATAGGTCGCTCGTTTAGTTTTTTTTTAATGGCTTAATTTTGTATTTAAATATATAATAAGGGAACTACATTGTCAAATTAATTAGCTCTTAATTTTACCTTTACAAAAAATAATTCTCTCTCTCATTTGTGAGGAAGTAATCCTAGGTTTCCACCTGTTGTTTACCAACTGATGGAAGACCTATTTTCGCGTCTTTTAACACTGACATTTTTGAACTGAAAGATACTGTCTCTCAATAGGCGTGTACCACAAACTGAGCGCTCATTGAGCGCTCAATGTCAGATTAACAGAGGCAGAATCATTTGGTGGGACAAAATTCTCCGCTCTCTTTCAGAAAAATAACATGTGTTTTTATTCTCATACAAGTTAGGAAATCAAATTTCAACTTTTCTTAAAATATTTAATTGTTAAAGCAAAAATCTTATTGAAATTAATGAAAATGATTATAGCTTATTCAATTAGTTTGAGTTTTCACCAACATTCCGTCTTTATTTTGTATTTATTTACCACTTTATTATTTGCACACCCTCAAAAAATTATAACTTGGTTGTCAAACAAACAGCTGTTTCCTTTGAGAAAAAAAATTGAGCAGTGAACCCAAGAAATTTTTGGATCAGAAATCTCCGCAAAAAATCTCAGTGCTCAGTTGAGATTTTTTGTCTCACTTAAAAAATCCTTGAGCGCTCAGAGCGCTCAGTTGATGGTACACGCCTAATGAAAGACAAGAATTTGAAAGACAATTGGAAATAACTGAATTGAGAAATAAAACGTCACTTTGTCTTTGAAAGTCAAAAAAGTCATTTGTCAATGGGTAGGTTCAGAGAACTTAGGAGACTTGCAAGTAAGGCAAATTTCTAGACTGTGATTGGTCAGCTGTCGAAAAATGATTTCAAATGAAAGGAACTTTTGACATCTGGCCAATCACATTCTAGAAATTTGCCTTACTTGCAAGTCCCCTAAGTTCTCTGAACCTACCCAATGCCGGTGATCATTTTGGACTGATGCCTGCTCCGACTTATTTTGACGTCACAAAAAAAAAACGTCAAAAAAAAAAACAAGTTAAAAAAAAAAAAAAAAAATTGTAGATTTTTTTTACATTTTCTTTTCGAAAAAGGTCGGAAGTGACTACATCCTACTTTTTTTTGTGGCGAATGGAACAGCATTTCAAATTGATTTATTTTTGTCATTGTATTCTTGTATTTGTATGCCTGTGTCATTAACATCAAACAAATCTTCATTACTTGATGCATTTTCAGACGAGAAGAGCTTAGTAAATTTAAAAATTCATTTTAAACTGCTTTCATTTCAAATTTGAAAGGATAACCTTCATATTTTGAATATAATTTTAACAATAGAAATAATTTCAAAAAATCAATAAATGTATGTATGCAAAACTGATAGGCTTAATTTGCATTGGTAAAACAATTTCTGCTTCAACGTATGTCAAATCATAGGTCCGATATCAACACAAAAAATCTCGCAAAAACTGCACTCGCTAGTCATGCAATTGAATATGGCCATTCTCCTAAGCGATACACTCTCGAAACGCTTCATATTTCAAACAACAAAAACAACATGAATCGAAAGCGAGACACTCAGAACATTTCAGCGGTATACTGCTCACTGGTTTCATCATAACAGCTAGCCGCTTTCTTTCTTTATTCTTTAGTTGCAGACTAAACTTCTTTATCAGAAGAGCTTTAATTTTTCATTAACAGTAATTTGTTATCAAATTAATATTAAAATTTTTATAAATTATGTAAATTTATCTTTTATATTTCTCAAAGTTTAAGTTCAACTATCATTGTTATTTTTGTTGCTAACATTGTGATAAACTATTTGTATTTTTTATGAAATAAAGTTCCCCCTGAAGAAGACAGCAACCCCTGTCGAAACGTCGGCCCCGCAAATAAACCTGTCAGACTTTTGTTTTGGATATTTCACGACGCATGCACCTACAAACCTCTGATATTTTGGTTATACATCCACTCCCAAAATTTGCTGTCGCCTTTATTGAGACTAACTAGGAAATTAATTTGATAATGGAGATTTTAACGTGTCTTTATTTAATAAATAACAGATTATTTTTTTATTTTAATTAAACGGACAATTTGATCTTTCGTATTTTCTTAATAAAATCTAAAATTCTGGTAATCCTATCGTGGAAAGTATAACGGTTTAGAGTTTCGTATATTGGTCCAAACAAAATTTGAAAAATTAGGAAACATTATTTGCTGTGTTAGATATTAAATAAAAATCACAATTTGAATGGCTATTTTAAGATGGTAGCACCCGCTGTGGCGGGGGAATAGGAAAAATTGGATTTTTCATGACTGTATTAACTCAGATAAAATATCAAAAATACAAAACTGACCTTATTTTTGTAGCCAAATATAACAATAGGACTATAATAAACATTACACGATTGAAGTTAAATAATAGTTTGAGTTTCTTATTGATCAACGAAAATACAAACCTAGGCATTGTTAAAGATTTTCTATGTGCTAGGATACACGAGCGCAAAAATGAATTAATTCACGAAAGAGAACGGATGACTTTCAGAAAGAAAAAAAGGGATGGCATGTTCTTCCATCCCTTTCTTTCTTTCTAAAAATCATCCGTTCTCTTTCGTGAATTAATTCTTTTTTGAGCTCGTGTATCTCAGCACTATTATACGAAAGTATTGTTTTGAAAGTAGAACCTGTTAATTTTATTGATTTTAAAACATCCTTAACAAAATATATTGTTGCAAACCCTGCTATATCACACCCATGCCAGATAAAAATAAAACACTTCTTCTAAAGTGTCATTTTGTATTATCCTTTCTATTTGCAAAGTTTTACTTGTTGAATGCATCTACTCTATTGTTTGGTTGATTCACGTAGGTAACTTTTAGTGCCTTATAAAGTCTTATTAAAACCAAAAAGATACTACGGGTCCATTGATTTTTGGGAATTGACCTTATACATATTCTTCAATCTGTATTATTGTTCTTCAATTTGTATTATTGTTGAAAGTAATAGAAAAAGAGCATATGGGTATCTTCCTAAACAAATGCACATTGCTTGATACTTTAATCCCTTACTGCAGGTCATTACGCTACAGGGTTGCAAAAAGTTAATTAAATTACATTTGTAATTTAATAACATTTTAATTAACGATTACCTATGTAAAAAGTAATTAAATAAAATCTAATTAGCTATTACATTTTCAATATGTAATTAAAAAATATTTAATTATCCATTACATCTTCAAAATGTAATGGAAAAAAATTTAATTACCCATTACACCAAAATGTAATGAAAAAAATTCCATTACATTCTAAAAATGTAATGGAAAAAAAATTAATTATCCATTACATTTTTAAAATGTAATTAAAAAATATCTAATTATCCATTTAATTTTCATTATGTAATTAAAAAATATCTAATTACCCATTACATTTCTACTATTTAATTAAAAAATATCTAATTATCTATTACATTTGTATTATGTAATTAAAAAATATCTAAATACCAATAACATTTCTACTATGTAATTAAAAAATATCTAATTACATATTACAGTTGTAATATGTAATTAAATAATATTTAATATTATATAGGTAATTAGATATTTTTTAATTACATTTCAAAAATGTAATGGATAATTAAATTTTTTCCATTACATTTTAAAAATGTAATGGGTAATTAAATTTTTTTCCATTACATTACAAATTTAATTATCCATTACGTTTTTAAAATGTAATGGAAAAAAATTTAATTATCCATTACATTTTTGAAATGTAATTAAAAAATATCTAATTTCCTATTACATAGTAGAAACGTAATGGGTAATTATTTGGTTTAATTGTGAATAAGTTTTATATTAGCAAATAAAGTCGACGATGAAAATGATTTTATTGAAGTGATCGACATTATTTCCATTTTTTTATTTTGTTTTTGGAAATAAAGCGACCATAAAAAAAAGTTGAATTCGACATTCTTTCCAATCTAAATGGAAATAAAGTCGATTCGAACTTTTTTCTTTCTACCTTATTTCACGGCACCGGGGTTTAAAAGGTATTTGGGAAAGATGCAGGAAAAACAATAATGCAACTCCGCAATGGAAGCTGCTACTCCAAGTCCACACGATCGTTATAGTATTTTTTAAGTACTGCATGCAGAAATACAGTTCATAAGGCTTCATTTTGATGATGATTTGTGCGTTAAAGTGAGAACAGTTTTTGTCGAAATAGAAAAAAAAATCATATTTATTTTTTAAAAATAAAGAAACATTCGACTTATTTGACATTTTCTGTTGCAATAACCATTTTCGATTTATTTTAAGCGAAACGAGTTAAATATCCATTTATTTTGTCTTAAATAACTCAACCATTGGCAGAAATTTTTAAAAATACAAAATAAATCTCAACCGAAAACCTATTTATAGTTTTTTTTTTTTTATAAATCTCAAGCCAAAGAGAAACCAATTGAATGTAAAGTTAAACATTTATTTCAGATTTAATTATATCTTACTAAAACTGGAAAAGTTCACTATTCAAGTTTTCATTTAAAAGTTGGGTTAGAAAATAAAACTTACTAAATTATAGACAGTTCGCTGGTTCAATACTTTAAAAGTTCAATGTCATATAAAATTCGAAAATAGGTTTTTTTTATATCAAAATGTTCCTCTTTTTGTCGACTTTAAAAAAATGTATCTTTCATTTTTTTTCTTCAACAAATGGCCGTTTTATAGCCCTAACAAACATAAACTATCCAAATATTCTTAGTTATGCTCAGTACTTAAAACGTTCATTTACACCATAAAATAAATTTAATCAATAAATAAATTATCATACAGTATTGGCAAATGGGAAAAACTCTATTGAGATACTTTAATCTAGAATTTTGTAGTTTATATGTAACTTGAGCATAAATAATAGTTTGTTACGGTCTAACAATCGCAGTAACCATTTTTTGTAATTTTACTGCATATTTTATTCCATTTTCTCCAATTATCCATTGCATTCCATATATCTCCCTCAGTGCTGTAATGTAGAACAAAAAACTAACAAAAAACTCAAAAAAGTTGAAAAAATGTTCTATGTTAAAATTGAAAAGTGTTAATTAAATCGATACTGAATACAGAAAAAAGAAAGTTGGTCCTTAATTTAATGAAGTATCTTAGTCGTTTTAATATTTTAGTATTCTTTTTAATAAATCATGATATTATGACACAAAATCAGCTTCTTAAAACTTTACAAGCGATTATCTCAGAATAATGAAAACCTAACATAGAACATTAAAGTATTGAGCCAGCGAGTTGTCATTAAATAACAAATTTGTCTTATAATTTTGAGTTTCTTCGGTCTAAGGTTGGAACACTACCTACTCAATGTGCTACGTACAGATTCTTTTTTAACATTTATGTTTTCTATCCAGTGGAGGTAAAAGAAAGGAACACGCCCATTAAAGACAATGGTGCGTTAACCTCTCCTCAATCCGGTGTTTATGTAGCGCCAGACACTCCTTCAATTAATTTGAAACCATTCGACTTTTCGGGGTATAGATTGTTGGAACTTTATCTCCACCCTTAACGGGCTATGTAATATGATTATCATAGGTTTCTTTTTATGGGGATCAAATCTGTTAGTGCGGTGGACTGTCACGCTGGAGGTCTGGGTTCACTTACCAGCCTCGTCCACCTAAAAACTAAAAAGTTTCTTTTCAGGGCTACTGCCTCTTGCGACGAATTGACGAATCCTCCAAGAGTATTACTTGTCATGAATAAGTGCTTCTCGTCTAGCTGTTCGGATCCGGCATAAAATTGTAGGTCCCTTCTATTCCTTTCGTCACACGGGGACAAGAATGGTTGAGAGTTGTTAGTCACTACGCCCGAGTTCTTTACGAGCCGTTGCGCCACCCAATTTATTTATTTTTTAAATCCCTATGGTACCACAATGGATCTACACTGATCTAAGTGTGACGGTAACAAGACCAACTGTCAACCCACTAACCTAACCTATAACCTATGGTGTTCAGAATTGCTTCATAATTTTGATGACCTGTCAGTCAGTTACTGTTTATGCGTTTTTTTGTAGCCATATATCGTAATTAAGGATTTGAAATTCGGGGAGTTATCTGTGCTTAATGGGCTTAGCAGATACTGCGATTCCTCTGACATTATTAGTACTGAAGTTAGCGAGTGGTCAAAAATCGCATGAATTTGGTCCTTTAAAAAGGGTAGTGCGAGAACTTTTGTCTTTCTTCACATTGTTTATTTAAAAAATAATTCTATTTTTAGTAAATGCTATTGCTCAGTAACTCTAAACCTTTGTTGATATACAACAGCAAGTTCTTTTGACCACTTATTGAATTTTATTTGTACAACGATCCATGGAACTCGCTAGTTTTGAATGAAAATCTGTTGTTTACAAATGAGTTGAATTTAAAATCTCACAGCTGCTGGGTATTTTCAGAATCATAAAACAAACATTTATACACCACTACACTCTTCCACCTTTGTGTAATAACTTGTTTTGAGAGGCTTCACTCACCTTCTATTTTCTGTGTATCAAACAGAAAATTTTTTCATCATTTTCCCACCTGATTCCTGATAATTGTGTTAATATCTACAAGATTAAAACGAACAAATATACGAGATAATAACAAAATTAATTTCCTCAATATTTTTAATTATTTAAAAATGACTTTTTTCCTGACTAAAAACAACTCTCAAGATGTTTAAACATTAATGTAGGTCTATTATTCATAAACTGCGTTGAAGTAGGTATTTCTGTTGCTTATGATTTGTTTTTCTTCTCTCTATATCACCGTCATCGTCATCAAACAATTATACAACTTATGTAATAAGAGGCAGATACAAATAGAAAAGAACCCCCAAAAAATAACAATAACAACACTTTGTTTTATCTTAAGCAATCTCAGTATTGATTATTTTGAGTGGTTTTATATGAGTTAGAATTAGAACGTAAGAATTGTCATAGAAGCCAATGATTTGACATTATTTTGTTTGTCAGTATCGTAGAAAACTTTGCCAGCACACATGCTGTGCTTTTGTTTTTGTTTTTTTTTCATTTTCATTGCACCGAAACGATCATCGACCGCGACTAAAATTATTCAAAGAGAATAAAGATTTTAATTTCACTCGTTTTTAGTTTACGATCAACCGTGAGTGCGAATGTTAGTGCTACCAAAATCATTGCTAAGAAGACCGGTCTTCTTAGCCACTTCTTTTAATGCTGCATCGACAAAAAGTGTCAGCAAAACTGCAGAATGCTGCCGCCGACACCCAACCAAGACGCTACAAAGTCCATTAGCTGAATCACACCTTGGACGCTTCGGCTTACGTCAACAAGGTAGCTTTTTGGCGCTAGTCTACAACCAGTAGGTTTAAAAATTTGTTGTTGTTTATTTTTTGATCGTATATATTATATAAAGGCGGTATATATCGCAAATTAAAATATTCACGTGGTTAAAATATACGAAATGTGCCTTCAATTCACTCAACTTAATCATTATCTATATGTTTAAGAATTTTGTTTAACGGCAACACACAAGGCTATATACGCTAGCTATACGATAACTAAAAGTCGCTTTTGGCCGTTTTGTTGGACTTTGTCCGCCAAACATAAATATGAGTTTTATTTTTAAACAAGTTGTGTTGTTTTTAGGAAGAACGCCTTCTAGTAATATTGTTTGTACTATATAAACGGAATACGGAAATCATAAATAGGTTGTAAATTTGTTATGCCATCAAATGTTGGATATTTTATAAAGTCCTCATGGTATTTTAAATAAATTACGTTTGTTTTTGTTTATTTTGAAATAAAAAAAATCATTTCAAATTTCGTTTTGGAATAGAAGCAGACTAGGTACTGTCACTGTGCTACTAGCCGTGTTTTTTGAGAGGGTGACTAGCAGCTCAGCAAAATGTTTACACGCAAAACAATAACAAAACAAGTTATTATAGAGAATTTTGTTTGTGTTTTCCGTGTAAAACTTTTACTGAGTTGCTAGTCACTCTCTCAAAAAACACGGCTACTATAACAATTAAATAGTATGTACCCAACCGTGTCACCCATCAATTTCTGTTTAAATAAAAATGCTAATAGGTATAGGATTGTTTTTGTTTTGTTGGATTTTATTAATGAAGCTATTTAATTGAAATATTTAAATTAAATGTGTTATTTATAAAAAAAAAGACTTTGTATTTATACATGCAATGAGATCGTGCTCAAAATTATGCTCTTAAAGTGTGTTATCAACTTATCAGCTTTGTTTTGGAATTGAATATACCTACCTTATATTCCGGCGCTTCTTCATTTATACTTAGACGATTGAAGTAGACTGTTGTGAGGATCACTCATCGTTATTACTCACTGCGTTTGATATTTTGCTTGTAATAATAGGTAAAGCTAGAACTTACACAAGCAATTAATTCATTTTGTTCTGTGTTGTGTTTGAAATTGTGATTTGTATTTAGTTAAAAACCAATCAAAATGTAAGTGAGGGAACAAAAATTCATTTTGATTAAATGTCTGAGTTATTTAATAATAAATCTAAATTAATTGTATCTAACGAAGTCAAAACTCATACTACGTATATTAATCACTTTTATGAAAAGAAAGAGATTTTAACTAATTTACTAATTCCAGTTTAGTGTTTCTATTTTTATAATTATGTAGGTTAAGTTACATGACAGAAGCTCGCCGCGTCGGTAGATCAAACGTGCTTTTAATAAAAATAGGAAGTTGTTTCGTTTTATGCATGGATTTTTTTTTAAATGTGAAGTGAAATAGCGCTTTTTGAAATAAAGCCACAGCCAGGCTTTATTTCCACGAATATATAAAAATAACTCTTAATGTGTCTTATTTCTAGCGAATGTTGGAAAAATATTATGTTCCAGTATGTAAACAAGGCTGCATTTATGAAAACATATAAAATATGCTTCCATATGGGATATGTACTATTTTGAAACAAGGAAACGAAGGTTGTAATATAAATAAACAATATAATTTAATTAATAACAAAATCTATTCCAGTTAGATAATATCATTTGAGTATACCTTAATTGTAAAAAAGTGCAGAATATTTTTATTATTTGCAGAGCGACTAAGAGGATATTTAGCTGATTTGTATGCATGTATCTCTTAGAAAATGTAGGTTCTTACATTTTTAAATTTAAAAATGAAAGGGTTAAACAGATTAAAAAAAAATCTCAAAACTTTTCACTGCACTTTTCAAATCTCAGATTTTCTAAAATCTTTCTGCTTTTCAAAATTCTCTACTATTCAATTTTTAAAATTAAATTTTTGAAAATTCTGCTACAAATGGAATGATTTTTTTTTAATTATTTGTAGAGATTTTGAATCTGAATGTTTAAAAACTGAATTTTAAAAACGGATTCTACTTTTCAAAATAGGTTTTTTTTTTATAAATAAAAGAAAAATTAGAAAGAAGAAAAAATTTAGTATTTTATTTTTGTTAAAAATCTTCTCTTATGCCTATCTATACTCATATCCACTATTTGATTATGTTGAAGTGTAGGATCTTGAGTGGAGAGCTTTGAAATTGAATAGAAATTAAGTTTTCCTAAATTGAGGAAAAACAAAAACTGGCATAGCCTCGTGGCCTGGGCCGTAGCTAGAGCTTGCATGGCCCCGGGGCAAAATCAAATATGGAGTCCTATTTCTCAATGTAAGCCTTATTTTTGGTTAAATAAATTTCTACAAAAAACCAAAATGTTTTTTTTCTGAATTTTACAGAATCGAACTCATCGATTTCTTTTCTCAAATCTTTTGGGTGTGCTGTTCGATTTTTAATCGATATCAATAAAAAATTTGTAAGCCTTTAGTGTTCCATGGTGCTTTGGAAGTAATTTTGTATTAATTTCAGCTTTGAAAAACATCCTTCCGCTTTTGCTGTGGTAACAAGAACAATCAAAACTGAGCGGTGCATATCTGGATAGTTCGAAGACAGTGAAGAATTTTTATAATAAAAAAAGTTGCCAATGCTTTAACATTTCTCATGGAACTTATTTCATTCGAAAATATTGAGCTGATAGAAAGAAAGCAACTGAGCAAAAAATTGAGATAATTCAAAAAGAGATATACATATGATGCATATAAAAAATCAACCCTTACTTTTTTTTACAAAAAATTATTTGTAGAAAATTTAATTTCTTGAAAGTATGCCATACCTGTAAACTTTTTTGTCTGGGATAAAACTACGTGAAATACGTCACACACTGATTGAGAAAAAAAACTACCAAGTCAGAAAAAAAAATAATAAAATCTTATAATCACCATCAATATTCACACCACATTCAATAAAACAAAGCTAAGTACTGTGTGAGATACATTGTGTAGATAACTTTTTTTTACAAAAAATTAAATTCTTGAAAATTTAATTTCTTGAAAGTATGCCATACCTGTAAACTTTTTTGTCTGGGATAAAACTACGTGAATTACGTGTGGAAAAAAGAATAAGCCGTTAAAAACAAGATGTTTTTTGGACTGATACTCTTTCAAATACCGAACTCGAACTTCTTCTTGGACTTTTTTTCTACAGCACCATACGAGTATAATGAAATCTAAATGCACCGTACTAGTTCCACAATCCGGCTCGCATGAGCTTTCACTAACCAGGATCACATATTTTTAGAATTTTAAACCAATTCTTTTGTTTTAATTTTACAAATGAATATTCCATGAGCCACATATACACAAAACGAATCAAAAAATGCTAATATTAGTGGATAAACTTACATTTGGTGTGTCATGGTACCTACTGATTCTTTTTTTTAAAGCTCTATAAAAGTATATCTTTAACTATATAATCACTCTTAGCTAAATGTCCTGAGGAAACACGACTGTTTTAAAGTATAATCGTTTTTATTACCACAAGCACTAATCCATAATTTGCACATTTTAGCGTCCTTCAAAAAATAGTGATATGTATTTTAATTTTTGTTCACTGTTTTTTTTCTGTCCGGTGTATTATTACAGCCCAAAACAGCACACACAACCATTTTCAAATTTTAAAATTTATTTTTTAAACCGAAAAACAAATTAAATAACAAAAACCAGTTGAAAATTTCCAATTAACAACCTCGCTCGCCAAACTCGCAGATGATGATGACGTCACAACATAAGCACGATGGCGAATTGGGTGTATCTAATTAGCATACCTTATTTCTGTTTATCGTGGTGTTCACATTGCTCTTACTTCGTACGACTCATTTTAACGTCTCTATATTTTATCTTACTCTTACTCTAACCTCATGTGAGAATGAGATAACCAACTAAGGCAAGAGATTTCAAAGAAAACTGAAAAAAAAACTGTTCCATCATTTCTTAGGTGGTGAAGTGTGAAAATTTACTGCATTGTAAGTGCATTTTGGTGGTGTTAGGGCTGCCAGACTGATGGCATGTAGTTTACACTGATACAAATGACATCTCCACAAAAATTGGAGCGGTATAAAACACTTTGAGTAAATGTTCACCAGCTCTCGGACTACAAGTTCTGGAGTCGTACAAAAAATCGAACTCGAGATACAAATTTTGCCTAACATTAACAGTGGATTCCGCAATTCTGTTTGTATGTCTGTACTTCGACCTGCAGCCTATACCATTATCTTCAAACTATGAACTTCAGGGTTTCAGTGGATTCCCCAGAGTAGAAATTGATTTTTTTTAGCTCCGAAAAATACTTTTATTGGTATGTTCAATATTTTGGTAAGCAAAATGTTACCAATAATATTTACTATAACGGTAAACTCTTTATACAACCGTTTTTTTTATTTTCAAATTTATCGCTACCGACCTTACTGATTTCAATTTCACAAAATCCTTAAAAATATAATGAATTTTACATATTTTATTTGGCACAAAATATTCGGATTTTTGAAAATAAAATCTGTTTTTGAAAACTCAATATCTTAAAAAGGGTTCCGTTTTTTTTTTTTAATTTTGTGTAAAATTCTATTTAGTTAAACACTAAAAGTTGGCACATCAATTTCTTTAAAGTTCTAGAAATTTTATAAATAAAAATAAACATTTACTTTATTAATTAGTAAATTCATTTTGTCTCAATCAAAAACATTGTTAATTTGCAATCAAGAAGTCTCAACCATTTTTTCTTATCATCGATTATACCCAGTCTTAAAGTTAACTTTATTTCATTATACATATTTTTTTCTTTGATTTTCCTACAATATGTATTTAAAAGTATTAGCTTAGACCAAACATACAAATTAGAATATATAAGTTTGCAATAGTTTTAATGCCCAATCTCGATAGTTTGTGTTATTTCGTTAGGCTTTGTTAGTGATGTTTGCTTCATGAAATAACCTTAATTTGAACCATATAGAACACCACATTGAAAAAAAAAAATACAATGGTAACTATGCAAGTTCTTAATACTATTATTTTTTGTTGTGTTATTTAATAGTGGACAGCAAAAAAAAGACGATTTGATTCCTTAAAGCCATATTTTCATATTTTATCAGGTCACTATTTCTTTAAATTGTTTAATCATTATAATATTTCCTCGCCGTATAGTGTGTTTGTTATTATATTTTCTACTACTGAAGGTCACTGCGGCGTATGAGTGTTTTTTTGTTTCCAATAATTCTGGTTAAAATGACCATCACGTAATGAAATCATTTGCTTGTCTTTTCAAAAAATGATAGCAGCAAAAAATAGATTATCAAATTAGCTTCATCGTTGAATATGCGACACACTCAATCACACACTGATTGAGAAAAAAAAAAAAACTACCAAGTCAGAAAAAAAAAAATAATAAAATCTTATAATCACCATCAATATTCACACCACATTCAATAAAACAAAGCTAAGTACTGTGTGAGATACATTGTGTAGATAACATTTGAACTCTTTAAATAAGATAAGATATAGCTTATTAGTGGGTTTGCAAAAAAAATCGACTTTCGTGTAATGCATTGAAGACCATTTTCCCAGACTAGATAGAACTATTTCAATTGTAAAATTAATTGTGTACACAGTGTGGATGCTGATGTGAGGACGTTTACTTTGTTTTCAATAAGCTTTTAATTTCAACCAACAAAAATAATAGAATTTGAAGATTTGTAACATTGTTGCTCGCTTGTTATTTCCTGCAAACAAATTATTGTCACCGGTGCATTTGTTTTTAAAATAGAAAGTTTCTAATTTAAACATAATTTGCACTTGAAATTGATTGCCACATGTGACAACATTTCACGATTTAATCTCAGAGCTTTTTCTTCTTTATACAAATTGGCGCAAGAGCATATAAATTGTTTATGTACAAGTTCATGTGTAAAAATAAATTGAATGTAATTATTTTTGCCGGCTTTTGTTGCATCAGATGATTTGGCGCCTTACTATTTATGTTTACATGAAGTTGATTTATTATAGTATTTTGTATTTTAAAATAAATGGATATTGATATGAATATTTTGCTTGTATATGTTTACTTCCAGAAATTCGGTAATGTTCGACTACCTATATTTCTATCTTTCAAATCTTCCAAGATGGCATGTGGTTACATTCGCTGGATTTGCGTATGTTGTTTATTACTTCATTCAAGTTGTTAAGGTGAGTAAACAATTACTTGGGATTTGTGTGAATTCATTCTGTTCGAAAATATTCATTCGATCAAAGTTCAATACAAAAATGAAATCATTTCTTTAATAAATTAATATTGTAGTTTTAAAGTTGTGGGAAAAAGGTGTATACAAATTTTTGTTTTATCATGATATCTACAAAACATTCCTCGGTACATACATATGTACATACATATACCTACACATTTTAATAGTTTGTTGGCAGTTGTAAAACCTTAATTTAGTCATGACAGAAATATTGTTGTCTGTATATTTAAGCTTAATTTAATAATGATGGGTTAACAGTCTAAATAAAATAATTATATACCTATGATTATCGTATTTTGAATACACAATTATTAGCCGTGTTTTTTGAGAGAGTGACTAGCAACTTAGTAAAAGTTTTACACGGAAAACACAAACAAAATTCTGTATAATAATTTGTTTTGTTATTGTTTTTCGTGTAAACATTTTGCTGAGTTGCTAGTCACTCTCTCAAAAAACACGGCTATTATTATTTTAAATTTGAATCAATATCCGACAATATAAAGGACTACTAGTAAATGGGCATAATCTATGTAGCTTTTGAAAAAATAAATGTAAGCATTGGTCTTTGAATAGATCAGAATGGGTGGACTGACATTTTGCAGTAAACTTTACTTTATTCCCTTAAAGACAGATTCGAGTTTTTGTTTTTTTGGTTAAACGTCGTTGCGCTAATGTTCAATGTTACATGAGAAAACTACATTCCAATGTTTTGTTTAACAAAATCACTAAAGGCTATGTGGTGCATTCTTTTATTAACCATAGTTAACTATGGTTGTTATGTCAAACAAAATTGTTGAAGTGTCATTGTTAGAATTAGTTGGAAATTGTTACATTTCATTTAGGAACGATTTATTGTTAGATATTGTTGATCTGTCAAACGAACACTTTGGAAAACTTTATTTCATCGTTAATTACCATAAAATCATGTTATTTTTCTACAGTACTTTCCTTTTTCATTAAAAATGGTAGAAAATTAAATTTTAATTCATTTCACTTCACCAAAAGTTTTGTTTTGATTCTTTAATTTTTATTTTTTGTAAACAAACCTTCTCACATGTTCTTTGACAGATCAACACTTTCAACTCATATCATGGAGATGAGTTGGAAATAGTTACGAATTGTAACTATTTGACACTAATAAACTGAATTAAGGAACGAGGTGATGACATCATATAGTTACAAATCGTAACTATTTTGTAATAAAGGAACGACCATTGTTAACTATAGTAAACTATGGTTAATAAAAGAACGCACCAATGACGGGTCTAAGGTTTTTTTTTTTATGAAATGGCCTTAATTTTAAGTTATTCATATCACTTGTGCAATCCAGAATTTATCTTGTAAAAGAGTAAGCTTAGTTATTATAAGTAGGTATATAAAATGATTTTACTTAAATAAGAGATAACTCTATTAATTAAAAAATAAAACAATAATATAGTCTGTAAAAATAGTTTTATGAGTTTATATGTATGTATGTATGTATGTATCAAAGTTCAAAGACTGTGAACTGTCTGCGAATATAATCTTATTGCGTATGGGAGCTGATAACTGTTAGGGTTATTGTTTTTTGAAGACTTGATCACTGAGTTTTTGTAATAAAAAAATATTTCATAAAAAATAAAATAGATGAGTAGAGTAGAGTCAGAGTGTCATAACCTTGTCATATGATTTTAAAAGAAATACTTACAAAACAAACTGTATAGCAAAAAATTGATTTTGTAGTTTGTAGTTAAGATGTAAATACCTGCATAGTTAGATATTTACAGTTGACAGTTGACACAGTTAACTCATGAATCGATAATGTTTTTATGTTGCTAAAGAAAAAATGTTAAAAACCAGTTATAATAAAAATTCATCATTTTTTTTTGATTTAATAAAAATCATAATGCAATTAGATCATAATGATTTAACAAAAATCAAAATAATGCATGACTGTTGCACACGCATCCCGCAGGGGGGGGCAAGAGGGGGCACTTGCTTCCTGGCTCTGGGCGATCCACCATACAAAATCAATTTGTATTATTTACTAGGAAATTTTGACAAAAACGACTGTCTAAATGTACTTTTTTGTCAGAAAAGAAGAGCAAAAGTGTTGACCAACTCATACAATCTTTAATAGAAAAACAAATTGAAACGAACAGAAACAAAATCCTCCCTATAGTCAGATCGATTGTGTTTTGTGCCACAAAAAATATTTCTTTGAGAGACAGGACAGATGAAACTGCAGTTTTCAACAACTTACTGCATTTTGCGAATGAATCAAGTGACATATATTGCGAATGAATCAAGTGACATATATTGCACAAAACAACTTTCATTAGGCATTCGATTTGTTAAAAAATTGCCTACAGCTAAATTCCACGTGCGAGAAGAATTTTTAGGCTTTGTGGCATTGCAACGTAGCGCATACGATAATAACATCATTAACCAATATCGCATTAATTTTGTCAAAAATGGTAGGCCAAGCTTATGATGGGTGGTCAACCATTGCCGGGAAATTAAGTGGGTTCAGCAAACGGATACTTGACGTACATCCGCAGGCAAATGTCTTTCACTGCAGCTCACACTGATTTCTGATTTCTGAAATCAGCTCTATGTAGATATAGGGCTCTCAATTCTAGCAACAACTTGCACCGCTGAGCGATCGTTCGGCACCTTACGCAAAGTAAAAACTTGGCTTAGATCCACAATGACCGACAAACGACTTGATTCGTTGTACATTATGTACTGTACATTCATCGAAATATTGTCAAAGAACAAACTAACTTTTATAACTAAATAATTGACTGCTCCGGAAAAGAGCACAGGTGGTTGCAGTTGCTATTCAACAAGTAATAAACGTTATAAAAATCATATGTTGTTTCTTTTAATCATTATTTAACGTGAAGACGAATAAAATGTCGCATTTTTAAGTCCTAAAAATAAAATCACTTACAACTGACCTATACTTAGACATTATGTACATATCTAGGAAAAAAAATCTTTTAATAAAACATCGAATTAAAAAATTGCATATTATTTTTTTATCTGACCCCCCCCCCCTGAAAAAAAAAAAATCCTGCGGCCCCTATGGTCACAACGTATACTTGTTTGTTATCAAGTGGCTTATGTAGCAACATGCACATTAAAAGATTTTAAAAGCAAGAACAAAAAAAAATTCACACCAAATTTTTGAGTATTCAAACAAAATATTTGAGTTTTTTTTTTAATTTTAATATTCAATATTATTTATACTTGTTACAAGATTTTTTTTTAAATCAAAATTATTAAAATTACTTATTAAATTACACTACAAAGTAAAATAATTTTGTCCTTAAAAATATATTTATATAGTAAATGTGGATCATTTATCTAGCTGGAGATTAGACAATTAATCAACAAATCTATGTGCCGAACACATTAAATTTGGCTCCAAATTTTGAATTCTTTTCGCCTGCTGAATATTTAAGTGCCCCATATACAAACAAAAATATTCCTCAGAAAACGAATTTTAAGGTTTGAAAAATAATTCCGTTGTTTTTAACTTGACAATTACGACTTTTGAATTTTTATATATATTTATTGATAATTCCTTTTTTATATTTTGAAGTCCCGATGTCAAAAACGTTACGGTTAATTAAAAAAAAAATATAGTTTGAATAAAAGTTAGAAATCGATATAGAACACTTTTCCATACGAATGCGAAATCTATGAAAACCAAACTGCAAATTTCCTAGGGATATAGGACTTTTATGGACTGCACATTCGGAAATCAGTAAAAGCAAAAATAGTAAAAAAAACATCAACATTTCTAGCATTATTAATTTTTATAATTTTATTTTAAGTGATAAAAACATAAAACAAAAAGTAATATATATTTAGTGGCTATGCCTTTCTCTATACCAGATTAGATTATTTTTAAATCGATAAGAAACGTATGAAAAGGATATAAAGGATAATTATGAAAAATACCGAAAATGAACTTTGATCCATAAAATGTCCTAGACAAATACATTCAATTTTATTCCGAATTCGTTTTAAAAATACTTCAACATTCGTAAAAGTAAGTTTCGGTATTTTTTTCACACTTTTTTTTAAATAAAATTTCTTTTATTACACTTTTTTGTTTTATCCATTTTAGTAAAAAAAAAAAGCTTAATTATCATATCGATAAAAATTTTATTTAGAAAACACTAAACGCAGTTATTTAGTTTTTTAACCTGAAGATAAATAAATAGCCTTATTTAAAATAATTTTGTTTTCTCATTTCTACCTCGTTTTTATTTGTTTTCACAATATTTAAAAAAATATTACTTATTCAGCCCTGAAAAAGATCCAAACCAGAATTGAAACGTCGCGTCGGCAAATAATCAATAAATATTGAATTAAAACAAAGACAGCATTTTTGGGTTTTTAATTAAAGATTCTATATTATTTATTTACTCAGCGAAAATGTTACTTCTATTTATACTTTTCCAACTGATTGCACTTTTGTGCATGGACATAGAGCACATAAGCACCAAAAATCTGACTTTTTTTTAATATATTGTGAGTACTTAAATGCTCTATATCCCAACTCCTCCGGTTATGGGGCATTTAAGCACTAAGCGTTTGTTTTTCAAACTTTCCTATAAAAATTACTCCACCTAGTACAAATTTTGGATAAACGGCAAATAAGCATCCAAAGAATCCTTTCTGTATCTTCGCTAATAATTGAGATAGAGCAACGGCGATAGCGCCAAACGATAGAGAATATTCGAATTAGTATAACTGCATCTTTAACTCAGTTTCCCAAAAAAGTGGTCTATGGGGCATTTAAATATTCGGCCGGCGTTTTTGCATTGCAAGAAATACTTATTCCAGGTTTTGAAGTCTTATACTACGTTTTCATTAGAGCCGAAATGAGGTTATTTCGAAATTTGGCAAAAATGTGTTTTCATTATCAAAGGAGAATGCCCAAAAATGTATGGGCGAAAAACCCATCGTCGATTAAGAAAAGTCATATATGGTTTGAAAGGGCATTAGTTGTAGACAACAAATATGGAATTATTATCTTAAAAAGTTATGCCCGGGACTAGATATGACCATTTCTATTTATTTTTAAACAAAGTGTTTCTTCATGTAAAAAAAGTAAACAGTGACATATTTTCATATTGTGGTTGATCCATGCTATTTTATAGGTCTGCTACAAGTAAATAAAATCTCAGCCATAAGATGATGCTGTCCAGAATGGCGGTTATCACACATATTGGTACACAAAAGTTTATTTATAAAAATAATGAATTAAAAATCTTAAATGATAAGAATTTGAATTAGTGTCCGTTATAAAAATTATCTAGGTAGAGTCGCTTTATGAGTTTACATTTACCACTGTATATAAATGCATCTGTCTTTATTTCGCACCGCGTACAGCTTTTTAATCACAAGAAACTCGTAACTCGCAAAGGTGCTACTTTGTGCAACCGTTGGCCGCTATGGAGTTTATTTTGTGAGAATAAAAATTCATATTTGATTTATAAGAGTTCGATACTAAGAATGTGCAACTTAATAGTAACAGAGTTTCGAAAGACAAAGTTACTAAAAGACAATGTTTCCAAAGACAAGGTTTCGAAAGAAAATTACAACAACGGACAACAGTTGAAGGAAAAAGTATACGTGAGAATTAAGTGCAACTTAAATTATTCGCATACTGTCATATGATAATCAATAGTTAAGACCTTTATTTCTTTACTGCAAACTAAGAACTTTTCAACGACAATGGTCCGAAATGGTTTTCATAATTTGCACTGATTTCATGGACAAGAGTACTTTCCATATATTGCAACCCCAAATTCCAAAATAAAATATAACGTCAGCCACGCTTGTAACAATTTTTTTTTGAAAACTTGTGTTGTGAAACTTTCCCTTTTTGAAAGTGTTTTTTTTTTCAAAACTTTGTTTTCGAAGATTCGTGTTTTTTTTGAACTTCCATGTGTCCAGTAGATATGAAGGTATGTTATTCTATTCGACAACGTTTTTTCTGTATTGCCCTTACCAACTTTGTAGACATGCAAAAACACCGAGCTATTGAAAATAAATAAACTGTTGTAGCTTGTCCCGAGGATAACTTTTTAAGAAAATAATTTCATATTTTCTATTTACAATCAAAGCCCTTTCAATCCATATATGATTTAGTTTAATCGACGCTGGTTTTTTTTTGGGTATTCTCCTTTGCTAATTTCATTTGACACCTCATTTCATTCAAAATGAAATGAGGTTTCAAATGAAATTAGCAAATTTGATAATGAAAACACTTTTTTGCCAAATTTCGAAATTACCTCATTTCGGCTCTGATGAAAACGTAGTATTACAATTGAAAAACAAAATTAATATTTCCCTGCTTAATTATCGAGATACACAACTTGACTTGCTATGTTTCATATTAAAGTCATTTTTTTAAATTTCTTAAAAATAAAGATTTCAAAATTGGTACCTAGCCTATTCTTGAAATGCGAAAAAAAACTGCAAATTCTTAGCATATTTAGTTCTCAAGATACTGTGAAGTAAGCAAATCACTCGATTACACCCACTATTTGGTGAACTGCTAAATTGGGAATATAAATGCAAAAAAAAAAATGCAAACAAAACTGCTAATTACTGCGTTGGTCCCGTTTCTCTAGTTAAGAGTTGCCCTGCCAACTTTACAGGCGTTCCCCTGCACCCGCGTTAAGTAATCCGCAAAAATAGTACTTAAACGTAAAATTTTGAAGTTTTTGAGTTTGAAAATTAATTTTTGAAAAACTCTTCACTAAAATAACTTTATTTAGAAATACAATAAAAGAAGAGATTTCTGGCTTTTAAAAAAAGGTGTGGCATGGCATTGTAGGAGTTACCGTTATTTTTTTAATAATTTTTGTCCAATTTAAGTATTTGTTTTTAGAAATTTGCCCTTTCCGGCTAAAGAATGGTTATTTTTGGTATCTCTAGTACAACCATTTAATATATGCAGATGCTCCAGTATAATATAAATAATATTGCAGAGGTACCAACATTTCCAAACAAAAATATTTTTCTGATTTAAAAATTAAATTTCAAAATTTTTATTTGGAAAATGGTTTTTTTCAAAAAATGGTTCTTGAAAATTGTTGAGATTAAATTTATATGTGTATATAAATAATTACTTTAAATTCTTGTTCCAATTTTTTTTCCCTAAATGTTTACAAAATGTTAAATTTTATTTGTATAAAAAAAATTGCTTAAGTTTTTAAATTTAAAAATAAATTTATCTAAGTTTAAGAAATCAATTGGCATATATTTTTTAAGCTCACCTGTTATTGCTAAGGAACTCAAACAATTTAAAAAAGCAGTTTATTGGTTTTGAACATTTTTTCAATATCCATGTATTAGATAGTTCTTGTACATATAATTTTGTATAAAATCTAAGATCTTATTTTTTTTATTTTAATTCGTTAAGAATAACATTATTAAACTATTAACATAAACCGTCAATACTTCAATGTCTAACGACATTTTAGCTAGTACAAGAACAAGCTCGTGCTATGCAGTCTTTTCATTTAATAATAAAGTAAATAAATATTAAAAAAATTTTTATTATATAATTAATTTTAGGTAATTCTTCCTCGTCATTATTCGTTTTCTAAATAATTTGTATTTATAAAAAAAAAATAAAAATACAAATGTATTATTTTATAAATATTATCCCCTTATTAATATTTAAAATTTTATTATTATAATATAATTATTTATTTTATAATTAAATTAAACAGTAGCCAGCAACTGGGAGTTTGTAGGGGAGAAGGGCAGGAAGAGATGGGGATTGAAAAAAATCTCCCCGGTCAGCGTTTGAAGAGATATGTATCACATTCCTTCTCGCACTGTCCGTAATGTGCGTTCAGCCCATATGGAAACAAACAAAAATCTCTGGCAATTTTGTTTCTTTGTGTCAAAGATACAAGGCAATTAAAGGAAAACGTCAAAAAAATCTCCAGCAAATGGTTTTCCTATGTAAAAGGGGACTTATTATTATAATCATAACCGTTTTTCTAAATGACGAGTTTCAAAAAATTCGAATCCCTAATTTCATATTTATTAAATAAAAACACCTTTTTAATTATTGTATCCTTTTAATTTTTCAGAGGCCAATATTAGCAGTATCAAATGGACCCTTCAAAGATTTTCTTAACAAAAATGTCCCCACATTGGAGATGAAATTTTGGCCGACATTTTGGTGTGTGGAAAGTCGAGCTCAAACTGTTTTCGCCAGTATCATTCGTGCTTCAAATTTAGCAAATATCGACTATAGAAGGTAAAAAATCATAATATTCCAAACATGTAAAGTAAATTAATTGAATATGAATATATTCTTTCAGGGAGATATTACGCTTAAAAGATGGAGGAGAAGTAGCTTTAGACTGGTTAGAAGAAGGCTGTGATGAAACTGCTCCTGTGATAATTATTCTACCTGGTTTAACAGGTACATATCATAATAAGGCCATATTTTCTCCTAATGAATTTTAAATTAACCAAACATATTTTCAAAGGTGAATCTCAAGCTAATTATATTAAATGTCTTGTAACTGCTGCCAATAATGAGGGCATCAGAGTTGTGGTATTTAACAATCGAGGCTTGGGTGGTGTTGAGTTGAAAACACCTCGTTTATATTGCGCAGCAAATTGTGAAGATTTGTCTGAAGTAGTTGAACATGTCAAAAAATCAAATCCCGATGTCAAATTGGGAGCAACTGGAATATCAATGGGTGGTCTGATACTAGGTTAGTTAATTGAAATTCTTTAGCAAGTTTTATTTTTGTTGTATCACAACGGACCTAATTATGGTCTAAGTGTGTCACCCGTTTTCCTGACAGCCACTTTAACCTAACCTAACCTAACCTTTATTTTTGTTAATAAATTATGTACAGGAAACTACCTAGCAAAACATAGTGACCAGTCCAATAAAATACTGACTGCTGCAAAGATTATTTCAGCACCATGGGATGTCGTGAAAGGTGAGTTCATTATAACATTTCTATAACACCAGGATTAAAAAAAAAATTAACATCATCTCATTATGGCAGGTTGTGCAAGTATTGAAAAGCCAATATTGAACAGTCTTCTAGGGCGGCATCTTGCGTCGAGTCTTTGTAAGACATTGAGTAATTGTCAAATTTTCCGAGATACTGATGTTGATATTGATAAGATTATGTCGGTAAGAGAGTCACGGCGCTTTCAAGCAATCAAATAAAATTCAAAATACCGTATAATAATATATTTTTTCCAAAAGGCTCGTACAATCAAAGAGTTTGATAGTATGTTTACATCGAAGCAGTTTGGATACGCTCATGTCGATGATTATTACAGTGATGCAACATTACATAATAAACTGCATAAGATTTCTGTGCCTTTACTTTGCTTGAGTGCAGCTGATGATCCATTCCAACCCTTAGATGGTAAGTTTTATTTAACTAAATTTGAACTTGTTTGAAAACAGTCTCAAGTAAAACTAGTTGCAGTTGCATTAATAATACTTCTTTCTTTTGTAATGAGAACAATAAGAAATAACCTACCTACATATGTAGTAGCCCGTAGCGTAGTGGTTAGTGCGTTGGACTGTCAGGCTGAAGGTCTGGGTTTGCTTCCCAGCCTCGTCCACCTAAAAACTAAAAAGTTTTTTTTAGGCCTACTGCCTCTTGCGAGGAATTGACAAATCCTCCAAGAGTATCAATTGTCATGAATAAGTGCTTCTCCCCTAGCCGTTCGGATTCGGCATAAAATTGTAGGTCCGTTCCATTCCTGTCGACACGCGCACACAGGAATGATTGCGAGTTTTTAGTCACTAGGCCCTGGTTCTTTACGAGCCGTTGCGCCATCCAATTTATTTTATTATTTACATGTGTACAAAAATACATATATCCGCTTTTAAGCAAAATATTTTATAATAAAAATTCACTGTCTGCGGAATTCAACTTGAAAATCAAACATTATATTATTTTCTGGTATCGTTTTCCTTTTTTGTACGAAAAAGTACCGTTATATTCCCCAATAAAATGTAATTATAATTTTAAAAGCTTATTTCCTCAGTTTATTTTCAAGGTTAACATCGTTAATTCGATGAGAAATTTAAGGCTACATTTAAGTATAGAAATTACTGGCAGGAAGGGCTACAATTTTTAGAAAAATTAAAATTTTAGATTTTTTTTTAAATCAGTGTTCTACAAATACAATTAATGGAAAACGAGAAGGAATAAAGCTAGGATTAGACGATGTGTTCAAACTACACAATTGTGTATCAATAACGTCACAAAAAAAAATCAAAACAAGCATTGCATATCCCACATACATACGTGGTAAATTTCTACATAGCGTAATTATGTGTATTACACGAACCGAATGAGATGTACATGTACAATGTACATAGGATCACAATTAAACTTTAAAATGTGTTTCCTTGAATTATATGCGTGTTAAAATTTCCTAACACAAAAAATATAATATGTATATTTTTGTGTTGAGCATTAACATTGTGTAGAGCATTTAACATTTTGTTTATATGTATAATATCATAGGGGGAGACTGGGTACGGTTGAAACACAGGACGGTTGAAACAAAGCAAATATCTTGCAAACCGTGGGTGGTGGCCTGGATGGGTCTCAGAGACGCACGAAGCGGCAACAGATGAAAACACCAACTTCAATCTTGATTAGATCGTAGCACGCTCCAGTTGTCTACGGGTGGCCGTAGACCGTTTTTTGACATCCAAAAGTTAGTATTTTTGTTCGTATGTTTTTTCTATTTATGTGCTTTCTAGTTGGAGAGTATTGTATGTTTTTGTGATCGAATTGAAGAGTGTAGAATACTACAGATTTAGATTAGATTTCTTTTATTGAACATAATATATACAATTTGTCTTATTACTAATACGATACTTATGATAAATTTACATTTGTTGGCACATAGGGGGCCTAACGTTATACAATGACTTAAGTTTAACAAATTATAAATATATAAAATACATGTCAACAAATTTAAATTAAAAATTCGGTTGACTTGATCGTCCTCAGGGTGTTCATACCCGGTTGTCAATGGTAGAATACAACATGGTGACTATTTTCAGTGTGTCAGTATTATGACCGACACTTTTTACATATGTTTACTTACAAGGTTACAAGAGGTATTGGGACGGTTGAAACAATGTAACTGTCTACGACAATTTTGACTTGGAATATTTCGAAGTCTTAATTTTATTGGTTTCTAACCAATCAAAATTGAGATAAACGTTTTCTTTTAGTTTCTTTTAAATAATTTAATGAAGTAACGTAAATTATTTAATTATTATTTTTTGTTGTTTTCTCTTTTTTATTTGATAAAAATTGAAACACTGAAGACAAATAAATCTTGTCAAACATTTTCATAATTTATGTTATATGTAATAAAAAAAAAATTGATAAACATGTATCTGTAATATTATGCACTTTTTGCTGCATTTGTTTTAACTGAGCCCAATCCCTGTTACAACCGCCCCTGGTATGGGTACAGTTGAAACAAATTGGATTTCAATTTGACGTATTCTTAAAATAATAATATAATATAATAATATAGACGATTTAAGCGAAATTGTTTTTACCGTACCCAGTCTCCCCTATAATTTTGTAAATTCATAAAATATTTGTTAATGGTAAGCAATTATTATCAAACGTAGATATTGTCGGTAACAAATTGATAATTTGTAGCAGTTTCACTGTAATAATTTTTTTTCAATTCGCACGTCAAACAACACTACAAAATCCCATCAGACACCATTTACATATTGTGCCCGATTACACGATTCGTTTTTTCGGTTGTTTCGTTTTTGACAGCTTGGATGAGGGGAGTAGAAATGTAGAGGGAAGGAAGTAACGAAAGCAGGAATGAATATTTCAAGACTTTTTCTGGTGGAACTTTGACGTTTCTGATTTTGAAACCACAATGCTCCTCGATGTTAGCAAAAAACGATTTGAACAAAAATTATTGAATTGAAAAATTGTTTTTCGTAATTGGATACACCTAATATACGTTTGTATTTGCGAAATAAGTGATTAAAAAATATTTTTATTTATTACTACTGATTATTTTCTTACAAAACAACCCCAAATTCCATGAACGTCAAAATAAGGAATGGAAGTACGTACGTATTTTTGCGAACAATGTAATCATGAACGTTCGTGCCTGTCAAAAACACGAAAGACGAACCAAACGGAAAAACGAACCGTATAATCATGCTCATTGTGTGTACTTCTTACATAAGAAGATATCTGTAGATGTAGGTTTTGAGAAAATTACACAATTCTGAGAGGCGAATGTTTGTTTAATGTCGAATTCCTTACAGTCAAAAAAATTCGAATTTTTCTGAACAAATCGAATTTTTTCTAAACAAAATCGACTTTTATGCTGTCAAACAAATCTTGCGTTTTTAGCTAGATTTCACATCAAATCGCACACACACTATCAAGATTTGACATTTCTCATGCATCAAGATGGAATTAAATGTTCTCATTACAATTTTGTGACGAAGTTAAAAAAGAAAACAAATGTTTAAGTGTTCTTAATTGTTTAATATTTCAGTGATTGATGAAAAAAAGTAAAGATAATTGTGCGTATCTTCAAGAAACAAAAAATCCCATTAAAATAACATACAATTCGCGAGGAAATCACGTTGCAAAATTATTTTTCTTCGTCCTCTAGTGAAATATTCAGAATAGGTCCTCGCTGCTGTGTGTGGATTAATTTTGGATTGTAATTTTGATTTTGATGATTACGCGCACAATTGTTTTTGATGTTTTTCAATTATCAGACGAAATATATTTGTTTTTAAATTATCAAAACAACGCGAAAATAAAATACACTTTAATATTTGCTTTGCGCGCACTACTTCTTAGTTTTTGTGCGACAACAAAATTCCTGTCAAATTGCACTCACACAATCACAAAAAAAAATCGACTTTTTTATGAATTCCTTACAAAAAGAAAAAAATTTGAATGAAATCGACTTCAAATGGTTGTAAGGAATGCGACATAAAATAATAATCGAATGTCAAACGTTATAAATGTTGAATACGATTAGACGTATATACATAACATATGTATGCAAAAGTGAACATTTTTCTAAAAAAATAAAATTATAGATACATATCGCCCATTAAAAAGAACAACGTCATAACCCAAAAACATCAATTTTGACCTAATGATACAGTTCAAGCTCATTTTCTATAAACTATTTTTTGGCAAAATTTCATTTCTAGAACTGAGAAATTAAAGGCTACCTATAGATTATCATTTGTCGTTATATACACTGTCACTTTTAAGTATTTTTTTGTGGAAATACTGTATTTTTTTTCATTTACACAGGGACTTTTGATGTCAAAACAGTCCAATAAATATTTTAAAAGTGTCATATTTTGCGATAAAATTTTAATTTATAGCTCTACCAAGAAAAAAAGAAAAAAATAGATACAAATGAAGATGATTATGAAATACAGCCATGCAAACTTTTAATTGCGATTTCTGATGTTTGACGTTTTTTGAGTTATGACGTTGTTCTTTTTAATGAGCGATATGTGTTATTTGTGGGTGACACAATTGTGTCTATTATACGGTATGCAACTAAAAAGCAAAGGGATATCTGTGGGCCGATTCCGGAAAGCGCGGCGGATCACTTTCAATGGCGGATTTGTATTTTCTTATTCCCAAAAGCGCTTTCGCTTTCCATTTTTTGTATGAAAGCGATAGGTTTATAGGTGACGGATTGGTGGCGAATTGAAAACAAAAATGCAAAAAAATGAATTTGCCAATATATCTTCTTATCTTCCTTCTTAACATTATCATTTTAAATCACACTTATTTGGTCATTTAAATTTTTTATTTAATGACTAATAGCAACAAAATCGAATAAATATACATAAAATTATTCTTTTGAAAAAAAAAGTTAATAAAGAAGTTTCACATCAAAAAATTCTTCGACGGCCAAAAACAACTGTCATTTTTTGTTGGAAAAATTGAGAAGTGGAAGTAAAAACGGAATTTTTTTTGGAAAAATGGAGAGAGTGAGAGTAAAAATGGAAGTGGGCTGGAAATAATTACATTAAAATAAAAAAACTGCAAGGATAGCTTTCTTCCACTTTCGCTTTTGAAAATAACCTAAAGCGAAGACGGTCGAAATTGAAATATCGCTTTCAATACGATCCGCCGCGCTTTCCGGAATCGGCCCACTGACATCAAAATGACGTTGGAAGCACATAATTATTTGGTTTTTAGACATCATCTTATCTAAGCTTATAGTTAGGGCATCAACCTGGCAGAACTAGTACGTCGATGAAAGTAGGTACGAATGTTTCATTTTTTATTATAACCGCAAGAATAAAAAAAAAGATACATCAAATATATTGTGAAAGGTGATTTTTGAGGGTAAATGTTTTATCTGCTCTATACAAAAAATACATTAGTTTTTCCCTTTAAACGACGATTAATTTCTTAACGGTGATTGTATCGTCTTATCGGCGGAACTGAGTTATGTTATGCTAGTTGCACTAAAATTCCAGTCATCTGTTTATAAAAATAAAATAACTTCTTAGGGGTGTTATATTGCATTTATTTTGGTTTCATAAGATTGGGCACTAAAAACTTCCCTAAATTCATGTATCAATATGCTCAGATTATACCAAAATAAATATATATCGATTTGACATACATTCACATACCTCTCTCCGAAAGCGATTATGCATGCACAAATCAAATTCATGGATTTAGGTAGGCTTCGGATATGCCGTAGAGTGTTAAATTCTGCTTCGAAAACCAATCTTATGATTTTATAAAGGTGTACATAATAACCATTATTTTCTGACAAAACAAAAACCCTTATCCGTCGAGGGTGTTTTGCACCTCCAGCGCGCAAGGGTGGGAAAGGGATCAAAAAAATTGATATAAATCGTTGAATTCAAGTATTCTGAATCCAATGAGATTCCACGTCATCTTCCGATGTCTGGTTCTCGATGTATAAGAATTTATGTGGAATTTCGTTGTTTTAACCTGGTACCGTGGCAACACTTCTTAAATGTGAATATAGGATGTGGACTATTAGTGTACCAAAGCTCATCCTGTCAGAATGAAGTGCAAGGTTTGACCTTAAATATGGCATTAACGCCCAAACTATTAAGAGTAAATTTTGATTTTCGAATCAAAGTATACAACATATGTATTTCGAAAATGTTTGTACACAAGACTATTAAAAGTTTTTTGAAGCTTCTGTATACAAAATTTCATCAAAGTTTTTCCTGACTTTAAAGTCAAAAATCAAAAAAAAAAAAAAATGCACAATTGGGTCCACGTAGCTGCTTTTATGTTCAAATGGATAATGTAAAATTTTTAACATGGACAATGGACAATAAAAAAAAAATGAAAAGCATGCAATAAATTTGTTGAACTGCTTTAATTCCTAAGCTATAAATTGTAGTTTAAACTTAACAAAAAAGATACAATTTGATTCCTTGGACAAACTTCAATTGCTGAAAAAAAAATTAAAATCGTTCGATCGGTTTTTAAAAAAATATTTTTTTTAGGAATTTTACTTTTTAAAATAAAAATTAAATTGACCAACTTTCTCATAAAACTAAGAAAGTTGGTTTCTTTAATTTTAAAGGTCCTAGTACCTTCCGGTTTTCAATGTTTGACTAAGCATTGAAATTTCAAAGAAAACCCGTAGATACTGTCTCATCAACCCAACCTACAGGCTTCTTCACTTTTGTCACACCTGATGCGAATGAACTTGTATACAATTTTGAAAACACGTTAAGGAAAAAATTATTGGAACGCAAATTTAAAGCATTAGAAAATTTGAATATTAATATTATTGAAAATTTTGCAGAAGGTTTTTCTGTAGATATAGTAAAATTAATTTGAATACATAGGTTCACCCAATAATGAGAAAGTTTAATATATATGAACAAATTTTGATATGGCAAGTAGGTAATGTCAATAAAAATGCGTTATAATTTTTTTTCTAACCATTCTTCAAACGAAAAGAAACAACAAAAGGTAGCATTTTTCTAGAGTTATTTGATTTTTTTGTATCCGAATCATAGGAAAAATTATATATTTTTTTTTTAGCTGCTTACAAAATTTGTATGGCAGGTACCGTTTCTGTTCAAGAGAAAAATTCTAAGACATTATTTGGCTATATCTGGGCCTCTGAGGAGCTAGTTGTCCTAGAAGGTATCAACATAATTATGTAATGTGGATTTCCTTTCAACAAAAATATCAAATCTGTGAAGGCGAAATTTGATTTGTTTAGAAGAAAAGATCAAACTTTCTAAACAAATCAAATATTTTATTTTAGAAAGATTTACACCGACTTGCAACACACTAGGAAGATTTGATATTTCTCTGGCTATTGTATACGTTTGGCTTTTCAGTCAATTTGTCAATTGAATTATATCCGTGGTGTAAAAGTATAAAGTTCACGTTGTTCAGTAAATAATATAAAATAAATTAATAAAATTTAATATATTTACATGATGTACATAGAATTACAATAGTTTTCCATTTTCAAAAAAAAAATTAAAGAATTGTGCGTTCGGGCCTGTCAAATTGCGCACACATACAATCACAGAAAAAAAATTATTTTTTTTGCGTATTCCTTACAACACAAAAAAAGATTTGATCTCCAATCGTTGAAAGGAAATCAACATAAATGATAAATAGGCTCATACTACTGTTTTGAATTAATTTACATTACTAGCGGAAAGTTCAGTGCACTAAGAGCTGAAATTTGGTGAAGATGTTCAGAATAGTGCGCATTCCCATGTGGGTTTCCTTATACCACTAAATATCTAGAATTTTGGTGTTGACATTATCTGGGGAGTTAAAGAGATCATTCGAGTGTCAAAATGACCGTTTGCGACTTTCAAAACCAAGTTCCTATATCTCGAAAAATCTTTATCTGGTAACGGTTTTTTTCAAGATAAGGTAGGTGCGCAAAATAAGGCCCACCTAATGATTTTTCCTGAATAACTTTTAAACCTTATTAAATATGTAGATAAACTAAATGGATTATAAACAATAGTTAAATTATTCGCACGAAAGCAGACAAATAATTTTTTTAAATTGAAGCGAAAGTATATTTTTCGAGCATTTTGAAAAACCTAATGTTGGGTCTTATTGGGAACACCTGTTCCTAATAAGGTCCAAACATTTTTCTTCGAAAGTACTTTAAATAACTTGCTGAAATAAAATTTTTATTAAATAAAAACAAAGAAAACGGACAATTATGTAATTAAAATATTTTTTTCAATTATTTATTTAGCAAAAACAAAAAAAAAAACAGTCTTAAAACTGAAGAAAATAAATTAATAAATTATAAATGAACACCTTCTTGACTAAAAAAACTTAAATTAAATTAAATAAATTAATTAATTTTGATTTAAAAAAAATAACAGCCTTCTTGGCTAAACAAACTGCTCTATTAAAAAAAATTAAATTAAACAAAATAAATAAATTAATTTTAAATAGATTAATAATTAAGAATTTTATATTCAAAAACTTTAAAATTTAGCCTCATGCTGAAATACTAAACCTCGTTAAATGGATTCCAGAAATTTTTCACATCAACTTCAGTCCAATTTGCCTTTGGTTTTGGCATTTTGTATGAAACCAAACGAAAAATTAAATGAAAATTTCCATATACATAGGTACTTAATAACGCCCACTCAAATTTTGTATGGGCCTTATGGGGAACATGAAAGACTTTTGTCTATAAATTTATAAACAAAAATCTAGATGATATACATAAATGAAAGTTAGCAACAATTTATCTACGTTTTACATATTTTACCATGAAAATTAATAATCGTAATTTCTTCATTAAATTTGCCGAAAAAGTAAAAGCTTGTTAAACCGTTTTTTTATAAAAGCTGCGTGAGGTGCACTTCACAAAGTTATTTCGGCTGCCAGATTCAATACGAATAAAGCAGCTTGCTTTTTTTATTATGTTTGTGTTGGATTGCAAGGGGTTTACACATACGTAGAACAAAAAGTCCCGTTACTTGTTGGTTATGGGTTTTTTTATTCACCTACCTACCTTTTTATTGGTGCACCTACCTTAACCTTAGTCGTTTAAACCGATCTCGGATCCTAAGGAACTTATTATGATAGCGTAGGGCATTGTTGTGAATATTTTCACCTATTAATATTTTTGCCTTCGTCAGTCAGAAGTATTTTTTGTCCAACTGCCATATAATATGAATTTTATATTTCAAATTGTACGAAATAATATTTTTCTTCTTGAACGTTTTAAGTTTTAACTTCATTATAAAATGATTTGTTTTTTCTATTTGCAGCAATTCCGATAAAAGCAGCGGAACAGTCAACCCATGTTGCAATAGTTGTAACTGCTCGTGGTGGTCACATTGGCTTTTTGGAAGGTTGGTGGCCATCAACAAAGGACCAATACATGGGTCGACTGTTTAGTGAATTCTTTTCCAAAGCATTATTTGACGTGGATGGTGAATTCAATCGAATTTCAAAAAACCTTATTCAAAATTATTACACAAAACAAATGCTGCCCGAAATAACAAATCCTTATAAGCTTATTGAACCTGAAATTAAGTCTCTAGAAAAGTAAGGAACACAAGATAAGGATAAGTCCCTTAAGTTAACAACGATTTAAAATAAGCAATAATAGTTTTCTATAGAGATGTGTATTTTTGTTGTTCTTAAGCATTTTTGAAAGACACGCATAGATTAGTAAAGTAACGAATTATATATTGCTAATTTAAGAACTTAACTTTCAAAATAACTAAACTAAGAAAATGTGCTCGCAAATGTGTTTATTGCAAATACGGGCAATGGCTTTGTAAAAGAATTAAGGAGTCATAATTAAAGGACTGATGCATTCAAAAACATTGTTTGTTTCTAACAGCAATAATTGTTAAAAAAAAAAAACATAAACTTAAAAGTTTTGAGATACCAAATTAATAATAAAATAATAAATTATTGCCTAGGATAATATCTACTTTGTACCTTACGAAACGGAACTTTTTCTAAAATATTATAATATAAACAATTACCTACTACAATTGTGCAGGTAAATTTTTCCCGAAATGTATGTATTTAGGACTTGGCTATGATTCGAAAATTACTTTAAAAAAGGCCATGAAAAGTTATCTGGAGTTGATATGAATTCCTTTGTGACTTGGTCAGTATTTTAATAAAGAATGCTAAATGTGACAATTAAAACTTAAAATTATTATAAATTCAATGTATGGAAAATGGGTCCAAAGTCTGAAAAAAGGCTTTTATTGCAAACCAAAATTAATTGTTATCCCAGAGTGGCATGAGAGTATCTTTAAATTTGGGAATTTTATTTTAACTGCTATTTATAAAATTTAAAAAAAAATATAACTACTGTTAAAGTTATTTTATATTTGTTCAATTTTTGCTAGTTCAATAAATTTTATCAGCAAATGTCTTCAATTTTAAAGTATTTATTATAATAGTTAATTATGTATAAATTTGTACTTAAAGCTTTAACTACTTGGCCCTAAGTAATAAACGAATTTAGGCTAAAGTCGAGTTTATGCCATACACAAAACTTATTTCAAGTTAGATTCGACTCCAAATTCGTTTATTACTTAGGGTCATTGCTTTGTAAACGAGAAATTTCAAAACATTCAGCCTTATCGTGGTTAAAACGTTTCGATTGTGAGTTATTTTTTAACAAACATTAGTTTTAGTACAGCACTAATAGTCGCTGGTGGGCATTTTTCGTTTCCATACGAATATACGCTCTATAAGCTAACTATTTTTTTTGTCTAAACATACAGACAGAATTTTGGAAGAAATTAACTATAAAACAAAAAAACACTTTTTAAAAGACATCGAAACATACATAATAAGCTTGATGATTGCTGATTAAAAAGAAATAGAGGGGTAATCCCAATTAAAATGTTCCTAAGAATGGGGATGTTTCGCTCGTTCGAAAGTTGGGAATATGAATGATGGACAAAAGTTTTCCTCGGAAATTATTTTTATAAGAATAGACCGAATTCAAATTTAAAGGAGTATTGGTAATTATTGCAGTTTCTAATTTTGGAAAGAGGGTAACATTCTCATGGAAATTTAATTCACAACAGCCTCTTAAATAAGTATTGTTTGTAAAAAAGTAACCTGCGAAAATGAAATCATGATAGAGCTAATCATTAAAAAAAAGTTAAAGTTCCATTAATAATAAACACGATGATTTAAATTTATTAAATACTTAAAAACAAAAAAAAAAACTAATCGCCCTGGAACATATCATTACAAGAATATTTTACAAGAGTTGTTAGTTTTCATAAAGGAAACATACATATTTGTTGAATAATAAGATAAGACAACATTTTAACTATAATATTAAATAAAAAAAAAATATTTCAAACACAAAAATGTATTGTTTTTAATTTTAAATTGTTTGTTGTTAGAAAAAAAGTTTTGCAACATTACTCAGTTCAAATGTAATAATAATTCAACATAGAACAGTTTGACATGGCCAAGTAACATTAAACATCATGTACATAGGTAGGTACAAGTATATGTTATAAATACATAAAAGTGATTAAATTGCACTACTGGATTCAAGTAAGTATACCTATGACGATGCTATAATATGGTGGATTTACGTTTGTAACTGCATTTGGTTTCTGCAAAAAAAAAGGGATGCCAAATTCAAAATTTATATTTGTTAGATAGAGAGAAAAGATCAAAATACAGAAGATCTTCATTCAAACAGATTATAGGAAGTGCCATAATACTACGTTACATCAAATTTGTATAGGAAATGACGTTCCAAATGAGCTGATTTCGAAATTACCTCATTTCGGCTCCAATGAAAACGTAGTATAATGCAGATATGAAAACGAACATGTTCATCTTCTTGATGGTTCTCTTTCACATGCTCGGGTTTCTGGCATGCATATCCCACTCTACTTTTCCTCATATTTGCAGACGAAGATACATGTTAATTCAGCATTTCACCTCGACTCCACAGGCCATACAGATGTCCAAAATCACAACCACAATTTAATCAACAAACAGTGCATTTTTATTCACTGGAAAAATCATGTCATGTCGTTCATTGGGCTTTCACAACTACTACTATCTTTTACAACAAAATTCACTTTGCCAAGCCAAGCTTTGAACATGTCTTTTTCAAAACGTTATTTTTTTGACATGTTGCTGCATGGACATGGATATTTTGGACTCTATGGGATGTTTTTTAGACATGTTCGTAGTCCGGCCATCGTTCATGGACTGTGGAGGCGGCCCGTTAAGATAAATACATGTATGTAAATCCAGTGTAAGATTTTTGTCTTCATCTCTTTATTGTGACACTTTCTATAATCTACATTTAAGAAAGTCTTCTGCAGTTTGCTCCTCAATCTTCTTTTTTTTTTGCTGAAATCAAATTATATCTATGTGTATGTAAATCCACCATCAAATTGGAAAACGTCATGTAATAGCAGCCCTTCAAGCAAGCGAGCTCGTTTTCGGTCCGCAAACGTATCAAACAACGTATGGACGACTTCGCATTCGGATCCAAATATGGATCGAAAAACTGCGATTTGCGGCTCAAATTAGTATGGAAATTAGAATCACCACGGAGCCATTATGTGAATGTATTGTGAGAGAGATTTTTTCAATTCACCATACTCGGAAAACCGAAACCAAATGGAATCTAAAACGGTTCCAAACAAAATGAATGAATTGAGGCATACCCAACCCAAATGTATTAAAAAAAACTTCTCATCTAGTCCAGTTTCTCCATTGCCTACAAAAATAAAACAAACAGAATTTTTTCATTTCAAGAGTTTTTTTTATTTATTATTCATAAAAGGTTTTCTAAAGACAATTTCGCGCTAATAAACATGACGTATATCCACAAATATAAATTTACATTTAATAAATAGAAACTTGCATTTCTGATTGGAAATTTTTCAAAGTTTTAACAAGAAAAAAGAGATAAAGAAGCAACCGCCTTCGCCACGCTACCTACAAAAATGAGCCAAAAAAAAAAAAGTGGTGGAAATTAAGGCAAAATGATTGTATACTTCGCCTATACTCTCTCTATTTCTCGGTGCTTAAAAAAAATACTCTCGATTCTCGTTCTTTTTACATGCGTTCACAGAAAATTTGTTATTGTGTGTGAGACACTCAGTTTTTTTGGAGTCCCAAGTGAACCGAGAAATTTGGGTCCGTGATTTTGTTTGAAGGGAGACAGTGAACTCCCTTCAAGCAAAATCACGGACCCGAATATCTCGGTTCACTTTGGAATCACTCCAAAAAAACTGAGTGTCTTGCACACATTAACAAATTTTCTGTGTACGCATGTTAAAAGAAGAACAAGAATCGAGATAATTTTTTCATGCACGGAGAAATAGAGAGAGTACAGTCATTTTGTTTTAAATTCCACCACTTTTTTTTTAGTTCAGTTTGTAGGTAGCGTGGTGAAGACCATTGATTTTGTATCTTTTTTTCTTGTGAAAACTTTAAGAAATTTTCAATCTAGAATACAAGTTAAGTGTTTATTATATGTATATGTTTAGTTGTGAAATTATATATTGTACCTTTTATAATTGATAAATATAAATAAAGTCTAGAAATAAACAAAATTCTGTTTTTTTTTTTGTATGCAATGTAGAAACTCGACAAGATGGGGAAGTTTCATTTTAATACAATACATTTGGGTATGACTCAATTCATTTATTTTTGTTGGTCCGTTTTGGATTCCATTTAGGCTCCGTTTTCTCGGAGTATGTGGTGATTATAATTTCCATACTAATTTGATCCGATTTGGAATCCTTTTATATCCGGTTTTGGGTCCGTTTATGAACTGGTTTCGGATCCAAAACGGACTCGCTTGCTTGATGGTGGATTTACATGTATCTGCGTCTGCATTATGCAGAAAAGTAGAGCAGGACAGATGTATACAAAATATCCGAGCGAGTGAAAGAGAACCATCAAGAAGATGAACATGTTCGTCTTCATTTCTGCATTATGGCACTTTCCTATAATGCAGAAACGAAGTTCTTCTGCATTTTGATATTTTCTCTCTATCTCACAAATATTCATTTTGTATTTGGCATCCCTTTTTTTGTGCAGAAACCAAATGCAGATACATGTAAATCCACCATGAAGGGCTGGGTCTTCAAAAAAGTGTAGGTGTAGCTTAAAATATCCCTCAGGCTCTTTCGTACCCAAGTCTCTCCTATCATGTAATCATATGATTTTGACGTTTTCCTTTGTTAAATGTCAACTTTGTTTTTCATGTAATAAGGAAAAAAAAAGAAACACAAAGAAAGACAGGTGCTGATAAAAATATAAAATTGCTCCTTCTGCAACTCTATTTTTTATTTGTTTAAATTAATTTCCATAATCCTTCTTGTCTTAATTCTTTGGTTTTAATTTAAACTAATCAAATCGTCTATTAGCTATTGAATTCTACACTCCAGACTTACGTGAAAACATCAATTTACCCTAATCACCTCTGTTACGCAGTGCACTCTAATTTATTTTTTTAATTTTGCATGTGAAAGAATATCGTAACTTGCCAACAAAAATAAAATAAAACAAAAAACTATTTAAAAATATGGGAAATGCAGGTAGTGCAAGCATTGCCCGAGAACGCCATAAGTCTGCCGATAATACTACACCAAGTTCGCCTTTTCGCGACAACTCCGGTAGTGTCCTTGGGGGTGGTGCTGGTGGTGTTGCTAACAACAACGCAATTGGCGGCGGTGTGGGCGGGCAGGCGTTTGTTTTTGACAAGAAACCAGACACGCGCCTAGTACTCCATGGAACGTCACAGGACGAGGAAGAACAACCATACTATACGAAACCTGTATCGTCGTCAATTCACGACGACTCTGAATTTGGCACGACAACGCCGAGACAACGTTCAAGTACTGTGTCAGAGGGAACAACTCCAACTGTAATGGGAACTAGTTTAGCTGAAGCTGAAGATGATATAAATAAGCCAGCACTTCCCACTGTGTTGCGTTGGGATGGCGGCGGTAAGCAGGTTCTCATCAGTGGCACTTTTACAAATTGGAAGACATTGCCAATGGTCAGGAGTCATGGAAACTTTGTAACAATTATTGATCTGCCCGAGGGTGATCATCAATATAAGTTTTGTGTGGATGGCGAATGGAGACATGATCCTAAATCGGTGAGTTTAATCTAATCATTCGTTACAAAAAATTAAGTGCGTCATAAGAGGAATTATGGGAAAATCAATAAATAGGGAGATGTCAGCAAAGTTCTATTATTTAAAGTTGTTTGTTGTCCTTGTGATAAAAAACAAAAGATGTTTTAGGGTTTTTTATACAAAATAAGTCAAGAGTAATGATTTAACTAATAGAAAGATGGCTTATAACTCTGGTTTTGAGTTTTTGAATCAAATTAAAATAAGAACACTTTATTTCTGCGTCATACCTATATGATTTTAGTATTCCATTAAAACATGTTTTTTGTATTAAGTAAAGATGGCTTAAAAAATCAAAGTTTGACCGCATTTGACGAAACTATACTTCAGCGGAATTATACTTCACACGTATTCGTATCAAATTGCATGCAGTTCAGCTACCTCTTAGTGTGATATAGCTCATACCTACAATTTCATACAAATGTTTTGCCGCGTCGTAAATTGTAGTTCCACTAAAGTCGAGTGCGTTTTATATTCTGAAAGCTTTAATTAATTGATTGGTATCTCGAGAAAAATTTTAACTATGTTCAAAGTTCTCTCATCGCAATTTTTGTTTATGTTTGCTTATGGAGTCTTGAATAAAATTAAAACTTATAAGTTATAACTGTTGAAATCGTAAAATTTCTTCGACCAAATATAAACAAATATAAGTTAGGTATACCTACCTACTTACGTGTTATGTTATTTAGTCAGTGGTACAAACAAATTTGTGAGAAGGTGCCACAGATTCTTAGAGTAAAACATGGACATAATGATTCTTCATATATGTTAAGGAAATGGTTTTCAAATTTACTATAATTCAGAAGGCCCACAGGCATTGCCTTTCTTCTTTGTTAATTTGACAGATCAACCAGTAAGTTTTATATCTGGTAAAAACAATGGCCAAGGCAATTCATTTACGTTCACGACATAAAGAAATGCTTTTTGCAGACTTGAACATTTTTATACAAGGTAGTTGCGTACAGCATGACTTCGTTCAGTAAACAGTATAAATATCTTAAACTGCTTATTATTTGATTTGTTTGCATATTGCTTATTATAACACTGAGCTACAACAAAAGTGGCAATATTTTGCAATTTTGCAAAATTTTCAAGTTAGTTTTTAGCTAGAATCTTAGCTATTTCACGGCTACCACACCGTTTATAAGATTCATTTAATCGTGTTATTGTATCTCTTTATTTTCCAATTTTAATTTATAAATAAATGCCGTCAACTAAATTTGAACCAATACTACGTTACCTCAGACCAACAGCCTACATTTTTATTGTATTTTTTTCAACGAGTCCTTGTTACTTCAATAGTGGGTATTGCCTCCCCGAACGTCTTAGAAACTTATAGTTTCCTGGAAATACTTTGGATAAGGTTTGTTGCGATGGTTTCGTCCAAATTATCCCATCCCTCGATCAGACCAGATCTAAGCCTACTGAGTGTCTCTGGAAAGGCTGCGGTTGTATCCTTTTCATTTTTCCAAGTAGGTGCCAAACGTGTATTCATTTCCAGGATCATCGCAGGCCAAGCTATCACGTCGATTTCCACTTCTTGCAAGTAGTCAGTAATGCACCTAGGAACGTGTGGTTTTCTTTGTTAATTTGACAGATCAACCAGTAAGGTTTATATCTGGTAAATACAGTGGCCAAGGCAATTCATTTACGTTCACGACATAAAGAAATGCTTTTTGCAGACTTGAACATTTTCATCGAAGGTAGTTGCATACAGCATGACTTCGTTCCGTAAACAGTACAAATATCTTAAACTGCTTATTATATGATTTGTTTGCATATTGTTTATAATAACACTGAGCTACAACAAAAGTGGAAATATTTTGCAATTTTGCAAAATTTTCAAGTTAGTTTTTAGCTAGAATCTTAGCTATTTCACGGCTACCACACCGTTTATAAAATTCATTTAGTCGTGTTATTGTATCTCTATATTTTTCCAATTTTAAATTATAAATAAATGCCGTCAACTAAATTTGAACCAAGACTACGCTACCTCAGACCAACAACCTACATTTTTATTATATTTTTTTCAACGAGTCCTTGTTACTTCAATAGAGGGTATTGCCTCCCCGAACGTCTTAGAAACCTATAGTTTCATGGAAATACTTTGGATAAGGTTTGTTGCGATGGTTTCGTCCAAATTATCCCATCCCTCGATCAAACCAGATCTTAGCCTACTGAGTGTCTCTGGAAAGGCTGCGGTTGTATCCTTTTCATTTTTCCAAGTAGGTGCCAAACGTGTATTCGTTTCCAGGATCATCGCAGGCCAAGCTATCACGTCGATTTCCACTTCTTGCAAGTAGTCAGTAATGCACCTAGGAACGTGTGGTCTAGCATTGTCCAGCACCAGCAAGCAGTTTTCTCCAATAATTGGAATGGAAACACATATTCCTTCAGAATGTTGTTAACTACTGGATTTCACCGATTTTTCCACGATGCACAGCGCGGTGTTTACGTTCATGTAAATTCCTGCCGATATCATACGGAACTTCCCAAAAAACTTTCCTTGCTGGGCAACTATCGGAAGAGTACTTCTCACTTGACCCTCTCCACGAATATACCGTCCACAAATATACCATTCACAAATTTTCAGAAATCGCAAAATAGTCTGAGAGCTAGTGAACATTTACTCAAAGTGTTTTATACCGCTTCAAATTTTGTGGCTAAGGCTTTATGGTGAAAATTTGGAGCCGTATAGAGCTCTTTTAGAGGGATTATTTTTGTTGTTGCACTTTGAAAATGCATTTTAGTGGTGCTGGGGCCGCGTTATCGCTGCCAGAGCGATGGCATGTAGCTTGCACAGATACAAACAAACATGGCCTCAAAATTTGAAGCGGTATAAAACATTTTGAGTAAATGTTCACCAGCTATATGGCTAAAAGGTTTATAGAAAAAAATAACTGTATTTAAATGATTGAAACGAAGTGCTCAGTCTATTAATTGCGAAAGTTCTACTCTAATTTGACATGCGCGTTCTTGTTTAAAATCCCTTTAAAAATGTATTGTATATTTCTGCTCTTTACTTTTAAATTATTTTAAAGCAGAAACGATTTTTGTTTTAAATCATAGAAAAGCATTGATGATCCAAGTGGAATTAAAAACAATCTAGTTTCTGTTCGTCAATCGGACTTTGAAGTTTTTCAAGCTCTCGCAAAGGACAGCGAAAATGTAATAAATTATGCCGAAAGAGAATACTCCCAAGAGGTTCCCCAAGCGAAACCATGGGAAAAAGTGTCTGGACCGCCAGTTTTGCCGCCACATCTACTCCAAGTTATTTTGAACAAGGATACTCCAGTATCTGTAAGTATTATTATACCTCTAAATTTATTCAAGTTGAAGAAATTTCAATTTTTTTTTTTCATTTTTAGTGCGAGCCTACTTTGCTTCCTGAACCAAATCATGTGATGTTGAATCATTTATACGCTCTCTCTATAAAAGATGGTGTCATGGTACTTAGTGCTACACACCGTTATCGAAAGAAATACGTTACGACTCTACTGTACAAACCAATCTAAGAGAAGCTCTTTTTTTGTTTCTTATAATTTTATTGGGTTTTGCAACATCAAAATATTGCAATTCGCATTAAGGAAGTATATCGTGCGCATCTTAAAAAAATAACTAATCATAGATTATAACGAGTATTTTCTGATAAAATGCTTGTGCCAGCAAGAAAAAAAACCTTAAATGCTTAAAATGTATCATATATCGAACAGAATATTAAATGCACTTTGATAGTGATTTTAAAATTTCCTTTCGTGAATATTGATCATTTTAAATATACATTTTGTATGAAACCATTTGAAGTGCAATTGAAATGTATTGATTTTTCTTTTCTTTTTGTGTTTGTTTAATCTTATTTAAATATGCCTCTCCAATAAAAATGAATAAATATGTATTTTAAAATATAAATTAATGTTTTTACTGTAAATTCTTTTGCCAGTTGAACAAGTTATTTATTATTTTAATGTTTTCTAAAAAAAATAATTTAGTTAGAACACAATCAAACATTTGCACTAATTATTATGTTTATTTTTGAGATTTTTCCGCTACTTTTATAGAGAGTGCAAAGGACATTTATTTTAAAATTATTGATTGTATTTGTTTGAAGATTTGAAAATTTTAATTTTGGTGTAAAAATAATAGTAAACAAAACTACTTCCAAAACTTTTGAAAAATGATAATAAATACATAAATATTTTCCAATAGTATGGAAACGTATTTAGAAAAAATCACAAATGACAAATTATGATTTGTTTCACCTCATTAAGATATAATTTACTATTCTCTTTTATTTCATTTGTACCTCTTTTGTGCTTGAAATGTCTCAATCTATTTTAGATTGAAAGATATTATCCGGTTAACATACTTAAATATATAAAAAGTAATTAATCATATCAACTCAGTATAATGTTAGGCATATCCACTAAAATTCCATGTGCGACTCTCATTTAGTGTAGTTTGTGCCTTTAATTAACTATGTTAACAGCATTACCAAAATCATTCCAATTTAAATTACTCTCATCTTGTCTTTCGATTGCACCATTTGCAGTTACAAATGGCCAATTTGTTTTGATTATCACCGTTAACGTTATAGTTATTTTAATAGAAATCACCTTGGAAATCATTTTGCGTAGAGAAATATTTGCCTATGTCGGACAACCTGTCCTAATGGTTTTGACGTGTGTTGCAATAATAGGACCAATTTTGGTTCATATTTTAATGATTTCAGAATCATTGATAAAAACCAAATGCGATGTGAAAATTTGGAAACAAATCAATGAGATTAATAATAAATTTGGTGGAAATTCAGTTTCTCTGGAAAAGCTATTCCAGAGAGATTTCCTTCTAATGACTTTAATACCACCGCTTTTTTATATTGCTGTGATGCTCGCTACTTATCGTGCTCAACCAAATTGGGCCCTTGGTTTAATTTGTAATCAGTTGTCTGGTGTTGTTTATCGCTGGGGAGTGCTTATGTTTATATACTATACACGATACATCAGTGACAAACTTAACATAATGGCTCAAGAAATCGAACATCTCAATGACTTGACTGAAATATACAAATTTTCTTGCAATGTAGCAGTTGGGAGGCTTAACCTAATGAAGAATTTGTTGAACATGGTGTGGCATCTCCATAATTACGTTAATACACGTTATGAGATCTTTTTGGTATTTTATGTCTTCTTAAGTATATGTGGCCTAACAACTTCTATGTACTTTTTGGGTATAAGACTTATAAAAAGAAACTTTTCTTATGCATTAGGTAAGAGATTTGTTTTTAATATTAATAAATGTATTATTATATTATTATGTTGTTTAACAGTATCTATATTTATAAATAGCTTAACTAAATAAAGGATATATATATTTTTTTTTAAGAATCAGCCCTTTGCTTAGTCCCGTACTTGTATACAAATGTTCATATTTCTATTGTTGCATCAGACTTCGTTTTCAAGGTGATTATATAAATTTCAATATTCAAAATAATTAATACCTTCTATACCGTATATTAAAGGTTAGAAATTTGTTTAATGCACTACAAAATCTGTCGGACCAGAACTGGAACTGTCCGGAAGTGTTATCAGCGGTTAAATCGTTTAAATATCAACTTATATCTGCGAGATTATCATCAGATATTGGAGGTCATCTAAAAGTTGATTATTCTAATATTATTTTGGGTGTTCTTTTTATTATAACAACAAACGTATTTATATTTTTGTTTTTAAATTAAAGTTATGAAAATAATAAATAAAAATATTTTTTTATTCACCATGCGACCCCTTAAAGTTCCCCAAACCAACGCGAAACATTCGGCGCGGGGATAAACAACATAAATAAATAAATTTGAAAGGCGAAAGCGGAGCGAATCATTCGCAGTTTTTGATGTTATTTAGCATAGTTTATGTGTCATTTTTGTTATCATTGTGAATGATTCGCTCCGCCTTAAGAAGAAAAACTCGGCGCGACAATGAAACTATCGTTAGGTATATGGCAAATCTTATTGCGTCGGTGATCTCGTTATAAGATAGATTTTTAGGCGATTTTGTAGTTAGATATTTCGATAATGACAGGCTTTGACAATTCGAGATTTCAATGGAGATGTTAACCGCACCGAGCCTCATACATGCTTTCAAGATAAATTTAAGCGGAGTAGAGCAACAAATTACAAGATAGGTGCTATTGACCTTAGATTTGACTGAAAGTTTTTGTTAACAATACTGTATAATGGATTCTTTTTTTATAATTTAGTTTGTTCATGTTATTTTAGCCGCAACAAAATTGCAACCAAAAATATTCTCAAGTGTTGAATGTTTCAATTTTTTATTTTACATTCATCAAGCTCTGAATTCGGCCATTCTTTTGACATTTCCAACATTTGTCAAAAAAACTTCAAACGAAAACACTTCCCAAATTGCATGTGATAAATAATTATTTTATAAACATTTTTTATATAAAATTACTCTACAATGCCCGTCAGCTGCAAATCAAACTGTGGCAAAAATGCGTCTCTTAAGGTAACTTCAAGTAATAAACAAAACACATATCTAGAATAACTTATCATCCTCGTAGCGTCCAAAAACTGGAGATGCCCTTTGCAAGGAATGCTTCTTTGCAGCCTTTGAAGCTGAAATCCACAATACAATTCAAGACAGTGCGTTATTTAAAAAAGGTGAAAAAGTCGCTGTTGCTGCCAGTGGTGGCAAGGATTCAACCGTCCTCGCCCATGTAATGAAACTCCTCAACGACAGACATGACTATGGTCTCGATTTGGTATTACTTTCAATTGACGAAGGCATAACTGGCTACCGAGATGATAGTCTGGAAACAGTGAAACAAAATCGAGATGACTATAAAATGCCTCTAAAGATTCTCTCCTATGAAGAACTATACGGATGGACGATGGATAGGATTGTCGGACAAATCGGTCGTTCAAATAATTGCACTTTCTGCGGTGTATTTCGTCGACAAGCGCTGGACAGGGGTGCAAAACTTCTTGAAGTTGATTGCATCGCAACTGGACACAATGCTGACGATATAGCCGAAACAGTCTTGATGAATATCTTGCGTGGAGACACAGCTAGGCTACGTAGGTGTACTGACATCAAAACAGGCGGTGGTGATGACTCTATACCCCGGGTTAAACCTCTTAAATATGCATATGAAAAAGAAATCGTAATGTATGCTCACTACAAAAAGCTAGTTTACTTCTCCACTGAATGTGTTTTCGCTCCAAATGCATATCGGGGACATGCGCGGGCGTTTCTTAAGGATTTGGAAAAAATTCGACCATCTGTGATCATGGACATAATCTATTCTGGGGAGCAGTTGGAGTTTAAGGATACAATTAAGAAACCTGTGCGGGGGCTATGTGAACGTTGTGGATTTGTATCATCCCAACAACCGTGCAAGGCGTGCGTGCTATTGGAGGGGCTCAATCGGGGACTACCTAAATTGGGTATTGGGAAGAAGTCAAAGGGCGATCGAATGATTGCGAATCAGGATAGAGAGATTGCGTTGCGTGAGAGGGCAAATTTGGTGAAGAATGATTTTTAAAATGTGCAATATAGTTTTTTTTTTTTAAATTAAACTACAAATTTTTATTTTAACCAATTTTATTTTAATTTTCTAGGAGTCTTGATTTGCCAAAATTAGCAGCTAACCTCAAGATTGAATGGCCTACTTTTGGTGCCATTTGCATATATAAGAAATTAGTGTTCTTGATAGGCACCCCGTACGAAAATGTTTCACTATGGTCCAGTTTTTCAGTGTTGGGTTAAGCCCGAGCTAGTTAATTTTGGAAATAGATCGGTATACAGTTACATCAGGAAGCTGTTTTTTAAATGATGATGAATGCCTTAAAAAAACACGGAAGATAAAATAACAAACAATTTTTGAGTTTATCCAAAGTTAACTCACTAACTCTGCTGCAACTCAAACCCCACACTGAAAAACTGGCACTAAGAGTGAAACTTATCGCAGGTGAATTGTTTGTCCAACGAAAAAAATATCAGATCTCTGTTGAGCCACACTGTCCAAAGATGTTGAACCAACGAAAAACAATCCAACAACTAAGTAAAAAAATCCTAACCATAATTGCAACATGTACCTAAGTTTATTTCAGTTGATTGCAGGCTTGCTTCTCTTTTGTACATCATCAATTTTCGCATCTATCTCATAAATGACTAAAAAGATTTTTTCAGGGGTACTGGCCTCTTGCGAGCAATTGACAAATCCTCCAAGAGTATAACTTGTCATGAAAAAGTGCTTCTCGTCTAGCCGTTCAGATTTGGCATAAAATTGTAGGTCCCTTTCATTCCTGTCGACACGGACAAACAAGAACACCCAATTTATTTATTTAATCTCATAAATGATCTTTTGTCTGAAACTTCTTACTAAACTGTTTCATCGGTGATAGTACCATTTGATTTTCATATTCATTTTTAGACTCATATCTATGTCCTTCGGATGTGGAATTTCAACGCTCCCATCAAAAACACGTAGAATTTAAATGCTTCAAAAACTTAATGCTATATCTCCTGTCGTTAAAGCGAAACCCACCCAAATGCCAATATCCATGAGCGTCACTTGCATCGTGGAAACCGAACAGCTTTCATTTCTCGATATGTCACAGACCGTCTTCTGTGGAATGACCACATACTTTGTGCTGCTGAAATTGCTGCTAAATGCTTAGATTTTCTCCGAAGATGTAAACAATTTGTCTCGCCTTCTGATCTGTCTGTGATCTACAAAGCCTTAATTCATCCAAAACTCGAGTACAATTCCCATATCTGGGTAGGAGCACCAACAACTGACTTGAGTCTATTGGACAGAATACAAGAGCTTTAAAATGATAGGTGAAAGAAAGAACACTGTCGCAGTGTCTCATTTCTTTCTCTATTTTAACAGTATTTTTATAAACAGTGTTCTAGTGAAATAGCAAATTGTATTCCTCCCTCCAAACAATTCAACCGTAATACTCGTGCTACTAAGAATGCCCATCAGTTTATCCTTAAGTCCAAACTAGGACGTACTGTTAAGTACAGAGATTCTTTCTTCAGTCGCACAACACGAATGTGGAATGCCTTACACGGCCGTTTTCCCCTCATTTCGAAATGCATTCAAAATCCTCCTCCTTTTAAATACTCTCCTGTAAACCTAATGGCTCGTGCTGTGTTAAAATTCTATAATCAAATCCATTCTTAGTCCGTCTGCTTATACGAAACATAAATTTTTAAGTTCAGCCTTTGTATATGAACACTTTTTTTCAACATAAACGCTTATGTTCTACTTCTTCATAAGCATGAGCTGTCAAAAAATTAGTTGTGTTGAACTTAAATGCTTCAAGTTTCGTTTCAGCAAATGGTTTACATGGGCATGAGATTTTCCACTAGTGACTTCGTGATGAGTAACAAGATTGCTAATTACAGTATAGTTCGAGGAAGGGATAATTTATCATTTGAGCGAGTGTCCATAGGAGTACTGACACACTAGTGACATGACTGGTCGTTTGCAAGTGTACCTAACGTTAGTGATATGCAGTTGTTGGTTTACTAAAACGACACGTGTCGTGGGGACAGTTCTAGACAATTGATTTGTCAGCAAAAAAATTGCAGCAAACACATTCCAAATTAATAAAAAAACCTAACATACATTAAAATAAATTCTTTTCTTTTTATTCTGCGTTTTATTTAACAAATTATTTGAATATTAATTCACGAGGACCAGCTTATCCCTTTTTCAATCCTTCTCCATTATCGTTCTTTTATCTACAAAAAATACAAAAAGTTTCTTCATTAAAAACAGAACAAAATCATTTAGAGTCTTTTAAATAAAGATCAAAGACATCAGATAATGTATATTAACAGTTGAATCACATTGGTTCATATGAGGTGTCAGAATATAAGTCTCATCACAGTGTCTTTGAAATTAGATTGTTTAAAAATATAATTAGAAAAATTACCTTTTGTTTCATCTACATTGCTGCAATATGAACACCTCCATTTTGAATCATCAACGGCTCAAGCTGCAAGGGGAAAGAAAATAAATTATTAGTAATTTGGAAAATTAAAACAAATTAAAGAATGTAATTCGATGAATAAAATGTAATTGCCGCGAAAAAAATATGCACCACAAAACATGTGGAGATGAATTCGGGTTATGCTTGGGCGACAATCTTTTATCTACGAGCAAGTAAAAGCACTAGCAAAAGTGGATAAATTTTCTTTGAACCAGCGACTCATGCTCGAGAAGGCTTTAGATTTTGGAACAGATCATGAAACATGTTCCACAGAAATTAGTTTTGAAACTCACGTTTTTCTTGTAAGGCAACTTCCGACATCTATCTTTGTGATTTAGATTTACGACTACGAGATATCAAACAGTCACCTGGAATAAGAACAAATAAATTAACAATCAATTTAAATATAATACAATGTTAGCGAATGTAGCTAATTCTATACCACTCTGATGCTCCATTTAGAAGACTCGACAAAGTGGTGATAGTTCCTGCGATTTTATTGCAGAACGTTTGTTCTACGGTTAACAAATAGGTTATATCCGTAGTTATATATACTCTGCGTAGAGATTTTAACATTTATTACTTCAATAATTAATATTTTAAGCGAATGCAAATACGAGTTTATCAGGAAAACAGAAATGCAATTGAAAACTTTTAATACACGAGGTGCAAATTACTTTTAGAGATTATGTATACATAACTATGCAACTTACATTTTAATCCATCTTTTAAGTTATATGTAATTATTTTTAGCCACAAGCTACTTTTATAAATTTAATACATTTTGAAGGCATTTTTATATTATTTTAAAAAAGGTTAACGAGGCAAGGACCTCTTGCAACGAAACTCAATCAGAAAATGGAAAGATTTTTTGGGGTTTTTGTGCAAGCGGAAGGAAAAGTATTTTGAAGTTTAGAAACAAAAATGGTGGAAGTATTTCTAAACATTTAGTTTATCTATTTGATAACAGATGGCAGAATTATGTTAGAAAAAGTACACTGAGAAAATATAAAATGGGCATTATTTGCAAGAAGTGTGAACCGTATTTACCGACTTGTCGCATTTTCTTCACACTCAGTTAAATTCATTTTAAATATTAGTTAGCTAGAGGAAAATTAAATTTAACAAATTGTTTAAAATTCTCAGTTAAAAATTGGTTTTCTTCATGATTTCTGGAATTCAGTTATACTTAAGGTTAGACCGCACCAGGCGGAACTGCACTGCAGCGGAACTGCGATTCACAATAGGGGTATTCACGATCCGATGCAACTGGTCTAGTATCATTGCAAAAGTGTAAAATTAAAAAATCTTCTTGCTCTATAACAACAACACTGCTTTAAATCTTGCAACAGTTTTGCATTTTTGCTATACATTAACCCCATTGCAACATGGAGTGTAAAATTTGCCTGGTGTCGTTGACAGTTTGGAAGAACATTTTTCAATTTTACACTTTTGCAATGATACTAGATCAGTTGCATCAGATCGTGAATACCCCTAATAATTTGTGTGAAATTTTAATGAAGTTCAGTTGCCGCTTAGTTCGATATAGCTCATACAATTTCATACAAATAATGATTTGCCGCGTCGTGAAGTGTAGTTCCGCTGCAGTTGTGTGCGGTCTAACCTTTAAAGTCCCATTAATGAACACCTCCATTATTTCCATTGAAACTTTCAAACTTACAGTAAAAAGTCAGGAATACTGCATGTCCCTTTATATACTTTTTCTTTGTTCATCAAATGACTGCAAATAATTTGTTGTCGTCGAACAATAAAAGCCCTCCGAGATAAAAACTCAAATATGTTCGTATTTTGAAAAGAATATGCAGCAGAAAGGCTTTAAGCAAAGGCAACGCGTGGCGACAGGAAGTATACATATCTATAAACAATACCGTGAACTCATTATTAATTTAATATAATAAAGTGTTTTATTAAATATTTGTATTTAAAGTTTTTAATAAAATATATTTTTTATTCTCTTTTCAAGGACGAGTTATTCTTCATCGAACTTTGACAACTGTCCCAGATATATTTCACTTCTTAGCAAAAATAAGTTTGATTTTTATAAACATACATACAATGGTATATATGAAATATTCACAAGCTGACAAATAATGTCAAAACATGCGCTAATGTTTTGTCAAGAAAATGAATTTCTCTTTAAAGTCACTATTTTCAAGCGTTAATGGTACTCTTGAGTTCTCTTGAGTTAATCCCCGCGTTGATGTGGACACTCTCATTTATCACCATGTAAATAAATTTTAACTGGCGAATATTTCTCCTCCACGATGAATGTTTCGCGTTTGTTTGGCAGAGCCTTTATATTTAGCTACCAGAGGGCGAAAGGTCAAGCGTGAGTGAAACATCCACTTGGTGCTTCGAAAAGATTAAAGATTTCGTCGTGTGAAAGAGGTGGGTGTCAAAAGTACATGTTCCGTAAACATTACTCTCTGAATGCACTCCACTCATATGAGTTTTGGCATCACTTTTGCCGACAAATGTCAATTTTGACAGGTCTAGAAAAGATCCATCCCACTGCAGTCCCACGTGTTGTTGCTGCTCAAGTTTAAAAATCAAAAAGTGTGGCACGTTTTTGATTTAAAATATCTATTTTTTTAAAAGAACTCAATAATTTATCTTATACATAATGGGACGCAAAGCCCAGTATTCTGAAAAACCCAAGAAAGGGCCTGGCCGCAAAGCAAGAAAACAAAAGCCGCCAACATTTACTAAAGCAACTTTCGGTGAGTTTATTTTGTGTTGTTTTTTAAATGTTTCAATTTTTAAATGAAATCTTTAACTCAAAGCCCCAATGGTGGATACCGATAAGAAGTTATCACATCATCAGAAACAGCGATTGGCCAAACGCGTTGCCAAAAAAGATGAAATAAAGAAGAAACAACAGCAAAAGAAGCTTCAACCCAAGAAGCAGCAACACTATGACAGCGATAGCGAGGATGAGGTTAACGCATCGGCCGAGGAGCATGATGAATCAATGGAAGCCAGTTCAGGTGAAGAGACAGCAGCTCCAGTCAAAGGCTTCACAGATGAGAACAAATCCTGGTTGACGCCTAAACAGAAATCACAGAAAAAATCAGTCGTTCCTCAAGGAAGCGACGGAGAGAGTGATGAGGATGAAGAAGAAGACGAGGACGACGATGAGGAAGAAGTAGATGGAAGTGATGAAGATGAATCCGCAGAGGAGGAATTAGATGGGAGTGATGGAGATGAATCCGCTGAGGAGGAAGAGGATGACGACGAAGAGGGTGACGAAGAAGAGGAAGAACAATCCGAGGATGAGTCTATGGATAAACTCAAAGTTGGCAAACTAGATGACTTGTCTGACAATGAAGCAAACTCTGATGATGATTTTGATGTCTCAGAGCAAGAAGATGATGAGGACGATGATGATGAGGACGACGACGATAGTGATGACGATGACAAACTTCCAATTGAAAAGGCCAACAAGAAACTAAAAAAGAAGAAGGAAAAGGAAGACAAAGAAGCTCAAGCTGAAATGCAAATGTCTGTCGATAATCAGGAAATCTTCCGTTTCCCCGAGGAGGACGAAGAAGAGAAGGAAATAACTTTGCAAGATGTACAACAAAGAATAAAGGACATCACTTTGGTTCTCTCTGACTTTAAAAAATACCGCCAGGAGGGCAGAAGCCGTCCCGAATATATAGACATTTTGAAAAAAGATCTGTGTCTGTACTACAGCTACAACGAATTCTTAATGAATAAGCTAATGGATATGTTCCCGCTTAATGAACTCATGGAATATTTGGAGACATCTGAGGTGAGTTTTGTTATTTTTATTCAATATTATAAAGAATTTACATGCAAACATACAAACATTTTCGAAACTTAATGTGGAAGGAGCTTCTGAAAACTAAACTACTTCCGTTTATTTTTACTTCGATATGAAAATACTGAAACTTTATTCTTCATCAATTTTTAATACAATTTAGATCTCTGTTTGCAAAATATTTTCAATGGAAACCGTCAATCGGAACCGTCTTATTTGGGTTGAAAGCCATTTAATACCGTCTTTAGAAATAAATTTGATTTAAGTTTGTTTATTGTAAAGTTTGTGAAAAATATTATGTTTAAAGGTTTTTATGTTGCATGATGTTAATGAATTTGGTCTATATATCGTTGAATTTATGATGGAGGGTGGTAGCTAGTTTGATGTTATTTATGGATTTGAACTAATTGAAGGGTTGATGAATTCTGAAAGTTTTAATGTTTCTTCATTTCGCTCTACTAGAGAGGATCTTGGGCATTCAGTTAGTATAAGCTGCACTGTAAGGTTGGTTTCACAGTCAGCGCATATTTCTTGTGTTTCGCCGGCGAAGTAGTGTCTGCTGTTGAAGAGGGCTTTACCGACTCGGATGCGGAAAAGTTTTATGCATTCATCTGTCGTGAATTGGTGGTTGTATTTGATCGCAGGAAGCAGGATATTCTTTGCCATTAACTACAGCGGATCGTATTTTCTTTAGCCAGTTGAGTTCTCTGTGAAAGCTGATATAAGTTTGGAGTTTGTACTATTAAAGGAAATCTTGAGGCTTGTTTTGGCGGCTTCATCTATAAATAAATAAAATAAATAAATTGGGTGGCACAACGGCCCGTAAAGAACCAGGGCCTAGTGACTAACAACTCGCAACCATTCCTGTGTGCGCCTGTCGACAGGAATGGAAGGGACCTACAATTTTATGCCGAATCCGAACGGCTAGACGAGAAGCACTTATTCGTGACAAGTGATACTCTTGGAGGATTTGTCAATTCCTTGCAAGAGGCAGTAGCCCTGAAAAAAAACTTTTTAGTTTTTAGGTGGACGAGGCTGGGAAGCGAACCCAGACCTCCAGCGTGACAGTCGACCGCACTAACCATTACGCTACGGGCTACTTACGGGCTTACGGCTTCATCGGCTGAATCATTTCTGGGAATTCCAGTATGGCATGGTATGGTATGGAATATATTTGGTTTCGGTTGGACTCTAACGATGGACACTTGATATTAGCGCTCTTTAGCCCGTGGAGTATACTCAGGTTTTTAGTACAAATAAGCGTTTTTTTATGAGATAAGTTAGCAAGTTTCAAAGCTTTTTTATGCCAGCTAGCTCAGCGATAAAGCTTCCTGCTGCTTCTGGAATAAGCCCTTGATGCAGCGTTGTAGCTAGTCCTCCGATTGATAATTCTACATTTGCATAAGAAGAATTGCCTTCAGAGTAAAAGCCATTGAAAAATGGTCACGCTTTTTAGTGAACATTTTTGAAAAAAAAAAAAAAAAAAAAAAAAAAAATTGTGCGCCCATGGAACAATTTTCTTAATGTGTGATTATGATTTCAAAGCTGAATTTAATGAAACGATCCGATTCCGAAATCGGAAAACGTTTTTAAATGAAACAAAAATGTGAAACGTTGAAATTGTTGTATAACTAAGTGGGAGGGTTGTAGATTAAAAATACACATTTGTACCGATATAACAATACATTTTATCTTGCATTATCGATTTTTTGATAATAAGGTACCTATCATTTTTTTAAGTTTCATCAATAAAAATAACTACCGCCTTTCATGTACATACAGTGCGGTTCGCTTGTTTAGACGCACCATTTTTTTTTTTAAGTTTATTTTTTTCTTTCGTATATGTATTAATTATCATACCATTGCATTTATGAGAAAGATTATTTAGTTCTCAATGAAAAAAATCACAAATGCATGCTTGGTGAGAGACAGTGTTAACGGTTTTTTACTCTCTTTCTTTTCAGTCATGTAAAAACAACAGAATTTTGTTGGTTCACATGATTAGATGCATAGGTGAATTTAGTTAGTTAGTAATTATCTGTTGCGCGGATTTGAACTAATTTTAAACCTTAAGCTGTGAGAAGCGTTCGTCTTTTATTTTAAGCAACAAATGGGCAAAAACAACAGTTAGGAATGGAAGAAAGACGAAAAATGGACGGCTACCATTCGGAAGGCGATTCAATGCGGAATATTGAGGAAAATAGGAAGAAATGAACATGCAGTTCGAAATTATTTAAAAAATACTGCCTCTTATGGAAATAAACAAAAACGGAGGACCAAAACAGCTTTGAAACCCCAAGAAAAAAGAAAAATAAGAATGGCATCGAATTCGGCTCACGCCACAAGCAAAATCAAGGAATTGGTGAGGGTTACTGCCTGTAAATTTACATTTCTTCGGGCTATTTTAAGTGCTCACCACTTGCAATTAAAAATGCTACAAAAAAAGCCACCACTTAATACAGCCAGGAAGCAACAGCGCTTAGAATTCGCCCGACTTCATATGAAATAAGATACACAAGTTGGAAGCGTATCAAATTGGCGTAAAGTAGTCTTTTTAGATGAAAAAAATTCAATATCGATGGCTTAGATGGCTACAACTACTACTTCCACGATCTCCGAAAAGAAGAATTGCATTTAAACCGGCATCATTCAAGGCAAGGGGGAGTAATGGTGTGGGGGCCATTTCATATGAATGCGCACGAATTCCAAGCGCTGTTGCTTCCTGGCTGATGCTCTGTCATTTTCCCTGACACCAAACACCTTAATCTTGATGGTCCGACTAATAGAACTCAAGATATAACTTTTTTTTAAGATAACCTCATCGGGTTTTTTTTTAGATATACAGAACGAAAAAAAAACCATACAAAGTCTAAAAAAAAGACGATTAAGGTTTGCTTATATCTTGAGTTTTATTAGTGAGTCGGATCACCAAGATGACGGTGTTTAGGCTTAGGGATAGAGAATAGAGCATCATGATGTATTTTCAAAAAAATAATTGAAAAGGATAAGAAATTTAGAAAATATATATCTTCAGCACCACGCCAAAGACTGAAAAAAAAAGTAAGTACATATGTACATAAAAGGCTGTAGTTATTTTTATTGAAAATATGTTCAAAAAATAACATATAAACAATCCATAATGCAAAGTAAAATGTATTGTCATATTGGTACAAATGTGTATTTTTAATCTACAACCCTCCCACTTGGCTATACAACAATTTCAACGTTTCATATTTTTTTATATTGAAGTGATAATACCCCTGATAAGAAATTTAGAAAATCTCTATTTTCAACTCCCCGCTCCCGATAAAGGCTGAAAAAAAAACATTTTGATTTCGATATATCAAAATTTAAACCCTCAGACTCAGATTTTGGTGTTACATCCACTCCCAAAAGTTACTGTCGGCTCTTTTACTCATATATTTATTTTCAAAATTCTTACTTGTCTATCAACATTTGCAGCAAAAATAATTTGTATGTGTAACATCTTAGCTCAACATCTTAGCTCTCGGTAGAGCATGGTTGCCATTCGCAACCGGAAAATCAGGGAACGAAAAAATGATCAGGGAGTTGAGGCAGCAGTCAGGGAAAAATTATAGCTCCAACTGATTGTTTCAAAAAAGCTAAAATCTTTCTTTTGAATTATGAAATTTATACTTCTGTTTGTTGGAGATAGAATAAATTTTATTATTTGTATTGTTTTTTTTTACAAACCTATAAACTTGATGGTAAGATTTGGAATCTAATTAATTTTTGAAGCTTTTCATTTTCAACTAACCCGGGCTTTATGGGCTCTGTAAACGCTCGAACACTTGGTCTGAGTACTATGTTCGAGTTGATTTTAATTGTCTGCGGGCTGTTTCTAGTACCAATATTTTGGTATCAGCAAACAAAAATTTGGTCTCACCAAAAATCAAAAGTATTTTGACATTTTTCAATGATCGAGGGCGGGGCTTCGTGTTTTCGTACCAAGTTCTACTGTCTGCGACCTGGTTTACTTGAACATTTCGATATTAAATTTAAAAACAAAAAAGAATAACGACAGTATTGTATTAAATTTCAAAAACAGAAAAGGATAATGTCAATTAGTGAAATTTAATTTTTTTTTTTTGGAGTGAATGACATTGTGTCGTAAATAATAACGAAGTTCGAGTGGTAAGTGTCAGCTTGGTTTCAATGTCTGCGGAGATAAGTCGAACCAAGTTTACTCGCACCATGTTCGAGCGTTTACAGAGCCCATTAGACAAGCGAGTAGAACTATCAGCGTATATGTGTATTAGTGTATCTGAACAAAAGAGAGCCGACTTGGCTGCGAGTAGCCTGCCAGTTATCCTGCTAGTATAGTGTATTGTTTTCATTTATTTGTTTTGTTTCCATAGTTTCCATAATTTGTATATTTTTCTGTATGAAATATTTTAAAAAATTCATACTAGTTGACAAAACGGGCAGAGAGCTACTAGTCACACATACATCCATAAAACTAACCTATGATACAAATGCTACTAATTCTACTCGCTTGTCTAGCCCTGAGGCTACAAGAGCCAGTACTGGCAAGTCAGTTGGCTACATAGATTGACTGTCACGTTCGTATACGTGAATATGTCCCGGTCTACATTGAACGATTTTTCCAGTGCCGATCTTTTGTTCGTAGGTGAAGGGAGTGAAAAGTGAGGGGTAGGGATGAAATCGTTTGTCCCAGAAAACTCGAACGATTTTTGCAGTCTGTTTATGTTCTCTCTCTTCTCCTTTCTAGTTTTTTGTGTGTGTTCGGTGTCAGTGTGCCATTCGTTTGATGGTGTGAGTGAATATCAATGAAAAATGAAGAGCACAGCAATAAAACAAGGAAGAAAAGGAAAAAATCTTATGGAAAAAATTGTTCTGTGTGTACATTTCACACGATTTCTGGAAAAATCTTCGTGGAAAAATCGGGCAATGTAGATCGGGACTATGCTGTGACGTAGGCGGCACGCAACTGGTAAGCAAGTTGCTTTCAAGTACCTGCGGTCACGATCAGCTTTTACTAGGACAGCTTATCTAGGATTCTAAATACACAATTTTATTGAATTTGCTTTGGCATCGGACTTCGATTTTTTCTTAAACAAAAAATGACGCCGAAATCTGCATCAAGTCTTGCGATGATAAACGCATAATACTGCCAATGCGTTGACGGATGCATTGACAGACTTTTCTGTCGCGTCAAATTAACATGGATTGATTTTCATCTAATTAAAAAAATTCGAATTTTTTTTTAAATAATTTTAAAAAAAAATTGATTTTATGGAGGTTTTTTAATCCATCATCATCGAAGCCATCCTTTAATGGAATTTGACAGTTTATGCGTTGACAGATAGGTCAGAAACTAAATTACGTCGTACGAGGAATATTTCGTTCCAAAATCGCCTTTTCCCGCGCAAAAACTTTAATCTCAAAAAATTCAGATATCTTTAAGTTTTTCAATGCATCATCTCCGAAGCAATCTTTCAATTTAATTTGACAGTCTATGGCTTGACAATTCGGTAACAGAATGTTCCAAATGTCACGAAATCCCAAAAGCTCTCATTTTTCCGAAGCAAAATATATATACTTTCAAAAAAATAGGATTTTTAAGAGATTTTGTATATTTCATCATAATCATAGCCATCCTTCGATCATATTTGACAGTTGCCTATTTTGGAAATGTTAAAAATTGTTGGTCCCTCCTCTCATTTAAAGTTGTGGTAGAAAGAATATTTAATTTTGCCTTAAATTTCCAACGAAAAGCTATCTATATAGCTTTATATACAAGTCTGAACGAGGCCACTGTCTTCTCTACTGGCTTCGAAAATGGCAAGCCAGTTGACGAGCAAGTTGCTCAGGTTTGTGTGTGTTAGTAAGAAAATTTAAATGTATTGTAACTTGTAAGCCAGTACTGGCTCGTGTAGCCTCAGGGTAAACCCCGGGTAAAGGAAATAGTATGAATATTTATAAGATTTCCTTAGATGATCGTAATCAAACAAAATAATTTCTACTTGAAATTCTAAAACTGTGATCAAAATAATGTTTACTACACATAGGACCGCAAATCCAATAACATTAAACAAAATTATAGTTCATATTTATAATTCTGAATTCAACAATATTGTTCATAAACGTATTTGTCGATCTTGCTGATAATGATAATAATGGACAACCTTTTAAGACTCCTTAAGAATTTGAATTTCAAATTCGTCTTGTGCAGAGTCTTAACCAATTGTTAATAAATATGGCGATCAGGTCTTCTATAAGAATTAAAACATATTCCTAAGGCAAAACTGCTATTATTTAGAAGTTAAGCCATATGAAGACAAATTTTCATTGCTTGTATTGGCCAATTTATGAAAATTACCAACAGATACAGAAGTTTCAATATGTTTTTATAACACCGCAGTGGAGGTTAACAGTTTCATCATGTTAAGTTCACGATCGAAATATTAGAAACTACGGGCATTGTTGGTTCGGTGGCGCAAAAATCCTGAATTTCAGAGAACTTCAACAATGAAGCTTATTTTTGGATTTGTTAATAGTATGCGTTATTGCAATTCACTTTGTTCATTGCTGATGATGATTTTTCGATGAAATTGAAGTAAAAGTTACGACGACCGACTCAAAATTTGTGTATGCATTTCCAAACGTTGTTCGTGAAATTTACGTGACATAAGAATGTAGACCTTGACTGATATTTTAAAACTGACAGATAAGAAAAAAAATTAAAAAAAAATATGTCCTTATTGAAAGAATTTAACCGATACAAAAATTAAAATATGAGATTGAGAGCATTGTTATTTTAAGTTCGATTAAAAATTCAAAAAAAAAAAATGGAATTTGGTCAGTGAAAGCTTAAAAATTGGTCAGGTAAAGTCAGGACAACTATGAATATCTACCGATATGACAATATACTTTACCATGCAATATGTATTTTTTGATAGTAAATAAGCAAAGTATGTTGACTAACCCGCTATAAAAAGAAAAGTTCTAACTTTTTGAAGGTTTCGTCCATAAAATAATTTTTTTGATTGCAATGCTAATTGAAATTGTATGAAAACCAACCAAATAAAAGAAACGTGGTCGTTAAAAGCTACTCGTCGTTATAATAAGCCACGTCGTTACAGGTGGTATCGTCTGCATTTACGATATTCTGAAATTGACCATTTTTATCAAAAAACTGTTTTTATGGCGTAATCATACATATGTCTATCCATTAGTATAAAATTGGGTGGAGTTTAGAAACATTAAAATTTTTAATGTTTATGACTTTTATTTTCGTTGATTTTTTTTTTTGTAGCGAACAAATTGAACTTCTAACTTACTAATTGATTTTTTTTAAATAATCCGAACAATCAAATTTTTGTCTTTGTTCATTGTCTACAAAGCATCATCATCAACTAGTGGGATATCCCTGTTATCCTGGCTTTAATTCCATAACAAAAAAAAATCGAGCGATATCGTTTTCACGATTTGTGTCTATATTTCTACAAAGATGTGAGTGATAGATATTATAATAAGAAGATAAACAATAACAATAGAAAAATTGTTGTTCTTTTGTTAAGTGCACTTTTTAATATGAAATATTAATTTGGAAGGTTTTTTTTGCGACCTATAGTGCAGATGTGTTTCGTGATAGATACAGGTACTGTAGAAACAATTTCGTTCGATCGTTTTTGCCACTGACGCACATACATATGTAACATTTCGCAAAATTGTCTTCACACAACAGAAAATATGTAATTCGATTTGAATCAAAAAAAGAGTAGTACTGTTCCAAAATCCAATCGAAAAAGACAGAAGTTATCTTATATTATTATGTTTTAAAACTCACGCTCTGTTTGTATATACAAAATATTCAGGAGCGGTAAAAAATTGTATGGTAAAGGAGTGTTTGAGTGACCCGACAATTAAATGTTTGCTATTGTTAATACAAAAGTTGATGAATACTTTTACAATAGAAAAAAAAAAAAATATACTTGATAATTGATCCAACCGTCCTCTACAAAAATGTCAGTGCTTTTATTACTGTAAGTCTTAAGGTGAAAAACTCTAGGGGTACTTGATTAAAATTTTCCCTACTCGTTTTTTGGCTACCCGTTGAAACTTAGAACTTGAACTATATTTCTGGGGTCTTCATAAATTATGGTTTTACAACTTCTCATATCAGGTATAAATTAATGGAACCAAGTTTCATTCATGGTACAAATTCTGCTTATGTCTTTGAATCTTTTTTTGTTTCATTGTGAGTGTACGCGCATCCATCCTGCGCACAGCTCTTACAGGTCGAAATTATCAATTGATAAACAGCAGTAAACAGCACTTTTAAAAATGCTTGACATCCCTGCAAGCCCTCGACGTCATCCCATACCAATTCGTGGGACTTTTTAACCAGAGTAAACACCTTAATTGTTCAATTACTCTGATGTTAAGCTTGTCAGCTCTCACAGCCTCGTTTAAATTTTGGCACCCAATATTAATGGTTCTGAACGTTGAATCAGACTCTCCTAGAGTAGAATACATCTAAGCTAGTTGGTTGTCGAAGAAAAATCTACTCATTTTTTTTTTAAATTAGCGAATTAGAATGAGAGTTTTGAAGCTTGTGTAGCATGTACAGTACAGTTAGGTATAATATTTAAAAATAATTTTTATTTTTTGAATTTAGGAATTTAAGAAAAATTGTTTGTAATGTCGTTTTCGGTTGGAGGTTCGCAGTTAAGGAATGTACTCATGGATGAGATCGACCAACGACCGACGAATGAATTAACAAGTGGGATTTAAAACAATAATAAACTTAAATTCTTAATTTAAAACAATAATAAACTTAAATTCTTTACAAAATCTAGACAAAATGGAGGAAATATAATTGAGGATTATTTTAAGATATTAAAATTTGCATTCTTATTGCTAAAACAAGAGAATTTTAAGAAAATCCGCAAGCAGGCCAAAAGCGAATAGCCGCAATTCGTTACGACCTATTTATTTTCTTTAGATTTTATAATTTTAAAATTAAAATTAATAAAATACCATTTTGACTAGATTTTGTGTAATATTGAGGCTTTTTATTTTTTAAGTCCCATTTGTTTGTTCATTCGTCAGTCGTTGGTGGCTCTCATGTGAATGGTCCTTTACACCTTTTTGACTGCGCTTACTCTTAAATATCAGACAAATTACGCACACATACATAAATATTTCACAAATTAGTCTGGGAAAATAATTCGATTGGAATCAAATTGTTCCGAAATCCAATCGAAAACGACATAAGTTTATTGCATAAATAAACATATAAGTAACATTAGCAACAAGTATTCAAGAGGTACAAGAATTTACATTATGTAGCTAAAACACGACGCGGACGAGGAAGGTCGCGGTTGTAGTAGTTGAAAGTAGTAACCTATTTTCAACAAAATATTTTTTTAAATCGAAGCAAAAACTTTTTCTAATTTTCATGGCTAGTTCTACCTTCGCAAGTTATTTTGAAAAAAAAAAAAAAATAAATAAATTCCAAATTGTGGCTCGGGCGAAACCCGTAAACGGAATACCCTCTTAACCTACATACATTATGTACAATTGTATGAAGTTAAAATGAATCTTAAGTCAAGACGAAGAATGTACAGTATTTTGTTTCTTTGTGCTATTTTTTCTAATTACATTAAATGTGTGTTTCTCCAAGCAAATATTAGCAAACGAAACACGCTTTTTGAAAACATTAATATCTTATTCTAATAATGTTTTTTCTTTTAGGTTTCCCGTCCACTCACTATCCGAACCAACAGTCTTAAAACTCGTCGTCGTGATCTGGCTGCAGCTCTCATCAATCGTGGAGTTAACCTGGATCCCCTTGGTAAATGGACCAAAGTGGGTTTGGTTGTTTACAGTTCTCAGGTGCCGCTTGGAGCTACTCCTGAATACCTAGCTGGTCATTATATGATTCAGGGTGCATCGAGTATGCTTCCAGTTATGGCTCTAGCCCCTCAAGAAAACGAACGAATTTTAGACATGTGTTCGGCTCCAGGTGGTAAGGGATCCCATATTGCAGCCATAATGAAGAATACTGGAGTACTCTTTGCCAACGATGCCAATCGTGACCGAATCAAGGCAGTTGTTGCTAATTTCCATCGTTTGGGAGTGATAAACGCCGTTGTCAGCTGTGAAGATGGTTGCAAGTTTCCTAAAATTATGACCGGATTCGATAGGATTTTGTTGGATGCTCCTTGCACCGGAACAGGGGTGGTCTCAAAGGATCCCAGTGTGAAGACATCCAAGTCAGAAATCGATGTACAGAGGTGCTACAATTTGCAAAGGAAACTCCTCCTGACTGCAATCGATTGTGTCGACGCCAAATCAACCACTGGAGGATACATTGTCTATTCGACGTGCTCGATTCTTCCTGAAGAGAATGAATGGGTCATTGATTACGCTCTGAAAAAACGTAACGTCAAGTTGGTCCCAACTGGATTAGACTTCGGAACTGAGGGCTTCGTTAACTACAGGCAGTTCAGATTCCATCCAAGTATGAATCTAACCAGGCGCTACTACCCTCACACCCATAACATGGATGGATTCTATGTGGCGAAGTTGAAGAAATTCTCGAATCAAATTCCGATTAGTAAGGAAGAACAAGATGAAGATGAAAAGGAGCTGTCGAAGGAAATTGTTGAGGAAAAACCAGAAGATGAAAATGTTGAGGATGAGGAGCCCCAACCTTTGAAGAAACTTGGCAAACGTGCTGGTCACCCCAACCTATCTGAAGCTGAATTGCAACTGAAGAAGAAAAAGCTGAAGGAGAGCACAAAGAAATACGTGGCAAATGTGTTTGAGAAACCAGTCAAAATGGAGAAAGTAAATAAACCTAATGAAGATGGAAAGAAGAGTGGAGGGCAGAACACACAAAAGAAGGGCTCTAACAAGGTAACTGCTGGAGTACCTAATGGAGCAGCCAATGAAGGAAAAAATAACCAAAACAATAAAAATGTTGAGGTTGTTGTAAAACAGAATGAGATTTCTCCACAAGGTAAGAAAGCTAAAAATAAGACAGGCAAACAAAAGAATATTGGAGAAGCTTTGATTACGAATGAAACACCGGCTTTCCAGGGAAAGAAAAACAAGAACCAGCCACAAAACCCTAACCAGAAACAGAACAATAATCAGCAGAACCAGAATCAGAACAAGAATCAGCAAAACCAGAGTAAAAACAAGAATCAGCAGAACAAGAATGAGAACCAGCAACAGAAACAACAACAACAAAAGCAACAACAATCTCCACAAAATAGTAGCACTGTCCAAAAGAACAACAAGAATCAGCAAAATCAGAATCAGAACAAGAATCAGCAAAACCAGAATCAGAAAAAGAATCAGCAGAGTCATAATAAGAATCAACAAAATAAGAATCAGCAGAATAAAAATGAGAACCAGCAACAGAAACAACAATCTCCACAGAATGTTAGCGCTGTCCAAAAGAACAACAAGAATCAACAAAAGCAGAAAAAACTTCCTGAAAATGTCGGTAAATCAGCGCAACCATCCACTCTGCCCCATACTAAGCCTCCACATCAGGGAAAACCATCTCCAAAGTCAAATGGCCAAACACAATCGAAGCCTCAGAATGATCAGACGTCTAAACCCAACAAGCATAAAAAGGAAAAGAAAAATGAAGCCGGAAAACCTGTAAGCGCATCTCCTGCAAAACAACAGTTAAATGAAGTTGTGCAGCAGAAAAAAAAGATTGACATTGATGATGTACCTGTGCTAGAGGGAAAACCAATCAAACAAAATAAAAATAAGAAATTTCAATCGAAAGAAATAGGACATTTGAAAAAAAATAAGAAGGATTTTAATAAGAATAAGAACTTTAAAGGAAAACCAGGAAAACAAGGCCAGAAACAGAAATAGATAATAAAATAGTTATTATTTTTTTTTTTTTTTTTTACTGTATAAATTCATATAAATACAATTTATTGTTTACTACACATTTAGAATCTATTTTCTAGATTTTGACTGTATTTTTTTTATTGCATTAGATTATATTTATCGAAGAATATAACAATTAAAGAAATACACAGAAATGTTAAAAATATTTTGTTTTCCTTTTTTTTTGTAAAAACCTGCTGCTGAATGTCTATGCCCCATATTATGGCTCTCCTACACTTTCGGGCCAGAGTTTGGAAGGAATTATTTGAAAATTTCTTGTGATGGAACAAAAACAAGATAAACAGTTTTTCCTTGGACTTTTATCATTTTTTTTTTTTTAGTTGAGCGCGCACTAAAGCATTCCACATTCGGGTAGTGCGGCTAAAAAAGAATTTCTATCCGTAAATAATGAAAACACGTTCCAAATAAGCGGGTGTTTTCATTATTTTCTAATATGGTAAAAGTCAAAGGATGCAACAATAAATAACAATAGCTCTAGAAGGAGTAGCTTTTATACAATGTTAGCTCTTAAGTCATCGTAATAAAACGGAAGTGGAAGTATGGTTTTAACGATTTATGGGTTATTCAATATGTGTATTCATTTTGAATAATAGCTTTTGAACAATTTTGTTCAATTTTCCAAAATAATACCTTCATCTAAGTATTTTGAATGCTAAGCCACGTTATGGACTTGAATTACAAGAGGAATTTTATTTTATGCTGACTGTTAGTTTCGAGATTTTAACCCAACTTTGATTTTGGGATGAGTTTTAAAGGCGTGAACGAAGGAAGTACCTAAAAGGGGCATTATGTATTTTTTTTAAATTTTTTGAGGACAAATTAAAGTGCATTCTAGATTAGCCCTTGGTCACCTTGTTACGGCCTTACTAAGAGGGGTCCAAAACGATTTCCACTATACATTAAGAACCAGATTAAGTGTCACCAGAAAAATTCAATACCTATGTATTTGTAGACAATTCAACTATGTATACCTACATTATCTTCAATTTTAGTAAAAATTTCACATTGAGTTCTAATATCTCAATATTCTTTGAAGGGCCCCCAAAAGAGGTGCAGGGAGCTGTAAATGCCTCCAATAGCGGTGTACGGTCCGTCAAGAGAAGTGTAGCGCCCGCCAACTGATTTCTATAGAGCCTCTAACAGAGCTGTAGAGGCCTCAAAAAGAGGTTTTAGGGCCTCCAACAGAGATGCAGTAGCCTCCAACAGAGTACCAGGGTCTTTTAAGGAAGGTTTAGGGCCCGCCAACTGAGTTTTTGGACCTATAAAAAGAGCTGTTGAGACCACCAACAGAACTAAAGGATCCCTGAAGAAAGGTTTAGGGGTATCCAACAGTGCTGTAGACGTATAGAGGACTCCCAAGATTCCTTCCCACGAAGGGTCTATATTTACTGTGAAAGCCACAAAAGACTAATTTTATGAGAAAATTTTACCCTAGTGAACGAAAAATAGAGCAGAGGCTTTATGTAGGGGCAAATGAGGCAAAATCCTGGTTGCACGGTAGCCCAGTCCGCCGCTGGCGATGGTTCAAAATGAGTTTCATTTCATAATTTTCATATCCCAAAGTACAACCATTCGGAAAAAATAATAAACATAAGTGTGGAAAAGTGTGAAGTTTGTCAATTTATGTTAGTTAGGGTGTTAAGTGAGCCAACCTTGCACTTTATTCTGACGGGATGAGCTTTGGTGCACTAATAGTCCAAATCCTAAATTTACTTTTAAGAAGTGTTGCCACGGTGGCAACACTGGCAGACCGGAGATATAAGGGTTGATTTCTGACCATGTTTTAACACGAAATTTCACATAAATTAGCCTATAAATCGAGAACCAGACATCGAGAACAGAATGTTCATTTTTTGACCCCTCCCCCACCTTTCTACGCGGGTGAGCAAAATAGCCTCGGCGGATAACGGTTTTTATTTGTCAGAAAATAATGGTTATAAAATAAATACCTATTCATACAATTTTAAGATGAGCGTCGACGTGGAATTTCATACACTACAGCATATCCGAAGTCCATTTTTATCCATGCATTAGTTTTTTGTATAATCGCTTTTAAAATAGGAGGAGGGGAAGGTGGAAGTATTTCAAACCACTTTATATTTGTCTTGGTATAATCTAAGCATAATGGCATATGACCTTAGGGTAGTTTTTATTGCCCAATCTTATGCAATCAAAATAATTTCAATATAATTTCCCTAGAAAAAGTTATAACTTTTTTATGAAATGATGACTAAATTTTCAGTGAAACGAGCATACCATTAACAAATTTCAAAGGTATGGTGATGAAACTTGGCACACATGCTTCATTTGTCGTAAGAAATAAGAATCAAAAGAGTCCATAAAAATATCTGGGGCGAAAGGGTGTTTTTTTGATTGAAAGGGCAAACTGAATTACTATTACCAGTAAACCGGTCCCAAAACTGGTATTTTGGTGAAAGTTGGAATAAATGTTTTAATTCTTGTTCGAACCAAGACACAAAAGGATTCATGCAAATATATTGGTTCCAGGGGTATTTTTTCTAGCCGGAAGGAAAATATGGGTGATAAACCCAACATTTTATTTTAATGTAATCGAGGTACAAATTTATAATATGGTACATGATTTTAAAGTATTTTTTAACGCTGAATACAATTAAAGTAAAATTATGACGAAACAATCACCATTAAGAAAGTAATGGTCGTTTTAATGGAAAAATGAATGTATTTCTCGAAGAGAGCAGATAAAACATTTTCCCTCAAAAACCACCTTTGACAATAGATATTTGATTTATCTTTTCTAATTCTTGGTAACAATAAAAAACAAAACATTCCTGCCAACTTTCATAAACGTACTTGTTCTGGGGGGGTTTACGGGGCATAGTTTAATATTTTTCTGTTTCACTCAAAAAAACACCCTTTAGCCCCAGATATTTTTATGGACTCTTTTGATTATTATTTCTTACGACAAATTAGACATGTATGCCAAGTTTCATCACCATGCCATTGAAATTTGGTCATTTTATGCTCGTTTTACGGAAAATTTAGTCGTCATTTTATAAAAAGGTTATAACTTTTTCTAGGGAAATTATATTGATATTATTTTGATTGCATAATAGTGGGCATTAAAAACTACCCTCAAGTCAAGATTATACCAAGACAAATATATAGTGGTTTGATATACTTCCACCTTCCCCTCCCCCATTTTGAAAGCGATTATACAAAAAACCAATACATGGATAAAAATAGACTTCGGATATGCTGTAGCTGTAGAGTATGAAATTCTACGTCGAGGCTCATCTTAAAATTGTATGAATATTTTTTTAATAACCATTATTTTCTGACAAATAAAAACCCTTATCCGCCGAGGGTATTTTGCTCCCCCTGCGTACAAGATGGGGGAGGTGTCAAAAAACGAATATATTCCTATGTATTCAAGTATTCTTAATCCAAAATTCATTTAGATCTGCTAAAATGCAGATTTTAATAATATTTGCGTTCAATTATCCAATACAGTGATTTATTGTTTGATTTAAAAATAAATATCGCAGATTTAAATTTTTCGGAAGATTTACCCCTCTCTCCACGAACACCAATACAATTTCATATCATAAAACACGATCAAAATCAAAATAAAATATGGCAGATATAATGTCGTGCAAGTTTAATAAAATAAGTGATAAAAGAATTTTTAAAAATACATTTTTACATTTTCGAAACTTTTCTTTTTATTTGCAGATTTTTTTTTTCAAAACAGAAATTTTAAAATTTATAAAAATTGAATTTTGAAAAGAAAAAAAATTGAATTTGGACCCCGCCCAAACCGATTTTAAACATTCAAAGTTTTTAGTCAGTTGGTCGTAAAGAACTAAGCTTAACATATACTAATAAATTTCTCTGTAACATTTTAGTTATCTTTATACGCCAATGTTTGCAATAGGCCTTATTGCACTCGACCCGAAGATGTATCATAACTTTTCCAATTACATAATTTAAATTCAAAAGAGCGCGAAATTATCTGAAATTAAACTGAATTGAATAAAACCTTCAATTATCCACCACATCAACATCGAATCTTACCGAAAATGATAATTATAATCTATGCGCATATACCACAGCATATTCTCGCTTATCATATAAATTGGAAATATCAATCGTCCATTCCGACGCATTTCCAGTTCCAATTAAACAACACTAAAACCCCACTCAGAATCAGAGTAAAATCCTATAAAACACCCTTGCGATGTAAACAACTTTCCATTGCTGATAAAGCGAACTCCCGGCTCTCATGAACACAGGTGAATCTCCATTCTCCACCCTCATATTTTAGTTGCCATTCCATCACACCAATATAGCCACGACCATAATCACCATCACACCAGCGTATTCAAATTCCATTGGAAAAAACAAATCTCTTAGTGAGAATAATTTTCCGTGGAAAGTTCTCTACAACAACGAGAAAATCGCTGTTTTGTGGAGCACAAACTCCGGAAATGCTAAATAGAAGAGATGACGATGACTTTGACACGATAGACGCTGCCGCGCATATCCAGACCAAACCAAACGAACATCTACATCACTACGAGTATCTATCTACTATCAGCCCAGCCAGTGCCAGCGCGGTCCAAACCCCCAAAACATTCGTGTGTATCTTCCGTTGGACGCCTCGCCACCGACACCGAGCACAGATTCGAGATTCTATTCCAGTTCCAGTTGTAAATGTTACCTCGAAGTGGTCGCTTGTGCTAACGGTATAATTGTGCTCGATATTTCGCCCCGGAAATCCCTCAGTATTTGAAAATATACAAACAAAATTGAAGTTTATATTGCCCTTATACATCAGGATATCTATCGGTGTTTGGCTTGGGATTATTGCTAATTCGACAGATAAAGTGGTCTATACTATTTCATTCAGAGAACACCTTTTTTGCATCTTAATTGAGTTCAGTTGTGGTCAGCATCAGGGTTGTTTGTTGGCAAGGATTCTCTGTCCGAGCGATAAGGAAGAATTTAAAATTCTCAATTTGTGTGTTGAAGAGTTTTATGCATCAGCAGCGTTTCTGTATGTGTGTGTGTTAGTGTTGGTGTAATTGGTATATATTATAAAAGCTACCGCCCTAATTTTAAAGAATTTTTCTTATCGTGGTCATAGAAATAAAACCGACATCCTCCTCTTCGTTTTTGTCGTCCTTGTTCGTTCATCTCGTTTTGCTCGTTCTTGGTCTATCAAAGTGAGGTTTTTGAGTGAAGTGATTTCTGGCGGTGCTCCTCGGTTATCAAATAACGGTTTTTTGGCTTGTGGGTGGAATAATTAAAAGAGGTACTTTTGAGCGCGGAAAAGCAAACGCAAAACTAATTGGAATAACGGTTTTTATTCATAAAGTAAGTATCATTTTGCCTTTGGTTAGGTTATTCATTTTTTTGTGTGCCCTTTTTATCTTTTGAAAATTTCTTACAAGTTTAAATGCCTTGTTAAATTGGTCAATGGGTAGGGCGGTAGGGGAGTGTTGATCGAGTGAATTCTTTTATAACTTTCTTGCGCTTTTTGTGACATTTATTTTTTTGTGATACGTTCTTATAAACTGAATCGATTATTTTCAGAACATTTTTCGTCACAGTCACAAAAACCTATGATTTTCGAATGCATTGACCGCTTAACCAAATAATCAAGATTGCGTCAGGATAGCAGCACATAATTTAAGTACCTACTTAATTTGAGCTTGGAAGCCTCTTATCGATATAAATCGGAAACACATTTAGTTTTCCAAAATGGACTTAACCAGCCAAATTTATAAACGTGGAATAGGGAAGGGTTAACCTTATTCCATGGAATAAGTACTAAATGTTATTTAAAAAACAAAATTTCTTCTAAGTGACGTTTACTAAGTTAAACCACCGAACATGGTGGTTTAGCGAAGGAATAAAAATCAGAAAATGATAATAACTTTGACAGAATTATTAGGTGTGTTCGGTACCGTGATCTACTTATTGTAGTAGATTTTCGTTTTGTTTTTATTAATAGTGAAATTTTATTTCATGTTCTTACTCTTATTCCATGGTTTTGTAAGCTCATGGAATAAAGTTGGAATAAGCGATTTTATTAATACGGCTGAACATGTTTTGAAAATAATCGATTCAATTCATGAAATGTAATTCAATGGAAAGGAAGGGTCGTGCATCATACCTGTTTTGAAATTGGAAAACAAGAGACTGCAATTAGAAGTTAATTTATCTCGACAATTTACTAAAAATGTCTGTTGCTTTACTCTGAATTTCTTTGCATTTTGGTCCCAAGTTTTGTCAATTTCATTTTAGACTTAAAATCACAAACAATCACAGAAACAAAAAGTAAAGAAACAGAACTTATACATAATAAGGGTATTCATGTAATGAGATAATTTTTCGCTTTGTAGAAAGATATAATTTTACGCAAAAGGTTACATGAACACCCCATTAGAAATTTGTGCGTAAACGATAGAAACAAACAGCTAAGTTAAGTCAAATGTCAAATTTAACGTCACAAAGTTTCTAAGGGTTTTTTCTACGCTTTTTTGTGAGATAAAATTCTATATTTTGCAGAAATTTTTTCCCATACAAATTTTGACAGTTCATTTCTACCGATAGAAAATTCTATCGTTTTTAAGTTTTCCATGGGTTTTCTGCCTTTGCATGAATACCCCTAATAGGTACATTTTGTCAAAACATTATAGAGAAAACAAACAAAAATCTACTAACTCTCCACTTTTAACAGAATCAGGACTTTTGTTTAAAGATTTTTTGCTTATTTTGGCTACTCTCCGAATATTTGAAGATTTTCAATATGATTTTCTTAGGAAAAATGGTGTACAATAATAATTCCAGCTCTGATCACCTCGTTGTAAAAAATCTTTCCGTTTACAGCACAACCGATTTTGATGAAATTTTGTTTATCAAAAAAACGAGGAATAACCCGATGTAAAATGGTTACCAAATTTTTTAACAACAAAAAATAGGAAAGTATAAGTTTTTTAAATTCAAATTTTCATTTGATGACGAACTTATGAAAAGAATTATAAGAGGTATCAAATTTCGTTTGCAAAATTATAAGTATAACCTATCCATTTTAACGAATCCATAACCTCTGCCCTATAAAAACTTTATCGCAAACAAAATTGTTGGGGTGAATTTAACACACATTTTCACAACTCGTTTTCCACAAGTGCTAGAGGCAAAGAAAAGAAAGAAAATCTTGTGCTTGCTGGTGTTCTTTTGCTATTTTAATGGAGCGGAAGTGGCATCTTTAAATTTTCTTTTGGGTTACTTTTGAAAAAAAAAGTCGCTTTTGTGGGTGATGAAGGGGTTGTCGTGTACATACATTTTGTATACTCAATGAAAGGGTAATTTTTTGTTTGTCTATACTGGTTTAAGTTTTTAGTGTGATGGTAGATGGTCTTTATAGAGCCAATAATGAATGGCAGAAATGAATGGGTTTAAATAAATCTTATTAAAAGTTCAAAGTTTGAGGTTTTGTTTTTTCTTTGCTTTCGGGTGAATCTTTGGTTGGTATATTAAATCTTTGAGAAAAAGATTAAGATAAAACTGAGGAACAAAATTTAACGAAAATTTTGTGGAAGAAACAAGATTATACTTGTCTGAATGTTTGTAATTTCCTAAATTTGACTTCGACATCAGATTGATGATTTGGCTCAAGTTTTCGTGGTTTCCTAATTTAAAAGTTAAAAAAACTCGTTTTTCGTTATTTTGAGGTAATGTTATACAGCAAATCACATTTTCTTAAGAACATTTTTTATAGCATTAGAAGGTTTTTATCTGTCCCTAATTCGAATTTTATCTCCAGGATTGATAAATTGGCTCAAGGTTTTTAGATATTTATGTATCAATCTAAAAGTACCAACAACTACAACTGTGTTTTTCGTTATTTTTTGGGTGCAGTTACCACCACCGACTACATTGTCATCGTAAACAAATATCATTACGGCATCTGAAACTACTAATCTTCCCCTCAAAAAATTATCATGAATCAGCCAAAACTTCAAATCTCCGTCGAGAAATCTCATCTAACATTTATGGGGCTATCGTGATAGTGGCTTATTTGGTTGTTAACAATGGGAGGGGAATACTTAAACTAACTAATGATTTTTCGAAGGAGCTAGAACGCACGAAAAATTTTCGGGGGGGGGGGGGGTAATTTTGTTTAGTACTTTTGACTGCAATTTTATATGAGTCAAGTAATTATAATTCTACATGTCTACAACGCTTTAGGGGCCAGTTAAGTTATCAATGAGAACAATTATTGAAAACTGTAGTTGTAAACAAATCGATTTGGCCTCACTTTTCTCATAAAATAACTTTTAATTTTCAACTTTAACGTCAATGGGCATTTTTACCAAATTGTCAAACTCCAAACTGTCAGCCAAAATTTTGGGTTAATAAAATTTGTGCGTTCTTTTTGTATCTAACTTGTTAGCCTTCATCGTTCTTTTAATAAGAAAAAGTTACTTTGAGTTTTCATTTTGGGGTTAGATTGTGTTTGATTGTGTCTTCCGATTTGGAATTGTTTTCAATTTGGAATAATTTATTATAAATTTAACTGTTTTATTATTGATTTTGATATTTGGAATTGTTTTCTGAATAATTCACTCTTCATCGAAATTTTATTCTTCCAATTGGTTCAATTTTTAATAAAGAATAGTGTAACTCATAAAAAAAATTACAAAGAAAATTCAAAACACATTACAAGTGTTTTATATTACAATTCGATTTCATGCAAAAATGAAGTTGATAGCGGTTTAATTTGAAGAACCATGCATTTTTGGTAGTGAATAATTTATCAATAAATTTAACGCACTCTAAATTTTGTCTTATTTTTTTTTTGTTTATTATTTCTTATTCCGATTTTTTTTCAACCCCTTCCCAATTTTTTTAACTTTGATAGTTCTTAAATAAAAAGTAACCATAAATGGTAACCAAAAAAACTTACCATAGCTACAAAAAAGAACGCACCACTAAAACAAAAAACGCCAAGCACTTAAACGACATTAACCCAAAATTTCGATTTGACGTTTAGAAGCTATGAGACAGAGATATATTGCTTTTTTTCTTAATTCTTCATGGGGAATGAGTAATAATTATTTTTTTTTAAGAGAAATAATAACCTTATGCATTGTCTTAAAATAAAATAGTACAAATACAGTATTATAATGCATTTCATGTTTTACTTAATTAAAAAAGTCGGTTGCCTTAGCCACTTTATAGCCCTCAATCATATGAGCAAGTCCATGCGATCTAGTCGCGCATTTTGTATGTTATGTTCTTTTTTTGAACTAGGCTTGTTTTTTGATCTTTTGTGTAGGAACTTCTGCAATGTCAATTAAAAGTAACAAAGAAACTCGAAAACTCCCCCAAATTGATGACAACCAAAATTTTGTTCCCTTTTTGCTACAATTTACTTATTCCTGATTTTTAAAAACTAAAAAACAAAACTAAAAAAAATTAATGTGATAGGCTTTTAAAAACATTTATAAAAATATCTTTTCTTAAGAAGTGCTAACAAATGTTATATACAAATATGGCTAATACAAATTTCGGATTTCTTACAAATAATATGTGACCTTGGATATTCTACAAGTTGAAAACAGCCATAATAGTAAATTTAATTAACACATTCGAAAACAAATTCTATTAACTTATTAGAGCTATTGTTAAAAAAAAAAAATTGGATTGTAAAATTTTATAACGAATGAATTTAAACTGGATTTTATTGACCCATTTTAGATATTTCTAAACTCTTTTTCTTCTTTATTATTATAAAAGTCACCGCATATGGCATATTTGTGAAGCGAAGCAATTACAAGTTAAATCATCGAAATTGGAACGAGATTTTTGATATGCTACTATCACATGTGCTTGCGCGTACTGAGAGCCATCAATTAATGAAATTTGTCTAAAGAATTTATTTTGAATCAAAACAATTATGTATTTTGTATTGTACTATTGTTTGGTGAAAACCAAACATTTATTCAGCAGTTGTAAACTTTGCCATTTTTGAACAGACAAGAAGTTCTGCTAAGACTACTTGAAAATTTATAATACAAAAGTTGACTACTTTAAACTTAAAACGTGGCAAGGGTATAAAAAAGCTACCATAAAATAGGAAAATGAGTACTTACGATGAATATTAATACATGCTGGATATTTTTTTTATTTTCACTGAATTCGTCTGGATCATACTTGTATGAGTATAATAAAAACAACTCGGTGCTCATAAGAATATGGAAATTTGATATCTACATAAAGCTGAGTTTTTCAATTTTCTTGTATTCTTGCTTATACATAAATAAAAATAATGTCAACAAAAATGTCTACCTTTTTATATAAATTATTTTATTAAATAATTTATGATGGTGACAATATTTAAAATCACATAAATCATAAATACGAATGATTGTTATTATTATATTGAATAGAAATTAATTGAAAATTTTTAGCGATCCTATATCCAAATGCGTTTCGACCAGCTACTATTGTAGTTGGCCTCATCAGTCAATGACTATCGAGTACCGACACACATTTATAACAAAAATACACCGCCAATATATATTTGCCTAAGGCCCAGTTTTTCAGTGGTGAGATAAACCAGAGTTAGTTAACTCAGGTAATAGATTTGTCTATACATAGTTACGTCAAGAAGCAGTTTTTGAGTAGAGGATGAGTGCAGAAAGGCTTAAAAAACATGGAAGGTAAAATGTCAAAAGCATTTGTTGCGTTAATCTACAGTTCAATTAATAAATTTGGTGAGTTAATTCAGATTAATCTTGAACCCCGTACTGAAAAACTGGTCCTAAGGGAACTAACTAATGAAGCCAACCAATAGCGGATCTAGGATTAGGCTCTGGTGGGGCTTGGAGTTTGGAGATCCAGTTTGAGACCTTAAGTAATAAAATTTGCTTGTCCTAAGATACATTTTATAATTTATAACAAATAATAGAGAGTTTAGGTTTAATGCATGACCGTACCAACTTCATCCGAACTACACTTCAGGATAACGCGGCAAAACATTATTTTTTATGAAATTTTAGGAGCTATATCGCACTAAGCGGCAACTGAAAAGTGCCGCTTAGTGTTCCGATGCTGTGCAGTTCCGGCGAGAAAAAGATAGGTATATGGAGATACATGTGTAGTTCTATAAAAGACAAAAACAAAATCATTTTAATGATATCCGTGTTTTGTGTGCCTATATCCGCTCCTATCGCGCTTTAAAATGTTTTCAATATCTACAAAGTACAATAACAATTATTCATACATAATTGCTGTAGCGGAGATAGAAGCAAATTCAAAGGTGCACCAAAATAATAATTTGAGCCATATATGCTTGAACCACGCGTACAAATTCGATTATTTATATTATTTAAAAATTGATTAGGTACCTACCTTAGGCTAATTTCACACACATTCGGTTTCATTCGGTTCGACCTATATTCGGTTTTTATTCGGCAGTAATAAAAACCTAATAGAAACCGTATAGCACCGAACGATCCCTCGACACGAATCGGTTTCATTCGGTTTCACACACACATAAAGTAAACGTAGCGTTCACACATATTCGGTTCGTTTTCGGTTTTTCTGAATTTAATTTTTTTGTTTTTAATACATTTTATTTAATTTTAATTATTAGTGAATACGGTGAATATGAACCGTCTGTGGGTGAAGGGGTCTTGACGGAAACCGAAATCGAACCGAATACAGACCGAACCGAATGAAACCGAATATGTGTGAAACGCGCCTTAGGCTTGTTTTCATTCGATTCATTCGGTTCGTACTCTATTCGGTTTGTATTCGGCTGTGCCTGATATGTGTGAAACGATAAAACGGTAAAAATAAAAACCTAATAGAAACCGTAGAGCACCGTTTTATCGTTTTACACATATCAGGCACATCCGAATACAAACCGAATAGAGACCAAACCGAATGAAACCGAATGTGTGTGAAACGAGCCTTATGTAGTTATATTTTTAAATAAGCTGTTGGAATGTTTTGAACTTCCCATTTTTGACAAGATTTGAAAACTGTTTATTATTGGCTAGTTCATAAAAAATATATTTAAGTGTTCGAACTGACAAAAGATCATAAATGTGCTTTGACACGGTATCAGTCCTCTGAGATCTCATTTGTCACTTGCCTAGTACAAAAATGTTTTGTATGTACAATTATTGCCTTGGACCTTTCAAATTCTGAAAACGTAGCCCCGAAAATTTCTAAGCCCAGCCAAGGCCGTGAGAAACAATTCCTGTTGTATTAAATATTTACACTAAACTTGACATCCCGTTGTTCTCAAATGGTTTAAGCCTCAAATGTGTTTCTTTCGGTAAATAAGCTTTGTTTTTAGTATAAACAGTTGGGGCAATTGAGACGTTAATGTTAAGCCCCGGCCATTTTTATCTCTTTTTACTTATCTCTTCAAGCCTTAGCCCCAATGTATGCAAATAGTTCAACCCCAACCGCGTTATTTTGTCCATCAAATCTCATATCTTAACAATATTTTAGACGGAATATAAAATTCTACACGTTGTTATGTATTGCTTTCTATGTTTTTAATTATTTTATGATTCGGCTGTGGGGGGGGCTTTAGCCCCTATAGCCACTCCCCTGGATCCGCTACTGGAGCCAACTTAAGTCATCAAGCCTAAAGGACTAAAGGTAGCGAAAAAATTGATTTAGCATTATTTTCACAATATTTTACAGTTTTTTGAAAGTACAGTACATAAGTACAGTACATAAGTTCAGATAAGAAAAACATTATTTTCAAACTTATATTAAAACAATTTTTTTTTTTTCATTTTCTAAAATTTACTTTTAACCGTCTTTTTCAGTGCTCTAATAACTTTCAAATTGTATACATAGTATTAAATTCAACTATAAAATAATCTTTTGTATTTTAAAAAGTTGTTTTCTGTATCAATTCAAAAATACCCCTCCGTTGGAGGAGATAGACGGCGCGGCACAAGCTCAGAAATCAGAAACTTATAGGCCAAAAGACTACGGGGAAATTTTAATCCACTTTGAAACACCAAACTCCACAGATAAATTGTGAATTGGTGTACTAAAATTCGGCATGAAACTTCTGTGACCATATATGTATATATGTATTTAAAACAACATTGTTAACATTAGAATACCTAAAGATTTTAATAAGAAAAAAATCTGAGAACTGGAAAGGTTAAACTTAAGCTTAACCTATCAGAAAAACACTCTTTGGACCCAGTTATTTTAATGGACTCCTCTCCTCCTCTTTAAATGCGAGTATACAGAAAGCCAATGAGGGCATTTTGGGGAGTTTTGTATATGTTGTAAAGGATGGAATTCTGCGTCGATAACAGCAATAAAATTTCATGAATACATTTTTGCCCACTTACCCATATTATTGCGTGTTTTTATTCTTTTAAATGATTATTCATTTGGATAATTCCGTAAATTCAAAACGATCGAGAAATAATGGTTTGACGACTTCCGCCTCTATCTATCTGCAATGATCTGATGTGACTGTTAAAATGATTTTCCAAATTATAAATAAATCCTATGAGTAATAACTTTTGTAATGATTCTTTGTAGAGAGTTGTCGCACATCTCTGCAAAAAAACAACCATTAATAAATTGCTTTTCCTTAATACCTATATATCGTAAGAAATAATATAATAGAACTCACACAAATATTGTTTAAATTGCGCTAGAAATAAATCTACCTTACACTTGATGTTTTTGTACCATCACCCAGTTCTAAATCCAGTAGGCTTAAACAACCACTCATATTTTTATAGTAAAATATATTCGTTTTGATGCTATTATCGGCCCATAGATATTTGTTTTTTAATTTTGCCCAACAAACTTAAATCGACCTACTTCCTATGTGTAATAATGACAGGAGAACACAACACACACGACGCACTCCAAAGGACATTGACGCTTCGACCCAGAATCCTAGAATACATAATTATTTTCAATTTCTTTTCTGGGATTTTGTTACAAGTCTGCTGCCAAAAGCACTCCACTCATATAGACAGGCACAGAACGACAGAAAAAAATACACAGGAAAAAAGTTTGAAAAGATGTGAATTTATTAAATATTTATGTCCAGCTCCAGCCTTTAGGGATTTCATATAATCCACCGAGGACCGAGAGGGGAGATGAAGAAATACATTTTACATACAGAATACAACACCATCTGGAATAAGAACGAACAATAGGAACCTACATGATGAGGCGAGTCCTTAAGTATAGCAGCCCCGAGGGACTGAAGGACTTTACTGGTGGGGTGGAGCTGTAGAGGATCATGTCATATAGTATGGCATAGTGATAAGGAAATGCCGTGATTCACATATGGCTTCCAAATGAGGGTGTGCTATGCTGTGCTGGTGCTGAGGATAAGTCCTCGGGATATAAATAAATACAACATTTTCTGGGATACGGAGTATGACGAGGATGATGACGGTGGGGTTTGGCCATCAGGTGGGAGAAATTCCCACAGGTAAAGAATCCACAATAAGAGTGGATCCCTGTAACACATTCAGGTAGAAAAATGTTGCATAGGTATGAGAAAGGATAGGTAAGTACAAAAAATATAATTTTTTTTGTGTTGTTTTTGTTGTTTCCATTGACTCTGCAATACAATAAGATATATGTATAAGCAACATACATAGCTAGAGGCAGACTCTGCCACCAAAGCGATTTTGTGAAAATTCTCTAGATATTCCAAATGTGTTTTCACATTTGAAAAGCTTCAATATTGTGTGTTGTTAAAGTATCATAAACTGTTTATTTAGACATTTTTTTTTATATTGACTGGATTAGGTTACGAGAGACAATTGGATAAACATGCAAAATGCTACAATAATGGTTTTATTCATTTTGATGGAGTTTAAGGTTGCACATACATGTAAGTATCAAATACACATATGTATGTAGGTATATGAACTTAAGGTTTAGCATTACTGAAGTTTTATATTTAGAATTGTCTGCAATATTTGTTAGGTTTTAATAATAATTTATTTTAAAAGAGGATTTTTTGATGATGTGAATTTTGTTTTTGTTTTGAAATAATTTAGTTTAACGTACATTTTTGGCCACAGATAGTGTATGTAAATAATGCCAGGTGCGAAATGTATGAATTTAACTTCCTCGCCATACAATTTCAGTCTCTTTCACTCTTAATTTTTGAGTTTTCAGTTTAAACCCCCCCCCCCGAAATTTTTTCCTGCGTTCGCGCCTGTATAATTCGTAGAATAGAGAAAAGTGTTTAGAAAATTGTTACTTTTTTGCGCATGAGCTATCAAATTTGGGATCACAATTGATAGATTAACAGAGTTTTTTTATATCCATGTTGTAGTGTTTTATTCTATAGATACCGAATTGTCAGAATATGTGACAAAAACATAAATACTAGATTGGGACTTGGCAAAAAAAAAAAAATGCAGGACAGGTCGCAAGTACTTGCTCTTATGTTCAAGCGACCCACCTCTAAAATCAGATGGTTAATAACGTTTAAAAAAATAATAACATAAAGAAGCCACTTTTCTCATACAAACAAGATAAATAAAATGCAAGATAGTTACGCACGAACTTGCTCCTATATTTAAGTGTCTTATGTAAAAATTCAAAAACTGTACACGTATCTTTTATGTAATTTAATTTTTTAAACAATTTTAGGAAACAAATCAATTTAAAGTAATTATTATTATGCAGATGTAAACTGAAATTCATAAAATTTCATAAACACGTTTTTGAAAAGTCGAATTTTCAACAATAAAAAAAAAATAGAGCAATATGACCTATATATTAATTCGCTCAGCAAAACCTGAGCAAAACCTAACAGTACACTTTTCTCTGTAAATACTCAACGGAACTTCATAAATTATATAACGTTAGAAAGGTTTTGCCTCACAGATGTGCAGCAACCAAAAGAAATGTCTGTATGTAGCTGTTAAATCATTTAATAAAAAAACAATAAATAAATTGGGTGGCACAACGGCTCGTGAAGAACCAGGGCCTAGTGACTAACAACTATACAAAGAGTTGCCTAGTTGGTGACGGACGATCGGGAAATCTGGACCAAAATGCACGCAGCGGCAAAACCACAGACGAATTATTAAAAATTAAATTGTTCTGCGTTCTTTCAGAGGAGAATATGCATTTGTATATGTAGAATTGTAGATTCATACCTTTGTCTTGTGGAAGTGTATTTTGTATCTGTTTCACAAATGTCAAAGTACAATTGACATTTGCCACCATTTGCAAACATTATACCAGATTCCGATAGAGTGATGATTTTTGTGCAACCTTATGCTTACTTTTCCATTGCAAGCAAAAACAATCTACAAAAAAAAAGAATTTTATAAGTTGCACTTACTACTACTTCCTTCTCTACTCGTTATGTGGCATACAAAACAGATATCATAAAAATGGCATTTATAGACAGTCATGCAAATAACAGATTTACCGCAAAAAGAAATTAAAATTTTCATCTATACAAGTATGTACGTACATATGTATAAATGTTTATAATAACAACTTATCCAAGTAATAGGTACCTACTGTGGCTTTTAAATTACATATATTTTTAACTGAAGATTAATTAATTGTTGTGTTTTGACTTCAGGATAACTTTTGTCTTCCTTAAAATCCCACACAACGCCGAATATTTAAAAGTAACAATTATATGTGTTTTTTGAGATTCTTACGTTTGATCGCTAAGTTTACCAGGTAGGTAGAGATACTCAGTCAATCAATTAAATTTAATCCCTGATGCTTACGGCTTACACGTAATATAATTAAGTTGAATATGTAGGCATGTGAGAAAAGGTAAATAAAATTAAAATATATATCAATGTCACATTCAAATCGTTTAATTTTAAGTCCTTTATGACATATTATCGTAAATACAACAACAACAAAATAAACTTCATGGCCATTTATTTTCCTAATGCTACAAATTAAATCCACAGCACATTAACGAAAAATCATCCATGGGAATGCATACATCACCGGTTCTCAAAATGTGTCATAAAACACACGTCGTCATCTTTGTCGTCGTCACAACATAGTAACTACACCCGCAGGTCTTTATTTTTTTTTTTATTTTATTACATGTACCAGCATTAAAGGTTTTTACAAGGAAAATTAATTGCCCATCGTGTCATCGAGGGTTGGGCTAGATGGGCTCTCACATCTCAAATTGTTTTTCGGTATTCTGCGTTTTATTTGAGCTCAACCGTTGGGACACTTTGGGGATTATTTCATTGAAATATAATGTATATTTTGCTCCTGTCAAAAGGTGTTCGTTCTCCCATTATCACCCGCACTCAAACTCACATTTCACTTCTTGTATTAATATATGGTGTAACAGTGTACCGTATCTTGTATACGGTCTATTAATTCATTGCCACCCTTCAAAATAGCTGTTTCCGCTTTCATACATGTAGGTACTGGTACTGTAGAAAATTTCATTTGGCACTGCTTGAAGGGTTCTTCTTGGGATGTGGGGATTTTCGTTTTATTTTCTATATTTTATGAGAATTATGGAGAAGAAAAATATAATTATGGAAACTGTTGTGGGATTCGATTAAGAATTGAGAGGTGTTCCAGTGTGTACAGCGCAATGTGATGTTTTCTATATGTAGCGTTGTTGGCCTCTTCCATAAGGTATAACCATTTTATTATTTTATTATGAGCAATATTCCCTTGAGCAAGTGTGGCATGCTTGGCAGTACAATGGCCCCACTCCGGGTTTTTCATTAATAAAAAATAAACTCTCTCCCTGTTCCCTGGAAAGCACCGCACCGTTTGTCGGGTTGTCGTCAAATGCACTTTTACCGATGCGAGTATTATTTATTTTTTTGTTTTGTGTTGTGTCTTGTTTGCCTCACGTGAACATGAGCTACGAACGTCGACGACGTCAACGATGCCCGTCATCGGAGCTATGGCTTGGACGACTACAGCTAGTTTTTATAGCGAATTGGTAATTTGAAGTCTGCGGTAACACTATCCGCATCCATGGTATAAAATTGTACACGCGGAGTTGTTGGATTCGGGATAAGATTCTGAAGTATGACTTTCAAATAATATTGCACCATGAAGCAGGGGCTGCAATAAGAGGGGGGGGGGGGGTTGTAAGATTGAGTAATACCGACAACAACACAAATGACGACGGATGAGAGATGCAATTTTTGAACTAATTTATATATTTTTTTTTTTGTATAGAGTGTGAGAAGTGTTTTGGGGATTATGAATTATTTTTTTTATTATTGTAATCTTCTGTGGGAAGATGTTAGATTTCGAGAAATCCAAAGAACTACTAAGATTGCACGATATTTTGTATGAAACGAATTAAGTATATGGCTGCCCCATAATTTAGTTATTATTATATGCAAATTGAAGGTAGGTAGGTACTGTATAAAGAGTCTGTTTTGTTGGTTTAATTGAATGAAATCAAGACTTTTTGTCAATAATTGGATCTGTTTGTGTAACAATTAATATACCTTAAGATATACTTTACTTTTTGAAAGAACGGACAGACGGACAGTTTTAAAAATGTCTTATATAATACGAAACTTAACCCTTAACTATAGTGGTGAAACTTAGTGACGTATCTATAGTGGTGGGGTCCAGGGGACCCATGTGTTTTGAAATGATAAAATAAAATACTAAATTTAATTTTTTTATAAATGTTTTTATTAAACATTTGAAAATAATAATTTCAAAGGTAGTTAAAAAAATCAAAAATATTGGAACATGTGTTTTCAAAAGAAAATTTGCACTTTAAAATTCAGTCTCAAAAATGTAAGTTTAAAAATATGTAATTTTTATATAGAGAATATTAAAAAACACAAAAACCTGAACAAAACATTATTCTTTAACATAAAATAATACTCTTAAGTTAAAAAAAAAAAAACTTAAAAACATTAACACACAAAATTTTGACATCGGCCAAAGTGACATATATTTTAAATGCAAAGTTTGCATATTTGCTTGGAACATTTGAGATAAATAGGTTGCGTGCACCTTGCACACAAGTGTATCGTCTTTGCTCTTTTATTGGGTGGACACAAGAAGTATCTTTTTCTTTTATTCCGTTAAATATATAAAATAAAAAAACGAAAATAAATTAGTCACCGAGAAAAAAAACTTACCTAAATATAGTGGTGGGTCCGTGGGACCCAGGTAGTCTCTGTAACTTACCATATGACAGACGAGTGAAACGTGTCCCTCCCTCTTCAAACAATTCGGGCTACTGCGGAAAGGTACTTAAAAGCACAGCTAGCTGCGGCGGTCGCAACGGGTTTTATTTACTTTTAAAGAGTAGACGTGGGTCCCCTGGACCCACCACTATAGTTAAGGGTTCTGACTTAAGTAACTTTATGTACACAAAGTCATATACCTAATTTACTCAAGAAATAGTGATTTGTTTTTGTTGAAATCACAATTTAAATCACATTTTTAAAATAAACAGACAAAATTAGAGGCTTAAGTCTTTAATATGAAGGCACATAAATTATTATAATTAAATATAGCAGAGATTGGTTATAATTTATCATCCATTTCTCGTAGAATTCTTTTGAATTTGAATCGAATTTTATAGACAATATGTCAATTGGATATGAAAAAAAATTGAACTTTGGACCGCTATAACTTAAAAACGGATTGACGTACAGAGGTCATTAATATGTCATTTTGTAGATAATTGTACTATATACAAGTTGTTAATAGATAATTTTGTTCAAGATGGCGGCATTTCCCTTCCGGTACCACTCTTAAAACTTGGTTCTTTAATAGAAAATATGTTTCTAAGCATAACCCCACAAACAAATCCCCATCCAAAAATATAATTAATATCATCTAATATAACATTTTTTGACTGTTTTTCTCCAAATCTATCACTTATACGAAAAAAGTGTTATAATAATTTATTTTGAGCGGAATTTCATGAGCTACAATATGTTCCTACAACTTTAAAAAAAAACTATAGTTTTCGAGTAATTTCGAAAAAAAAAGGCATTTTCCCTCCTTTACCCCCCTAACATTTTTAGCTCCACCCCAAATTTAGGGTCTTTTTCAGGAAATATTTAGGACAACAAAATTCAGCTCTGTCGGAATTTTTTTGAAGTAAAGACATTTTTTTATCTTATTTTCCTCGACTGAAATTAAATAGCTCTCTACCAAAATTCAGCTTTGTCGGAATTTTTTCGAAGATAGGAAATTTTTGTATCCAATTTTCCTGGACTAAAATTAAGTAAATTTATTTAATTTTTCTTTCAAAGTTGGACTGAAGTCAAGGGACGCTGTGTGTCATAACGATTTTAACGCTTTGTACTTAATTTTTTTTTTTTCATAATTATGAATATATTTTACTTTCCAAGATAAAATAAACTAAAAATATACAAAAGTGCCGTCTAGGACCATATTATATATTTAAAAGGAGATAAAAAAGAAACTGTGCTTTTAACATTAAATTTCTTATTTCTTTTTTTTTTTATAAAAAATGAAAGAATAAATTGTAATGGTAAAATAACCATTTATTTGATAACAATGTTGCAATTTGTATAGAAAAATCCAACTACAACAAAATAAAGTAAGTATCCGCCATAGTGTGCATTTGTATTAAAACAACTGTCATGGCAACCAATAATCGAAAGAGTCCATAAATATATCTTTTTGAAATATAGAAAGGATTGAACAGTGTTCCATATATATAAAGCATGAACCAGTTTTCTCATAAAACTAAGAAGAATTAGGCTAAATGATTATTTCAGTGACCATAGTTTATTAGCATCAACCTGTATTTTTTCTTGTTTTCACCAAAAAGTTGGTTTCTTTATTTTTTAATATTTTGAAAAGTAAATCTCCTAGACCCATTCAGTTTTCAGTTTTTGATTATAAATTGATAAACGCATTGAATTTTAAAAACAAAAAAGTACTTAATAACGTGAGTTTGTACATTTTTTTTTATTTTTATTTTGATTTTGAAAATTAATTTTTCAAAAGCTATTTTTTAAAAGAACTTTACTTACAAATATAAAAAGAAAATATTTAACACAAATAATAATAAAGTACTCATACGCCACAGTGAATATTTGTATTAAATTTGTCAATCCAATCAACATTAGAAAGAATTCATCAAAATATCCTTTTGAAATAAATTGAGTATTTCAAAATCTTCCCTATATGTTGCTATTTGATGACCAAGAAAAAAAAGAGTCAACAAAAATATCTTTTGTGGATAAGCGGTTTTTGGGGTGGGTTGGGTATGATTTGGCGATTTTTAAAATGTCGATTTAAAAAATCGACTGTCATAATGCTCAGTTTCGAAAAATCCATTGTTAAAAATATCGAATGGTGACTCTTATAAAGTCGATTTTGAAAATATCGACTTGTAAGAAGTTGACAATGGCATAGTGTATACTGTTCACAAGTCGATTGTAAAACTAGAAAAACAACTGTAAATCATCCTTATATCTTAATATATGTAATTTATAATAAAATAGATTTCTTAAATAATACTGCAGTTCCTTTAACGTTGCAGTGAAAACATGTTTCTTTTTTGTATAGACATTTTATGAATTTTTTTTTTTAATTTATAACATTGAATTAATAATAAAATTGAGTTCACACAATAAAAGAGAGCATTCTTCTTTTATTTTACTGTATTTTGCATAAAATTCGACATTGTTACCGACAACTTTTCAATCGACAATTAAATAGTCTGAATTTTGTTTTTTGTCAATCAAACTTCAGTCAAAATTTTAACAGTCGATGAAATTTATATTAATTTGTCCAGTCGACATTTTTTTTTGTCGACCATTCGAACACTTCCCTTTTGGGGTCTTTTTAAAATTACTATAATTTTTTAAGATTGGCTGAGTTCCAAAATGTAAAGCAAAAAGTTTTGATGCGGCAGCAATACTCAATTGATACGAATTGAACATGCTGCTTTGTAAACATTTAACTTTAGTCGTGTTTTTTTAAGAAAGTGTATAGCAACTGAGCAAAATGTTTACACGCAGACAATAACAAAACAAATTATTATAGAGAATTTAGTTTGTGTTTTTCGTTTAAAAAATTTGCTGAGTTGATATACACTCTCTCAAAAAAACAGCCTTTGTATAAGTTTTTCAATTCGGAACGCAAATTTTTCGGAGAGCAGACATTAAACAAAATGTATGTGTCAAATATTCATTCACGTATTTGAAGCAGAAGCGAACGTACATTATGTAAGAAACAGTTTTCCAAATTTATCGAGGGAAGCATTATCCTTTTCACTTTTCTTCACTAATAAATACCACAATTTTAATAAAACTAAAGAATTATTAACAAAATATGAAATACTTTTGCTTACTAGGGCAATTTTTTTGTTTAAACAAATTTCAAATAAAAGCATTCAAGAAATTATTGATGCGAAGTTAACACGCATCGACTACGTATCGGATTCGTTTAGAAACTTGCTGCTTTGTAAAAATTTTCTCGTATGAGTTTTGGAACTTATGACTTTGCATCAAAGGCGCATCTGATGCATTTTGGAACTCAGGCATTGTTTGTGTCGTCTTAATTTTACTTTTATTGAATAAAGCATACAAAATATCCAATTACGATTTTGGGGAAAAATCATACGGCTGTATCTTTTGAGTGTTGGTTTCATTATATTAAACCCATTTCATTACATTGTTACATACATTTGGATCGACCTAAAACCTCCAAATGAAGAAAAAATAATTCTCTTATTTTTTGCAGATTTTTGTATTCATTCATCCCATAAAACTGCTGTAAGCAGTTAATTTAAGTATTCATCACCAAATAGCTACATGCTTTTTTTTAACATATGGGGTAATTCTAATAAAGTCTGATAGAAAAGCTAGTGCGTGTAGGTTAAGACCAGGAAAGAACAAAATTGTACTATGAGAGCGGTGTCTATTTCCCTTTGTTTATTTGTATTTTACTTTGATCCATTTAACTTAAAAGTTAATAAAAACGTTAAATTCGAGCACCAAAGTTAGTACTTAAATACGTACAATTTTGTAAAAAGTCCTACTACCATTTTTTTTTTTAATATTTATTTTAAATCTGTCTAATTTTGTTTATGATTCAATATAGCTTTTAACGGCCTTTAGTCCATAAAAATTGGCGTTTCGTCCCAGCGTTCTCACTTGGACTCTTCAGTTGACAGTGAGGGCCTTGTCAAGACGCATTTTGTATTAAGTTCAGTCCAGCTTACATCAATTTTACTGCGAAAATCAATTGTGAACTATATCCAACCCAATTAGAATTTCTAATCAAGAATTGTTGGAAATTTTGTTACCCGTGGCCTGGCATTGTTTACATATGAGTGTGTTTTATAATACAAATTCTATATACTACTGAAATACATCAGCCAAGTAGAAGACTTAGCACTATTTAATTGGACTTGTTGAATTTGTATTATAAAACACACTCATATGTAAACAATGCCAGGCCACGGGTAACAAAATTTCCAACAATTCTTGATTAGAAATTCTAATTGGGTTGGATATAGTTCACAATTGGTTTTCGCAGTAAAATTGATGTAAACTGGACTGAACTTAATAAAAATTGCGTCTTGACAAGGCCCTCACTGTCAACTGAAGAGTCCAAGTGAGAACGCCGGGACGAAACGCCAATTTTTATGGACTAAATGCCGTTAAAAGCTATATTGAATCAATAATTCCACAAGTCCAATTAAATAATGCTAAGTCTTCTACTTACTTACTTACTACTTACTTAGGTCCTCGGACCTATTACGTCCGTGATGTTTCCCTTACGGGACATAGGGCCTCCACTACACCTACGCGCCATCGTGTACGATTTCTTGAAATATATTTCAGCTCTCTCCAACTTTTCCCCAGTCGTGCCGATTCCTGTTCGACCGTTCTTCGCCTTGTACTTCTAGGCCGGCCCACTTGTCTTCCCTCCTGTGTGAGCGGGTTCCACTGCATTGCTTGAGATGCAATGCACCGATCGCCTTTTCGAAGCGTATGGCCAATCCACTGCCACTTTCTTCTTCGTATAATGGAGTCTATGGGCTCCTGACCCGTTCTCGCATGAAGTTCGGCATTGGAGATACGGTTGGGCCAGAAAATCCTCAAGATGTTTCGTAGACATCTATTAACGAAGGTTTGCAGCTTTCTAGTGACAATTTCAGTGACTTTCCAAGTGCTGCAGCCGTAAAGCAGAACGGATTCAACATTGGAGCGGAACAGTCGTAGCTTGGTCTTTAAGCTAAAAGAGTTGTTTCTCCATATTTTGGACAGCATTCCGAACGCAGCCTTTGCTTTTCTGATTCGGCTGTTTACGTCCAGTTCAGTTCCGCCACCCGTAGAGATAATACTCCCAAGATATTGGAAATCCTCTACCATCTCTACCGGTTGTCCAGAAATATTTACTTGGATTGATGAGGAAGTTCCAAGGCTGATCCTTTTAGTTTTTGCCGAGTTGATCTTAAGCCCTACGATTTCTGCTTCTCTCTCCACCCTTGTTGTCATTTGATGGAGATCCATGATCCTATGAGAGAGTAAGCATACGTCGTCCGCGTAGTCCAGATGTTTGAGGTGAGATTGCAGAGTCCACTGAATTCCTCCATTTCCATTTGACAAAGCTGCGTGCAGTACGTCACTTATCACCAACAGAAACAGTATTGGTGACAGTATACAGCCTTGCCTAACTCCACTTTGGATTTCAAACTCCTCTGACAGCCTACCTTTGTGCAAAACGTGACACCTGGATCCATCATATGTAGCCTTGATAATAGCAATCAATTTATCTGGGATGCCCCTCCTGTGCAAAGCAAGCCAAATAAATTCTCTATTGACACTGTCGAACGCCTTTTCAAAATCGATGAACAGCAGGTGAAGTGGTGATCGATATTCAACGCACTGTTCGATGATGATCCTCAAGGTGTTGATGTGATCAACACAGGAAGATCCAGTGCGGAAACCTGCTTGTTCGGCGTCGAGTGTGTCTTCGAGGTGGTCTTTAATTCGGTCCAATATTATCCTTGCTATTATCTTGGCTACTGCAGGCAGAACGCATATTCCTCTCCAGTTTTCGCACTGTGTGAGATCTCCTTTCTTTGGGAGCTTGACAATCATTCCTTTTTTCCACTCTTCAGGAAAGCTCTCTGCTTCCCAAGCTCTCTTAATAAGTGGGTGCAGTAGCTCGCTCGATGTCGTTGGGGCTGCTCCTAAGAGCTCTGCAGGAATACCGTCAAGTCCAACCGCTTTGTTGTTCTTCAGTGCTTTGATGGCGGTGATAATTTCTTCTTTACTGGGGGGTACGGTGCGTATTCGGGAAATTGTTACTTCGGGTAGCTCAGTGGAAATAGGGTTCACTTCACTTGCGAAAACGCGGTTTAAAACCGCAGAAAAGTGTTCCCTCCACCTTATGAGCTGGTCCTCATCCGAAAGTCTTCTACTTGGCTGATGTATTTCAGTAGTATATAGAATTTGTATTATAAAACACACTCATATATAATTTTGTTTATGAATCCAGGTCATTTAAATGTCTCTATTTTGTACCTTACTGTATCGCAAGTATGAACTCCAAAACAAAAAAACAACAAACAAAATCTTCAAGCAGTCAGAAAAATACTTCCTGAGAAAACAGTATCAGCACAGCACAGAGAAATAGTTATTCGACCGACTCTAAAAACACAAACAAAAAAAAAAAAAACAACTGCGTATAATAGTAAAGTCTGTGTGTCATAGACTTATAAAACGCTTATAGCATTTCACTCTAACATCACGACATCTGAATGCAATTTTTCTTAATTAATTTGGCGGGACTGTAAATGCATACATAATATCTACACAAAACATATATTCAGAAAGCACAGCCGGCCGCAAATTCAAAGCAAAACGGAAAATAATTATTAAAGGAAGAACGGAAAGCTAAAAAAAATGAAAAAAATTACAAACAAAAAAATTGAATTTGAATCCTTGCCAAGTAGCAGCCACAAGCGTAGGGAGTTGGCAAATTAAACTTCACATCTCATGTTCATTTCTGCTATCATCATAGTGGTCCTTTTTCTATGCCCAACCGTGCGCCTATTTGTCAACTAGGAATTTATTCTCATTGAAGGAACCATCAACCTCACTCTGGGGATTATTTGATGTTGATGTTGAAGAGTCTGTTTTTTTTTTGCTCTTCCACATACATACATAAAGCATGCTACATGAAGCTTATGTTTGCCAGGCTGCGGGTCAATAACTTGTTAGTGTTGCAGCATTTTCATTGGGAAAATCAGCATCAATTGGCATATTTTTGTACAGTGCGTTTTAATTGGTTTGACACACTCGAAATAAATGGCTTAAAAAAAAATATACTTTTTTTATATTTTTACTATGTATGTATTATTATTTAATTTTCTAAACAGCACCTGGCTACAAATATTGACAGAAATCTGTGAAGCAATTAACGAAAAAGTCGTAACTAAAAAGAAAAATCTTCTATTAAAATTAAGTCTCAATTTGACGAGACTGTCAGTCTCAATTTTGTATACAAATCGTCGTTTTTGTACCCTTGTTTCGAAACTAAATATGTACATTAAAAGTCAGCTTCAGCGGTTTAATCTGCAGGCCCAGTTACAGACAGACATGTGTATATAAATGTACATCCAGTCAGAAAGGTAGAATTGATGGAACTTTTTTTTAATTATATCTATCGTCCTAAAATTATGTTTAATTAAAGTATGGAGTTCGATTTTTTTACGAATCAAAACGTGGATTGCAGTAACTTAAGATTTTAGTAAAACGTTCGACATAGCAATTTTTTAGTTGAGAGTAGCAATATTTTTCCCGGAAATTTTTGGTACGTGTGAGTAGGTATATATATTTTGCAATTAAAAAGGATAAAGTTAAGGAGTAAACTTGGAAAATTCATAGAAATTTCCCAAATTAACTTAATGGACTGCAAAAAATGGATATAAAAATTTGCGTCACTTGATTGAGGCCATTCCAAAAATTGCTTGGCAAAAGTTAACATCGTCGATTTTTTTCAAACAAAAGTTTAAAATATTTAAAAAATGATAGAAAACTATATTTTATATTAAATTTTAAGTTAAAATGGGCTCTGGAAACGCGTTGACAGTAGCAGATACTTTAAAGAACTGAAATTCTCAGGCCGGAAAATAGCTAGGAGATCGAACAGAACTAAGACCATTGTCAACAACTATCTAGCAGGCATTGAAAACTATGGAAAAAAACTAAAAGGACGCACAGCTCAAGCAACAACAATCGGCTCATGCAGCGGCTAGCTTCAAATTCCACACTATCAGCGCCTAAAAAAGGTCAAATAGTGGGGTATCAGCCAGTATTTCGAGGGTTTTAACGATAATTAAAACCAGTGGTAACATGAAGAGTATGAAAATCAAAAAGAAACCGGTTCTACGGCAGCTACACTCGGAGCTACGGATGAATTTCGCCAGGGAGCATATTGGCTGTAGCAACGCATGGAAAAAGGTTGTCTTTTCAGATGAAAAAAAGTTTAATCTTGACGGACCCGATAGTTACAACTTTTATTTTCACGATTAAAGAAAAGAATAACTTATTTGGTCAAGACATCACAGTCATACATGAGGTGTTATGGTGTAGGGAGATATTACCTATTATGGAATTTATAACTACAACAATGAACGGAAATAGTAACAAATGACTGCTGTAAGGTTATTCGTCACACAAAGTTATGTGTTGAGTACAATGCAACGTGTATCCAGTCTTTATTTTATGTGTGCAGATCTAAAAATCGGAAGGTTTCTATATAAAACAATTTACTCAGTACACGAGCTAAGCGATGAGCCTAAGCAACGTGTATCCATTCAATTTTTTAAAGAAAGGAAAACCTAAACAATAGAAGTTATATTGTTTCTGTTTTTTATCTTAGTGGACTGTATTGAATGAAATTCAATGAAAAGTTTTTCAATTTTTTTGTAACAGCGTTTATTCATCACATTAAGTTATGTGTTGAGTAAAAGCGACGTGTATTCAGTCCATATTTTATGTACAAAATTTGAAAAATCTAAATTTTGTTCAGATATCTGACACATCTTTATAAGATGAGTCCATAGAATTCTTTATTGAATACATTATTTGAAAAACGTATGCACTCAGTACAAATTTCTTCATTTAATGAGTACATTAAGTTATGTGTGCAGAAATCTATGGAATTATTCAACACATTTATGTGCTCAGTACATACATTTTTCATTGAAAATATCGCCCGCACCGAAACAAAATGTATCAATGAACGAAAGATAATTTAATTGTTTACAAGATTGGCCTTACATTTTTTCCTCTAAGATCAACAATTTCGGAGATATTTGTAGATAGACTCGCGTTTTCCAAAATGGCGGGTTTCCCCAGAGGGATGACGTCGTGAAAATCTGGACATAAGCTTTTCTAATAGCCCTCTTTCAGGAATAACAAATTCGGTTGTCTTATATTTCTATTATGATTCGATGAACCGATTTAAATTATTTTTTGTATGCATAAGCTTCTTATAAGTAGTGATAGAAAATATGAACATTTTTAAAACAGTTTTTCTGTTTTGTTACGTTCCAAATTTAAATCTTGAAGCAATACAAAATGTGAATCAATCCTTAGTTTTTGAGTGCCTATAACTCACAATGTAAAGTAAAATAAAATTATTATCAAGGAGATAAAATGTTTATACTTTATTTAAATATGCACGTCTAATTAAGTGAACTGCAGTGTTTGTATGCATCTGCAGTATAAAATATGGCCTTAGAGAGTGGATCAAATCATTTGCAGTGTAAACAACACGACACACATGTGTCTCTCTCAGGAGTTTACTTTGAATCGGTTACGCCTGACTGCATGTCTCCACTTTGGGTGATCAGAAATCAATCAAACGTAATGGCAGAAAGCTGATGTGGAAATTCAGAGAGAAAATAAAGAATACATTTTTCAGTGCATTGAAAAGTTAAACTGGATGCTTATTCTGAAAAAAACGAAAAAAAAAAAAAAATACACAGACATCATCGGCTTCAGAGACGTTCAGAGACGTCTCGCGGTATAGCAAATCGAATTCGATTGTAAGTATTTTTATCAGCTTAACAAACAGATGCATTTTCAGTTGGTAGACGTCATCAGGAAGGATGACATGTAGGGGTGGTATAAAGGCGGGATAGGAAAAATGCTTCTAGCGTAAATTGCACGAATGAATGAATGAGAAATGAGAACTGAGAGCTTCAAAGCGAAGCAATGATGGATTAAATTTCATGAGACGGACATTGGAATGAAAATTAAATAATCTGTGGGATTGGACGGTTAAGAGAGGGTTAAGAATGTAGACATGTTATCGGATGTTTTGTTTGAACAGTCGATATATCTGTCCTTGACATCTATTAATAATTCAATGATAGATTTTTTGTTAATTTTTTTTTTAATAAGTGCATAATATTCATTTGAATGGATAAAATAATTTGACAAGTTAGTAAAAGAAAATTAAAAAAAAAGTAAGTATACGCCATAGATATTATAACGAGAATACTTTTTAGCTTTAGAAAACCCAAGAGGAAGAAATACAAATTTGATATTGACCTAAGCGGAAAAAATTTAATTATACAAATATAGCCCGGGAGCTGGTGAACATTTACTCAAAGTGTTTTATACCGCTTCAAATTTTGTGGCCATGTCCTTGTTCTGGAATATGACCAGTGTGCCCATTCTCTCAAAATACGTAAACGCAATTGATTCTTTCTCCCCCTTGTTTCCATGTCTATTCGATAAGCTACTTCCTATAAAATGAACATTTACATATATTAATATTCTTATATTAAAAAAATCATGAATATGGTGCTTATCTATATTTTTCATATATATTAATATTTTATAAATATATTTTTCATACACAAATTTATATAAAACCGAACATTTTGAGGGTTGTTGGGATTTCTTAAACTTATTAATATTGATACATTATGTTGTTTCATTAATAATTTTTGATTAGAGGTTGGGTGAGTTCGTAATCGGAGGAATATGCGGCAGATCTGCCGCATGCCTGCTTAGCTTCTGTGTATCGATTTTATTTTTCCTCTGCCCGCAGAAAGCAAGCAGGCGGCAGTTTTTTAATAAATTTTGTTCCGATTTTTAAAAAAGGCGATTCTTGGGCTTTTGGGTGACATTTGTTAAGAAATATTCGTTGATAGACAAATATCCTGATGATTTATGCACTTCGAAGCCATATTTTATTTACAGGGTGGGTCAATCACAGGTTTCTTTTTAAAAATGCAATAAAGTGAATAAAATTTAATTTTGTCCATGTATTATGGCTTTATTTCTAACAACAAACATTCCTAATAATTATGGAACCCAACGTCATTCAAGTGGCTGCCTCGGCTGGCTTCGCAGCAGCGAATTCGGTCACACCAATTTTCCAAAATATTTTTGATGGTTCGGGCTTTGGCTCTCGGATTGCTTGGATGATATTGGCCTTAAGTGCTTGAATCAATTTCGGATTGCTGGCATAACATCGGTCCTTTACGTTTTCCAACAAAAAATAAGTTCAAAGGGGTCAAATCGCAGCTCCGATGCGGCCAATTGACATCGCAAAGACGGCTGATAACACGTTTTTGGAATTGCATGAACCAAAGGTTGTCCAAATCCATGTCTTTAATGTTAGTAAAAAAGTCGGCCAACATGGCTGACCAATGATGCCACCACTCCACAATCCGCACCAAACTGTCACTCTTTGGGTTCTCGACAGTAACGTGGGCGGGTTTTCCGAGCCCCAGAAGCGGCAATTTCGTTAGTTAACGAAGCCGGCGAGATGAAAATGTGCCTTGTCAGAAAAGACGATTTTCACATGGCACTCACTTTGGAAATAAGTTTTCAATATGTCCCTATGTCGTCAAGCGTGAAGCGACTTGGAGGTATAATACTGACTTCCCGTCAAGATTTCGATTGGGAAACAGCTGTCAGTGTTCAAAAAACATATGATTCGAGAATAAACCCCTAGATGGCTCACTCTTTACATGTTTTCCTGTTTTAATTTTAATTTTTTTTTCAGCAGAATTTTTTTTTTCTGCACAAGCTGCCCGATGCCGATTTGATTTCTGCGTACTTTTGATGTTTACGAACGTAATTTGTTTTGCAGGTCTGCTGAAGTCAGATTTCAATTTTTGTTTACGAACACAAATTTTGCAGATCTAAGTTAGTCAGACGATTACGAATTCGGTCGTTTTCTTCTCAATAAATAAAAAAAATACATTTAAGTTGAAAGAAAAAGTGAACATTAATAAAGAATGCACAGCGTTAGTCCAATTAACATGATCCAGATCATGATGTCGTGTCAGTTAATATTTTCCCTGTAAGCACTAGCGTGATAGAGTTAGATCAAAGCATCTTCTTGATGGATGAATATGTTTGCGTGTTAAAAAGATACTTTCGATCAAAGCATACATTACATATTATAAGTAAATTATGGTCTTACAAGTAATTTGTAGATGCTGATTTCGTAGCATATTTTATCTATTGCAATGGAATATTTATAAACAATCGATGTAATGCTATAACAGCTCAAATTTAACATGCATTTTTCTTATGAAAAGATTTAAATTGAGAAAAATAATTAATAATTTCTTTATTTTGTTCCCAACAATACTATTTTACTGGGTGCTCATGTTGCTTCGCAATTTAAATTCGAAAGTTTTTGCATGGTTGTCAAAATTTTGAAACAAAGTTCTGGCCTATATGTGCATATGTACATCTCCGTAGTTCAACTTACCGATCAAGCAGGAAAAATTTACAAAACAAAATTCTTCTTTTATACGGCTATACATATAATTGTTCTTTTTGTCTTAGGCCCAGTTTTTCATTAGTGGTATTTAAATTTAACTCTGGTTTAACTCAACAAATGCTTTTGATATTTTATCTTTCCTGTTTTTTAAGTCTTTCTGCATTTATCCTGGAGACAGATCTATTTCCAGAGTTAAATGACTCTACATAGTTTAACTCACAACTGAAAAATGTTGAAAACCATTAAATTTATCTTTTAATGACTTAAATTGCTAAACTGTAATATCTTGAGTTAGAATAATGATGCCATTTGATTTCATGATAAAATATGAATGTACATAACGTACTTATACACAAAAACCGTTGGAGGCGGTTTAAAAAAAAAATGCAATACATTTTCAAAACATTTTTAAAAAACAAATTTGGTACCTACAATATTAGTAAATTTTTGTAAATATGAAAATGAAAACTTATTTTGGAAAAAAGAACGGCAGCATGTGTTGCAAATATCACATTTTCAAGAAATAAAAAAAAATTAAATCCAAAATATACATTAAAAACATATGTGTTTTTGAAAATTTTGATATGCAGTATTTTTAAAATTTTCTATACAAAAATTGATTCATATCAACCGTTCTGTGGTAGATACTGCCTTATTTTTTCCGCGAAAATGTATCTTCAATATTTTAAGAACATAGGCTTTTTTTTGTTAACAAAATCCAAAGGTTTAAAAACCACCCCTACATATCGGTAAAAAATATGTTAATGGAACAATTTTTTTCTAGAAAATTTAGCAACACAAATTTGATCAAAGTAAGTTGAACTGTTTTTGACAGATTTAAAAATAAAAAAATGTTTCTTAGCATTATAAATAAAAATAATAAAAAAACTGTAAGATCGTTTTTGAGAAAAATTTATTATTGGTACTAACAAATAAAAGCCATGAACTAGCTCTTTTTGTAGTTAACAACTAGAATATAGCTAGACATTGGCAGTAAACAAAAAAATAAATTGGGTTGCGCAACGGCTCGTGAAGAACCAGGGCCTAGTGACTAACAACTCGCAACCATTCCTGTGTGCGCGTGTCGACAGGAATGGAAGGGACCTACAATTTTTTGCCGAATCCGAACGGCTAGACAAGAAGCGCACTTATTCATGACAAGTGAAACTCTTGGAGGATTTGTCAATTCCTCACAAGAGGCAGTAGCCCTAAAAAAAAACTTTTTAGATTTTAGGTGGACGAGGTTGGAAAGTGAACCCAGACCTCCAGCTGACAGTCCAACGCACTTACCATTACGCTACGGGCTACAACTACACGTTAACTAGAACCATTTTAAGATTTTTCGATAATGGCTTACATTATGTAAATTTTCAAAAATTCTATGTATACGAGTGTTATTTAAAATGGTGGAGACTAAAAAAATTTCAAAAGCCTTAACAAATGTTATTAATTGCTTTAAAGTCTGGTACAAAATTTGAGTGAAAATGAAATATTCATATAAGATCGTCCGAGTGAAATTTCTAACTTTACATTCCACAGTTTTTATTTAAAATTTAAAATATGGCTATTTAAAGATTGTGGAATCTGTTAATTTTTCATTTCACGAGTGCAGTGTTGAGAAGTAGATTAAACAAAAAATGCCATTTGAATTGTTGGATAAATATGAATTAATGCAATCAAATTTAAAATCCTATCGGGGGTGTTCTAAAATAAATAATAATTTTTTAAACATAAAATGTATACATTGGAAATCGAATTAAATGTTATTAGTTTATTAATAAAGCAAAATTTTCGATAGCTCGATAAAGAAAAATAAATTATAAAGAAAAATGAAATTCCAGATTAAAAATTATATTTGATTTTATTTAATTATAAAGGAAGAAGATGAAAAGGCGATCTTTACTCGATGTGGCATGCTGCAAAAAACATAATTTCAAAAACAATCGTAAGCCCGATAAAAAAAAAAATAATTTTCAAATGCATACATTTTTTTATATGTATACGACGCGACATATGTATACGACGCTATACGTAATCAACTGCATTTTCTTTATCAAAATTGTAGAAGCCGTAAATAGTATTTTCGGCTTTAAAAGTTGTATAGGTACTGTTATTTTTGGTTGTGTTTAAAAACTGCCAGCTACAAAGGTACCAATTTTTCAGAAAATCCCCACTATACTAATTAGACTGTAGCCGTACAGGCGAGACAGACAGAATTGCAAGCCCAATTGATGTCACCTTTCCTATAATCGAAATGCTGGGTCCACTTCTCTTTTATATCATCGGGTTGAATTTTTGACGAAAGTTCAGTACGTGAATGAGAGTTGAATTTCAATAATTCTTTGAAGCAAAATATATCACTAGACTCACTGAACCAAATCCTTTCGTAAATACAACGAAAAACGTCATTGTTTCAACGATTTTTTAGTTACAATTCAGCCGATCGATTTTGGGATTCGTTATCTCAACGATTAGTCATTCGTTCTTTAATGATGCCGCTCATCAGACAATGAATTTTCGTTTATTCAATGAAAACGAAAAAGCCTATTAACGAAATTTTTCGTTGAGTCAACGAATTTATTTCATTAACTGCCGATGTTTTAAATTGAGTCAATTTATTTTTTCATTAATTAACGATATTTTCGTTGAGTTAATGAAGTTCTTTCATTGATTTACGTAAAATGTTTTCGTTGGTTAGTGAATTATTCGTTAATTCAACGAATTTATTCGTGATTATATTATTAGCTTTTTTTGCGTTATATGTTAGTTCAAATATCATTCTTGTTAAAGAATCTGCTACTAAAGAAATACAAAAAAAAAATACTTGATGACAAGGTATGCTAGTACTGATTCCCAATAAGACATTATAAGAATCATAAAACTTGTACGGCGCCAACAGGCACTTTTCATTTGTTTTTTGATCATTTATATAGATTCTTCGACAAGAATTAAGTGTAAACTATAACAAAACAGATTCAAATTCTATTTTCATTAACATATGATTTTTTCGAAGGTTTAGTTATTTTACGTTATTGAACGTAATTTTTCGTTGAGCCATCGTAAAATATCAACATATTTTCGCGAATGTTTTCGTTGTATTATGAAAGCTTTCATCAAAATAAACTAGTGGCTTAAGAGTTAAGGTAAAAAGTGTATGAAAGCACTTTCATTAAGACAATGAAGCCATCATCAACGCACATAATTTTTAAAATAATTGTTTGATTGGGCCAACGAATTTTTCGTGGAGTCAACGAAAACTCAGCCAACGAACGTAAAGAATTTCATAACCATTTGAAGAAGATTATTTTCAGTGAATGTACTTGGTTCTGCTTTGGGCTGATGATCTAGTTCCTTCAAGGAGTATAAAAGAAAATCTGTACCTTCCCACTCAGTTTATTTTTCTTTACCCACATTAAAAGAATCTAGAATACTTTGTAGAGCTCTATTTGTCCTGTCGATTGCAATATTAAAACATTTAAAACGAATGTGCATCGGTTTCTCCTATTCCTATTAAACTTGGTGTTCATAACAATTTCGGCAACCAGATGGGATGCTTTCAATCGTGATAGGGATGGTAATTTGTGAGAAATCTATCAGAGAAGATAAGGTTCACCAATTCAACACAAATTTTTCTAGTGAACAAAACTTTTTCGACAAGCGAAATTGACTTTGAAATCAAATGTTAAACTTCACTTAGCTCAAAAGTTGGGTTCATATATTGCCAAAATAATGCCAAGAAATCGAATTTTATTGATCAATATCTTGTCATAAAATTCCATTTCAACTCAAGAACATACTCTTAAGCTGTATGACGACAAAGAAAAAACTCTCCAAAACTAAGTTTCAACAATTTCCGCAATTATCTGCTTTTATCAAATCTAAGAGCAAATCATATCCATCTTCTACTGCAACCACAAAATCTCCACATCTTAAGGAACAAAAATGCCAAAATAAAATGTCGTTGACCTCTGCCTTTAGCAAGCATTCGAAATTCTACAATGCGGTGCATCTTGGAGTTATACACAAGTTAAATATATATAAAAAAAAAACTTCCACAAACGATGCTATCCGAAACTCTCTTGGAAATAAGGATACCTCCTTCCATCATTATGCCAATACACGAAAAAGCTGAACGACAACTAGAACAAAGTCCAAAGGGTTTAGAAAATACAACAAAAAATATGTATTTTATTTAAACGAGTATGTATGTAGTTACACATAAAAAGCAAATGATAAACGAAGAAAAATATTCATGCAAAAAAAAAAAAAAAAACTGCTAGCTTTGTACCATTGAAAGTTTTTATCCTTGAAATATATTTTAGTCCCTGCTTGTTCAGATTTGGAATCTTATCCATTTCTTGTTTCCTGAAAAATAAAATTTTTCATTCCTTAGAGAAAACTTTTCATTCCGTTTACAGTGGAATAAATAAGCTAACGAAAATGGAACAAAATCAAGTTATACAGGGTGGTTCGCATGATTATAATTACCCACGTTTAGGCGAGGGGCCATTTTCTGAGAAAAAAACGGCGCCGGATCAAAGCTCCACAGGTCAAAAGTCCATAATGGACTCTCACTTATGTTGGGTCAAAAATCCATATATCAATTATTGTGAACTTTTGACCCACTCCGATGGGCCAAAAGTCCACACAAAAATCTTGTGGACTTCTGGACCATTGATTTGGGATTTCTGACCCACGTCAGTGAACCACTTTATAGATAGTTTTTTTTTATCAAGACTGTTTTGGGCGGCCCGCTTCGCGGGTTTAAGGATTTTAAATCCCTTTTGTGGTCCTCTGTCCCGCTCACGCGACTCCGTCGTCGCTCCGCTTAGGACATGCTCAGTCGCCAGGCAGGCGCCAATGTTGTCAGTTGGTGTGCTTTAAGTTTACGTGTAGTTAAGTTTACGTGTAGTAAAGAAAACAAAAAAAAATTCTTAATTGTTCTGCTTTTTTCAATATTTTAATATGAAATTATTGTGGACTTATGACCCACTTTCTTTCTAAAATTAAGGAATATTGACCCACTTTTGTATGGAAAGTCAAATCTCCACAACAGAGTTGTGGACTTCTGACCTATCCAAGTGGGTCAAAAATCCATTATGTACTTTTGACCTGTGGACTTTTGACTCTGTGCCGAAAAAAAAATAAGTTAAATTAAAAAAATATTATAGATAATGACACTATTGTGTGTTAGCTTTTTTAAAGCTACAAATCCATTTTGTTATTTTAATTTGAATTAACAGCTTTCGAACTCAAAATTAAAAAAAAAAAATGTTTAATAATTTTTTTCTTCTCAAACTGATTTTATTTGAAAACTTTACGTATAACACTGGAAATCAGTTGGTTTAAAATGTAACTGGTCTACTGTACTTTTTTTAATTTAAAATAACTTTTATACTGTCAAGATTTATCTATGTTTTCGTATTTGTCAAAGTAAGAGACGCAAGAAGAAATGTAGATGGTATCTACTCTTGTAAGTTGATATCCTTAATTTATTTTGAAGTGTTGTTACTTTAAGCTGGCCATACACGACCGAGCCGAACGGCTCGGAACCAATTTGGTTCGTGGTTTTCCGACTGGCTGAATATCCAAATGGTTCGGCGCCGAACCTTTTTGACATTTATCCAGTACAAAATGTTCGGATCCAATTGGCTCCGAGCCGTTCGCTCGGTCGTGTATGGCCAGCTTTAAGATTATTTTTTCTATTTTATGATAATAAAAACAAAATAAAATAATGAAAAAATAAATTAATGTCAATAATCAATACCAAACAAAAAATGAAATAAGATTAGATAATACTTGACATTGTAATTGATGGTAATTTCATATTTAACGACTTGTTTTCTTGTAAGTAAATTTTAAGATAAAAATGAAGCAAAAGAAAGTTATAAACTTGATTTTTATATTTATTGTACATATAATAATTTGTTTTGTTTTTAAAATCAATGCTTTGGGGTAATGTTGAAGGTATCCATGATTTGTTCAGGCATTTTTTTCATCCGTCTGGCACTATTTTAATGAAAAGTTTTAAAGGGGTCATCCCGTGATAATTGACATTATTTATCCTTAATTATTTTTCTATAGTGTTTGTTGAATAAAAAAAATAATTGGTTTGACCACACGAAATGACAGAGCATCATCATGTATTTTCAAAAAATTAAGGCAAGTGATTATACCCCTGATAAGAAATTTAGAAAATCTCTATTTCAACCCCCCACCCTCGCCAAAGGCTGAACAAAAAACCTGCCAGACGTTTGATTTCGATATCACAAAATATGCACCTATTAACCCTCATAGTCAGATTTTGGTTATGCATCCACTCCCAAATTGTACTGTCGGATCTTTTGCTAACGAAAACACATCGGAAAAATATTCATGGAGAGTCTCACACACTGCAAATAAAAAAAAACCGTCATAGAGAGTGACTATGAACTCAGTAAATGTTTTACACGGAAAAAACAAACAAAATTCCCTATAACAATTTGTTTTGTTATTGTTTTGCGTGTAAGCATTTTGCTGAGTTGCTAGTCACTCTCCCAAAAAACACGGCTAAAATAAAATTTGACGAAAAAAATCAAACAAATGAATGGTTTTTTATAATACAAATTCTATATATAACTGAAATACATCAGCCAAGTAGAAGACTTAGCATTATTTAATTGGACTTGTTGAGTTATTGATTCAAAATAGCTTTTAACGGCCTTTAGTCCTTAAAACTTGGCGTTTCGTCCTGACATTCTCACTTGGACTCTTCAGTTGAAGCTATTTCGAATCAATAATTCAACAAGTCCAATTAAATAATGCTAAGTCTTCTACTTGGCTGATGTATTTCAGTAGTATATAAAATTTGTATTATAAGAAAACCATTCATATGTAAACAATGCCAGGCCACGGGTAACAAAATTTCAAACAATTCTTGATTAGAAATTCTAATTGGGTTGGATATAGTTCACAATTGATTTTCGCTGCAAAATTGATGTAAGCTGGACTGAGCTTAAACTTTATGGGGTCCTCAGGTCATTTCTGACCCATTTTAGGAAAGAAATTAGGTTTTCTTGAAAACTCAATATTTTAGGGACTTGATGCTCCATGACTTTTTCTCTTGACCTCGGGTCAAAATTAACCATTCCGTACTAACGGAACGTCAGTGATATTTGTATTAGTTTTCAGGTTACTCAGAATTGTGGAAATGCATCTGTTCTTGCAGAAATGATAATGTCAAAAAATGGCATAATAACTTTTTCTAAAAAACCCATTGAAAACAAAAAAAAAAAAACATTTCTCCGAACGGATACCTCGATAGGGCTGATCTAGAGTTATCAGGTTCGATAACAGAGAAACTCGAAGTGAACGGCGTTTGTTAGACGAATTTGCTCCAATACGTGAGTTGTGGAACCAATGGGTTGATATACTACCTAGGCCTTACAATCCATCCGAAAATGTTACAACTTGTAGCATTCAGGGGAAGATGTCCTTTCCGACAGTATATTCCATCAAAGCCTGCGAAGTACGGAATCAAGTTTTGGGAACTTTGTGATTCTGCAACGAGCTATGCTTGGAATATTCAACCTTATACAGGCAAGTAGCTCGGAAGTACACCTGAAAGAAATCAAGGTATGCGTGTAGTTCTTGATTTGGTTGTAGGGCTAAAGGGGGATAATCTTGCGACTGATAACTTTTTCACATTAAATCTGTGAATCTTCTAAGTACATTTCATCATGACTCAAAAGTGAGTGATCGCGCAGATAAAAAGCCAGTAATAATTCTGGACTACAATAAATTAATCCACGTAAATAAAACATAAATTCCTACAAAGTTCGGTTTTTGAGGAGGGGTCAGGGGGTATTCAAACCACAAAAAATTATTTTGAGGTAACCTACGCATATGGCACATCGTTTTAGGGTATTTTTTGATGCTGAATCTAATTAAAGAAAAATCAAGACGCTATATCCACTTTTCATAGAAAAACATTCCCTATCAAATGAAAATGACTATGAGAGCCAAAACAGGCAAATCACTCTTTAAATAGAACATGTTTGCGGCTATATATTCGGGACATATATATCGGAACATATCGCACAGCGCGAGCGTTGTGATTTTCAATGCAGATGTGTATGTGGGTACTCTATTTCACATCACCTTAGAGGTTGAGTACAAGATGTGTTTTTTTTTTTACTTTGTGGTATCCCCAGAAGGCCTTATCCACAGTCACATACCTAATAATATTGATTTATTTTTGTAGTTTTTAATTTTGTATTTTTTTTTTTTGTAAATTTGTATTTTTAATTTTTTTTTATTAGTTTGATGGTCCTGGGCTGTCATTTTTAACATTGAAATCCGACTCCATTGTTGAATTTAGTATGCACGATAAATCTACATCGTCTTCCAAATCTGAATCTGCGGCTTCAGGCTCTTCTAAAACTAATGATGGGTCTATATCATAGTTCGTCTCCTCTTCATTACAGTTTTTAGGGTCTGAACAACTTAAACCTGCTTTACGGCAACCACATTTAGTCCCACACCCTTTACTAGAGTAAAAATCGTTTTTATTAGTATATCAGGGGCTGGTTGGAGTAGAGTTGTAACTGGTTCCAAAACCATATTATTTAGCGTTCATTTCCAAGCCAAACTTGAATTTGAAAATAAGCCTGATAAAAGTGTTGCTGAGCCTCTTCATCATTATTTAACTAGCTAGATACTTTTTCAATATAAGTCCACACCCCATTCTTTATTCTACAACCCCCCCCCCTTCCATAAAAACAGCTTTAACCCCAGATATTTGTAAGCACGCTTTTGATCCTATATTTCAATGATAAATTGAAATATTTACGTCATGTTTCATTAGTCGACGATTTTTGTTTGATCAAAATCAGCGAAATACCATGCTTCGTGACCTTTGACCCCCTCTTTTTAAATAGTCGCGGAGCTAGGATCGATGGGGACTTACTCAAAAATTCACAACACCATAAAAAAGCTGATTCAAAAACAAAAACCCTGTATATAATTTTTCTGAACTTTTTTTCTAATATTCCTGGACTAAATGTTAAGGTGGTGTAGACACCTTGGACAAAGCAGTAAGTTGCTACACTTGCAAAAGGAAGACTAAGCGATGGCCTCAAGTGGTGTTCAGTAACATGGTCAATATATCAGCTTATAACGCTTTTGTTCTTTTCAAATCGGCTAACCATGACTGGGAAGAAAACTGTCTCGCTAAGCGCCGCTTCTTTTTGGAAAATCTAGGTATGCAGCTTATTACTCCCTACATAAAAAAGACAAACACTGCCTCGAGCGCCTTTTTCAATTGAAATCTCCAAAAACAAATACGAGGTGCAACTCAAAACGATCCACAATCTACTTCATCAACTTTGGCCGAAAACAGTACAAGAAAGAAAACAACCAAGAGAAGCCGATGTCAATTATGACAAAAAACGGATAATAAAACAGGTTTAGTTTGCGACATTTGCAATACATTAAAGTAAGTGAAAACTTCTCAAAACAATCTGGTATAATCATCAATTTCCAAATACCAAATTAATTGTGATTTTTTCTGGCTTTCTTCATTTTTCAAATAATTTCAATTTCCCCTCTAGCGAAGCACCTAAAAACTTTAAGTCCAAAGTTTGACGGAAATTGCTTCAGTAGCTTAGGCTGCAGTTCAAGGTACAGACAGACAGACAAACATCCAAATATCCTGCTTCATAAAATAAGGAATTTAATTTTTTTAAAGAATTCGTAAGTTACCATTTATATTTATCACAAATAAAAACCCGTTACGTAGTGAACGGGTAGATATACATTTATGTACGTGCATAACATCCTCCATTTATCAAGCTATACATAGGTATATAAATTGTGGAATTTGTTTGAAAAATGGCTATGACAAACATTGTTAAATAAAGATATCTCCCTTTGTTAATAACGAAAACCCTTATTCCTTCGAAAAGTATTATCGTTGCTTATCAGGAGTTTGTTTTCAATTTTCTTTGACAATATTGATAACCTATACATAAAAAGATACATTTCAAAGATTATTTAACTACATAGTATCTTATAAAAGGAACTCTTAAGAATAATAAGGAACATAAACTTCCATAACACTATTTGGTATTATTTTCTGAACCGATATCAATTTCTGGATTATACGAGTACAAGAAAAAAAAACCACGAAGGACAATAGTTAATTTGATAACATTAAACTATATAACCCTTGAACCAGGACATTCTATCAAAACACATAGTACAGTATATAAGAAAATCTCTTAAGATGTTATCCTATATCTAACACACAAACCATTCCAATGAGCACTTCTTGATTGTCCAGGCATGGTATGAATGAATTTGTTTTTGATAAAACTTCTTATTTTAGAAGAAAAAAAAAAAGAATACAAAACATAAAAAGAAAACAAAAATATAATAAAAGTTAAATACACAATCCTTAGGGATAACTTACAATAAGATGGAATAGATTGGATTATTGTATAGAATATATTTCACTGTAAAACCCTGAAATTGGTAAATTCTAGAATGTCAAGTAAAACTTAGAATTTTTCAATAAATTTAGAAGATAAAAGTTTGAAATATTTTGTTTTCATAACTCATTCCGGACTTTCACCCATCCATTTGGTAAGTGGGCCACCCAAGGTGCTGTCGAAAGTCCAAGAAAACTATTGAAGACAGTCTGGAATGAATTATGAAACAAAAAAGCAATTCGTATTTTTATCACCTTCGCTGAAAAATTCTTTGTTTTTCCCGTAAGTTCAAGAATTTTCTTATTTCGGAGTTTTACAATAACACAACATACTCACATGTTTTGTATGCGAGTAAATAAAGCTTAAAGGTCATTATCGTCCCTTTTTATAATACAAACTTAATGTTTACCAACTTCAAAATATCGAAAAGGGGAAAGTTTATTTTTTATTCCAAGAAATTGTATTTTGTTTTTTTAAATTGTTTTGTTGAAAATAAGTATCTTAGAAATTGACAAAAAAGCTTTGTAAGAAAAATAAAGATTATATGATAAAAGAAGAAACTTCTATACAAGGCGGATATAAGTTATATAAATGTATTTTTGAAACGTAGTTAACATTCAAGAACGGCTGTTTTTTGATGCTGTTATAATAGAAGGGCACACTTAAAAATCGTTTCAAAAAGTTTTTAATGCGTTCTTGAACTAAATTTGTTTGTTTTTTACTTGCAATATAGGTACTATATGGTAAGTTATGGATTTGTAAAAAAAATCGAACTCGAGATAATAATTTTCCCTAACATTACGATGATGGAGAACGTGAAAAAAGTGGGTCTCGCAATTCTGTCTGTCTGCCCTCGCCCATACAGCCTAAACGGTTGGAGGGATTTTCTTCAATCTTGGTATATAGTGTTTTTTGACTAATATGCCCATACGTTTTTTTAATTTTTTTTTTAGGACCAAAAATAACGGTTCATGCCAAACGGTTTTCGCCAAAGAGGGAAAAAATACTTTTTCGCAAAAACTGGTCTGGGGATTTTGTTCAAAAAAAAAAAAATCAAATAAATTAAGTAAGGAGATCCTCCTTTTTAATTGTTTTTTTTTATTTTCATAAATTTAATTTACCTCCAGTACAACCATTTTTTTTTTTTGGTTTTAGATTTCCTCGAAAACAGTAAGTTGACAATTTTTATTTTTTTATTGTAAAACTTCTAAAAAGTATAAACATTATTGTGAACCAAAATTAAATTGAAAATTAAAAAAAACTCAAACATTTTTGTTTGAAAACTAAATATTTTTAAATGGTCGATATTTTCAAAACTAGGTGTCAGATATTTTTATAATTAATTCTATATTAAAAAATAACGGTACCTTCCATACAAATGTTGAAAAACCGTTAGGAAAAAAATTCTTTTCCTCGAAAACGGCTCCAAGAATTTTGATAAAAGATGTGCGTTTACTATTTAAGATATGCTGAATATTTTGATGAAAACTAATTTTACCAATAACGGTTAATAACGGTACCTGAAATAGAAACGATTTCCTTGTTTTCAAATTTCTCGTTGACGTCTGCACCGATTTCAACCAACATTTTTATACAAGAGCTCCTTCACGATTCAAATAATTTTGCATATACAAATTAAAAAAAAAAAAATAATAATTGGATTTTTTAAAAAAAATATCGATTTTTTTTTTTTGAAAAAAACGGACTAATGAATATTTTTTTTTTTTATTTTGTTTAAAATTGTATTTTATTAAACACTAACACCCGTATTCATAAAGAAAACATAGTTATTTTAACTCCCGTGTTAAGGATAACTACACCATGGAATACGAATTTTCTGGGCTAAAGACAATTGCTTACTGCTCCATTTGAGTCTGAAGCATTCTTATTCCATGCTGTAGTTTTCCTAAACACGGGAGATAAAATAACAATTTTTTCTTTATGAATAAGGGTATAAATGTTCGCATACGAGATTTTATTTTTGCAAATGATCGAAAAATTTAATATATAAAAAAATTAATTTTTAAGAAAACCGCTCCAACGATTTTTCTTTCACAAATTCATATTTATCAAACAAATCAGATGGCATACTTGATTTTTACAGTAATTTATTTAGTTATAATTTATTTAAATTTTTTTGAGCACTTATTTTCGAAGCCATTAAAATAATAAATTTATGTAATTTATAGTAGTAATTTATTTAAATTGTTTTTAATGATATCAAAATATTTTTGAACCAATAGGAATGTACTTGTACTTCATCAATTTCTAGCTACGTTAAAGTTGTTAGTACGAGAGCAAGTTTGTGCGATCCAGTCGTGCCCATTTTTCCCTTAACCTACCTATGTACCTTAACCCTGAGTCAAACTCAAAATTTATAGAAAGCTGGACTTTAAATTTTTTTGCTCCTCAATCTGAAATGTAACGATAACAATAATGACGTGTGTATGTGTATATCTTCCTTCCCCTCATGGTTTCCCCCCATTTTTCCTTTTTTGTATTTCAAATCCATTTATTTCAGTTCCTTTCGGTTGAACAGAAAAATTGTACCCAAAAGTGTTTTCAATTCAACTTTCTTGCCATGTTTCTTTAAACGTAGATATATTTCGGGAGTACTTTTTTGCAGGGTTCAAAACCAACACTTATATAATAGTCCAAAGTCAATATTCAATTGAGGAACTAATCAAATTGAAAAGACTTTTCAGTTAAATCCCGTTGTGTTTGCATAACACATTTTCATTTTTCACAAAGAATTTTCAAAGCTCCTTTTTTATATAGTATGCAGATGACATGCCTCTTTTATCTGATTACCATCTTTTACGGAACTTATATGACAGAAAAGTAATGGTAGTCTGGGAAATTGTGTTGGCTTGACATGTAAGAAAATAGACTACAATCGTGGGTGAGCGTCATTTTTTTTCTTTGACGCCCGGGGTCAATTTTTATTTGACACCCGGGCGTCATTTTTATTTTTGATGCCCAGGCATCAGTTTCTTTTTGACGCCTGAGCGTCATTTTTATTTTGACGTCTAGGCGTCAATTTTATTTCTACTCCTGGGCGGCATTTCTTTTTTGACACCGGGCGTCAATTTTCTTTTTGACGCCCGCGCGTTGAAACAGCTAACATGCAACATAAAACATGCAACATGAATCACCCAGCGTTACCTCTGAGAGTTTTAAAAAAGAGTTAAAAAAGGAGTCCTGGGCGAAAAAAAGAGTCTCCCATTAAATTGTAATAAAACAACAATATACATAAGTATTTTTAAACGTTATAATTCAAAAATTTACTTAAAAATAAACATAAAAGCTTCTCTTTGAAACAAAACAAAAACTATCTATACATACACTCCTCTCCACTTAAATAGAAACAAACTTTTTTTTACTATCAGAGCGTGTGGTGCTTTGGTAAATTCATACATTCACTTTTTGGTTGCAGTTCCTAAAAGAGAAATCTATCGCGAATAAAACTGCAGGGACAGAATAATTCAAGAAAATACCATAAAGTTATTTTTTTACCACTTTTCTAATTACTTCATAGAATACACTTTTTTTTTTTGCGCCACTGGAATAGAAACAGTGTGCGTTTTGTCTCTATAGATTACGGTAAGAAGAAAAAAATATTGTTATAATAATAGTAGTGTAGATTAAAAATAATAATTGTTGGATCAAAGATAAGATGGACCGCGGAAAACCATTAAACCCTGCAGAAAAAGCCAAAATAGAAGTACACGCGGAAAACAAGCTTCACCTACGCACAATTGCCAACAAAATAAGTAGAAGTGTGAAAATTGTACCATACAAATAAAGAAAACTATGGAAAAATATGAAAGGTAGGCAATCAAGAGCCACAACAGAAGCAGACCGAAGAAAGATAATTAGACTGGCTTCAAATTCAAGCGGCTCTGCTGCTAAAATCAAGGCTAAGAGTGGTATTACAGCGAGTCTTAACACTATTAGACGTGTTATTCGTGGTTCAAAACATTTAAGGCGCCTAAAATTGAAGAAAAAAACACTGTTAAATCCAATACGAAGACAGAATATAATAGATTTTTGCAGGAAGAATATGACGTGGAAGGAAGAGGGGACAAAAGTGGTATTTTCTGTCGAAAAAAAATTTAATTATGATGGCCCGGACGGATATAATTACTATTTTCATGTTATAAGGGAGGAACCCAGGTTTCTGGAGCGCCACCATAGCCGAGAAGGCGGTGTAAAGACGTGGGGTGCGATTTTCTGGTTTGGAACAATTGTTCTGGACTTCCCACATTGAAAATAATGGCAAACTCCTACAAGGAAATACTGCAAGAAGCTTTCCCTAAGTTAACCGATGTCTTTGGACCAATACCATGGATATTTTAACAAGAAAACGTGCCAATCCTCAACGCCAGGATCATTAACAGTTGGATACCCGAGAAAAATGTAACCTTACTCCAATGACCACCGTATTCTCCGGACCTTAATATTATTGAAAACGTATGAGGATGGGTGGTTCATAAAGTTTACGATTCTGACCGACAATATGAGGACAAAGAATCACTTATTGTTGCAATCAAAGAAGCATGAAGTGCAATTTCTTTGAATTATATAAAATAACAGCATGATTCAGTCTCCAAGTAGATTTTTCAAGCTATTTCAAATAAATATGGTAGCAAACACATTAAAATATGATTACGAATAGAAAACTACCTAATTTTTTTGCACTTTTTCAATTTGTTTCCTTATTTAAGAAAATGTTTCTATTCAAGTGGCGCAAGAAAAACATTGTTTTAAATGAAGTTGTTAGAAAAGTGGTAAAAAATAACCTAATGGTATTTTCCTGAATTATTCTGTCTCTGCAGTTTTATTCGCAATAGATCCCTCTTATAGGAACAAAAACCAAAAATTGAATTTATACATTAACCAAAGCGCTACATGCTCAGACAGTAAACAAAAAGTTTGTTTCTATTCAAGTGGAGCGGAGAGTATGTACAAGTACCTACATATGTATATTTTTATATAAAAACAACATAAACTTGGAAACAAAAATTATATGTAGTGTCAATTTTTCAATAGTTATACTTAAACCAGGTGTTCACATGTAGTATACAGTTATATGACTAAATTTACTTTAATAATCATATACCTACAGATATTTAAGTCGGTTACTTACTTCTTAAGTATTGACCTTAACCAACAAAAGAATTGCAAAATGAACTTCTTACATGTAAGTACAAATAATTCTATGAACTTATTGTAAGGAACTTCTTTTCTGTACTTTAGAAATAAATTTGAGTCTGGAATCCAGTCTTTAACTGGCTTATCCTCCAGCAAATTTTATGCAGAAAGCATTGAGTTACAATTGACTTCCTTAAGGCGGTTTGTAACTTTGTTTTAATTAAAGCTAATTTGGAAAAAATCTTCCAGCGCAAGCGCTGCTATGGGCCAAAGTTAGTATTTTTATAACAAATTCATATACGTACATTTCTGAGCAAAAACTCATCTAAATGGTTTTTTTAAATTGCCCACCTGAAACCAAAACTTTTCAATGTCATTGATTTCAAAGTACATACAGTTTCTAATCGTTATCCCGGGCTTTTATTTCTAATAACTTATATTCTTCAATCACTTTTTCTGGGAGAAGAGTAAAGTTCGGAAAATCTGATGTTAATGAAAAATAGCTGAAATCTGCTTGAGCGCTTGGACCCTTATAACTTTTGGGTCTAAACATTTTAAAACTGAAAGCTTACTGTCGTAATACGTGATAACACGTCCCAAAACATATGATTTTGGGTAGGTAACTGCTAAATTTGCAACACATGTATGTACATTAGAGTGATCCTTATAAAGGTCATTGTCTTATTTTGAATGACGCACCCCCCTTATTTGTTCTAAATAATTAAAAAAAAAATTCCTGTAAAATTTTAGCTCATTTTATTAACGTTAACCCGTCCCCAAGATGTCTGAAGTCTTATATAGAAAATCCCATGTATATTTTGTACATCCAACTTTAAAAATCCATAACTTTAGTAATGATTGATAAACAAAATTGAATTTTTGCACACATGTAGTAACTTTTGTCATGTTTAAAAAAATGTATTAAAAAATTATTTACAACATTTATTAAAATTAAAAATTAAATAAAAAAGTATATTTTTATTAAAATGGCTGTAAGTACGGAAATAAATGTTGTAAATTTTTTTCTGATACATTTTTATAAATATGACAATGGGACTACATGTGTTCCAAAATTCAATTTTTTTTTATCAATCATTACCAAAGTTAAGATTTTTCAAATTTGAATTTACAAAAATACATGGGATTTCACATATAAAACTTCAGACGTCTTGGGCGTTAACGTTAATATAATAAGCTAAAATTTTACTGGTTTTTTTTTAAATTTATTTAGAACAAATAAGGGGGTGCGTCATTCAAAATAAGACCATGACCTTTATAAGGACCACCCTAATGTACATATATTGATAGAACACATGAATTATGATTAAGAATAAGCTCTATACGTAAAGAGTCGACAGATTACAGATTTAATTTTGAAAGTATTCAGCGAATATTGTGCATTTACAAAAAAGAGTCCTAAATTTTTAAAAGGATTCAAATTGCAATGATTTTTAAAAAAAGGGAGTCCCGGTGTCCCATAGTTTAAAAAGAGTCAAAATGAATCTAAAGAGGAATCATATGTATGTATGAACAAAAATAATATATGTTACCTAAGCCGTGTTCGCTTAAAAATAATTTGCATTTAAGATACAATACAAATTTCTGAGGAAATCTAACTACAGCCAATGAGTCAGAAACACCATGGATGGCAATTTTATTAAAATTCACTTTCTTATAGCCTTCCTTCAAGAACAAAAAAAAAAATTGTACCGATATCGTCATGCGTGATGATTTTTGTAACTAAACTAGTAATTTATTGACCACAGTGTGTCGTTTCGTGTGTCCGCTATACAGTAAAGTTGGAGCGAAGGAAAATTTTGGCAAAGATCCTTTTTATATGATTCCCTAGATCCTAGAAGAAATTAAATCAAATTTTTGTTTTGAAATGAAATAAAAAATAATTTTTCAAAAAAAATTGAAGTGTTTTGGTTTTGGAAATTTGAAAATTTAGATTTTCGAAATTTTTTTTTCTCTTCAAGTTCAAAAAGTATTTAACTGTGAAAAAAGTCAACAAAAACCATTCGGCACAAAAAAATAATTTTTGTTAGTGAATTTGGAAAACCGTACCAGCATTTGGCCTTATCAAAATACCAAAGTCATGTTATGTACTTTTTTTTTTAAAAGTGAATGTTTAAAACAAAAATAATTCTCATGACTTCAAAACTGCCCTGAAATTGTCTGTGGCAAATAGTTGCTGAGATATTGGTGATCAAAGGCAAATGCAAAGGTATTAAGTTTTCAATGCAAGCAAACTGAGATATCTCAAGATCAAAAACAATTGAAAGCTGAAAAACCAAGGTATCTGACTAAATAAGAGGCAGAATAAATTGAAAATCAGAAAAATAAAGCTTAAGAATAATTTTATCTCAATTTTCAGAGATATACAGCTCTTCAAAAAACAACACTCGTAAAGATAATTGAAAAAAAAAAAAAAAAAAAAAAATATGTTCCCTTAATTTCAAACAAGCTTATAAGGCGTGGCTAGCTTGCAACTCAACCTCTCAGACTTCATGTTATCAAATGCAAACAGGGCAAAGGCATACAATTTCATTCCCACCTTCTGAACGGAGCGTTAGATGGAAAATTCAATTATACGTCACCCGGGGATGATGTTGAAATGGGATTTTAACTTTCCTTTCATTGGTGTATTCTTTGACACTTGATGGCAGGATCGTGCTTATAAATTTTACAAAACCATCATGCCATCGTCGTTGTCATCAGTGTCATGTCAGTGCTCAGTGGTGGTGTGAGATTAAATTTTCAGAGGAAATTTCTTGGTGAAAAGAGTGTGCTCATCAAAAATATCCCATTAGATCCATTTTTCTTTCGTTCTTTATACACACAATACTACTTAGGAGTAGATTCTAATTGAATATGAAATTAATGAGATTATAACTTTTTGTTTTGCTTTTTTTCTTACAGAGACCGACGACAGACCACCGCGACGAAGGAAGCCAGTCAGTTTTACTGATTTTTTCAGTCTTATCCGGTTGTAAAAAAATCCATCAAAATTTTCACACTAAGAATGGACACGAACTCAGTGAGTCCACTGCCACCGCCTGAAGCGCCATTAGCTATGATGGAGAATGAAAAAACACCACCTGGGAGTCCTTCGGCCAACGATATGCCACCACCTCCTGATGAAAAGTAAGTACAGATCCCTGTCTTGTCTATATGATTGAGTGAACTTGGAATGCAGAGAGTATATACTCGAACTTCGATAAGTAGGTATAGCTTCCATATTTATATGTGGAATCTCGGATATGTTATGATATGATAGGGTGCGCTTCATGCTGTGATGTGTTGAGTATATATGCAGGAACTTCCCAACATGGTTTTGTTAAAGTTTTCCTTTAGTGAAGTCGGTTCGGTTTCTGGTTGGGATGGCGCAACCAGAGCGTTTGGGTTGGAAGTGGCTTTTTGGAAGAGGATATAAATCTACATTTAAATGAATTACAAATCAACTTGAACATGTATCACAGATGTTGTTCTATTGTTTCCATCACTTGAAGTGTAATGGCATGTGAAATACTAGAAGGAAACATGATGCATTGAGAAGGAAGTGCATTGCTGGCAGAACACTCATCCTGCCCACGTCACGTCACGTCTGGGTGCTGTCTTATGAATAGTCTCCTTTTGTACATTTGGCAATGGGATACAACTAAATGTGTCTCTGTTGTATTTTAATGTTCTTTTAGGTTTAAGGAAACTTTATGGGAAAACGTATAGTATGTATTAAGTTTTGCCATCCAGCACTTTGGGTAAAGTTTTCCATCCGCATCAAAGTGTTTGTAATGCAAATGACATTTATTTATTTAAGATTTTGTATTTGATGCCGTTGGTATTTTTGCAGTTGTTAAACAATTTGCGAGAGCAATATGTGTTGGCTTTAGAAGTCCAAGTCAATTTTCTCCTCAGCTTTTATTTATTTTCGTCTCTTTCATCTAAATTGAATTTTTATTTTGTTTCGTTGCATTTTTTTTATTTTATAATTTTTATTAGTGCAATTATGAATTGGCTTCATTATTTTTATTTTTAGCATGGATGATACGATTTCAACAAGAAGGATAGTAAAAAGAAAGGGGTACGTAAGAAATTTGATTTAAAATAATATTTAATATTTAAAGAGTAAAACTATTTCGTAGGTACTTATTTTTAAACAAAATTCAAATTCTTAATAAAAAGGTTTAAATATTTATACAGTGGCTCACAGTGAAAATGCCTATCATACATTCTTTCTTTAACTATGGAAAAATACAGTGAAATAAAATTAAATCAAAAGAAAAGTGTATACTTCTAGCAGAGATTTTTTTTTTTAATATCAACAAACTTAAAATACATACATTCATTAAAAAAAAATAAGAAAATTTGCAAAAATATCAATAATTCAAAGTCACAATGAAAATGGACCAGCTCATGAATAAAGGATTTTCGGTGCACTTCAATACTTAGCAGGAAACCCTTTTTGTCTTATGACTGCTGATTTAAGTCGGTTTGGGATGGATTTCACCAATTTGTTCGTAAAGTCAGAAGTTATTCTGTTCTATCCTAGGAGCAAAACCATTTTAAGTCATTTTGATGGGAAATCTCGTGATTTTGATTATTAAACATTATTAAACATTTAAATCCGGCGATTGAGAAGGGGTTTTCAGCACACTTATTTATTTCCTAACCATTTATTTACTATTTTGGCTGAGTGCTTCGGATCGTTGTCCTGATATTTAAAAAATATTTGTTCGAAATGTCAAGATATTGATATCTGTTCATAATTCCATCAATAAAGTGTAATTTTCCTACCCCACCAAGCAGAGCTCGCACCACAAACCGTTACATGGCCACCGTCCCGCCGCGCGCCGTGTTTGTAGGACGCAAATGCTTTGTATTCATCTCTTCATTAGGCTTTCTCCATACGTTGAACTGATGAAAGCAAGTATAACATTTGGAGTCGTCCCTTTATTTAATTTGGTGACATTTCTCACATTGAATTTTGATGAAAGTAAAATTTGGTAAACTTGTTGAATTCACCTGTCTAAATTTAATTTTGTTTTGGGTCTGCAAAATGAAGGTGAATGTGCTACGAAAATGTGACATTTAAAAAAATAATTATGTACTTAATAGGCGTTTTTCTTTTTTAGTTCAGAGCAGATCCTGAACTGCCAAACAAAAAATTGTATTTCTTTTTTACCTCTGAACGTTCAGAACTTCAAATTTGTGTTTCTTTTTTCGTTCTGAACGTGTTCTGAGCTTGTTCAGAGCTCGCTCCATGAGCTCAGAATAAAATAACTGAACCCAAGCATTTGATAGGTGAAATTGAAAAAAAAGTGACAGCTTAGTATTCAGGTGTGTTTCAAAAATAATTCTGAGCGCTCAGAACCAGAACACGCTTTGTTCAGAGGATGTTCAGAGCATGCTCGATAAGCTCGGACTCTGTTCAGAACTCATTTCTGAGCTAAAAAAGAAAAACGCCTAATGTATGTTATTTGAATGCATAAGCATTATATTTATTTATTTAAAAGAGCTTTATAAGGCTCCGAATTTTCAGCACTAAAGCCTTCTGCCTACCACCAATACCACCAGAATCCATTGGTCTGGCAACAATACCACAGACGAATGACCACAAAAATGTATTTTTAAAGTGCATTTTGAAATGATATTTAACTGGTGTTAGGTCCACGTTATCGCTGCCAGACCGATGGATTCTAGTTAATATAGGCACAAGGCTTTAGTGATGAAAATTTGGAGCCGTATTAAGCTCTTTTAGAGGGATTATTTTTGTTGTTGTACTTTGAAAGTGCATTTTAGTGGTGTTGGGGCCGCGATATCGCTGCCAGACCGATGACATATAGCTTGTACTGATACAAACGACATGGCCACACAATTTGAAGCGTTATAAAACACTTTGAGTAAATGATAACTAGCTCTCGGGTTATTAGCCCTATTTTGTGTGCTAAATTTTAATATTGCTCTTGAAATTTGTCCAGAAACCAAAATTAAATAAAATATTTTTCAAAATTAAACAAATCTTTGTACAAATGTATTTTTTTATTGAAAGCTCACTATTTTTAAAACGAGTTAGTAATTTTTTTAAAACTTGGTAGCAAGTGGTTTTTCAATGAGGAGACCCTTTAACTTTAGAAGTTCACACAATTTTGTACCTGCTCTATAGGGCATTAAGTATTTCAAAACAATGTCGACGTTTAAATAAAAACTAACAACACGATGGTAGATAAGCTAAAAAAGTTATAATCGGCATGATGTCCGTTGGTCTATTTTTCTGTGAGTAGCCTAAATAAATAGACGGATCTGGGTTCAAATTTATTGTGAAGCATTTTTATGTGATTTCCTAAAGGAGAAATTCAAGTTTTTTTTCTAGGTCTAGAACAGGTTGCTGCCATACCGATCTTGGTTTTATAAGGTGTAATCAACAGATTTATATTTCTGCAAACCAGGTTTTGGGCAATATACATAATTAATAATAAAAAAATAAATAATTATACCTAAATAATTTTCACAAGCAAATAAAATCAAAAGAAAAACTGTTTTTGTTTTTAATTTTCTTGTTTTTTTTTTCTATGATTTCGATTTGTTTAAATGTTGATTTTGAAAATTAAATTTTTCAAAAACTTTTTACTAAAACAACTTAATTCAAAAATGAATTAAAATATAATAAGGGATTTCTGGCATTACATTGTTTCTCAATTTAGTTAAGACCTCAATTTTTTTGTTGTAGGGAATAGCAACAGCTAGACAAAACCCAAAATAAAAACTAACCAAAATATAAACTTTTATCAAAATAATAATAAAAAACCGTCTAAAAACCAAAAGAAAATTACTAAAACTAACGGTAACTTTTTACTTATTACTTCAAACAAAAAAAAATTAACACTACATGCTAGATAATTTTATTACAAACAAAACGTATTTAAATTTTTTACTGTGCAATGTACTCGAGCCGAGATATTTGCAAAATCCAAAAAAAGTCAAAAAGTACGTTTTTAAGAATAACTTTGTTAAAAAAAGTTGTCATGTGGTGCAAATCTAGGGTTAAGCTCTTCTTGTAAGCCCCTATCGATGTATGAAAAAAAAAACAAACCGTGCCGATCAACGCAAGGTAAAGCCCTTTTTTACGACGGTTCGACTGGACTATACCCGTTTTGGCGGAGAGGGCAATTTAATTTTTAAAAAAATATGTTGTAGGGAATAGCAACAGCTAGACAAAACACAAAATAAAAACTAACCAAAATATAAACTTTTTTCGAAATAAAAATGAAAAACCGCCTAAAAACCAAAAGAAAATTACTAAAACTAACGGTAACTTTTTACTTATTTCTTCAAACAAAAAAAACTTAACACTAAATGCTAGATAATTTTATTACAAACAAAACGTACTCGAGCCGAGATATTTGCAAAAATCCAAAAAAAAAGTCAAAAAGTTCGTTTTTACGAATAACTTTGGTAAAAAAAAGTTGTCAGGTGGTGCAAATCTAGGGTTAAGCTTTTCTTGTAAGCCCCTATCGATTCATAAAAAAAAAAAAACAGACCGTGCCGATCAACGCAAGGTCAAATGACGATTTGACTGGAGTAGTAGGGAGGCTATCTAACGTAATCTATATCTATTTTTCCCGAGGTACAAATCCAAAAACACAATTAACTTCATCTGTAATACAATATACCTATGTGGTTTGTCATGGTACCGTTAATATCTGTTATTGGTAAACTATTTTTTTCCAAAACGTTGACCATACCCTAATTTTTAATTAATTCTTCGCACTATTATGTGCTTTGGTTTTCTTTAAGAAAATTTAAATTTACTGAAAATTTAAAACGTCGTTAGATTTCGGGTTCCATTTTGATTCGTAGCCTTTTTGTGTATGTTTTAGCTGTCAATTCAAAGACCATTGAAGATTTTCGTTTCACTCCAGCTGCGCAATAGGCTAATGGGTAAAACAGATGTGCAGCAAGTCTGCACGTATCTATGTATGCACCGCTGCACATGAAACACATGTGCATAGTTTCTGGCTTTCATGATGCATAGTTATGTCAAATCAAAACATGAAAACACAGCGTTGCCGATGTGCCACGATAGTGCTTTTTTGGCAGGAGATTTTCCTCATTGGAAGGTGGTGTGAATTTCAATATAGCAGTTTTATAATCTCCATTATTTGACTTTAAGGATTATTTACCTTTTAACAAAGTAAGTGTGAACTTTGATGAAATTACATGAAATTTTGTCTTAATGACTTACAAATTATTAGAAACTTCTATTCTTTGTTGTAGGTACCTTCATCACCACGTTTTTATATTGATTTTTTAGAAAAAGTAAATGAACTTGTATTTTTTCCCGTTGCACGAAAATGAAATTTTTCGAATTTTTTATTAAAAATAAATAAATCGGGTGGCACAACGGCTCATGAAGAAACAGGGCCTAGTGACTAACAACTCGCAACCATTCCTGTGTGCGCCTTTCGACAGGAATGGAAGGGACCTACAATTTTATGCCGAATCCGAACGGCTAGACGAGAAGCACTATTCGTAAGAAGTGATACTCTTGGAGGATTTGTCAATTCCTCACAAGAGGCAGTAGCCCTGAAAAAAAAGTTTTTAGACTTTAGGTGGACGAGGCTGGGAAGCGATCCTCCAGCGTGACAGTCGAACGCACTAACCATTACGCTACGGGCTACTACCGAAATTTTTAATTGTGGCACTAAATCTTCGAGCGGCAACGCTGGCTTCATGAATTCTTCAAAAAAAAAAAAAAAATCACCAAGTAAACAATTTTTTTTTTAAGAATGACTGGTAATGTCAGTATGAGTAATGCCAAATACCAATTATTTAAGATTTTTTTCTTTTCTGTTGTTGCTGCAATGATACTGCGCAGCAAATTTAGAATTAGAGATATCATGCAGCAATGCACTGCATGCAGACTTTAAGTGAATGTGCTCCCATGAGAACCTGTGTAAATTAATTTTGCTGCATGAAAAATGCTGCACATCTGTTTAGCACATAAAACGCTCTCTGCAGTTTTTGTACAAAAAATAAGGTCGATAGCTAGGCTGAATAAAAGATCGTCTGAGAGGGGTAAGGACTTATATCCTATCTTCCCTATTTTGTAGGACGACAGACCTCCGGACTGTCTACTCTAGACATCTATATTATTAACCGTCAAAATTATTGATGTTTGTCTTCTATCAATCCTTGATCTTACAGCTTCCAAAACTTACTGTTATCCGTTTACACATACATTCGTTTTATTTACAACAACTTCATTTTTATTAAGTTGAAGTGTACTAAATTATTAATATCCTTTATGTTTGAGATTTACCGCGCAGCGCAGTAACAACCGGTCGACACAGCTTGATAAATATGAAATTCATTTATTTTGCGTGACTAAAGTAACCGCTGAATTAAGCGTGCCGTGTTTCGCAGTATTGCAAATACAAGCATATTCATATTTGAGATCACTTACAATGCTGTGTAAAATTTTTCTGTCAAATCATCTTTAATACTGGATAACAGAATACATAAGTGCAGTGCAGGAAGTTCAATTTTCCTTATTATTACACTAGGTTCTTTTTTGTAACAAGCAAATGAGCTATAATTATCCTTGCATATTTTGCTTTAAGGGCCAATACATTAATTTAATTTCCTGAAAAAAAAACTTGAATTTTCTGTCAAAAATTGTTTTGAACTGGAAATTAATAATTATGATATTGAAGATGAAATTAGAGACGGTAAATACTAAAATTACTTCTGTTTCAGATGGAGTGAATCAGGCGCGTACGCAGGGGGGGGGGGGGGTTCGGGGGGTTCAACCCCCCCGAAATATATGAATTTAACTTCCTCGCCATACAATTTCAATCTTTTATTCTTAATTTTTGAGTTTTCAGTTTAAACCCCCCCCCCCGAAATTTTTTCCTGCGTTCGCGCCTGGAGTGAATGAATGTTATTCAATTAAAAGTAAAAGTGATCTCAACTTCGAAAACTAATGTCTTTCGCCCAAAACTGACAGTGGATTCTTCAGTTAGACTATCATATCCTTCCAGGACACACATTTTGTTCATTTACTGGACCTAAAACAGAAGAAAAAAAAAAACTGAACTCCCTTAGAATAATAAAATCCACAGCCTGTTTTTGCTGTGATTTTTATAAGAGTGGGTAAACATCGACATCGACAGTCCATCTGAATTTATTATTATTTATTTTGATTGCATACGATTGGACATTAAAAACTTCCCTAAAGTCATGTACATCCACCTCACCAAATACCAAATACTTTGGATATGCTGTAGACTATGGAATTCTGCATCGACACTTATCTTAAATTTGTATGAATATCTAAAAATTACCATTATTTTCGGACAAATAAAAACACTTATCCACCGAGAGTGTTATACACCCCCAGCATCGTCCGATGGCTGGGTTTAGATTTATAGGTAATTTTATGTGGAATTTCGTTTTATAACCTGGTAAGGAAGCAACCCTCATATCTCCGGACTGCCAGTGTTGCCCTTACTAATTACGATAGGTCAAATTGAACGAAATTAAAAAGCAACAAATTTTTCCGGGTATCATCAAAATCAAAGCAACGTCGAGTCGTTTAATTTGACCCACCCTAATGTTCTCTAATCTAATACTTTTAAAAACAAACAACAATGTGTGCACAGCACTGTTTATATCTTTATAAACGGAACGCTTGACTTTTCTGTCTGCGAGCTGCAAAACACAAACAAAACAAAAATTTGCATCCCGTTTATGCAAATGTATATTTTTGCCAACAACTATGAGTGTCTCTCTGGGAAAGCGAATGAATAAAATCAACTTGACGAAATCATATTTCGCAATTGAGGGTTGCCTGATCCGGCGCGCGGAGTGTACATGAAATAGTGTTCTTTTTGAGGGTGGGGTAGGAAGAACTTTATGATTGTTATTTATATATCGTCAAATTTACTTATTGCATCTTTGTACTCAATTGTTCTGCTTGAAAAATAAATATTTTGTAACTTCAAAATGCATGATGTAGTAAATAGTATATGAGCGCTAACGTAGTTTCTGAATTCCAAAAAAAAAAATTGATTTCTTAGCGATGTACAAGATAAAGTAAGTCGAGAACTCGAGAGCACCATCACGCTCCCCTTGGCAGAGATATGTATGTATGTATATGTAGGTATTTACTTATAGAGAACGCAATCTTCCTTGAGAAACTAGAAAGACAAGCGAGATGAGCTCTTTGAAGGTGCAGAATGTTTTGGGGGTAATCTTTGTTGATTGAATGATAAATACCCTAAGCTTCCTCCGCCCGCCGCCGCGCCGCCGGCCGTTCCCATCGCACCTACAACGCAACGGCCACCGGGACTTCACTTTGACAAAGATGTTTTCTTAGTTCAGGGTGGCTTAGAGGAAATTATGAAATTGAAAAACATAAGCGTTTGTTTGTACCTAAAGCCATAGGCATTAGACAATATGGCTCGTCATTTTTGTTTAGTTAGAGTAGATATAAAATGCCAGCGTTTAGAAGAGGCAGTAGAAAGGTACATTATGTAGAACCAGGTCAAGGAATCCTACATATGTATGTACTGTACATACATATGTTCTGGAGTAAGTGTAATATTCTGTAGAAGTATATGGAGCGTTAGTTGGATGAGTGAATAAGTGAGGCTATTATTTTTTGTTTGAGGGAGAGAAAATTCCTTTGAGTAAAATAACTTGGGAGCAAAATTGTTCTCGCTTTAAGTCGCACAATAGAAATAAAGACATAATTTATCATCATTAGCGTCACTATTTAGAAAGTAATGGCATGAATAATAATGTCTTATTTAGTTACAATTTATTTTTTAAATTTGGTTTTCTGAATAAAAGGCAGTTAATAGATTTTTTCGTTGAAACTTTAAACATGCTAAATAAAAAAAAAAAACACCGAAAGTCAAGATAGGTTGCCTTATGGAATAAATTTCGTTTTTTTTTTCTTTTTAATTTCTAAAGTGCAAAAGTTAGTTTTTTATAAACGATTTATTACATTAGTTATCATTATCATTTTGACATGAGCTTTTTACAAGAATTGCCTTAATTAAATAACAGTCGATGCGGATGGTAAAAAAAGGACACTAGCTTGATGTAAGAAATGAAATGAGAAATTAATAAAATAGCAAAAGGTATAACTTTGGATGATTCGATCGGTATGACTAGGGCTGCCGTTATAAAATTTTGGAGGGGAGTATTCTAGAGGATTGGAGGGGAGTATTTAAGACTTGTGGGGAGTACGCAAGAAAAAACATAGCTCTTTAATATTATGGCCTTGTGCAAATTTGATTTAAATTACGAACAAATGTTCAGCTCGTTAGTGCCAAAAATATCATCGGATAACAATTTAACACGATTTTCAATTCACAAACGAGCTAGAAATATAACTTTATTAAACCAATTTTAATAATTTATGTATGTAATTTATGTAAAATGTTCTTTTTTTTAATTCAGACTTTCGGATCTAACACATTTTTTCAAACATGTGATGTGATCTCTGAAGAAGTGATATTGCTCTTTAAATGGAACTTCCTGTGGCAGGTTTTATTTTTCTGCATCTTGAAGACGACTATGATCGAACTAAGGAAATATTTGTTTTGTTCTATAACTATACTAAATGTAGATTTGATTTTTTATCTTTTTTTCAAAATTGACACTTCTGTAAAGTTAAAAAAAAACTATAAACAAATAAATGTTTTCAGTGCGCTTGAATTAGCACAATTATAACGACTTTTTGCAAACATTTTTGGAATTTTCAAGGGGAGTACAATCACAGTAAGGGGAGTACAGGAGTACAGTGAATGGTTGGGGAGTACGAATACTCCCTTAGTACTCACTTCGGCAGCCCTGGGTATGACTAAGCATTAAGAGAAATTTTAAATGATTTTCTGCGACTGGGCTGAGCCTAACCTGTAATATTCTACTATTTTTTGAGTGAGTGTACCTAAATAAACTTAGCAAAATGCTTGTTACCTCAAAATAATAACAAAACAAATTATTATACAGAATTTTGTTTGTGTTTTCTGTGTACAAATTTTGCTACATACTCTCTCAAAAAACACGGCTAATATCATCTCGGGCAGAAAAAATAATCTTTTGGTTTCAGGAAGAGATTTTGTTTGGATTTACCAAAAACTACGGGCAATGGTATATGTTGAATAAACATTGTTGAACGCATCCAATTGAACACATCCAGTAGAATGTATCTGATGGCTCTGCCATCTCTGCTAGCAACGCTTATGGTTTTTGGGATGAAAATTTCCAACCTAAATTTTAAGTAACTACTGGATCGACGTGTGCGAAGTTTAATCAAAATCGTTAGATTCGTTTTCGAGAAAACTTGATAAGACCGTTGTATGGCAGCTACACGTTCTAGATGAAAAAATTGAATTTCTCTCATAGGGAACCACATTTACATGTTTCACATCTAATTTCTAGCGAATCCCTTCGATTAGGCTCTAGCTCGATATACATACATCAGGAAGCACAGACACACAGGGCGACGGACGTCATGTCGAAAATCACTTTTTGTTTACTTCTCCGTCATCGTGATGTTAGTTTTTACTTGCGATATACGTAGTATAGGGCAAGTTTAGGATTTGTGCAAAAAAATTCGATATAATAATTTTCCCTAACATTACGATGATAGAGAACGCCAAAAAAGTGGGTCTCGCAATTCTGTCTGTCTGTCCGTCTGTCTGTCCGTCTGTCTGTCTGTACCTCGACCTGTAGCCTAAACAGCTGAAGCATTTTCTTCAAACTTTGAACTTAAGGTTCTTATATGAGATTCCCTAGAGAGGAAATTGAATTTTTTTAACCTCAAAAAATAACGGTACCTGACATACAACCAATATACAAAAATTGATTTATTTCAAAAACGGCTCTAACTATTTTGCAAAAAAAAATTTACGAGCTACTATAATTACTACAATTAATACTTTGGTAGAAAAAAAAATGTATAACGGTTGTTAACGGCACCTGTCTCATTAATGGCTACGCCGATTTCAACCAAATTTTTTTTTCATAAACTCATATTTATCAAACAATTCAGATGACATACTTTTTTTTCAGGTCAAAATTTAGTTTGTCCCCCATATACAGGGTGTCCCGTAAGTAATGGATAACCCTGAAATGCCACATAGTAGACTTTATGACCGTCCTGAAAACTGATAAAAAAAAGTTCTATCCCAACCACAAGAAAAGTTATATGCATTTTTTTGTTCAGTGCATTATTTTTTTTCTTACTTTACATTTTTGAATACCACGACTACAAGTGAATGAGTTCCATTTTTTGCAGGAATATTTTACATTACTTGTGCCAACACATAAGTAGAAGAAAATTATTATAACTGTTGGACTTCTTAGAGAAAAAAATTATTTAACATTGAATTTCAATGCAAAATGTGAAAACAAATAATTTTTGAAAAAGTTAAATCATAGCTGGTATAAAAAAAATGCATGAATACCTGAGTGGCCAACTATTTTAAAAATATGCGCGTTAAATGCAGATTTCAAAATGGTATTACTTATTATTATATCTAGAGTCAATAGCAAGTAATTGGTAAAAATCTGCAATACTAGAGTAAATTTAGCAAAAACAAAAGTTTTCAAAATTAGCACAGTAAACGTGAAAATAATACCAAGCGTTGAACATAGCAGATTTTTGATTTATTGGCTGTTTCTACGATGTTATCCTAATGATAAATCCAAGCTTTCAACTTCTAGGGCCGAATGCATTATTGATAAAAATGTCAAAAAAGTGCAAAAAACGGTTACATTTTCGAGCTTGTTTTGAATTTTACCTGTTATATTGGGCTTTAACAAACCCATCAAATATTTTGTTGGTTGCTATAAGTTTATTTGTTATTTTCTCTAAACAAAAAGTTTTTGAGCCAGCTTTTAATCACATGATCACTTAGTTAGAAAACAAAAACAAAAAAAAATAATTTTTTATTTTTTTTTTTATTTAAAGCAAATGCTCAAACTGTTTTCCACCCACTCTTATACAGGTTCTGCACCTCCGAATAAATGAACGTGCAAGGTTTTGGTCAGAAATTTGTAATGCAGGTGCCTCCACACGATTTCTTAGCTCCTCTAAGGACCTGATCGGCTTGCTGTATACGATTTCCTTAATGCATCCACAATAAAAAAAAATCAAGTGGATTTAGGTCTGGTGGCCATAAAATTGGTCCCAGACGTCCTATCCATCTGCCTGGATATCTGGCATTTAAATATGCCCGCACAGGCACAGCATAGTGTGCTGGACAACCATCATTTTGAAGCCAATGGGATTCCTTTAGTTCTTGAGGCACTTCTTCCAGCAAGGTTGGGAGATCATTTTGGAGGAACTCCAAATAACCTTGGCCAGTTAAAATCCCCGGCAACTCAAAGGGTCCAATTATTTTCCCATTGATAATCCCAGTCCAATAGTTTATTTTGAATTGGTACTGGGACCTGTCTTCCCTCATGATGTTTGGGTTTTGTAGTGCCCAGAAGTGGAGATTATGGAGATTAGTGTAGCCATCTCTTTTAAATGTCGACTCATCGCTCCAAAGAATTTTGTCAAAAACTGCGGATCTTCTTCAATTTTCATTATCATTTGTCGACAAAAACTCATTCTCGTTTCAAAATCTTGCGGCTGGAGAGTTTGCACCCGTGTTGGGTGAAAGGGATGATATTTATATTCACCAGACCTAAATCCATTTTTATTGGGGATGCATTAAGGAAATCGTATACAGCAAGCCGATCAGGTCTTTAGAGGAGCTAAGAAATCGTGTGGAGGCACCTGCATTACAAATTTCTGACCAAAACCTTGCACGTTCACTAAGACGTTCATTTATTCGGAGGTGCAGAACCTGTATAAGAGTGGGTGGAAAACAGTTTGAGCATTTGCTTTAAATAAAAAAAAAATTAAAAAATTATCTATTTTTGTTTTTGTTTTCTAACTAAGTGATCATGTGATTAAAAGCTGGCTCAAAAACTTTTTGTTTAGGGAAAATAACAAATAAACTAAAAGCAACCAACAAAATATTTGATGGGTTTGTTAAAGCCCAATATAACAGGTAAAATTCAAAACAAGCTCGAAAATGTAACCGTTTTGTGCACTTTTTTGACATTTTTATCAATAATGCATTCGGCCCTAGAAGTTGAAAGCTTGGATTTATCATTAGGATAACATCGTAGAAACAGCCAATAAATCAAAAATCTGCTATGTTCAACGCTTGGTATTATTTTCACGTTTACTGTGCTAATTTTGAAAACTTTTGTTTTTGCTAAATTTACTCTAGTATTGCAGATTTTTACCAATTACTTGCTATTGACTCTAGATATAATAATAAGTAATACCATTTTGAAATCTGCATTTAACGCGCATATTTTTAAAATAGTTGGCCACTCAGGTATTCATGCATTTTTTTTATACCAGCTATGATTTAACTTTTTCAAAAATTATTTGTTTTCACATTTTGCATTGAAATTCAATGTTAAATAATTTTTTTCTCTAAGAAGTCCAACAGTTATAATAATTTTCTTCTACTTATGTGTTGGCACAAGTAATGTAAAATATTCCTGCAAAAAAAAAATGATGGAACTCATTCACTTGTAGTCGTGGTATTCAAAAATGTAAAGTAAGAAAAAAAATAATGCACTGAACAAAAAAATGCATATAACTTTTCTTGTGGTTGGGATAGAACTTTTTTTTATCAGTTTTCAGGACGGTCATAAAGTCTACTATGCGGCATTTCAGGGTTATCCATTACTTACGGGACACCCTGTATATTGAATCTGTGCAGAATAAAATAAATATTTAAATGAAATTAAATTTTACAATTTATTAGCATTTCTGAAACTACTTTATTTCTGCCGAGACAACCGTTACCGACGAGACTCGCGGTAAATTTCGGTCTAAATATACAGTCCCGTCTTGTCCAGCAAAGGGAGCCATCCTCATATTCGCCAGGGAAGTAACTGGGAAGGAAAGATGTATAGGAATTAGAGAAAGACAATTCATTTCCAGGTCTTCAGTATCAAGTTTACTTAACATTCAATGAGATGGCATGACTTAAAAGTACAACTTCGAGAAAAAACTTAGAACTCAGAAAAACCCAGATGGAAAACGCCATCAAGTGGTACACTGATGGATTGATAACGTCTCAAGCGACGGGTGTAGGAATTTTTGGGCCAAGAACCAAACTTTCTCTGTCGATGTCCACTAGCATTTTCTAAGCGGAGGTAAATGCCATAGGAAAATGTGCCGGACGAAATCTCGAAAGAAACTACCTTAACAAAAACATTGCCATTATGTCAGACAGCCAAGCCGCACCAATATCACTCCTAGAAGAGGAGGCCAAAAGATCTAAATTATGGACAGAACTCCCTTACCTGAGGCAAGCGAAACTACTTCTTGGGAGTTACAACCAAGAACGCTTTGTATCCTGTAAAGGCTTAAGCAGGAATAACTTCAGAATAGTAATCGGTTTTCTCACTAGTCACTGCAAACTGAAAAGAAACCTCAGTATTCTTGGCCTGGTGAGCAGTGCCACATGCAGATTCTGCCTCACACATGAGGAAACGCCTGAACATATATTAGGTAAATGCGATGCACTCGTGCAACAAAGACATAGGTAACTGGGACGTCACCAGATAGAAGAGAGCGAACTACCATCTCTGAAAGTCCTCCAAATACTTAAGTTTCTCAAAGAAACAAACTTGGAGGAAGAGCTATAGAATGAGCGATCCGCTCTAGCTATAGACGGGCGACAATAGATCTTAAGGTCGCAATGTACAATGTCCCGTCTAGGTCTGGTCTCGGATTAGGACTGGCCACGAGACCGAGATGAGACTTACAAAAGTCTCGCAGAGTCTAATCGAAAATTTTCAGTCTCGTCTCGGTCTCGTGCCGGTCTCGTATAGTTAAGTTTCGTCTCGGTCTCGTCTCCGAAAAATACGATTTCCGGCCAACTTGTTGATTATTGGAACGAAATATTTTCGATTATAGTTTGAATACGTGTAGAAGAAAATAAATGTTTAACTGAAATTGGATTTTTCAATTTATTAGACTCTCTGTAAATTTCGGTCCAAATATACAGTCTCGTCTCGGATGCTTAAAAGCCAATCTCGTCTCGTCTCGTCATGCGAGACCGAGATCGAGACCGAGACTTTCCTCGTCTCGTGGACAGCCCTATCTCGGATGCTTAAAAGACATAGACTCGTCTCGGTCTCGTCATGCGACATTTTTCGTCCCGTGGCCGGCCCTAGTTTTGGTGAAAACTAGATCCGATTTTTAGATTTTGAAAATTCTCGTTAAAGGCTACATATATTTCAACATAAATTTGTATACACAATTTTAAAAATTTTGTTTTTACTTTTCGAACAAAAAATTTAATTTAATGTTATAAAAGTTCGCAATTTGAAGAAAAGCACTTAAACGGTTTGGCTACAGGTTTGATTAAAAGAAGAAAGGGCATTTTGGTCTAGTAAATCATTTTTGTGTATGGACACAAAGCTGTAAACCATGGGGTTTAGGCAGTAAACGGCAACAAAGATTGCAACTAGAGCAAAAATTAATTGCAATAGTGTTCCATTGAATTGACAGTATTGGTCACTTTTGATGAACTGAATAGACCCCAAAATAAAGGAACTTTTATACCAATGACAAATAATAGCGAATAGTATCATGCTTGACGAATAATTCGATTAACAGTATGAAAATTCTACTTTTTTTATTCGATTTAGCGAATGAAATGAATGGGAATAATTGTGCATCTAGTGCCTACAACTGAGATATACAACATTGGAAAGCTTAGTTCAAGCGCATCATTTTTGAATATGGGCACAGAACTGTAAACAATGGGGCTTAGGCAGAATATAACAAAATATAAAACAATTCGCCTATGTTTATTCGAATTTGCAAAATGATTTTCTTATTTTGTTGGTCGCTTATTTTAGCCACCTCCCATTGTTTAGGACAAAAAAATACTCGTACGTTGGTACACTCCATAGTACCTAATCATTTTCATAGGTCTCGTTTCTGGGCACTAGGTAGACCAGGTCCCATATATTTTTGCCCATTCTCCTTTCTTTGCTAGCCAAAACCTGCACTTAGTACCTATGACGATTTAAAATCTAAAAAATTAGGACTAATTACTCCTTTGTTTTTTCCCTTTCCTTAAAATCGGTATTCGAATTTTTCAACGCATACCTACTTTTTGAATTTCAAAACAATTTAGCTTATGTATACATATATTTCCAATAATAATCATACTCTTAATGTTTGCAATGTATATATTCAATATACACCTAAATTTACTATGACAGCGTACCATGAATTTTAATTTTTGGAAGTAGAAATTTTGCAAATTTATGTCCTCCGTTTCCACTATTCTTAGGTGCCAGTTATAGCTATCATTGAAAACCATCATTGAAAAAGTTAACTGTTGATTTTGAGACCTTTCGAAAGTTTAATCATTGAATATTTTAATGCAGAAATATAGCTTACGACTTCAAAATTATTTCTCCTTCAAAAAAAATGCATTTTGACCCATATCTTCCCCATAACGTAACTTTTAATTTTTCAATGATGAACTTCCTTACCAATGATCATTGATAAAATTAAAAGTTACGTTATGGGGAAGATATGGGTCAAAATGAATTTTTTTTGAAGGAGAAATAATTTTGAAGTCGTAAGCTATATTTCTGCATTAAAATATTCAATGATTAAACTTTCGAAAGGTCTCAAAATCAACAGTTAACTTTTTCAATGATGGTTTTCAATGATAGCTATAACTGGCCCCTTACTTCAGTATTTTTATGAAATCCATTGAGCTATTAGCTATGTGTCTGTTTTTAAATCTCGAGTGGATAATTCAGCCTTTTTTATACATCATTTGGCCTCATAACCTAAAATGTAAGTATAAATCCTTAATAAACTTCAAAACCTAAAAAAGAAAAGTTCATTCACTGGCATATGAAAGTATTTTATGATGAATGGAGGCTACAAAGCACAACGACATAACGTGCCATTTTTAAACAACCGGCTTAAGAATGCCTAACATGTACCAAATGAATATACATATACATACATATAGTGTAATGGTGCCACATTAGAAATAAGGTTGAATAGTCAATCGTAAAGTTGGCGACAATGACGGAATGAAACGAAAAAGTTTCGGCTGCCAATTTTAGTTTATTTTTTATTTCTTTCCAGCTGAGAATGAATTGAAGAAAGTTTAAGGACATCACAGTTTAGTCCTTGTAGGACTTACCTTTTTAAATACAAAACATGTGCATAAATATTATCAAGTAATATTGAACGGATGAAAAAGTTAAGCTACTTTAGAAACTTCAAAGTTTTGGTAGAGCGAATTTCGCTCTTCTATATAGGTACGTGTGATGAAGGGAAACTATTTTTAATCGACTTTGTCCTTTAAGTAAGTTTTCCTTTTACAAAGAAAAAAGTTATGGTCTTATAAGGAACAGAAATGGATACTCTGTGCGGAAAAGTTCGAGAGCGATGATTTACTTATTTATGTAAGTTCGTCGGGTGACAAGTTGTAAAGTATATTCTAAAAGTTTGTCTAAGCACTTTTGATGCAATGATGTTTGTAAGAGACAAAAATACGTGAACGTTAAGTTGGAACATAGTTGCAAAATATTATTTTAATGCGTTTAGGAGGGTAACAGGAGCAATAACCTCGTGATTTCTGCTCTTTAAGTTATGGACAGTGTCGTTAAGCTTATATATGTAGGTACATAGGTACCTAAATCATACATAAAAAATGTTACGACATAAGCTCGACTTTACAAATGAGGAAAAGTTATACCCTGGATGACAGTAAAGAAACTTGTTACAAACTTGTTTTCCAATAGGGACGCGTTGATTTTGCCAGCTCGTGGCGGCCATATTGTTTCTTTTACTTTCTGTCAAAATATCGTCTTTTAATCAGTTACTAAAGAAAAATCATCATGATAAGTTACAGCGTCGAACAACACGTGCAAATGATAAAACTTTATTATCAAAATGGGTTGGAAGTTGATCCCAATTTTGGTCGAAAAATCATCTTTAGCGATGGGGCCCATTTCTGGATCAATGGGTACGTGAATTAGCAGAATTGCCGGATTTTGGACGACACCAGGTGAGATTTACGAGGTGCCAATGCATCCAAATAAAGTTACTATTTGGTGTGGATTTTGGGGTTGAGGCGTCATCGGTCCGTACTTCTTCGAAAATGGCGTATAGGTCGATGATCACCAACTTCTTGTGACCTGGATTGGATGATATGGACACCGAAGACGTATGGTTTCAACAGGATGCCGCTACGCGTGCCACACAGCTCAAGACACAATCGATATTCTGCACGAGCGGTTTCATGGCATGGTTATCTCATGCCGAGGCGACGTGAATTGGCCCACAAGATCGTGTGATTTGACCCCTTTGCGAATAAGCCGCAACCCACCACGGCCCTCAAAGACAACATTATCAATGCCATCGGTCGAATTCAGCCTGATTTATGCGCCAAAGTCATCGAAAACTGGAGCTTTCGAATCCGCGCCACCCAGCAAAGCCACGGCGGCCATTTGAACGATGTTATATTTCAAACATAATGTCATTGATAGGGCTCTCAAATAAAGACAAAACCTTATTGATATCTCATATACAACTTGTTTTATTCAATTTTAAAATCAACCCGCCCCTAATGGAAAACCCTTTATTTTGAAATCTGTAGTACGAAAAACCTTAATACAATTTAAGATTTTTCGATATTTTGGATTAAAATTGTTTAAAAATTCAAAATTAATACAAACTTGCTGACCCGGCGAACTTCCGTCCGCCTGAATTCATTTATGTAAAGAAAATAATAATTTCGAGCATGCACAATGCTGTTTCATTTAATTTACTTACTTACTTAGGTCCTCGGACCTATTACGTCCGTGATGTTTCCCTTACGGGACATAGGGCCTCCACTACACCTACGCGCCATCGTGTACGATTTCTTGAAATATATTTCAGCTCTCTCCAACTTTTCCCCAGTCGTGCCGATTCCTGTTCGACCGTTCTTCGCCATGTACTTCTAGGCCGGCCCACTTGTCTTCCCTCCTGTGTGAGCGGGTTCCACTGCATTGCTTGAGATGCAATGCACTGATCGCCTTTTCGAAGCGTATGGCCAATCCACTGCCACTTTCTTCTTCGTATAATGGAGTCTATGGGCTCCTGACCCGTTCTCGCATGAAGTTCGGCATTGGAGATACGGTTGGGCCAGAAAATCCTCAAGATGTTTCGTAGACATCTATTAACGAAGGTTTGCAGCTTTCTAGTGACAATTTCAGTGACTTTCCAAGTGCTGCAGCCGTAAAGCAGAACGGATTCAACATTGGAGCGGAACAGTCGTAGCTTGGTCTTTAAGCTAAAAGAGTTGTTTCTCCATATTTTGGACAGCATTCCGAACGCAGCCTTTGCTTTTCTGATTCGGCTGTTTACGTCCAGTTCAGTTCCGCCACCCGTAGAGATAATACTCCCAAGATATTGGAAACCCTCTACCATCTCTACCGGTTGTCCAGAAATATTTACTTGGATTGATGAGGAAGTTCCAAGGCTGATCCTTTTAGTTTTTGCCGAGTTGATCTTAAGCCCTACGATTTCTGCTTCTCTCTCCACCCTTGTTGTCATTTGATGGAGATCCATGATCCTATGAGAGAGTAAGCATACGTCGTCCGCGTAGTCCAGATGTTTGAGGTGAGATTGCAGAGTCCACTGAATTCCTCCATTTCCATTTGACAAAGCTGCGTGCAGTACGTCACTTATCACCAACAGGAACAGTATTGGTGACAGTATACAGCCTTGCCTAACTCCACTTTGGATTTCAAACTCCTCTGACAGCCTACCTTTGTGCAAAACGTGACACCTGGATCCATCATATGTAGCCTTGATAATAGCAATCAATTTATCTGGGATGCCCCTCCTGTGCAAAGCAAGCCAAATAAATTCTATATTGACACTGTCGAACGCCTTTTCGATCCGCTTTTTTACTGAAGAGCTTTATGGTACACAACATTTTTCGTTTTATTTTCAGGCGCGTACAAAGCCAAAAATGTTGTGATATTAAACAATAAAATAAATTTAAATTATTATTTAAAATAAAAGATTTTTTTTTTAAATCAATTAATTTTTTTTTCTATTTCATCGAAACAACTACACAACATGGAGACTACACCACAAAAAAAAGAGCGCGTGTAACTCAGTACTCGTGGCAGAAGTGAAACTTCTTTGGCGATCTAAAACTCTCGATTTATATAGGGATATTAAGCTTATATGTGAAAGACTCAGCTATGTGTTCTATATTAAAATGATCGAAGGGTTGGGGTTGTAAACTTGAAAATTAAATAATAATGGTGATTATTTAAAGTAAAAAAGTTGAAAATTTTAAAGATATAAATTAGTTTATGAGAGTAGGTTTCCGACTATTTCCAAAAATTCCTACACTCAAAATCTCTGCAAAATCAAAAATTTGTATTTAATAACTTAAAATTGGTTTAATTTATTTTTCAACAATATATAATTCAAATTTTTAGCGGACTCTCCTGATATAATTCAATGATAGAAATTAGAATATTTTATATTTGTTTACAATAATTTATATCTACATACCAATAGGAGATAGATAAAAAAAACTTAAACTAGTAAGATTCTAAGAATTTCATTATCTATTCACCAAAAAAATTTCAAGATTGGCATTCTAATTTACGAAATAAGAAAACAGACATAAAAGAAAATTGTCCCTTTTATCTGCTACAATAATATAGATTATCAAAAAATCCAAACTTATTGCACTATAAAATACATTAGCCTATCAATACAAATTTTTACTTTTACTTTACAATACCTACCACCACTCAGCTAATCAATGATTTCAGCGTTACACATGGCGTTACATTTTTTCGTTTTACAAAAATTCAACCTTGAAATTTCAATCTCAACGCCCGCAAAGAAGCTTCACTTCAAAAAAAATAATTTGCACATTAATTTTTCTGATATAAGAGTTTCGCTATCTAATTCTAATTTTCTTCTAATTTTATTTTAATTTTAGTTTTTGTAATGATAAAAATAAGAAAAATTGTTTTCGAGACAGTCGAAACTTAAAAAAAAGTTTATATGGCAGATTCCATTAACAACAATTTTTCGTATAATAAACATAGTTCTTAAATGATAGTCGTATTTTATTTTTATAAGAATCTGTAGACAATTTTTGACAGAAACAATATTTTCCTTTGCGATTAAAATTTTTTAATGACCTGTACCGTTATTTTTATATAAAAAAAAAGAAACAAAAATGTGTCGAAAAATCAATCTAACCATTTCCCAACTAACAATTTGGCTTCTTTTAGCTTAAACAAATTGATGTGCCACAGGTTTCACTTTATATAAAGCTTCGGTAGGGCTTTCGGCGGAAATAAATTTCGTATACATGTATCGAGCTGGAAAACTACTTCTTTAAAGCCGAACAGAAAAAAGAAAAAGAAGACTTCCCGAGTTTGCGGGCTGTCACTTTAATAAGCTTCTAATATTGAAATTACAGAAGATGATTGAAGATGTCACTTTAAAAAGGCTGCATAAAGTTTTTATATGAGTTGCTGCCTTTAAAAGTTTTCTGTAACCATTTTCAATAAGCTTTATTGAATACTTCAATACGGCTTGTTTGGTTTTACTAATGAATCAGAAAAGAGAATGGCTGCGTTCGGGTGCTAGGCAGATATATGGCATCTGAGATACTTTAGCATCTAAAACGTTTTCGAACGAACAAACTCATGTACGTAACCAAACCAAACGAAAACCAAGAAAATGAACAGATGATATATCCGCTGTTAGTATAAAGTCTTTCCCAAACCAACGCGAAAGCGGCGTGGAACATTCGCCGACGGCAGTTTTTGTTGTTGTTTAGCATTATTTATTTGTCATTTATTTTTTATGATTGTGAATGATTCGCCCTGCATAGCGAATGTTCCGCGTTAGTTTAGGAGAGCCTTTATCCAAACAGTTCTGAACATTTTTGGGATAGCCTTAGATTTCTTTTTGATATCAACACGAACAAATCTAGATACCATTGGCGACGTTCCTAGAACGGCCAATATGTCTATCTATAATAAAGAAGCTCGAATTTGTATAAGTCATTTTAAAGAAGCTTTTTAAAAAAACTCTATTCACATTTATAATTATATATGTATATTGAATAAATTGAACACGTGGAGAGAAAGATAATTCATTTTACTTGATTTGTCTTTTTGAGCATTCGGAAAGCTACTTTTCGTTGGTTTAAGACATAAGCTTCAATGCACTATAAACAGAAACGCGTAGAGTTTTATGCTCATCAGATAAACATAACATTCGGCATTTTCGTATATCTGGGTATTTATGTGACGTCACGGTCAGCTTTTATGTTTTTGCCAAAATTCTCTAAAACTGTAGTTAAGTTAAACCTGGGTCTGCGACTATGAATATGTCCCATTGTTTTTAAATTCTTAATGAGCAGTTTAAAAATAGAAAAAATTATAATAACAATCAAATAAAGTTAATTATTTTTCTTTTCTCCGAACATAAGCAGATGATTGTAACGTCACACCCCAAATGAGCATACCTTGTCTCTGTTAATCGTGCTTAAGTGGCCGTGTTTTTTCGGATTGAAATTATCAAAAATATGCATTATTAATTAGTTTATTTAAAGACTATTAATATTAATTTAAAACTATTGAAATGAAAATGGAGCAAGGGAACTGCTAAACAAATCGTTTACATTTCATGTTCATGTGTGAATTTTTTTATAGAAGCTCGGATTTATTTAAAGGAAAATTTAAAGTTTTAAAAAAGGAAAAGGCTGATTAGGTTTTTGCATCTTCCAAATTATATCTTAGATGGCTAAGTGGTTAGAGTGATGGACTGTCACGTAGGAGTTCCCGAGTTCGATCCCTAGTGAGGTATAAATATAATTTATGTTTTATAATTGTTTCCAATACTAAAGGGTGATTTTTTAGCTGGTTTGTTTTGGCAACACTGGTTTTGACAGCTGACGTGTGTTTAGTACCTTGTGTCACTGTCAAACAGCTTCAGTTTGGTTTGCAATTTAACCATGGATCGTCTTACAAATGAACAACGCTTGCAAATTATTGAATTTTACTATCAAAATTCGTGCTCGGTTCGAAATGTTCATCGCGCGCTGCTTCCATTTTATGGTCGGCATTCTCGACCTTCTGAGCAGTCTATTCGGAAGATTGTGACCAAATTTCGCACCAAATTTACTTTGTTGGACATTAAACCACCAACACGTTTACGTACTGTGCGTAGTGAAGAAAATATTGCGGCCGTATCAGCTAGTGTGACAGAAGACCGCGAAATGTCGATTCGGCGCCGTTCCCAGCAGTTAGGCCTTTGTTACAGCACTACGTGGAAAATTTTGCGGAAGGATTTGGGCGTAAAGCCTTTTAAGATACAGCTGGTGCAAGAACTAAAGCCAGCCGACCTACCACAACGCCGAATTTTTGGTGAATGGGCTCTTGGAAAGCTGGCCGAGGATCCGCTTTTTTATCGAAAAATTGTGTTCAGCGATGAGGCTCATTTTTGGTTGAATGGGTACGTAAATAAGCAAAATTGCCGCATTTGGAGTGAAGATCAGCCAGAAGCATTGCAACAGCTACCAATGCATCCCGAAAAAGCCACTGTTTGGTGCGGTTTATGGGCCGGCGGCATTATTGGGCCATATTTCTTCAAAGATGATGCGAATCGCAGCGTTACTGTCAATGGTGAACGCTACCGAGCGATGATAACAAACTTTTTTTTGCCCGAAATGGAAGTTCTTGACTTGCATGATATGTGGTTTCAACAAGACGGTGCCACTTGCCACACAGCACGCGAAACAATGGCGCAATTGCGAGGCGAGTTTGGTGAACAGTTAATTTCACGTTTCGGGCCGGTCAATTGGCCGCCTAGATCATGCGATTTGACACCATTAGACTATTTTTTTGTGGGGGTATGTCAAGGCTAATGTCTATAGGGACAAGTCCGCTTCGGTTGACGCACTGGAAGCCAACATCCACATTCATTCGTAAGATACCGGCCGATATGTGTGAAAGAGTATGCCAAAATTGGACTCAGCGGATGGGCTACCTGAGACGCAGCCGTGGTCAACATTTGCATGAAATTATCTTTAAACATTAAATTGCAAGGTTCAAACTATCGATTCAAATAAATATATCATTCATTTTTTCGAATTTTTTGTGTTTTTTTTTTTTAAAGTTCTAAACCTCTTAAAAAATCACCCTTTATAATTTATAAATAATTGAATTTGATACTTGATTTCAGATAAAATGCAGTAAAAATCACATTAAAAAATAAAAATGTACCCTTTTTTTATTTATTTGTGTTCACCTTCTATAAGACTTGTATTTCACTGTTATACAACCATGTCCGAAGTTATCTGTTAAGTTGAAGTGTCATTCAAATTTCCAATATCGCTCGTTAAAACTTCGTATCGGCTTCTTTAGGCTTTTATACAATCTGCTACTTTTAAAAGATCTGCGAATAAGTTTATAAGAAGATTTTCCGAAATCACGTATATAAGCTATATTAGCTTTTTATGCTCAAGTAAACTTTACAAATGTCTTATGGAACTTCTAAAACCTATTCTATTAAGCCGAACCGAAGCTGAAATGTTAGTTGGGTTAGGCTGTAGAATAACAAGTTGCATTTTTTTCCAAAATCATTAGCTAGATGAACCAATTGATTTCAAAGAATAATTAGATGTCATATAAATGTACATAATTATAAAATAAAAGGATATATATACAATAATACTTAAAAAAAAAAAAAAAAAAAAAACCAATAAATAAAAAAAAAGTGTCAAAAATTGCTTTACTTTCACCAAAAATATTTCTGGCCTTGTGTAATAAAATTGCTCATTACTATAAAGCTTATTTTCTACTTAAAAAACAAATCACCACCGAAAATTACATTAGCAGTTTTGTTGACCATTTCGTTTTTATTTATTTTTTTTTTTTGATACAACTAACGACCTTGTTCCTTTTAATTGACTAACTTATAAAACTCAATGAAGTCTATAATAATCCATGCTCATAAGGCGAGTTTTACAGGCGCATTTTTGTATGTTTTTATAAAACAATGCCCTATCCTGGGCACAGTCGAATTTTTGATGAGCAATTAATGGAAGCTCGTCGACACGCTATATCAACTGTTGAATCGGCTTTCTGTTACCTGGCTTGATAATACACAGGCCCTCGCCTCCTTCTCATACATTAATTTCTTTTCAAAAAAGAAAACAAAATAATAATAAGGGCACGATTAAGTTAGACACTAAAAAGCAAAAATTCATCCCAAGAAAGACAAACAGGTGAGTTTTCGTGTGTTGGCGGTAACTTTCCACCAGGCAAGTATTTGACATTGAGGGGTTGTTCTTCAGTCTTGGTTTTGGCTTGCCAACCATATACCCTGCCCTCAAGGGTGAATTTTGAATTTGTTTGATTAATTTGATAGAAAGGCTGGCTGTGTGTGGCTTGGCACGTTTTTTGTTGGTTTTGTTACCGCGATTGCGGTATCCTTTTAAAGGAAGATATTCCAGGACACGCAAACGAAAGTTGAAGTTTAATGATTCAAGGTTTTTATGTTGCACGCCATATACACGCCATATACACGCCACCCACCATGTTGTGACTTCACTGGTGGGTGAGTTTTTTTTTTTTTTGTTTTACTGAACCGAATAGGTATTGGAATTAGGAAATTGTGTTTCTGGAACAAATTATACACAAAAGTCAACAAGTAGTGGCTTAGGACGGGAAGAAGAGTAGGTATATACTTTGAAGGAAATGAAACATTTTATGTTTTTTTTTTTTTTTGTCAGTATGAGTTTGAGTTAGCTGGATAACGTACATATTTATAATGTTTAAGGTGAAAAAGGGAAGCAATAAGTAATCAAAAGGTGGATCGACCCTTGTTTGACTATTTTGGAAGGCTTCAAATGACATTGTTTATTGATAAAATCTTTAAGTTATACATGTTTTTAGGAAATGGACATTTATAAAGAGGAACTCGCGTGTACAATGTACTAATAGCATTAAGTGTGAAACAATTTGATTTTTTTGCTGTTCAAGTTTTCTTGAGGCATAAATAATAGAACATTTTTATTTATTTCTTGGTTGAAAGCTATTTATAACGTTGGTGAAGAAGGTAAATAATTAAATGCAACAGTGAATTGTTAATGACATACCTTTATATGTACAAAGGTAGGATTTTTTTATTGGAACTCATTAAGCTTTTTTTAATATGAAGAATAATTGTTCTTGTGTTAAAGTGGCGTATGGAAAATTTAAAAAATTCTATGAACTAGTTTTTTTTAAAAATCATGAAACTGAGTTTTGTAGTTGCTAAACAAAAAAGATGAGATAAGATTTCATGAACAATAATTAATAAAAAAAGCGGTTTTTAAAATAATTAAATATTTTGAAAAAAAAAGTCAACTGAACCGTTTTCGAGCAAATCAACCACCGAAAAAATCATTTCAACTAGACGTAGGATTAATAACCATATTTCATGTTTTTTTTTTAAATAGAAAAGCAGCCTTCCTTTTAGAAATTAATCGATGTTTTTAAAATTAAAATCATGAAAGTCGTTTTTGATATACATGTAGGCTGAGTGGCATCACTGTCCCTAGTATGACGTCACTACTCTCTTCTTATGCTTACGATATTAAACCTGTTTGGCGATAACAACTGAACAACTCGAGGAGTATTAACGAAGCCGTCAAGCCGTAAAGACAAAAATTAAGCTGCTCATCCTAAATACCTTTTTTTTTCTATTTAATTAATATTCTTGTGAATTAAAATTACTTATTTTTATTCTTTAAGATAAAGAACATTCTTTTTTTATATCTTTTAAACAAAAGTAATTTGGTTCCTACATACATAAGCTTTTTTGCTATTCTACAAAATTTTAATTTCTTCTATAAAAATTAACGCGAATTTTCAAAGATAACTTATAAAAAAGAAATTTAGTTTTTAGAAATGTTAAAATTTTAGGAAGCTAAACTAAAAACTTTAATAATTTTTTAAATACTAAATTTGTATTTTTGTCAGGAAAAAAGTATGTATTTTATGGAGCAGGTAATTCTTTTTGCTTTAAGGATGGTCAGCAACTGGGCCACGAGCTGTGGACTAGGAGTTAACCAAAGCAAAACTGAACTGATGCTATTTACTACCAAGACTAAGATACACCCCTTCATTCTACCCCGACTCAACGGCCAAACACTCTCACTCTCCTCTAAAGCTAAATATTTAGGTGTTATTCTCGACCCCAAATTAAATTGGAAGTTGAACATTGAAGAAAGGGTCAAGAAGGCCTGTATAGCATTCTATGCCTGTAGTAAAACTTTTGGTAAAAAGTGGGGGCTTCAGTCGAAGATGATCCTGTGGACGTAGACAGCCATGCTACGACCGATCCTCACATACGGCACGTTAGGGGCCCAAGCCCTATGGTCACAGCAATATCACAGACTTGATTCCAATGGAAATGTTTTCGACTCCCACTGATTACTGCACCCCTACAATGAGTATCAGTAAGGATTTCAAAGTTAATTTTCCATCCAGGAAGGATTGGAATGATAGCATCGTGACGAAAGATTTTGACACAACTATCTTTACTGATGGCTCAAAGATGGAGTGTGGCGTTGGTGCAGGAGTCTTCTCTGAGTCTCTAAATGTATCTAGGTCCTTTCGGCTACCTGACCTTGCTAGCGTCTTTCAAGCTGAATTGCTGGCAATCAGGGAAGCTTGCAAGTTACTAAAAGCAGATCCAAACCAAAACCGTAATGCAGCTATTATTACAGACAGTCAAGCGGCTGTTAAAGCCATTAATTCAGCTACAGCGTCCTCAAAATTAGCCCAGCAATGCCAGAATGAGCTTGCGGGTCTGAACACTGACCTCAATGTCACTCTTATCTGGGTCCCTGATCACAGTGGCATTGAGGGCAATGAACGGCCTGACGAGCTGGCCAGGCAAGGTTCAGCCCTTCATGGCTCACTTGCGGAAAGAGTCAACATTCCGCTTGGAGTTATGAAGGGCAACATTCTCTCAATTTATCTTAATAAAGCAAACCGTAGGTGGAGCAGTTTATCAAACTGTATTATATCTAGGAAGATTTGGCCCACCTATGACAAGAACCGAACAATTGATCTAATATGCAGACCCAGGCAAGACATAGCCAGGGTAGTTGCAACCTGTAGCGGACACTGGCCAATAGGAGAGCATGCAGCGAAGCTGGGCATACCTCACAATACTCACTGTCGGAGCTGTGAGGACCAGCAGGAAAAGGAAACAGTAGTTCATTTCCTCTGCAAATGCCCTGCTCTGGCCAAAGCTAGAAAACAGTCACTGGGAAGAGCATTCTTTGACGACATTAACGAACTTTCTGAAATGAAGATCAAAGACTTGACTTCTTTTCTCAAGGCGACGAAATGGCTCTAGGACAAATTTCGGCTACTTCTGCATTAAACCTTCCGTCGATTCCCTATGATCACAAGATAGTGGACTAGGGTTCTGGTGGGGGTTTGTGGTGCACAGCGGCCGAATGATCATCCAATCAGATCAGTGGACGCTCCAGTGCCAGCCAACGAACTGCCTAGTGGGCTTACTGTGGATGGTGCGGGTGCTGATCTGGTTGTGTGAGATATCCACTTTCTGATGATTGTGCTAAAAGCTACAACAAAATCCTATTCTAAACTAAATAAAAAGGGACGATATCCTGAGGATATGCCCATATTTTCTCTCTTCAATTCCATCCACAGGTTCAAACGAGTTATGCCTAAAGCGTTCAATAGCGATATCGCACGTGAGCACACACACCATACGATTAACTCGCGATTTTATCAACTGTCAAAAAAGTTGTTGCTATATTCGGGAATGTAAACATTCCAAAAGCAAGACATATCTAGCTGTGAATTTCAATAAATTCCAACCAGAATTCTTTGTCTGGCTATTGAAACCATTTTTCTCATTCATATGTGTTTACCTACTAGCAGCGAACACAGAAGCTTCGGCTTCAACGGTCGTACAAACGTAAACAAACGGTACGATCCCCATCAAAGTAGTCGCACGTAGCGTTTTCGCTCGATAGCATTCGACCATGCGATTTCGGTACAGCGGATACTTCGGTTTACACACACGATACAATCGTCGCATGCGATTCAACTTTTTTACGATAATCGGTACAATAATTGTATCGTGTATTGAACGCTTAAAACAGATGTGCAGCTTTTTCCATGCAGCGAAATTAAATTACACAGGTTCTTATGGGAGCCGATTCACTCAAAGTCTGCATGCAGCGCAGCGCTGCACGATGTCTCTATTTCTAAATTTGCTGCCTAGTTTCATTGCAGCCACAACTGAAAAACGAAAATTTCTAAATAATTGCTATTTGGCATTACTCATATTGACATCACCTGCCATTCTTTCACAAAAATTCGTTTGTGTTGGTGATTTTTGTTTAAGAATCCATGAAGCCGGCGTTGCCCCCTACCATCGTCCAACGAAGAAAATCTCATTCCAACACTATTGTGTGACATCGGCAACGCTGTGCTTTCATGTATTTGTTTGACATAACTATGCATCATGAATGTCAGAAACTATGCACATGTGTTTCGTGTGCAGCTCTGCATGCAGAGATGCGTGCAGACTCGCTGCACATCTGTTTTAGCCATTATGGTATCAAAACGGTGCACTTCTGACAGACTGCCCATGGCCGCCATTTGTACCTACCTACCTACCTAGGTAATTCTTAATTATTCGCAGCAAAAATCATAGTCCAAGAGCCGATAGCAAATTTTGGGAGTGGGTTGGAAACCAGAATATTAGTATGAGGGTTTGTAGGTGTTAATATCGTGGTATGAAAAACAAAAGTCTGACAGGTTTCTTTTTCAGCCTTTGGCGGGGGTTTGAAAATAGAGATTTTCCAATTTTTTTGTCAGAGGTATTACCATTTCAACAAATTTAAAAAAATACATATGCCGTGATGCTCTGTCATTTTCATTAAGTCTTAACTTCATAATCTTGGCAATCCGACCAATATAAATAATATATATATTATTTTCTCTCGTGAATTTTAACATACAAACTCTAAAATCTTTCAAGAGTAAAATTTGAATTTGATAAGTTAATTTTTTTTGTTTAAATTACATTCATTATAAAATTCAAATGAGATTGTCAAGGAAAAACACAGTGTTTCCACACGTGTGGTTTTTGAAGTCTTAATAAGTTCTTCAAAAACATATAAACGATCCATCGATAAACCGAAATAAATACCCTTTCTAACCAAATAAACCTGAAAATTTAATTTTTGAAAATTCACACGGAAAATTTAAACATTACCATCTTAATACAGGATACATTTTATTTTTCTTTTTTTTTTATTTTAAGACAATATTATTTTTTTAAATACAATATTTTCAGATAAACAATGGGTAAGATTTTCAAAAGTGAAATTTGAATTTTTTTATTTAGGTTATTTTTAACAATTACCTAACCTATACAATTCAAATTTAGTTTTTCAATAATTTAGTTTCTAATGTCTAAATAAAAAATTCGCGAGGTTGTGGCGGGCATTTTTTTTTTGTTTATATTCCACGCGCGCAAAAAAGGTTATGGCTACCTTTAAAATGTTTTTTACACAGCACGAGCGATTAGGTAAGTAGGACAGGATTTAAAAGGAGATACCGATGCACATTGGTTTTGAACGTTTGCACATCGAAATGGGAGGGGAAAGTCGAGTCAGGTAAAGCATTCCACATTCGTGTGGTGCGACTGAAGAAAGAATCTCTGTACATTACAGTACGTCCGAAGTTGGGCTCGAGGGTGAACTGATGGACATTCCTAGAAGCACGAGTATTACGGTTGAATTTTTTAAGGGGAGGAATGCAACTGGCTATTTCACTAGAACACTGATTATAATAATAGCGATAAAATAGAGAAAGACACAAAGCATTACGGCGGTGTTCGAGAGATGTAATTGTTTCTGTTATAGATCTTTCGCCTATCATTTTTAAAGCCCTCTTTTGAATTCTGTCCAACAAACACAAGTGAGTTTTTGGAGCTCCTGCCCAAACATGAGAATTGTACTCAAGTTTTGGACAAATAAAGGTTTTGTAGATCACAGCCAGAGCAGAAGGGGAAAAAACTTCTTGCATCTACGGAGAAAACCTAAACACTTAGCAGCGTTTTTGGCGACATCAAATATGTGGTCATTCTACAAAAGGTGGTCTGTGACACACATACCGAGAACTGAGAGCTGTTCGGTTTCCTCGATGCAAGTGCCGCCCATGGATAGCGGCATTCGGAGTGGGTTTCACTTTAACGACAGGACACAATATTGAGTTTTAGAAGCATTAAATTCTACGCGGTTTTTGATTCCCCATTGGACAATGCTGTCGAGATCAAAATTTAATGAGCTTATCATACGCTGCCGTTCAAGTTCCACATCCGAAGGACATGGATGAGAATCTGTAAACGAATATGAGAAGCTCAGGGTACTATCGTCAGCAAAACAGTTTAATGGATTAGAAGTTTCAGACAAAAGATGATGTATAAAATAAGGAAGAGAGTCGGAGACAAAACGGAGCCCTGGGGCAGACCAGCATTAATTTTGTGGATTTTAGACTTGAAACCGTCCAACACAACTTGTATTGAACGGTCCGAAAGGTAATTTCTAATCCAATGAAGAAGAGATTCATCGAAACCAAATGTGCGCATTTTCTATAAAAGAGCTTGATGCCAAACTCTATCAAACGCTTTTGAAATATCAAGTGCTATAATCTTACTTTCTCTAAAACGATGTAAAGATTTGTTCCACTGTTCGGTGAGATATACCATCAAATCACCAGTGCACCTATTGCTACGAAAGCCGTACTGCCGGTCATTAAGAACCTTTCGTTCCTCGAGATATTTCTTGAGCTGGAAATTAATCAGCGTTAACATGACCTTAGAAAGAAGGGACGGAAGTGGAATCGGTCGATAGTTGGAGGGTGAAGAAGATACGCCTTTTTTAGGGACAGGCTGGACAAATGCTGTTTTCCATCCACGCGGAAAGAGACCAGTAGAGTAGGACAGATGGAAAAGCTTACGCAGTGGTTTTGCCAGCGTTGAAGAACACCTCTTCAGAACAATGGGAGGGATACTATCCTGGCCAGCGGATTTGTGTACATCGAGATCCTTTAGAACTCTAGCAACTGCACGAGTGCGAAAGAAGATTTGTCCCATAAAATCATTTACGCTCTCAAGTACAGGAGGAGTCATAACACTTTCTGGCAGCATCGAATTAACAGCAAACTGTGCTGCAAGGAAATTGGCTTTATCTTGCGAGCTGACAAAAGGAGTATCATTGAAGACGAGCGTTGGAACCGAGGACGAGGTGGTATTTCGTATGTTTTTTACAAATGACCAAACATTTTTACTACCTTTGAGACATTGGTTCGTCGAGTATGAACGTTACATGTCTTTCTAGCTTGTTGAAACTTTTTCCGGTTTTCCTCAGTAGGGTTGGCTTTATAACATCGGAAGCTTACTTCTCTAACCCTAATAACCTCTTTACAGGTCGAATCAAACCATGAGTTTTCTTTGGGTTTGATAGATTTCACCCTATTCGGGATAAAATTTCTCATTCCACAAAGAATCAAGTTTGTAATCATATCTGCACTGGCGTCAACATCACTATCGAGGAAGCATAGTGACCAGTTAAAGAAATTATTGAGACCGTCCCGTAAGTTGAACACACTGTTCGTTTTTTTTTTTTCTGAATGAACACTTTGGATTTTGGTAATGAGAATTTGATTGAACACTTTACTTGGACATCCACTATTTGAATAGAAAAATCTACTTCTATTTTTTGTCTTAAACTTTAAACGTGTTTATCTTTCGAGTAAACTTTATTAACCGAGATCGTTGTATGTCAGCTACCCGTTTTAGATGAGCTAAAACTAAAATTCAAATTTACCCTCTAGTCTAGAGAATCACATAAAAACGATTCACACCAAATTTTAAGCAAATCCGTCCAATCGTTAAGCTATAGCTGGATGTACATCAGGACTCACAGTCTGACGGACATCTTGACGAAAATCACTTTTTTGGAAATCGTAGTGTTAGTTTTGTGATGTGAGAATGTGATGAGTAAGCAAGAAATTGGTACCTACATATGTAGGTGTTTTTTGAAATTAAAAAGCACGATAATCGAAAACTGTTACGATTTTGTATGAACAAAATACTTATATCTGAGAGTTCATGATCTGGCATTTCACTTAGGGCTGGCCATGAGACGAGACAAATCTCAGACCGAGACTGGCTTCTAAGCATCCAAGACGAGACTGTTTATTTGGACCAACATTTACAGAGAGTCTAATAAATAAAAAAATCCAATTTCAGTTAAATATTTACTTTCTTCTGCACATATTCAAACTATATAATCGTTCCTTTTTGAAAATTTTTACTGCATACTTTCCGGGTGGTTCAACTTCACCTCAAAAAAGATTTGACTTAAATAATGATTTAAGAAAGATAATTACTTTTCAAGATAATTTTTTAATTGGAGGAGATTTTAACTGCAAGCACAGGAATTCTCTTTGACATTCTCTTTTCACCTCAAGCCCGTCAACCTTAGATATATTTCTGACTAATATACTAGGTTTGTTTAGCGAACCTGTTGTTGTAAGCGAATTGAGCTCTGATCACCTTCCTGTGGTAATTGACACTTTTGTATCTCCTCTTAGTAAAAGTAATGAAGTTTTTGATTTTAAAAAAGCTAAATAGGGTACTCTTAAAAGGGAAATGAAAACGAAAATGAGAAATGTTCCAAATATTTTAACAACTGATTCTGACCAACTTAAAATTGATCAATCAGTTACCTTCTTTACATCTGCCATAATCGAATGTGTCGATAAATCTGTTCATAAAAAAACAATCCATCTTAATAGCACAAATGTCTTACCACCAAATTTAGTAGAACTTATAAAAATAAGAAACAGTAATAGAACCAGATGCATGAGAACAAGAAATAGTTACTATCTGACTGAAATGAACATTCTTAATTCCACAATAAAAGAAGGAATCGCGAAATTCAGAAATTTATCTTGGAACCAGAAGTTGCAGGGAATGAATAAAGCAAGCAAACCATTCTGGAATATAGTCAAAGAATTAAAAAAACCAATCTCTCATATTTCAGCTTTGAAGGTAGGAAGTTCTTTAATGATGACTGGACCTGAAAAGGCAAATGCTTTGGCAACAACTTTTTATGAAGCACAATTGTTAGCTAGTAACGCGATTACAAGCATTTTTTTTTTTTTTTATATTCCACGCGCGCAAAAGGGGTTATGGCTACCCTTAAAATGTTTTTAACACAGCACGAGCGATTAGGTAAGTAGGAGAGGAGAACGACAGGAGACAACATTGAGTTTTAGAAGCATTAAATTCTACGCGGTTTTTGATTCCCCATTGGACAATGCTGTCGAGATCAGAATTTAGTGAGCTTATCATACGCTGCCGTTCAAGTTCCACATCCGAAAGACATGGATGAGAATCTGTAAACGAATATGAGAAGCTGAGGGTACTATCGTCAGCAAAACAGTTTAATGGATTAGAAGTTTCAGACAAAAGATCATTTATAAAAATAAGGAAGAGAGTCGGAGACAAAACGGAGCCCTGGGGCACACCAGCATTTATTTTTTGGATTTCAGACTTGAAACCGTCCAACACAACTTGTATTGAACGGTCCGAAAGGTAATTTCTAATCCAACGAAGAAGAGATTCATCGAAACCAAATGCGCGCATTTTCGATAAGAGAGCTTGGTGCCAAACTCCATCGAACGCTTTTGAAATATCAAGTGCAATAATCTTACTTTCTCCAAAACGATGTAAAGATTTGTTCCACTGTTCGGTGAGATATACCATCAGATCACCAGTGGACCTATTGCTACGAAAGCCGTACTGCCGGCCATTAAGAAACTTTCGTTCCTCGAGATATTTCTTGAGCGAGAAATTAATCAGCGTTTCCATGACCTTAGAAAGAAGGGACGTAAGCGCAATTGGTCGATAGTTAGGGGGGAAGAAGACACGCCTTTTTTTGGGACAGGCTAGACAAATGCTGTTTTCCATCCACTCGGATAGAGACCAGTAGAGTAGGACAGATGGAAAAGCTTACGCAGTGGTTTTGCCAGCGTTGAAGAACACCTCTTCAGAACAATGTGAGGGATACTATAATAACTTAGAATCTCAAGTTTCTCATTCAATAAGTTTAATCAACAGCAGTGCTTTGAACAGTGATCAATCATACGTCGCTATTGAAGACATCGATGAGATACTAAATTCATTAAATTCTAGGAAATCTGTTGGGTTTGATAGTTTAAAAAATTTGTATTTAAAGCACTTGCCATAGCTGGGTGTGAAATTCTTACAAGAACTTTTTAATTCTTGTCTAAAGTCGGGATATTTTTCAAATGAATGGAAATCAGCGAAGGTTATACCAATTTTGAAGCATGGGAAGATAGCTAATATACCTGGCAATTACAGACCAATAAGTTTACTGAGTTCATTTAGTAAATGTTTTGAACAAATAATCAAGAAAAAATTTATTGAATACATAAGCTCAAATAATATCCTCCAATTAGACAAGTTCGGGTTCCGAGCTTTTCACAGCACTAATCATAACTAATCATATAAAAAGTAATTTTAACGCAAGAAAAAGTACAGGTATGTTGTTGCTCGATGTGGAAAAAGCCTTTGATTCTGTGTGGCATGAAGGACTTCTACACAAGTTATTGATTCTCAATTTCCCAATGTACCTAATTGAAATTGTAAAATCGTTTTTATCTTCAAGAAAATGTTTTGTTTTAGTCAACAATTGCCTTTCTCAAGACTTTAGTTGTGTTGCAGGTGTCCCCAATGTTCAGTTCTTGGCCCTATCCTCTACAATGTGTTTACTTCTGACTTAACAAAACTTCAAAACTGTGATATAGCTATTTTTGCCGACGATACATGTTTATATTCAACAGATTCAGTTGGTTCCGTTATTGAAATGAACTTGCAATCTAGTTTAAATATAATTGAAGATTACTTTAGTAGTTGAAAAATAAAGCTGAACGCTTCTAAGACCCAGGCTGTCTTTTTCACTCGAAAAAGGAAACCCTGTTTCTTACCAAGTAATAGACTTATAATAAACGGCTGTGAAACTGACTGGAAGTCAAATACTAAATATCTTGGGGATAAACAATTAACATTTGGTACACACATACAAGCCATTATAAACAAAATTACGTTAACTACGAAAATACTCTACCCTTTCATCAACAGGTGTAGTAGCCCGTAGCGTAATGGTTAGTGCGTTCAACTGTCACGCTGGGGGTCTGGGTTCGCTTCCCAGCCTCGTCCACCTAAAAACTAAAACGTTTTTTTCAGGGCTACTGCGTCTTGCGAGGAATTGACAAATCCTCCAAGAGTATCACTTGTCATGAATAAGTGCTTTTCGTCTAGCCGTTCGGATTCGGCATAAAATTGTAGGTCCCTTCCATTCCTGTCGAAAGGCGCACACAGGAATGAGCCGTTGTGCCACCCGATTTATTTATTTATTTATTTTATTCATTAACAGGAAATCGAAATTGAGTAGTGAAAACAAACTGTTGATTTACAAAGCTATCTTTCAGGCGATTATGTTATATGGGTTTATTTATTTATTTATTCAATCAATTATTTATTTATTTATTATATATTTATTTATGTATTTATGTATTTATTTATTTATTTTATTTATATATTAAATCGTTTATTGATTTATTTTTCTATTTAGCATCTACATAATTATTTATTATTCTTTTTTGTGTCTATATATTTAAAAATGTGATACATTTCTGTTAATTTATTTATTTATCTTTTTTTTGTACTCAAAAGGATTTATGTAAAGTATTTAATAAAATAATTTATTATTGTTTTGTAAAAGCTGTTTTGAACAGGGTATTGTACGCTTTTGTGTTTAAGCCACCCCTTCTCTCAAATCCTTATTTAAGAAAGTATATCTATACACACGTATACCTCTATATTATTTTGTTTTCTTTTTTGTTTAATAAAGGTTTTTAACAGTAGCTTTTCCTTCAAATCGTTCCCATTAAAGCTTATAATAATTAATTAAAAAAATGTTCTCACTTGGCAGTAGTAAGGTAGATTATATACCAATCTCTGTAAATTGTGCAATATAGGTTTAAGATATAAAACATGTAGTATTTTACAATAAATATTTATATTTATTTATAATCGTTCCAATAATCAACAAGTTGGCCGGAAATCGTATTTTTCGGAGACCAGACCGAGGCGAGACTTAAATTATTCGAGACCGAGACGAGACTGAAAACATTCGATTTTAACGAGACCGAGACTTTCAAAAGTTTCGCAAAGTCGTGGCCAGCCCTAATTTCACTCCTTTTCAGCTTAACGTAGGGTTTTTTACACACCCTGTAAATATCAAGCAAAAAGGATTTGAAGCTAAAAATAAATCCCCGTCAAGGGAATCACCTGAAAACCGTTAACCCAAAGTTTGAAGAAAATAGTTTCATCGCCTTGGCTGCAAAAACTTTTGTAGAATCCATACCTACTTTTTTTCGCAGTAATTAATTTTTCATTTTTTTATCAGGCAAACAAAAGATGTTTTTTTGTGTTCTTTGGTGACATTAATTCTGAAAAAATTAGAAATAACAACAACTAACTAAGTAAAGGACACTCATATATTTACACAATTTTATTTTAATGAATTAATCACCCAAAACTATGTATGTATAACAAAGCTAAACCGAAATCATGACTTGAATCCATAAGGGCAAGTTCGTGGCTATATTCCTTAGTCATGCATTTTTTATTATACTTCATGTTACATGAAAGGATTTTCGTTTGAAGATTTATTTTTATGTTTGGCTAAACTTAAATATGTATATGCAGTTTGTTCTTATAAGATTTTTTTAGAACGTGTTTGGACATTTTGGACATGCTTTAAAAATGCCAACGATATTTAATTTAATGATATTTAACCCACGGCTACCAGTTCCAATTGACTTAGAAACTTGAACTTTTTCACACTATCTATTTTTGGTCTAATTAGAGGTAATCTGAAAATAATTTTGGAAAAGCTTCTGGTTCTCCGTTGCGTTTTCGCAACGCTCGCCGAAACGGGTATCAAAATGATTGGAATACAATTTTTTAACACGGAATTATGAATCAATTTTATTTGAATATTTTTATATTGTAATGAAAAGATTGTTGCAAAATAAAAAATTACGAAATTCTTAATAAGTTATACAAAATATTTAGATATTAGGTGTGTTTTGTTTGTCCTGAAGTCAAGTCTATACAGTCTTTAAAAATATTTTGATATTACCTACAAAACAACAACACTTTATTCCGAATACAAAATATTCGATTGAGTCTAATGAAAAATAAAACAAAATGCTATAGCAACGAGGCTCAGACTATCGTAAGCCACAGAACACATATCTAAGGTATTATCAGGCGCAGCTTTCCAAATTTCAATATGGCTGCAATTGTGTAAGTACTCAGTAAACAAAAAAAAATTTTTTGTGATTGTTTGAAACTCAATTTTTTTACTATTGATTTCGACAACATGCGCAGAACTGAACAAAAATGAACATGCTAATGATATTACCTGTAATATATGTATCTTGATCGTAAGCCTGATTGAATATCCAGTCTTATGATAGCCTCGTTGCTATAGCATTTTATTTTATTTTTCAATAAATTATTTTGTTCACACTAAACTGTTGTTGTTTTGTAGTTTATATTAAATTATTTTTTAAGACTGTATAGTCTTGGCTTTAAGTTGAAACAAAACACGCCTATTATGTTTACAAAGAAAGAAGTTTTGTGATGTCGAAACGCACCACTCCATTGGGGTTTCCTTCCGTTTGAATCACAGGTTCAGTGGTTGTTTCCGATCGCAACAGGGAATATACAACAAACTTTTTATATTCTACATAGTTGCAGAATTGGTGTTTCCTTCGCAATTTGTTTGCAAATGCAATGTAGATATGTATTAGTTTGTGTGACGTAAAAAAATTGTCGAAAATAGCCGTGTGCTGACTTGGTTTATCGATTTTCCAAAGTTATCTGAGTACAACATTTTCTCCCAATCTGAATTCAATGGAGTTTTCACTACTTGCACCATCTTACGGAATGGATTGAAACAAGTATCCACCATGTGAGCACAAATTCCAATACTTATATCCAAAACGAATGGGTTTCATCCGTAGTAGAGTATCATTTGTTCTTCTATTGAAAGGTGATCCGAAAATATTCTAAACTTATTGTTGAGTGCTGTAACTTTGGCAAACTTTTATCTAGGATCGATTCTACTGTTATCACAAACATATAAATAGGACTTGATTGTTTTGAAACGATCTCGCCTCATGGTATATTTTTTACTATATCGCTATAGTACTAGTTGATAGATAGTTGACTAGTTGAGCGATATAAATCCAACTGGGGCAATGTTTGCATTCCAGACGAATACATTATTCCGATGAATTAACGAATATCATTGACATCAGTTCTGAATGTTGGATTATTTTTGTCTACATTAGCACAGACAATTGTGCTTTCAAAAATAAAATTGACTATATCACTGTCAAATACTAATTCTAACATTTCCAGAGGATTGAAATTACTTGTAAGAAATATAGAAAGGGTCATCTCCCATACTCTTTCAAGAAAAGAATAGATTCTGAATGATATAAGTTTTATTTAAGCTTCTTTTATAAAACACAGAGATAATTTTAAAAACACTTCTTGACCGCACACCTCACAGCTTATAAGTAAAAAGTAAGTGGAATGCAATGAACTTAAATTCGCGATCTGTTTCTTTCTTGGAATTAGGATATGCACTCGATTCATAGTACCTGAGTACAGGCGCGAAAGCAGGAACAAATTTTGGGGGGGTTTTGAAAAATTTAAGACGTTTTTAAATATTATGTCTAATCGTGAAAAGTCGAAATCCTGACTTGAAGGGAGAAGGACATTAATGTTTCAACTCCGATTAAAATGAAAACTATTTTAAAAATTACAAGTTATTTAAAAAAAAACATTTTCATCTTCATTCAACTTTTATTTCTAAGAGTAAAGTGAAGTGGATGATAAAGGGTTTTCCAATATAGCAATCTTCAATTATTTTTTTTTTTAGAACTAAAATATGCCTCCTTTTGTTGGACAGGATTCAATTAAAAATTATAATTCTTTTTCAAAAGTGTTTGCGTTATAAACATAAACACACAATATTCTGAGAAAAAACCGTTCAATCTCATTTAAAAACGCAGCGAACACAAAAATTGGTTTTAGGCTAAAATGCTACTGCTTTAGGTGAGCGTTGCGAAAACACAACGTAATGCTTTCATCCAACCTGATAAGCAGGCAAGTCGTATAAATTACGTCAGAATTATTTTAAAATATAATTTGAACCTTTATTTACCTGTAGTTGATATTATTTTGAAAAATTATAATTTTGGCGATATTTATCAAAAGTTCAAAAATATTTCCTCAAAATTTACAAAAACTTATATTTTGAATGTCCTAAAATAACACGAAAACCAGTTTTAAAATCCAAAAACAGTTCGATTAGATAATTAAACTATCTCTCAAAGTCACATTTTAGTTTATTTAAATTTATAATCAGTTAAGTTCCAGAACTCTCCAAATATGGCGAAAACGCAACGCGCGCTGGCCTGAAATGGGTTACTTGTGGAATACCGTTATCCGAATGGAAAAAAGTTGCAGGGCATGTAAGAACTGCTCTTGTTTAAAAACAGAGAATTTAACAATAAGTTGCAATTTGTTAAAGCCAGTTGAAAGTAAAAATACGAAAAATCATAAAAACCTTGATATACATCGAAAGCAAGTGAAAAAGAGAAAATTTCCTCGTACGTTTTTCAACTAAAATGGCAGTGGAATTTCGACTGCGGCGTTGGCTGAGGGACACCCTGTATTAACCTACCTATAACAGATCAATCCATACAAAATAAATCAGGTTTTTTCTTTATTTGTAAGAAACTGTAAATTAAAAATACTTATTAACTCAAAGCACTTACGAGTAAATACCAAAACTTTTTGTATTTTCACCTGCACTCACGGTTGCCACTTGGAAATAAATCTTGTGACCAAAATTGAAAATAAAAAGGACCAAAACGAGTACAAAATGACCAAAATAGTTAAAATCTAAAAACTTCATAGCACACAGAAAATTAAAGTTAGCCATATTTTTCTCATTTATCTATTATCATAAATAATTAATTAGAAATTAACAAAAATAAATAAACAAAAAAGTACAACATAATTCACAAAATTACTTTAAGGGCAATGTGATCACCCCTTCTTCATAATAAAGTTTAGACAGCACAAGGTGGAACTGCACTGCAGCGGAACTGCGATTCACAATAATTTGTATGACATTTAATGAAGTTCAGTTGCCGCTTACAATTTCATGCAAATAATGTTTTGCCGCGTCCCGTCGCGTCGTGAAGTGTAGTTCCACTGCAGTTGTGTGTGGTCTAACCTTAAAAAACATAAATAAATAAACATAAAGGTTTATTTACTAAATCACATTTTTCACAGCATTTTATATTAAATTCACAATATTTTTTTAAATCAAGCAATACGAAATTGCGTATAGTTAAATTGAATCTACTAAAATGTACACACATAGGGGCGTATTCATAGTCATTTTAGAGCTGGTTCTAAGTTAAACATAGCTTTAGAGCTTTAGTTGAATTTTTGGACGTTTATTTTATTTTTTTAAGTTCATAATTTCAAAATATTTGAAGCTATTTGTGTAGTATTATACCAAGTTTATTATCTTATACAAATATAAAACCAACAATTTGTAATTAAAATCGGTCTGTATTCCTTGAGCCAAAATTGTCTTAAACTGTAGTTTAGTTAAACCTGGGTCTATCTGCGACTATGAATATGCCCCATAATATCTACTTATTTAAAAAAATAGGTTTCTGCCGACCAAACGCTATGTAACATGTTTTTTTATCCTGAAGCTCTTTGGACAACATAATATTATTAATGGTGTCAAAGTTAAGTCTGTTTCTTAAGTGAGGTTTAATTAAACATAAATCATAAAACTTTCTTTCAGCAGCAGCTGAGCTGTGTGGTAACGACAATAACAAACCTTTAGCAATGTTGTTTTAATTTTACAAGAAAGATTTATAAATATATCTTATTACTTGCCTATCCATTTTGTATGTTTTGTTTTCAACAAGAACCAACAAAAGCAACAAGCGAAATAGACGGAGACGCTTAAACCCAATAATATTTCAAACTTTCCATCTGTCAATAAATTGTCAAATAAAGTGGTCGTGGATGGGTTATGCAGTGCGTTCAATTTAATACATGCAACGTCTACATAGGAGATGAAAAAAAATTGCACTTCATTTTGAGAAAATGAAAATTAAAAGTCGAGTTTTTTTTTTTCATAATTCTTCTTTTTTAAAAAAAAAGTGACCAGATGGATAACAAAATGACCAAGTGTAAAAAAATGACCAAATTTGGTCACAAATGACCAAGGTGGCAACCGGGCCTGCACTCATTTCTTTGCAATTGTTCTCACTACAATTATTATTTTAATCTTCTCTTTAACGTTTCTCTTGTGCATTCATGTTGGTCAACAATCTTTGGAACCATATCATCGTCTTTCCAGGCAACTGCCTCTTACTTACATTTTTGAATTTAATTTTATGACCGTTGACAAATTTCATTGATTCCAGTTTTCCAAAAATAGCAACGCCATGAACCACGATCAAAGCACACAAAAATCAGTTACAAATCTTTCGAACTACGATCATTCGAACTTACGTTCTTGTTGTATCTAGCAAAAAAAAAAAAAAAAAAAACACGTAACAAAGCATTACTCGTTACTCGTTACTCGATCCTCGACAAAATACAAAATAAAAACCATCTAACTCAATCTTGTTTGATTCAACCATTTTCATTTCCATTTGCCTTGTCATCACTCATCAGTGTTTTGTTTTCAAAATCCAGAGCTCTTCAAACTTAGCAACCGCAAACCACAAACACAAACCCAAAACAATCTATGGAACGTGAGCCGTGAGGCTCTTTTATCATTTTGTTTGAACACTTGTTGTCAGTACGCCAATGGACTCGTGATCGTAAACATTTATTTCGGTCGATTTTATTTGTTTGAATGCATTTCTCAGATATACAATTGCGTGTTTCCTATAAATCATAATAAATGATAAATTTAAAGAAAAATAACCTTTTAAATATGAATAAAATGTTTTAAGGGAGAGCAGGGTTTTTGTATACAAAACATCTCATAAGTGCACCCATATCTATCTTTCTATTAGTATTTCTGAAATACAAAAAAAAAATCAATTTAAATAATCAAATCGATTTCCACATCGCCGGATATTATCATTCTGATGTGAATTATCTTATGTGATTGTTAATTGGATTAATAAAATCGAATTATTGTCACAGATACCAAAAAACCAATCACGCACGGTCCATCTTATCGATCTAATATTGGATTATAAAACGACAAACACAATAGTGCACGAGCGGATAAATCTATTCGAAATAAAAAGTATATATTCCATTTGATGCGAGAACGCAGAAACAGAATGCCGCGTGGTGGAACAACAACTGCGTAAGTAGACATGTTATTTATTCCAAAAAACAAAAAAAAAAAAAAGAAAGATACAATTTGTATCCATAGGTAATTAGGTGATGTGCTTCTGCTTAGGGTCAGATACAATAAAGATCTCACATAAGGGTTGGTCGAAAAAAAAAACAAACACAATAATTAGAAAAACATTAGAGAAACACTCCTTGCTAAAATAAGAATAAAATTACTCGAAAGTATAGTCAATTTATTGCGTTTGTTGCAAATTTATTTTATTTGTAAAGTGTGTGTTGTATCTCACTAGATACATACCAACTTATTTGGGAATAATTGAACCGACTGACAAACACAAACGATGAGGGTCCCCTGTTCGTGTTCCTTTTTTTTGGTTTCTTCCCTCCTTTATTTCTTATAATTTTATTGCACTAAGTTTTTATAAAATGAGAACCAAGCCATAGCCAAGCCAAGGCAAATAAAATGCCTTTGACAGGAGGAATACCATTTTATAGTCTGGGAAGTGGTGTTTTATTTTTCGATAGAGGTTTTAATAAGAGCGATTAATTTACTTAAAAATAAGTACATTACGTTGATGTCAGCAGGACAGAACGAACATTTTGGAATTTAATTTTTGGTTACTATTTGACAATTATAAGGCTAAAATTAACAAAAAAATATTCCGCATTGTAAATTATTTGTAAAAACATTCATTTTTCTGAAGAACATCGATTTTGAAAAAATGTCATTTCTCAAACATAGGACCCGCTATTTTCTTATTATTCTTTGCTGACGATGGAACCATTATAAGTGAAGATCCTGTGTCCTTGATGCACTTGATGTATGGGTGGATGTTCTGGAGGGAAATGAATACCGCATTAGCACGAAAAAGACCGAATACCTATGTTGTCCATTTTATGATGCATACAGGCCTATTCCGGACATCTATTCGAATGGAACAGTGCTTCCCAAGTGCGAAAAGTTTAAATATCGTGGGTCTGTGATCAATAACGAAGGATCTTGTGATGACGACATGAAACATCGCGTAAGTGTAAGGTGGATGAAGTGGCCGGGAAACTCTTCCATCTTCTGTGATCGAAAAAAGACCCTTAAGCTGAAAGGAAAGCTCTACACGGCAGTTGTTCGTCCAGTGCTTACATATGGTTAACAGTGTTGGACAATGTACAAGAAGTATAAGAGTAAATTGACGGCAGCTGAAATGAAGATGCTTCGCATGACAGCTGAGTGACAAATCGTGATCGAATAAGAAGCAAGAGAATCTGAGGAAGCCTACACGTCAAAAATACCATCTTGGACAAAATACAGCATGACCAACTTAGCTGGTACTGTCATTTACAAAGAAGATGCCATGAGAACCCGGTTCAAAAGGCACAGGATGTACCAACACTATCGAGGAAGAAAAGCAGGTGCAAAAACTCCTAGATGAACCAAATGCAACGATACCTGCATTTAGTTGGCCTCAGACATGGAACAATCCAAAACCTGGAAGCCTGTCGATGTTTTCTGAGGTCAACCCGGCGAACAACACAAGTGGAGCATTAGGCAAAGCAGTTGAGTGGGAGAGTTGTGGTCTCCCTACAGATCATGACTATTTTCAATTCAAATCAATTTCTATAGTAGAATGTCAGCCATTTTACAAAATAATTTTTGAAATCAGACTTTCAAACACACAATTTTTGAAAGGTAAAGGAAAGGTAAAGGTAAAAAAATTTGCACACTTTTTAAATCTTGTTATTTTTTTTATCCACGAACTACAGCAGCTATACTAATTTGATGGTGATTTTTATGAGATAATCATCACTTTCAGAAACTTAAAAAAAAAAACTAGAAACAGATTTTCTTCAATTGTAAAATTAATATACGTCACATTAAATCCACTTTTACACACATAATTAATGTTTGTCTAACCAGCTCATCGTTCCCTGATTGCAGGAAACTTGATAAAGTAATTCCTGTACCCAAAAGGCCTATCCTTCATCTTAGGCTGACTTGCGCCCCATAAGTATCTTACTCTGCCTGGCAATATCTTCACAAAAATCTTAGCGAAGCAAATATCTAAACACATTGATTGCCACCGTATTATGTTCCCGTCAGTGCAATCGGATTTTTGTCCTTATCATTGCTCTTCTACAGGAATGGTTAAGGTACTTGACGGTATTAGAATTCTGTATGATAAGAGGATAGACTGACTATATTTTGTCTGCTAGATTTTTCCAAGGCCTTTGGCCGAGTTAACCAAACCGAGCTGTCTTGTTTAAAAAGCTGAAATTATACTTTGGCTTCAGTAGAATATCGGTATGCTTAATAAAAATTACTAAGAACACCAAAGCTTGAGAGTTAATGTTTTTGAAACCTTTTCTTATTCAATTAATCTCAAGCTGGGGCCTATTTCACAGCTACTACATCAGCTACATCAACTTTTACAACAGCGTCCCACAGCGACAACAATTATATTTCAGTTACATTTGCCTGTTACTCACATTGTATTTGTGGAACAGAAAATTTTAACGGAAATATTACTGGTGTTGTCGTAGAATGCTGTTGTAAAAGATGTACTCGTAGTAGCTGTGAAATAGGCCCCTGATCCACTAGGTTACGTTTTTGTTCTATGTTATTTTGCGTTTAAATTAATGACTTCTTTTAAGTTTTCTTAGGCCCAGTTTTTCCGTAGTGAGTTTAACTACGGAAAAACCGGAGTTAGTTAACTCTGAAAATATATTTGTCGACAGTTACGTCAAGAAGCAGTTTTCAAGTTGATGGTAGATGCATAAAGTCTTAAAAATCAAGGAAGATAAAATATAAAAGTCATTTGTTGAGTTACTCCAGAGTTAAGTCGACAAACTTTGTGAGTTAACTCGGGTTTAACTTAAACCCTGCGGTGGAAAACTGAACCTTAGTGTCATGATGCAGCTTTATCCTAATTATGGCCAATTAAACCTTTTGTTACCATTCAATTAATTTATGCATTTTTTGTTGGTGAACTTTATCTGCAGAATAAATGAAGATCTTTTGGAGTCCTGCAGTACATTTCGTCTCTGTACATAGTGTTAACTCTAAATTCTGATAAACCGCAGAACATTACTATTTTTAAAAAGAAATTTGACATACAAAACCTATAACCTGTTTTCATATCATGTTTTCAACTTGAAGTTGTTGAATCTGGCACTAATAAAGGCTTCAAAATAAATCTAATTCTCTCAGCTAATGATCATGTCAATCTCTCCAATGCCATCGGCCAAATTTATTGTTGTGTCCGAAAGTTAAATCTCTTTTCTGCCTTCACTCTTTTTAATCGTTTTCTTATAATTTTATTCTTATAGTTCATATTTTTTGGACTGCTTTTATAACGTTTTAGCGATGAAAATCTAAAAATCGAGACATTTCTGTGGTTGCAAAAGCTCAGCCCAGCACTTTTTGAAATTAAATAAAAAAAAATATTTGTATAAAATTTCAGTGAAAGTGTCAAAAAAAGAGCCTAGAATTATGATTAAGTCCTTTCTCCCTTCGGATTCCCCGAAAACTGGGCGCCATCTTATTTTTAAAGAATTTCATGGGATATTTTGATAACCTAGCTCATTTCCGGGTTAAACTGTTAAAAAGTTATGTTATCCAAAGTTTTTCAACCATTTTTATTTTATACAAATTGTATGGAAAAAAAGCGATGTGGAACCTCTAAACGTTAACATTTCCACTTTTTTAAAGAATGTGGTTTAAACCACAAGAAACCAATTTTTAATGGTATCATCAAATTCCCAGTAACTTCTTTCAATTTAACCCACTTTAATGGCCAATATACTCACTGTTATCGGTTGTTAACTTTTTTAAACAACCTCGTGCAAAAATTCACAAACATACTTCATTTTGACATTTATAAACGTCAAAGCGTCCTATTGATTTAGTACGATACTTAAAAGATAAAGAAGCAATTTTGTGATGTTAACTTCAGTAAATTGTTAGAAGATAGTACGATGGTAAACTCATTTAAAATTAACAAAATACAATTTTTAACCTAGTATCATACTTAAAATGATTTAACATCGTCTAAAATCGACTAGCTAAAACTGTTTCCAACATAACCTTTCAGACTATAAGTAAATCATATAAATTTCAAAAAAAAAAAAACCCCGGCACAACCCCATGCTGGTTCTATGTGCCGCGTATACGTATACAATCTATGAATCTAGAAGAAAGATATGCATCAATAAAAAGTGACCAAACTGAGAAAATCGTTGGGTCAACGAGATGCTGTTGTTCTTTAAAGATGTCGTTTCTCGAGTGTGTGTCTGTGCAGCACTTCAGGCTAATTGAATTTTTCCTTCAATTTGTGTCCCAAGTCGCAACCAAAACAAACCCAACCCAATGAAATAAAGATGAACGTAGGACGTAGAAAATAAATAATATCAGATTTGATTGAAATTATGAAATGCACAGCATCTCTCACATCATAAAATGAACAAAAAAAAAAAAAAACTCCTATCTTCGTTCTTTATTATAAATGAAGGAGTGTGAGTGTATGTGTAGGAAGAAAAATGAAGGAAATACCTAATTTAATCAAAATCTGTAATGTCATTCCTTAATAAGATTCATTTTTCTAGTTTGTTTTCCAGACAAAGAGTTCTTCACCAATAGCAACAACGGATGAGGGCACGGATTTATGTGCAACGATGTGAATGTATAGGGTTTTATAAAGTTCATTTGGAAATAGAATAATTATATTTAATTATTCATTTTTTTCTGCTAGTTTTTCCACACAATGATCGTCATAATTTCAATACAAAAGATGACATAACTTATACATATGAACATACATATACATATATCCACGCCTGATATTGCTTTAAATAAAAATTGAAATCAATTTAAAAAATGTACAAAATGTTTACGTTTTTGTTGAATCTTCTGTTGACAAGTAAATTGACAAGGCATTCAAATGAAAATTGTCTGCAAGAAAAATTTATTTATTTGGGTTAGATAAATTTATGACCTAAAGTTTTGTTTTGTAAATTTAATAAGATAGTTTTTATTCAAGTTTAAGACTTTTAGCGATGATGAATGACTTAAAATCAGCTATAGTTTATTTTAGGGAGGTTTCTTTTGCCGGATTTAGAATTCACACGATTAATTGACAAGTTGCCATAATTTCTGTCATAGAACTGTCAAAATAATAGATAAAATCTTTCGATTATGAGAAAAATTTACACAAAGTCGGAAATTACGTTGTGAAACTCTGTCCAGTATAACTAGAAACCTGCCAGACAAGAATGCGCGAATTCATTTCTTCTTGTGGTTTGTCATAATGTGTGAAATAAATGAATAAGAACAATATTTACACAACTGCATTTTCAGTGGCAAAAGGAAACGTCAATTTATTATGACCAAATATTAAGTGATTTTGAACACTTTATATGAATGATTTAAATATTATAGGTACATTTTAACAATTGTTCAGTCTTAGAAATTCAAAACAATAGTGAAGTGGATCATGTTTTATTACTTAAATATTCGCGCAAAACGCGGCGGACAAATAATAAGCTTTCTTATGAAACAAATCTGCTTTTGTATATGTTCCACAACTTTACATTTCTTTATTTTCTGTACTTATTGTTTTGACTCGAACATCTTGTTTCAAGTACCTACGTCAGGCCGAGAGAGAGTGCAATAGTGGCCTAACTGCAATTTTATCGAAATTGAGTTTATTACAAAAATTGAATCTTCGACTACTAACCAAAATGTCTGTAATAAGAAGATGAAGAAATTTAAATATTAAAATATTGAAATTACTTCTGTTTTAAGTGGAGTGAATGAATAAAATGTCTGTATTTAAATTTTTTTAATGTTCGGCTTCATGCCATAGTTACAGGCCTTTTGTACTTAAGCTAAACACAATCAAATTAAAAGCTTGAGTGCAAAAGTGGCTTATCTACCACTTAGGCCACTTTTGTGCTCGTATATTTGATTTTGTTGTTTGAAACATTAAGTAAGGTCAATTATGTGCTAAACATAAGTGTGTACCCTGATAATCTCCCTCGATAAGCCACGAAGTTTTAAAGTTTCATATTTAAGTTAATGTTCCAGCTGTTGCTGCCATTTAACGAAGTGAGTGCATTACGGATATATAACATCTAATCCGTACTATAAAGTTGATAGAATTAACCATAAAATTCTTGTCAGTAGACATTTTCAGTCAGTGGGTTGATTGAGAAAAATATTTTCCAAATATTTACATCCCTGATAATTGGATAGAATCATAAGCTCAGCGAAAAAAATGTCATAAAAGTGACCAAAGACCCCGTTTTCACCACTTTTAAACTGGAAAAAACATTTCAAATAAAAAAATCTCTACAGAAGGACTTAAGGTTAACAGAAAAAGATTCTTGAGCTTCAATATTTACAGACCGACCTCTTCTTAATATTTTTTTAAATATTCTTTTGAAGATATGTTTCCATTTCAAAGTATTTTATTTCGAAAACAATAGCGTTTGAGAGTTTGGCATCGAGCTCTCTTATCGAAAATGCGCACATTTGGTTTCGATGAATCTCTTCTTCGTTGGATTAGAAATTACCTTTCGGACCGTTCAATACAAGTTGTATTAGACGGTTTCAAGTCTAAAAACCACAAAATAAATGCTGGTGTGCCCCAGGGCACACTCTCTGACTCTCTTCCTTATTTTTATAAATGATCTTTTGTCTGAAACTTCTAATCCATTAAACTGTTTCGCTGACGATAGTACCCTCAGCTTCTTATATTCGTTTACAGATTCTCATCCATGTCCTTCGGATGTGGAACTAGAACGGCAGCGTATGATAAGCTCATTAAATTCTGATCTCGACAGCATTGTCCAATGGGGAATCAAAAATCGCGTAGAATTTAATGCTTCAAAAACTCAATGCTGTCCAGTGTCGTCAAAACGAAACCCACCCCTCATGCCACTATCCATGAGTGGTTCGTGCATTGAGGAAACCGAAAAGCTTTCAGTCCTCGGTATGTGTATCACAGACCACCTTCTGTGGAACGATCACATATTTGATGTTGCCAAAAATGCTGCTAAATGTTTAGGTTTTCTTCGGCGATGCAAAAAAATTTTCACCCCTTCTGTTCTGGCTGTTATCTATAAAGCCTTTATTCGTCCAAAACTCGAGTACAATTCTCATGTTTGGACAGGTGCTCCAATAACTCACTTGAGTCTATTGGATAGAATTCAAAGAAGAACTATGAAAATGATAGGTGATAGAAATATAACGGAAGCATTTGCATCTCTCGAACATCGACGCAATGTTTCATGTCTTTCGTTATTTTACCGTTATTTTCATAACCAGTGCTCTAGCGAAATAGCCAGATGCATTCCTCCCCTAAAACAATTCAACCATAAGACTCGCATTTCTAGGAATGCACATCAGTTTACCCTTGAGCCCAACTTCGGACGTACTGTTAAGTATAGAGATTCTTTCTTTAGTCGCACTACAAGAATGTGGAATGCTTTACCCGGCACTATTTTTCCCTGCCATTTTGATATTCAAAGGTTCAAAACCAATGTGCACCGGTATCTCCTCTTAAATCCTTTCCTATTTTCCTGACGCTCGCACTGTGTTTAATCATTTTAAGGGTAGTAAAAACCCCTTTAGTGCGCGCTTAATTTAAAAAAAAAAAAAAAAAGCAAGCCTCAACCTAAAAACCTTATACCCCGATGGAAAACCTATAAGCATGGAGAAGAATAGGCATTTGCTGGCCCTTCTGCAGTTTATACCGCCAATACGTCACAAGTTTTACACTGATTTTAGAAATAATAATTCTGTTGCAAATACCGCAAAGGCTTTTATGAATCCTAACACTTCTGAAAGTCGATACATAAGTTAAATTTCAACTTAATTAATAAATAAAATAAAAATACAAAATACTTAAAAAAGTTGTTTTATTTACAAATCTTTGGCCTACCTTTTCAATTTTTTTAATTTTGTTTACATTTTTTTTCTGTGCAATAGTGGCTTATCTGAGTTTAAAATCAGTAATGGCGGTATTTTGAAGAATGATGAATACAAATCAAAACTTTTTTAAGCTTATTGCAAAAAGAAAATTAAAGTTATGTTTCATTGTTTTAAAACTAAAAGTGTTTGAAAGTAATCTGTTTCTTATTTTTGCTCTACTGAAAATAATGAAAAATGCAGTTAGGCCACTATTGCACTCACGCCTCAATGTACTTATTCTAAATTTACTACAATAGGTACCTCCTCACGTCAAAAGTATTTTTTACCTAAAAAAACGGTTTAACCATTTTGAAATCTTCACAAAATCTTTGATTAGTATTTCAATAACTATCGTTCATATAATAAGCTTTCATAAAACTGTCGGATTCCAATAATTCATTTCTTTTCAAATATAATTATCAAATTCTCGTTAGAAAAAGATAATTTTACAATGAGATATGTATGTGTTTTTTTCAGTTTTTCAATACAAAACAACACGAAATAAAACAAATTAAATATATTACCTAATTTTAAAGGCTAAATTAAACTAATCAATATTTTTACTATTTCTTCAGGATTTGGTTGACACCAACAAAATAGTTCTTTCTTCATAACAAATTATTATCAACGTCACCACAAACGACAAACAAATAAGTCACAGAAAATTTCCCTTTTCCATTAACAACACCACAGGTTTCCGTCAAAAGAAAACTAATCACATACTTTTCTTTTTTTTTGCCATCCAAATGGCAGATGCACGCTTCGTGGGGCATGTTTAATGCATTTGCAACTCAGGCAAAAAAAAATTATATTTAGCATCTTATGGGAAGAAGGAGAAAATAGCTGGATTCGTCTTCTTTGACACAAAAAAAAGGAAAACAAAACAAATAAAATAAAATAACACAAAAAACAATAGCTCCATCTTGTGGTGGAAAACAGCAAGCAGTTGATTATTATCTTAAAATTTGCAACCCACAGCTAACTTTATCAAACTTAATATACAACACCTGGATTGGGTATTCAATTCAACTTGGATGCAAATGTGATATGGTGATGGTTAGAGGATGCACTCACTGGGTGGTTTCAAGTGCAAGAGAGTTTACCCCATGTGTGCAGGTGCAGACAACACAATGTATCTATATTTTCCCACACTTTATGCTTGTTTGAAAATTCAATGTACTGTACATCTACTTCGTTTTTCCTCAATAATACTCGTATAATTAATTTTGTTTCCATATTGTAGAAAGTTTGAGACTTTTTACTTTCGTTTGCGATGAGATGAAATTTTAGAGAAAGATTTAAATCCTAGACACCTTCAAGAAATTGAAAGTCCGAAGAGGTGGTTAAATTTAATAAAGTCTAATATGTATTCATATGTAAAATGATTAAATGAATTATGATAATATTGGGACTTTGGGGCGTATACGTAACTTTTTAATATCAAATTATTTTTTTAAACATCAATTTTATGTTTTGTTTTAGTTAAATCTGACGTAATTTTAAAATATAATGGCTTTTTTGAAGGTTCAAGCTGTCTCGGTTGAGATGTTTCACGAAAATACAATTAACGTCAGTATTTTTCACATTGTTTGAACTTCTTTTTTCCTACAACAGGCATATTGGTCTGCAAAATTACTACATAATCATTTTCGCTTCATGTAAGTTAATAACTAAGAATTCGGATTTAATCTTAAGTTGTCTTCTCAGACGTTTCTATGCAACTTGAAATTAAATTAATATTTTTCAAAATAAAATTTGGTATGCCAACATTAAGAATTAAATAAAATAAAATTTTACACAAAATTTAAAAAATATTAACTCACCCGTTTTCAAGATATTGAATTTTCAAAAAAAAAAAAAAATTTCAATATTTTTTTAAAAATTCAAAAATTATTTTTTCGAAAAATTTTATATGCAAAATTGTTAAAATTATTAAGGACATACAAAATTTGGTTGAAATCGGCAAGAAATTTGAAAACCAAAAAATCGGTTCTATGACAGGTACCGTTAATAACTGTTATAAAAAAAATGTTTCTACCAAATTATTAATTGTAGTAATTATAGTAGCTCGTAATTTGTTTTTCAAAATCGTTAGAGCCGTTTTTGAAATAAACCAATTCTTATATATTGGCTGTACTTCAGGTACCGTTATTTTTTGAGCTAAAAATCCCATAAGAACCTTAAGTCCAAAGTTTGAAGAAAATCGCTTAAGCCATTAAGGCTTCAGGTCGAGGTACACACAGACAGACGGGAAGACGAACAGACAGACAGAATTGCGAGACCAACTTTTTACGCGTTCTCTATCATCGTAATGTTAGGGAAAATTATGATCTCGAGTTTTTTTGCACGAATCCTAAACTTGCCCTATACTACGTACCTTCATACAGGGTGTCCAGTAAATAATGGATAACCTTGCAACCGGTTATAGCTGGCCTTAAGACCGCTCGGGGAAAAAATATAAAAAAAAAATATTTTCCTTGTAGTTTTTAGGTTATGATTAATATAAAAATAAAATACGACATGCCTCAAATACTTGAACTTACAACCACTTCAATTCTTCATTTTTTTTTTGTTTTTTTTTTTTTTTTTCTGAAGGGCCTTAAGGCCAGCTATAACCGATTGGACCAGTTTAGTCAGTTAAGCACTTCAAAACTACTCTGTTTTTTACAGCTTTTTTCTGTCTTGAACACTGTATAGCAACAAAAATAAAACACTAGAAAGTTTTATATAAATGTCATCTAATGAAGAATTTAAAAACAAACAAATTTGATGTTTTTTTTTCATAAGATGCATATTTCCCAAGTTATATAGAAAAATAACAAAAAGTAAAGAGTAAATAGTGCACTTTCTAGCACGTTTGGATTTTTCCTGCAAATAGCTCACCTTTTTGAGCGGGAGCAAGTTCGTATTCTCGTTGCTTATATTATTTATGATCGAATCCCACAAAAATTTAAGATGCTACGAGTATATATGTATGACATCCTCATATGCTTCAATTTTATCCTGATTTGCCTGGACTATATAGGGTAAAAGCGGGTGAGATGGCGCACCGGGTGAGATGGCGCACCTTCAATATCTCCTACATTTATTGTTCAAACAAAACTTTAGAACCATTTTTGTATTCATTTTCTCATTTCAAATCGAAGTAGCAAGTGTTCGTCAACTCTACTGTGATGCAAAAAAATTAAAAAAATGTGACAACAACAAAGCGTAGTTTTTTAATCTCTGTTTTCTTTGTGAGTCAATGGGTGCATACAACAATGTTTTAACTGTGACCTGTCTATGAAAAGTTTGCAAAAATTCTACCTGTTTTTTTATGAGCCTAAAAATTAGTGGGAATGACAAAAAGGGGAAGTAGGCGAAGTTTTTTGAGGGTGAGATGGCGAATTATATAGCACACTTGTTCACTTTGGTGCACAGTGGCCGCACACCATCTCACCCATCCAATATTTTTTTTTTTTATAAGTCAAACTTTGTTTTGCTCTGTTATAAATTTTTTTCGATGCTAAAAGTTTATAAGAAGAAACATAATTCTAACCGGGGATCTTGATCAGAAGTTTCTTTGATGGCTGCATTAAATGACATTAACAAAAACCTGATGTCGATTAAATTTACTGCTAAAGTTTACAACGTACCACCGACAACTCCTCGCAAAAATAAATTGTGTGGGACGCGCAGAGGAATACAATTCCACCAAGAAAAAAGATGACTGGTTGCTGCTTATCATGTGCAACATATGGGCACATGATTCATGCACATCATTTAAGCATACTTGCAACGACTGTGGCAAAATAAATACAAAGTAAATCATGCGCCATCTCACCCACCACGGTGTACCATCTCACCCACTCCATAGGGGGAGATGGTTTTTCTTAATGTTTTTTTATTATTTTAATTAAAAATTGAAGTCTGCTTTACAAAACTTTGGAAATATAGTATATAATAACTTATTTAATAAAGAATATTTATGTAAAATAAAAAAAGGAAATGTTGTATATTTTCGAAGATATTGGACAAATAAAAAAGGTATACCATCTCACCCCGTAGCTGTTTCTGATGCTGATGAATCAAATGAGAATTTTCACAGTTCCTTAACAACATAATGATCTTAATCAAAAATAAAATCTCTTCACTGTTATTATACGCAAAATTTGAAATTATTTTCTAATAACATCTTTATAAATGCATATACATGTTTTGTAAATATTGTACATACATACATTATGTACCTACTATTAATTCAGTAATTAAAATAAAAATAATTTATACCCTGTCTATAAAGTCTGCTATGCTGTTGCGTACAAATAAGAAGCAATTGATTCATCAACGTGTTTTCCGCCACCTGAATAACTACAACTCTATCCTCAAAACCAATAAAACTTTCTTTGCTACTGACTATTTGAAAAAAAGAAAAAAAATAATCAATTACTGCAACATAGAAATAGAAAATATTTCACAAAAACAAAAAAAAAAAAAAATTTTAATTTACACCGCACTAATCTAACAGCTAGACCTGTCCGACTTGGCAATAGGCACCAGCCGCATCATTTACAACCTCAGCATCAAGCGCTGTTACATTGATCACCATCAGCATGCAACGAGTCGCCATCTACACGACAACCGTGCCACGGTGCTCCCTGCCAAATGAACTTTCGGAGACTACCACAACTTGTACTACCAGTTTCCTACACACAGCCTTCGGTCTCCCGCGTACAATTTACTTTGAGGAATTAATCGCAGCTATAATAGTTTGCAACAATAAATCCGGCGACCTAATGGTCTACAAAGTCATCGACCCCGTCAGCTTGCGCACATATGGTCATAGTGTATCCGGCCGGTGCGGTGGTGCAGCGGCCGGTATGGCGGCAAGCGCAATCCGATAAATCTCTCTCCGTATTTATAGCCCGTTCGGGAGCAGGCTTGGTCTCTCTGCTGATGCTGTAGCTGCTGAGATCTGTTGCATTTATGTTTCTTTCACTTTTCTTTTAACTTCTTCAAACAAAAGCTGATGGTGTGGTGATGATGCAGTAATGTTGTGGCATGTTTATCTTAACAACTTGGCGAATGGATCACAAGTGACACACAAGTCAAGTATCTATCGGACGATGATGATCATCATCTGGATGGGAGTCGTGATGCTGATGATTGTTATGCGAGATACAAGTACAAGGTATTAAACTTTCAACAAGGCTTCGAAGGCGGCAGCGGCAGCGAAAGAACATGTGCATAGGGGACCCATTTTTGGGCAAGAAATTCCATTCAAGTAGTCGGCTTTTAGTGGGTCAGTGCAATTATACCATCGATAAGAAGAAGCAGCACCGACAATATGGAACTTTCAATAACAATCAACCAAAGGGCTAAACTCGATGGGGCAATACATTGGGAGTTTTGAAATTAAATGCTTGTACTGCATCGTTTAGTTATGTTTTAGATGTTTGTATTTTGGAAATGCAGCTGCTGGGATTTGGGTCAATGATAGGAGCAGGAATGGTGTTCTATATGGATTCGGTCTTATAGGAGTCGGAGGCCATATTGAACTTATTTGTGGGATTTTTTGTTTTTAATGTAAGCTTTTTTTTTTTGGTGGTGAATATATGTTTTCCTTGTTGGGATTTCTCCGAAATTGTGCCACTTAAGCAGTTTGTTTTATGAGTTTTGTGTTGTTCTTATTTTTGAAATGAGCTATAAAGATGAAGTGTTAACAGCTTGAATGTGTTTATTAATATCAGATGTTTGTTTATTTCTATCTTTCAAGTTTGATTTTATGGAAGTGTTATTTCTGTTTTCTTAATTCTTAATTCTTTGGTAATAAGCAAACATTTGTTTACTTTATAATAGAGCTTCAAACAATATCCGAAACTTCAAACTATTCGGATATCCGTTATCCGGGTACTTGTGAATGAGATAGTTGGGAAACGATACTCTCCGGATAGTGCCGTATAGCTCGGATACCCGAATATCCGGATAGTTCAATGAGACAGATGGAATCCGAATCTATCCGGATAGTGTCGGATATTCGGATCCGAATCCAGTTTGATGAATTTTCTTTATATTAGGGGTAATATAGTGCAATATAAACATATGGTACATGATTCTAGGGAAGATTTTAATACCGAATCGAATAAGATAAAAATCAATACTTTACAATCTTCAGGTAAAAAACTAAAACTACGACGACGCGAAGTCCACTAAAAGCGATTTTCCTCCTAAAGATTTTTTTTTTTTTTGGCGAATTTGATATCAATCAGTGAGAAACCAATTGAAAATAAATTTCAACTATAATTTCCGATCTCTGGGGATAGCTGTTATGGTCATAATTCTATACTTTCCTCTTTCCTTAAAAACAATAATAAAAACACTTTCATCATAGATGTTCATGATGATCATAGATGATCCTGTCGCTTTTGATCCTGAACATGAACATGTGTTTCACATGCATTACGCATGCATTCCACATACATTCCGCATGCGTTACGCTTGCATACCGCATGCGTTCCACATGCATTCCGCATGCCCCGTGGCATTATTTTTGCCCGTGACATTATTTTTTGCCCCGCGGCATTATTTTTGCCCCGCGGCATTATTTTTGCCCCGCGGCATTATTTTTGCCTCGCGGCATTATTTTTGCCCCGCGGCATTATTTTCGCCTCGCGGCATTATTTTTGCCTTACGGCATTGTTTTTGCCCCGCGGCATTATTTTTGCCCCGCAGCATTATTTTTGCCCTGTGGCATTATTTTTGCCTCGCGGCATTATTTTTGGCATTATTTTCGCCCCGCTGCAATTTTTTTGCTCCGCGGCATTATTTTTGCCCCGCGGCTTTATTTTTGCCCCGCGGCAATTTTTTTTGCCCCGTGGCATTATTTTTGCCCCGCACCATTATTTTTTTGCCCGGCGGCATTATTTTTGCCCCGCGGCAATTTTTTTGCACCGCGGTATAATTTTTGCACCGCGGTATTATTTTTGCCCCGCGGCATTATTTTTGCCCCGCGGCATTATTTTTGCCCCGCGGCAATTTTTTTGCACCGCGGTATAATTTTTGCACCGCGGTATTATTTTTGCCCCGCGGCATTATTTTTGCCCCGCGGCAATTTTTTTGCACCGCGGTATTATTTTTGCCTCGCGGCATTATTTTTGCCCCGCGGCATTATTTTTGCCCCGCGGCATTATTTTTGCCCCGCGGCAATTTTTTTGCCCCGCGGCATTATTTTTGCCTCGCGACATTATTTTTGCCCCGCGGCATTATTTTTGCCCCGCGGCATTATTTTTGCCCCGCGGCATTATTTTTGCCTCGCGGCATTATTTTTGCCCCGCGGCATTATTTTCGCCTCGCGGCATTATTTTTGCCTTACGGCATTGTTTTTGCCCCGCGGCATTATTTTTGCCCCGCAGCATTATTTTTGCCCTGTGGCATTATTTTTGCCTCGCGGCATTATTTTTGGCATTATTTTCGCCCCGCTGCAATTTTTTTGCTCCGCGGCATTATTTTTGCCCCGCGGCTTTATTTTTGCCCCGCGGCAATTTTTTTTGCCCCGTGGCATTATTTTTGCCCCGCGCCATTATTTTTTTGCCCAGCATTATTTTTGCCCCGCGGCAATTTTTTTGCACCGCGGTATAATTTTTGCACCGCGGTATTATTTTTGCCCCGCGGCATTATTTTTGCCCCGCGCATTATTTTTGCCCCGCGGCATTATTTTTTCCCGCGGCATTATTTTTGCCCCGCGGCATTATTTTTGCCCCGCGGCAATTTTTTTGCACCGCGGTATAATTTTTGCACCGCGGTATTATTTTTGCCCCGCGCCATTATTTTTTTGCCCCGCGGCATTATTTTTTTGTCCCGCGGCATTATTTTTTCCCCGTGGCATTATTTTTGCCCCGCGGCATTATTTTTGCCACGCGGCAATTTTTTTGCACCGCGGTATTATTTTTGCCTCGCGGCATTATTTTTTCCCCGCGGCATTATTTTTGCCCCGCGGCATTATTTTCGACCCGCGGCGTTATTTTTGCCCGCGGCAGGCTCCTATGTTGTAAGTTCACTGGACTTTATTTCTTGGTACCAAAAATATTTGTTTGATACACAACACAATACACTAAACTTAATAATATAAATCAACACGAATTTCATTACTCCAATTAAGTTTGTATTCTTTTTGTATCAACGTTGCATCTCGTTAAAACGAAAAACGTTAGGAAATTATGCCAACAAAGGAGTAGGTAGTTAGTTAATTAGTTGCTCAACTTGACTACAAAATTTCTTCATTCCTCAGCATTATTTTTGCCCCGTGGCATTATTTTTGCCTCGCGGCATTATTTTTGGCATTATTTTCGCCCCGCTGCAATTTTTTTGCTCCGCGGCATTCTTTTTGCCCCGCGGCTTTATTTTTGCCCCGCGGCAATTTTTTTTGCCCCGTGGCATTATTTTTGCCCCGCGGCAGTTTTTTGGCCCCGCGCCATTTTTTTTTGCCCCGTGGCATTATTTTTGCCCCACGGCAATTTTTTTGCCCCGCGGCATTATTTTTTCCCCGTGGCATTATTTTTGCCCCGCGGCATTATTTTTGCCACGCGCCAATTTTTTTGCACCGCGGTATTATTTTTACCTCGCGGCATTATTTTTGCCCCGCGGCATTATTTTTGCCCCGCCGCAATTTTTTTTGCCCCGCGGCATTATTTTTGCCTCGCGACATTATTTTTGCCACGCGGCATTATTTTTGCCCCGCGGCATTATTTTCGACCCGCGGCGTTATTTTTGCCTCGCGCATTATTTTTGCCCGCGGCAGGCTCCTATGTTGTAAGTTCACTGGACTTTATTTCTTGGTACCAAAAATATTTGTTTGATACACAACACAATACACTAAACTTAATAATATAAATCAACACGAATTTCATTACTCCAATTAAGTTTGTATTCTTTTTGTATCAACGTTGCATCTCGTTAAAACGAAAAACGTTAGGAAATTATGCAAACAAAGGAGTAGGTAGTTAGTTAATTAGTTGCTCAACTTGACTACAAAATTTCTTCATTCCTCACTTAAATCAGTATACCTTTACCTACTCCCTCTGTACACAATCTTGTATTTGTCTAAAACAAACGTCACTTATTTAAAATAGAACAATGCACCGAAATTCTCATTACCATTTCATTAGTACTTACTTAACATTATCACTGTAAACTATATAATGGTCTGAATGGTCTTTTCAAAAATGCTTATCCGCACCGGGTATATTCAAAGTTGATGAGCACCCTGTATTGATTTCCATAAAATCTCCTACGAGTATGTATGTGTGAAGGTACGTTGTTTTATGTTTGGTTTTTGTATTCCGAATGGTAAATAGGGTGTGTAGATAGTATAGTGTCTGGTTTCCATATAAAAGTTATGTAATCACACCACACATGCAGAAATGTTCATTTTTTGATATAAAAAGAGAAATGGACTTGTAATAGCCAAGAGTCCAATCGGGTTCAAGTATTTTCATCACGTAAATTTCATTCAATATGAATATGAATAGCAATAAAGAGTGTTAACCACCTTTGAGATACCACATTTATATATGAAACATTAACTAATTAAACGATTGTTGTGGATGAACCTATGCAGGAAGTACCTTTGTTAAAAGCAAAAAAAGAAATGCTTCATTCCACTCAAAATCGGCGTGGATAAAACAGACAAAGTTGGCTGAAACAATGTTCATCAATCACGGAACCACCGTAAAAGCTTTAGTTGTGAATTCTGATGGAGATTTAAATGTTTGGGTTTCATGGCTGTGTTTCTACAAAAACTTTTGAATTTAAAAAAAAAAACAAAAGCGGTCTAATGCTTTTTTTAAACATAGTTTTTTAGTTAATAAATATGTAATTATGTAACTACCAGATTAATATTTAAAAACGTTGCTAAAATCTCAAAACAAAAAACTCCTCCTATCTGAAGATTGCTGTCGGCGCAAAACTCAACCCTCTATCAGTCAGTACAATATAATCCAAAGTCCCCGAAAATTCTGAATTAGATTTGTGAATAACCGCTCTCAAGGAGCAGGAAAGGACTGCAGTTCTGTCTTTAAAATTAAAAAAAAAAAACATGATTCGTAACTTGCGAAAGACTGAGGATGATTGAACATGTTAAAATTTCTTTCGTCACCACAAATACGCCCTCACTAAAATATCGTCATAATAAACTAAAATTCTGTGAAAAATTTCATTAAAATCAATCAACATTTGCCACAGAGAAAGTGCAATTTCAAACAAAAATTGTGGAAGTTATAATTTTTTTTATAAGAACAAGGCAACATTTTCGTAAAAAGCTTTTCACTTGTTAGAAATTGTTTTATTCCAAAAGAATATTTGCTTTATTTTGAGGAAAAAATTCATAACTTCAACATTTTTTCTCGTTGAGACTCATTTTTATCAGTACTAACAAAACTTGGAAAAAGCTGATTAAAAAAAAAGGAAATATATTCTTGTTTGTATTTTTGTTAGAAGAAAAACCGATCCATCTGGTTTAATCAGCTTAAACTTCTATAGCTTAGAATTTCAAAAAAAAGAATTTCATATTTTTGAAAATTTTGCTCTGAATTGTAAGCCACTTGAAATAAATGAAATATTTAAGATTTTTCTTCCATCAAAAAGTCATACAAAAATTCAAAATCAACTTAGTTATACATTTTTTTTAGAGTTTTAAAAGTTAAAAAAAGAGAAGCTATATTTGAGGATGTGCTTAAGACTTAAGGCATACGGAGACTGAAAACGTGTGACATCTACTACGGCGGGTGCTTGAAGGAACAGGGTCAGCGGCTCTTTGGTTGTGGTTTTGTGATAAGGGGAAGACTTAGGCAAGAAGTTTTGGGCTTCCGAAGTGTAAGCGAGCGCCTGGTCACAATCCGCATCAAAGGCAAATTTAAGAACATTTCGCTGATCTGTGTTCACGCCCCCCATGAAAGGAGAGAGGACTCAACCAAAGAAGCATTCTACGATCTCCTGGAGACAACGTATGATATGTGCCCGAAGTACGACGTGAAGATCATTCTTGGTGACTTCAACGCAAGATTCGGAAAGGAGGGCATCTTTGGTTCGATAGTCGGAGGACACAGCCTACACGACGAAACTTCCGGCAACGGACACAGGCTGGCAGACTTTGCGGCGGGGCGAAATGTCATCATCTCAAGCACCTACTTCCCACACCTCAATATACACAAGGGGACTTGGCGGTCGCGTGATCAACTAACCTTCAACCAAATCGACCACGTTGCGATAGACGCGAGACATGCTTCCAGTATCTTGGACGTCCGAACGTTCCGAGGGGCCAACATTGACTCGGATCACTACATGGTGGTAGCTAGACTACGTATGCGGATATGCATGACGCGACATCGCAGAGCAGATGCTGTGAAAAGATTCGATGTCGAGAAGCTTAAATCGCAAGAGACCGCCAGAACTTTTGCAGACCACGTAACTCTTAATCTCTCAGGAGGTCCGCCACCAGCATCAAGCGCAGAGGACCAGTGGGAACACTGTCAACAAGCCATCAGAAGTGCCGCCTCTGATGTGCTGGGTTTCACTAGGCGAATACAACGAAACCCTTGGTTCGATGAAGAGTGCCGGCTAGCGCATGTAGCTAAGGAAGAGGCCTACCAGGCCATGCTGCAGACTCGGACAAGAGCTGCTGAGTGAGTGGCCCGGGAGCTCTACGGGCTGAAACGAAAAGAGGAACGCCGACTTCTCAGGAGGAAAAAGAGAGAGCACGAGAAGCGGGCGGTAGAGTCTATTGAGGGTTGTAGCAATAGGGGAGATGTTCGAAAATGTTATCAGAGGGTGAAGCGATCCACCCAAGGATTCAAGGCTAGAACGGAAGCCTGCCGGGATGAGAGTGGGAATATGGTAGTAGACACACAGTCAGTGCTGAGGATCTGGAAAGAACACTTCTCTAGACTGCTTAATGGCGAAGACAGCCAAGATGCCGCTAATAGGCAGAACGCTCCATTCAACTTGGACGATGATGACCAAGAGTTCCGTGCACCCGACCTAAGCGAAGTGCTGCTGGCGATATCCAAACTTAAGTCGTACAAGACTGCTGGTGCGGATGGCTTACAAGCCGAACTATTTAAATCAGCGGGAGATGAATTGGCTAGGAGCATACACCAGCTCATCTGCAAAATTTGGTCGGAGGAGAGTATAGTGTGTAGTGTGTAGTATAGTGTGTCCCATTCATAAAAAGGGAGATGTTCTGAAATGTACCAACTACAGAGGAATTAGTCTCCTAAACGTCGCTTATAAAATCTTGTCGGCCATCCTGTGTGACCGCTTAAAACCTTTTGTCAACGATCTGATCGGCCCCTATCAGTGCGGTCTTAGGCCAGGCAAGTCAACTGTCGATCAAATGTTCACACTCCGACAGATTTTAGAAAAATCCCGGGAATTCCAGATCGATACACACCACCTTTTTATCGATTTTAAAGTCGCGTATGATAGCGTGAAAAGGGACGAATTATACAGAGCCATGTCAAGTCTCGGCATCCATGCCAAACTCGTCCGCTTGTGCAGGATGACGATGGAGAAATCTCGCTGCTCCGACAAAATTGGTAAGAACACCACCGATTCCTTTGATGTTGAGAAAGGATTGAGACAAGGCGACGCGTTATCATGCAACCTATTCAACATCGTTCTTGAAGCCATTGTACGCAACGCACATGTCAACACCAGCGGTACAATCTATCAAAAGTCCGTTCAATTGCTTGCGTATGCAGAACGGCAGAACGAAGCGAGCTGTGGCAGGGGCATTTGCGAGCATTGAATCGGAGGTGGCTAAAATGGGATTGGCGGTTAATGAGGACAAGACGAAGTATATGCTGTCATCGAGAGAGTAATCACAACATCGTCGACTCGGGCAAAATATCACGATGGACAGATATAACTTCGAAGTTGTCAAGGACTTTGTCTACCTGGGCTCCACTATTACATCGCAGAATGACATCAGTGCAGAGATCAAGCGAAGAATTACTCTTGCCAACCGCTGTTTCTTCGGTCTAAGAAGGCATTTAAGTAGTAAGGCCCTCTCTCAGAGAACCAAGGAGACTTTATACAAGACCCTTATCATTCCGGTCTTGCTTTATGGGTCAGAAGCATGGACACTGAAAGATTCGGATAAAAATCTGCTAGGGTGCTTTGAGAGGAAGATTCTTCGTGTGATTTTCGGTCCGGTGTGTATCGAAGGAGTATGGAGGAGAAGAATCAACGACGAGTTATACGGGCTATACAGCGACGTTGACCTGTTCAAAAAGCTGAAAATACATCGGCTGAGATGGCTGGGGCACGTGGAGCGTATGGACAGCAACGCACCTGCCCGACGAGTCTTCGAATCCAACCCCAATGGGGTACGCAGCAGAGGAAGAACCCGTAACAGGTGGCGCAATCAAGTGAAGGACGACATCAAAGCACTCGGTGTGCGCAACTGGAAGCGGCTAGCTAGAGACAGAGCTGGCTGTAGGGGCTTGTTAGTTGAGGCCGAAGCCCATCCTGGGCTGTGAGCGCCATCAACAGTAAAGTAAGTCAGTTAAGACTTAAGGCTCTACACAGAAATCCAGCTTTTTTGGAATATTTTTTCTAATTCAAATTCTAATTTCTTAGTTAAAAATGTATAAAATATTTTAAAAGCGTTAAAATCCATTTATCTTTTATTTTAAATCTAAATTCAAAAAGCCCAAAACCGAAAAGTATTAAATACATATCTTGACTGCAAACAGATATTTCAACTACTATATTGAATACCTTTAAAAATGTGCTCCCTAATATGTATAAATATCCCTTTGGTAAAATCATGAAAAATGTAACCTTAATTTATTTTCCTCAATTCGTTTTGAATGTTAAAACTAAATTTACATAAAATGAGGTAAAAAAAAAAAAAAAACATCAACATTTTGAATTGATTTTTGGTGTACGAGTAGAGATCTCCATATTGATGAAGCCATAAGTATGAGTATTATAGACATGCCAGGTGGTGCGGTTCATGCAATCATTTTGTATGAATAATCAAACTTCCGATAAGGGAATGACAATCGGGGTGTTGCATTCTGAATTTAACCAGAGATGAATATTGAATTACTATAGAAGGGAATTTTTAAAATTTTTAATTCTTCATTTCCATTTTGTGTTTCTATTAAATTTCTGAATGCATTTTAAATGTTGTTTAGAGGTATTTTACACTGAAGGATAATTTCACGTTGGGAAATACAATTTTATTGTTATAAAAAAGGTTCAGAAATTATTAAAGAAGGTACATAAAGTGTGGGTTTGATGTGGTTTCGTTTTAAATCATGTGCCACTGGCAGCTAAATCCCGCTCAAAATCTTGACAGAATGTCAGTATCATATCTCCGCGGAACGAAATGAGTCGCTTTACGCTTGAACAACGTTGGCAAATATTGAAAACTTACTGGATAAAGATTTTTAGCTAAAAATCATTTTTCTGACGAGGCTCGGAAGATCTGTACGTTACTGTCGAGAAGACAATGCATCCACAGAGAGTAACAGTTTGGTGCGGATTGTGGAGTGGTGGCATCATTAGACCATTTTTCTTCGAAAATGAGGCTTCGAAGAACGTTTCGTTAAACGGTGGGTATTACAGAGCCATGTTAACCGATTTTTTTTTACTGAAATTGAAGACATGAATTTCGACGACCTCTGGTTCATGCACAATGGTGTGCCATGCCAAACAGCTCATACCGCAATCGATCTTTTCCGCACCGAATTCCCGAATCGTGTTATCAGCCGTCTTGGCGATGTCAATTGGCCACCTCAGAGCTGCGATTTGACCCCTTCGGACTTTTTTTTTGTGGGGAACAATGAAGGACCGATGTTATGCTAACGATCCGGAAACGATTCAAGCACTTAAGGCCAGTATCATCCAAGCAATCCGTGAGCTACAGCCCGAAACCTTCAACAAGGTCTTAGAAAATTGGAGTGACTGAATGCGCTACTGCGAAGCCAGCCGAGGCAGCCATATGAACAATGCTGTGTTCCATAATTATTGGGAATGTTTGCTTTTGCTAAGGCATAATAAATGGACAAAATTTAATTTTGTTGTTTCGGCAAGTAAACATTTCCGAATTTCAACTATCAACATTATGTAAGGGGTGGGTCAAATACAAGTTTTTTTTAAATTTTATTGCATTAAAAAAAAACTTGTATTTGACCCACCCCTTACATAATGTTGATAGTTGAAATTCGGAAATGTTTATTTGCCAAGTTCTTCTTCACACTCTAGATGTTGATGAAATGTGACAAAAAAATCAAGGAGTGTCGATATTGTCTTGTCTACCGGTTCCCCGCTATTAAGCCCTCGCCCACCTGAAACACTTATAGTCAAACTTGATACAATATGAATTGTGAACAATCTAACAGACATTTTAAATGCTCCCACTCAATCTCTCATCTTGACGAGTCAACAACGAAGGGTTGAATTCAAAGTAATCCATACTTTGACAGTTGCAGCATCATAGTATCATAGTATCTGCCTATGGCCAGAATCAGAATGTATGGGAATAGATATATCCGGCTGGCTGTTGGTGGAGGGCGAGGTTCCATAGGAGTACATTATAAGCCCCCTGTGTGTCAATAGTATTTTTGTAGGTACACCATATCTGTGCCGTCTCCTGAATTTCTGTTGCTATGGATATCTGCAATTAAAATGCAAGTAACACATATCAACATGCGGTTGATTGCACTTTAAACCAATTCAAGGCAGGCGCATCGTGTGACGGTGTTTTGTTCTGTTCTGCAAATTGCAATTCATTGCAGCAACGTGCGACATAAATCCCTTTTTATTCTACTTCAACCCCTTTTCATGAATTATTAAAACAATTTCGCGCGACAATTATCTTGCATTTTGTGTGAAACGGCATAAAGGAGAGATGTTCGCATGTTTGATAAATTGATACAAATTAAAAACGAACATTTTGTATTTGTTTATTATTTTTTGTTTAAAAGCACAACAACAACAATATGTGGCTGGTGGTGGCTGTGACCGAAACTGAAGTTTATAAAAACTTAAAATGACAGATGACACTATACAGCTTCTGCGATCAAATTCCATGTGACCTATAAAACTTTGTCTGAATACATTCCACTTATTTCTAACAAAATAAATTAATAGTTTGTTTTTTTTTATTCTGATGACATGGCATTTATAAATTTATTTAAAATCTTGGTGGTAGCTGGTAGCACTTTTTACAGGCAAATAAATAAAATAAATCGGGTGGCACAACGGCTCATGAAGAACCAGGGCCTAGTGACTAACAACTCCCAACCATTCCTGTGTGCGCCTGTCAACAGGAATGGAAGGGACCTACAATTTTATGCCGAATCCGAACGGCTAGACGAAAAGCATTTAATCGTGACAAATGATACTCTTGGAGGATTTGTCAATTCCTCGCAAGAGGCAGTAGCCCTGAAAAAAACTTTTTAGTTTTTAGGTGGACGAGGCTGGGAAGCGAACCCAGGCCTTCAGCGTGACAGTCGAACGCACTAACCATTACGCTACGGGCTACTTCACTTTTTACAGGCACTTGTTATATTTATTCGCAGATCAGAGATCTTTCCTATTTTCGAATAAATGACATTAAAGCTTTTGCCTACTTGACAGTTTTTAGACATTTAAAATCATCTTTAAATGCTATCATCAGGGTAGAAGCAAATCAACATAAGGCATACAAAAAAAAACTAATTGAAACAAAAACAAATCGTTTTTTTTATGTTTTGTGCCCATTTAAACGTATATTTAAAATACACACCATTTAAATGCGTCTGTGAGCACATTTTTTTCTATCGCCTAAGGCCATTCGAGATATTAGGGGCCAGTTATAGCTATCATTGAAAACCATCATTGAAAATATTAATTGTCAATTTTGAGAGGTTTCGAAGAAAAAATAATTGATTATTTTGATGCCAAAGTAAAGCTAATTGACTTAATAATTATTTCTAGGTAAAACGAAATTCAATTTTGCACAACTTTTCTCATAAAATGTCTTTTAATTTTTCAATGATGAACTACCTTACCCATGATCATTGAAAAATTAAAAGTTACGTTCTGGGGAAGATATGGGTCAAAATGAATTTTTTTGGAGGACAAATAATTTTGAAGTCGTAAGCTATATTTCTGCATTAAAATATTGAATAATTAAACTTTCGAAGGGTCTCAAAATCAACAGCTAACTTTTTCAATGATAGTTTTCAATGATAGCTATAACTGGCTCCTTAATCAGAGCTAACTTTACGAAGATAAACAACGCAACAAAGTGGGTTCCGTAGTTATGTCGACCTGCAGCCTGATTTTCTTCAAGCTATTGGAGTTAAGGTTCTCTAGAGGGAAAAACTGATGTCTTTAGCTCCAAAACAATGGTAACTGCAAGTGATTCATCTCGAACACGAATCAAACTATTTTGATCACTATTAAGATTCAAAATATCTTTTAACGGCCTTTAGTCCTTAAAAATTGGCGTTTCGTCCCAGCGTTCTCACTTGGACTCTTCAGTTGACAGTGAGGGCCTTGTCAAGACTCAATTTTTAGTAAGTTCAGTCCAACTTACATCAATTTTACAGCGAAAATCAATTGTGAACTATATCCAACCCATTTAGAATTTCTAATCAAGAATTGTTGGAAATTTTGTTACCAGTGGCCTAGCACTGTTTACATATGAGTGTTTTTTTATTATTATAAATTCTTTATACAACTGAAATAAATCAGCCAAAATTGCGCCTTGACAAGGCCCTCACTGTCAACTACTGAAGAGTCCAAGTGAGAACGCCGGCCGGGACGAAACGCCAATTTGTAAGGACTTAAGGCCGTTAAAGGCTATTTTGAATCAATAATTCAACAAGTCCAATTAAATAATGCTACGTCTTTTACTCGGCTGATTTATTTCAGTAGTATATAGAACTTTTATTATAAAAAAAAAATACTCATATGATCACTATTAAGGGTTGGTATGTTCAATATTTCAGTAAAACGAAATTAACCAATATTAGTTATTATTATTACCTGTCATAGAAACGTTTTTTTTTTTTTTATTTTAAATTACTCGTTAACGTCTTCACCGATTTCAATCACATTTTGTATGCAGGAGATCCGTTATGATCTTAGTAATCTTGCATATACAAATTTTTAAAAAAATTCTTGGATTTATTTTGCAAAATATTAATTTTAACATTAGTTGAAAATTCAATATCTTGAAAATGTGTTGATGATTTTTTTTTTTTTTAATTTTGTTTAAAATTATTTTATTAAATTCTTCTAAAATTGACATACCAAATTTTGAATTCAAAAATGTTCAAGAAATTTCATACATTCAAATTTAGTTTTTAAGAAAACCGCTGTAACGAGTTTTCTTCACAAATTCATATTTTTGTTGAACAAATAAGATGGCATATACCTATACTTTATTTTGAGCAATTTTAAAAATTTGCTTGCTATTTAAATAATGAATTTATAGGAATATTTTAGATATTTTAACACTTTCTTTTTTAAGATAGAAGAATATTATTGAACCAATAGATTACATCGTCGATTTGTAGTTACGTTGAAGTTGTAAGCTACGAGAGCAAATTCATGCCATGCACAAAAACTCAGTTTAATTTCAGAGAAAGTGCCTTAAAATTTCGCAGATTGCTGACATTGAGATGTCAGAAATCGTATTACCTACATACAATGGCTAAATGAATAATTGATTGCATCCATAGGTTGAACATTTTTAAGATAGAAATTATGCGACTTACCTAGTCAGACATATAAAACCATCAAAACGTCAGCTTTCGTTTTCATTTCCTTATAAATAAAATTTAAATAAATTTGAGATCAATGACTTGATATTTTTGCAAGTAGGCATACGATAATGCGGGAGAAAACAAGAGCAATTTATATACGAAGTGCGTCTCACTTGGAGTCATACTGTAATTTGATGACTTAAAACAATTTGTATAAAAACTTTGAAGTAATTGTTTATTAAATCACTATAAAATAAAAGAACTTAATATAAATGGTATAATATCGAACATGTTTCAAACAGTAAATAATCGATTTTACTTAGGGCTTGTTTCACAATATCTGAGTAAAGTTCCGATTAAGATACTTCGAACTTATTCGTCAAGTAACTTCCTTATTTACGTTTCACAATATCCGAACAGTCTTACTTAATAATTAAAGTTCTGAGTATTTAACTGGGCAGATGAAATACTCATTCAAAAACTGAACTCGGAATTAAAATATTTGCAGCTGTTATTGCGACCAATAAAAAAAAATAAAGTAATGTTCCAGATAATGCCAGTGTTGTTAGGGACGAATTTCATAATTTTCTAAATGTTATAATGCAAATTTTGAATGAAGTTGTGTTGTGCATACCTATTATTTGTGCATATTATTATAGGCGTTTTTCTTTTTTAGTTCAGAGCAGATCCTGAACTGTCAAACAAAAAATTGTGTTTCTTTTTTACCTCTGAACGTTCAGAGCTTCAAATTTGTGTTTCTTTTTTCGTTCTGAACGTTTTGTGAGCTTGTTCAGAGCGCGCTCTATGAGCTCTGAATAAAATAACTGAGCAGACCGAGTTGAATGCTGAACACAAGCATTTGATAGGTGAAATTAAAAAAAAATTGACACCTTAATGTTCAGGTGTGTTTCAAAAATAATTCTGAGCGCTCAGAACCAGAACACGCTTTGTTCAGAGGATGTTCAGAGCATGCTCGATGTGCTCGGACTCTGTTCATAACTCTTTTCTGAGCTTAAAAAGAAAAACGCCTTATATATAACTCTCCAAAAACCCATCCGCAACGTTACATAAGTGCAACCAACAACCATTGTATTTGCATACGCAGAACTGCATAAAATTTTAATTGATCTGAACGACAAATGATGAACGTTGGTATCATAATGAAAAATATGAACTGGCAGCAAGTTCTTAACTCTATTCAAATGTTACTGTACAAACAAACAAATAAATGACTGCTTCATTATAATAAAAGAAAATGCAGGATTTACTGAACATTTATTTGTTCAGTATTTTTTTTTCTTAAATCCATATTATGCACATTATTTAGACATTCATTTTTTTGGGTTTCTAGCTCTACCATCAAGATTTTTCTTGCCATTCTCTCCAATGGTTATAGGTATAGGCTGCAACAATTAAAAAAAGGAATTGAATTAAACCTTGCAGATTTACTCTTAGTGCGAGTACCTACTCACATATGTATGTAATGTATGTACATATTTATGTACAGTACATATATTTTTGCTATAAATACATATACAACTCATAAAGCAAAATGTTTTTTTCAATAAGCAGATTTTTTGGTTTCCTGTGCACATTTTTTTCTTGTCTGGATTCCAGCTGCCATCCAATACCCGTGCAATATTTCCATTTTTAGTCGTATTATCTCCTATTATTATAATATGTATATATCAATTGACAGTTTTGAACAATTGTTTATGAATATTTTAATAAGTCAAAACAATTTTCACTGGAAAACTGGAACAACTTATGAGTAGCTAATTGACACATTATTTTATAATTTTGATAATTGTGAAACGCAAATTTTGTTAATGGCAGGATTTACTTTACGGATAATTTAATTGTCGAGTAACTAATCATAACTTTACTCAGACATTCAGCCCTATCGAGGTATCCGTTCGGAGAAATTTTTTTTCCGATCTATTCGAAATCGGAGAATTTTCTACCGAGGTATCCGTTCCGAATGACAGATCGGACAATCTTCCGATAAAATGTAACGACTATCATCGCATAGCGTTGAAGTGCGTTCAGTCCATAATTGTTGACAGTTGTGCGGTAAATTTCTTTCAAAATTCTCCGACAGAAAATAGTTGCGGAATATTTTAAGAATAGTAAGCAACAAAATTTAAATAAATATAATTTTGTTTCGTTAGTGCAATAAACAACGAAGACGACTCAGCAAGAGAGGTTGGTTGAAATAACAAATAGATGATAAAGCAACACTTTCCATTTTTGTCGACCAATTTATAAACTTTTAAACATCACAAAGATTTTCACTTAATAAACTAATCCGGACGAATTTGTCAAATGAATGCGATTGTATGCTTTATCTTTTTTGTTCCGAAGTGGATACCTCGAACAAAATCTAAGTTCCAATCGGAACGGACTATCGTTTCGGAACTTTTTCCCAACGGATACCTCGATAGGGGCTGATTGTGAAACAAACCCTTACTCTACAGAACAAAATATTGATATGAAGAAAAATTCGAGTTTTTAATCAAAAGTAACATTATAATGATGGACCACCAAAACAGTGTTGCATCCAGGTGTAAATCGAGCTACAGCCTGAGTTGAAAAATTAATTTTCAAACTCAAAATTTTGAAATAAAAAATTAAAACAAATTTTTTTTTAAATCCGAAAACCAAACAATCGGTTCAATGACAGGTACCCAACCTTTATTTAAAAAAAAAAAAAATATCAAAATATTTACCACTCTCTTTAAATTAACTTTTAATTTTGCTGTCAATATCGTTAGAGCCATTTTTGAAATAAATACACTTTTGTGTATTGCTTGTAAGGCAGGTTCCGTTATTTTTTTGAGCTAAAAAAATGTCAATGAAACTTATTACCACAATGGTAAGAGCTCTACACAAAGCCCAAATTTCCATCAAATTTGGTTTTTATTCTCAGAAATTTGTACCATTTCATAAATTTTGTCAGATAATTAGGACTTTTTGTTTCTTAGTTATATCTACTATTAAGTTTTTTTTTTTTTTTTTTTCAAATTTACTGTAAAACCGCTTTAACGATTTTTATTAAACTTGAAATTTCCAAAGTTATTGTAATAAAACTCTATGTTCCAAATATGTCAGACGAAATTCACAAACAAGAAAAAAAAACTGTTTGGCCTTTTCTTGATAAGACTGTTTTATTGTTTTTGGATTATTCCAGTATCTCGTGACTTTCTTAAATAATTTTTATTTTTCAAGATTCCACTGCACATTTTCTGCAGAGAATATTTTAATATGGGTCTTAAATTGTATGGCTTTTTATAATGTATTAGTATCGCCAGTGGCCGAATATTCGACAGCTAAAATTTAAAAAAAAACACACATTACACTGCTTTGTTTTTAGTTAACCCAAATTTTGTTCTGCTTAAATAATGATAACATAAATTTCTAAATTGAAATTCGAGATTCCGTACACTGTGGCGTATACGTACTTTTTTTAATTTCTTAATTAATAAATAAATAAGGCATAGCTTTAAACAAAAAATATGAAAACATTTTCCCACTAAGTGAGTTCAAAAGAGACAATATATTTCACCTAATATCAAGCAAAATATTATCCTTACTTTTAGTTAAAAACAAACTTTGTCCTAAATAAGATTTTGTTGGCGAGTACAAAAAATTCAAACAACTATTGTTCTTTTTAATGTTTAAAATAATTTGCGAGAGCGGGACAGAGGACACAAAAAGGGAGTTTAAATCATCGGAACCGTTGAAGCGGGCCAAAACAAATGTTGTAAGACGTTGAATGAATTTTGAAAACAAAAGATTTCAGAATTTTACCAATGTTAGAGAAAAACTGTAAGCCTTAACCTGAGGTGGAAAATTCGGACAAAGAATAGTGACTCACACACACTTTCACAAATTCACGTATACGTTGCTTCTCTTATTTCTCCATAGGTATAAAATGCGGTATACAAAAATTGTTACATTTCTTTTTGCAAACCACCAAGGTCAGAAGACCTATGTACGTTATTTCATCAAATAACCTTAGGTCCCACAATCGGTTTCCGGCAAATTTGAAATAAATGTAATCATACCATACATACATATGTACATATATACTTAAAACAAATCAACCTTGATAGAGGACAAATATGATAAAGACAAGATATGAGTATGACCTGGGTAGGGCTGGTCACGAGACGAGAAAAGTCTCGATCATACGACGAGACCGAGACGAAACGAGACGAGACTGCCTTTTAAGCGACCGAGATGAGACCGAGACGAGACCAAATATAGGACCGAAATTTAAAGAGAGTCTAATAAATTAAAAAATTCAATTTCAGGTAAATATTTATTTTCTTCTGAACATATTCAATCGATAATCGAAAATATTTCGTTCCAATAATGAACAGTTTGTCCGGAAATCGTATTTTTTGGAGACGAGACCGAGACGAGAATTAATTATACGAGACCGACATGAGACCGAGACGAGACTTACAAAAGTCTCGCAGAGTCTCGTCTCGTGGCCAGCTCTAGACCTGGGGTCATAAACATACATTACATATACATACATAACCTAGGAGTAGGTGCAAGAATCATGACAGAAAACTCGGAAAATCGCAATTTTCAACCGCTCACTCCCACCAAGGGCATGAAAATAAACATTAAAATCTTCACACATAATATTTATTATGTATGTATAGTAAATTCTTCGTTCATAAAACTAACAAAATTATACGGGTTGGGTACGATATCCCGCTTTTTATAATCCCGTTTTTTTTAATTCTGTTTTTAATCCCGCTTTTAATAATCCCGTTTTTTATAATCCCGCTTTTTTATTATCCCGCCTTTTATAATCCCGTTTCTTATAATCCCGTTTCTTATTATCCCGCTTTTGCAATCAAAACTAGTTGTTTTATTTAAAAAAATCGCACAATTTTTTTAAAATAAAACAACTAACTAGTTTTGATTGCAAAAGCGGAATACAATATAACAAAATAAAATATCAGATTCTTAAATTAACAAAAAATGAAAATCTTAACAATTGAGGATATATTATATTTATCATTAACATCTTGTTAGTTCAATTGAATGTTGTGGGCGATACGACGCAAAAATCCTGATTTAGTCATTTTGTTCCTGTCTCTTATATTTTTTTTTTAAAGCTCGCGATTTTAGCACATTAATTTTTTTTTTTTTTGCTTGACCGTTTTTACTTTTTTCTATTTCTGGTTTGCACCACAATTGTTTCTTTTGATAGATCGGCAATCATTTTGTACAACCCAGCGCTTTTTCGTCCAACTAAAACCTTAAGTATGCGATGCCATGCCTCGACATTATTTTGGGTTCGAAGAAACTGTTTTTCAGATTAAAACAGCAGCCATGTACCTATTTTCTTTTAAGATAACATTTGAAAAGTATAAAACGTGAAAAATAATCAATATGAAATCAATAAGTTTTAATCATGTACCTATTCTAAAAAAACGGTCTTAGCGGGATAAGGCGGGATTTTAAAAAGCGGGATTATAAAAGAAAGGGATTTTGAATAAACAGGATTTTAAACAACAGTATTTAAAAAAAAACGGGATTTTAGAAGGCGGTATTTTAAAACATTTTTGGCGGGATTTTTGAAAAACGGGATTTTAAAAAGCGGGATCCAATGCGTTCCCAAATTATACAAATTCCAAATGAAAATGTTCAAACGTTTGCATTTCAACAAAAGTCATTTTCTAAATATAAACAGATTGAATTCTATAGAACCTCATGACATCCACACAACCACAAATTAAACCCCATAGCCACATTATATACAGTGCAAAATTTATTGACTAATTTATCGTTTATCTTCACTTCAAATATTCAAATCATTGTGGCAATTAAAACATGACAAATGATTTCTCCCCAGCCATGGTTAAGCCAACTGTTTCCCCATTCCAATAGTATGTAGTAGATATAGTTTTTTTTTTGTCTTTATTGAATATCTTTTTGTCTCTTCAAATTTAAATTAAAAATGAATAAAGGGTAAACGATTCTTAATACAAATAAAGTGATGTTTTATGCTGGCATTTTAGTAAGGCGCGTTTCAATTTTGATTTTTGTTTAACAAGGAGGTTTTTTATTGTGTGCTAACCAGTCATGCATTGTATTTTGGTTTGTTTAAGAATTTCATCCAATATTGAAAAGTTGGAAACGCTGGAAACAAAATGAACAAACAAAATTACAACAGAATCTGGAATTTTTATCCGTATAGTCAATTGGTTGTTAAAAAATAACTTACAATGCAAAACAGTCTTCAGCTTTGTCTAGGCTTTGAATAAATTTTACAGGCGTACTTCATTTTATTCCAGAGGGAAATTTCTCTGATAATTTTGCAGAGTATTTTGCCAGAGCAAAGGGTAGAATAGGGCACACTGTGGGCGATCTTGTATAGTGTTGTACCTTCTGGTCTTCTGGATAATGGATATTATAAAAACAAATTCTGTATTTATTTTTTTTTTTGCTTCAGTTTCTACAGCTTTATTATCTACAAGTCAAATTGTTTTTCATGAATTTTTCGTATCTTCTCGTATATCTGTTAATTTTACAGCACCCACCCAACCCAGAGGATTCGCTTTGTTTTATTTAATTTCTGTTTGGTGCGGTTGTTAATGCAAACAAACAAAAAAAAACTGAATTAAGGAAAATTCTTTTATTAACTGTTCTCCACTGCATTAAATTAAAACAACCATGCAGAAAAGACCCAGAATCTGCATAATGGGTGGGGGAGCTGATGGAGAATGGTCATTGACTGTATGCAGAGATTTAAATTTTGTTCGTCTTTCTTAGGATAAGTTGGAAGTTTTTTGTATGTATTTGTTTGCAAGTGTAAGAACGTTATTTTATTGATAGCTGGAAGCTATTCCACAGTGGTTAATGCTTTTGTTCTCATTGTTTTTATTTTTTTTTTTTATTTTTGTTGCAATCCCCCTGAAGTTATTTAAAAGTGTTTTCTTTTAAATAATGACCATGCCATGGACACAATTAATTCTCTGCAAACTATTTTTCTTTTGTAAGGATTATGTGTGTAAGGAAATACAAACACAAAGATATAAAACAGTCTCCTGGAAATGGGGTTTGGTTTCATAATAATTTGTCTTAAAATTTAATTGGGCAGACATTTTAAATTAAAGATAAAATACATACATAGCTGAAATAATGCCAGCCGAATGAAAAAACCCTTTCTGAGATAATCAAATTGTTTTCAACTTGTTATAGAATTAATAAAACTTATACTCAAAACATTAATTTCGAATCAGCGATACATTAAAGTTCAATTGACGATAAATTCAAGGAAAAAGCAAAAACACTTTCCAGTACAAATTCAAAACTTATTCTGTGTCTAAACAACGACCAATAAATTTTCCAATTTGCTTCAAAGTTTTCCTATGTTTCGCTACAACTATCATCGATTGCTTTATAAGTTTTGTTTCCCCTGGGAAATGCTATAACAAGAGAACAAGTTGTGTTTAAGTTTTCCTTTTTGTTGGCATTTCTACCACCGAATCACTGTGGCAATAGTTGATTCATAATAATCTTCTCAAAAGGTGGTATAGCAGAAAACTTTAATAGTCTACAAATTTATTTCAAGGAGCAACAAACAGAGGCGCATTTGGTGTTTTTAATTTCATTATAGGTAAGCAATATATTTCTCTAGCTGATTTCTGTTTTACAATTCCCATTTAATGGCATCATTCGATGGAAAATATTACATATGGGAATGAGAATGGAGTAACAGAAGTATAAGTATGCATGAAATAAGTTGTTGTATGATCAAAATGTGATACATTTTTCATTTTAACCACCCAATTATATGCATTGTCTTCAAACTGTCGATAAAATGGAGAATTAAAGGTACTAATAAAAACCAGAAGGGTCGCAGGGGCGGACTGGGCCATCGGGCAACCAGGACTTTGCCCGGTGGGCCCCTGGATGAACAAAAAGTACATTAAGGCATCTGCACTAATTTTTATTCTTTAGGGGAAAAGTTTCTTATAAAATTAGTATTTTGAGGGTTTCCACAGTAAATATAGAGCTTTTGTGGCCTCAAAGGGATCTTAGGATGCCCCTTAACTTTTCTTCAAAGACTCTAGAGATCTGTTGGAGGTATCTTCAGCTCTGTTAGAGGCCCTACAGCTCATTTGGCAGCCCTTTCACATTTCTTGAAGGACCCTAGAGCTCTGTTGGATGCCTCCACAGCTCTGTTGGAGGCCCTATATCAATGTAAGAGGGCTCAACATCTCTGTTAGTCGCGCTAGATCTTAGTTTGAGGCTCTTACACCTTTTTTGAAGGACCCAGAGCTCTGTTGAAGGCCTCTACAGTTCTGTTGCAAGCCCCCAGCTCTGTTGGATGCCCCTACAGCTCGGTTCGAGGGCCTACAGCAAATATTGAGTTGTAAGGACCAAAGAGTGGCCCTCAAATCTTTTGGAAAATTTAAATAAAACCGTAGTTGAGATGTTAGCCCTGTTCACCCCACAAAAAGCTCGGACATTTCTTGAAATGCCTCTTCAAAAAAAATACTTGTTTTGACCGCAAAAATAAAAAAAAATATAATTTAAAAAAGCATGTATCCAGATTTATTGCAGATATCTTCAAAAAGATGGCTAGAAAAGGATTTATATGTCTCACCCGGGGTTTAGACAAGCGAGTAGAACTAGTACCATGTGTATCATAGTGTTAGTTTTATGGATGTATGTGTGTCAGTAGCTCTCATCTCGTTTTGTCAGCTAGTATGATTTTTTAAAAATATTTCATACAGAAAAATATACAAATTATGGTAACTATGGAAACAAAACAAATAAATGAAAACAATACACTACACTAGCAGGATAACTGGCAGGCTACTCGCAGGCAAAAATATTATACTATTTTCCCTGCTAGTAGACTCTCTCGTGTTCAGATACACTAACACATATATATGCTACTAGTTCTACTAGCTTGTCTAAACCTTGTGTCAAACAAGTAGTATCTTTTGTGAAAAATTCAGGATTTTAATATTCAAAAAAGTGAGTCGAGCATATAAATAGCTAAAATATTGCAGAAATAATGATTGAAGAAAAGAGTGCAGAAATAATGTTCAACAAAATTTGCTTTTAAACAATTCCACAAATAGTAACAGCTTATTAATTGCAGAATTTTGTAAAAATTTTCTCAGAATTTTAACTGCAATCTCACGCCAAAAATCTGAAACTACTTTTCTGTTGTAGTGAGAAAAATGATTTTAGACAGCGCAGTGTTTTTCAAACCGATTCCAGACATAAAATTGGATTATCATATTTTTGCATTATGAATTGGTCCTGCCGATAGCTTCCGTAATACAAAGTCCCAGCAACACATTGCTAAGTCAATGCGTACGTCTGCTAAGTTTACGATATTGTTGACTAACTGGCAAAATGGCGATTAAGAACGGTTTATTAAAATACAATAATTGAAAATATAAGCCGCAGTAAGATTGTATGCAATTTGCCTTATTTATATTATGTATGAGACAGTTTATCTATTTAATTCTAATAATTGAATTGTATACATATGTAATTTGTGGTCCTTTTTCCGAAATCCCCGGAGGCCCTTTGAGCCCCAGTCCGCCCATGGAAGGGTGTGTCCAGACTATGAATTAAACGTTTTAAACAATGTTTGTGAAATGTGGGGCTAAGTTTCTCATTTAGCTACAGAAATATTCCAAAAATGTTTCTGAGATGTGAACCTAGGTAAAGCACTTTGATATGTTTTTTAAATATTTCTTTTTATACATTTTGTTTGCCCATATCCGATTATCTCTGAATCCTAGGATTTTTGTTTCAAGTCAGTCTTTTCGAAAAGCTTATCGGAACATTTTTCCGGCATTCTTAAAAACCAGCGTTTTGTGTTGCAATGCGATGAAAAACGATTTTTTTTCCGATATTCAACGACAGAAAGTTATCGCGGAATTTATTTCCGATTTGCTGTAAATTTTTAGTTTCCAGGGTATGATTATAAGGTGTCTGGAAAATGACAGCACATCATGAGTTTTTTTGTAACAAAATTATTGAAGTGGTAATACCCGATACCCCTGATAATAAGTGTAGAAAATCACAATTTTCAACCCCCGCTAAAGGCTGAGAAAAAAAAAACCTGCCAGACTTTTGATTTCGATATCAACAAATATGCACCTAAACCCCTCGGACTCAGATTTTGGTTTTATGTACATTGTACATCCAATCCCAAAATTTGCTGTTGGCTCGACTATCAGACTATCAGTTATCGAAAAACAAAGCAGAAAACAATACGAAATACGTAGGTTCAAATGTTTTTTTAATTATTCAAGTTTTCGCTACCTAAATTGAACTGAAAGGTGAACCCCCAAAATATAATATAACGGAAAATCAAATATTTGAGGTTATGCCAAACCTAATGAAATTCTTAAGCCCGAATCCTGGAGCTCTCAAAGATTTTTCGTTATTGAATTTCCATCAAAATGTTCCGATCAAATTTTCAAAAAAGCTTTTAGTCATTATTTATTTTCACCAGAAATTGTAGCTTTTGTGTACATTTGTTGCTCAAAAATCAATTTTGTTGATTTTACAGGTAATTTTTTATTTGAATTTCAAGCTTAAAAATTAGACTTCCAGTTCTAGCCCTAGCGGGATTTTTTTTTTTTGATAAAATAGGTTGTTGTTCAAAAATTCAATAAAATTGACGGAATAAAGAATGGTCAAGACTAATAAGCTGATATTCTAGTACGAATAGTACAATAATAACAATAATAAAATAGATATGTTTAAATTTACATTTCGAAATTCTGAAGTTTTTTTTAGCAACTTTTCAACTTTTGTTTTTTTTCAAATTTTGTTTTCGAGAGCTGTTTTTTTTTTCAAAAAATATTGCATTTAAAGTTTGTATAAATATTTTTTTATTTTAAGAAAATACAAAAAAATTGCGGTCAAAATTGTTATTTTAACTTATATTTATTATTTTCTCGTAACAATATAACCATTTCTATACATCGTCAATGTTTAGCTACATTCAAGTTGTTAGCTACAAGAGCAAGTAAGTGCGATCCAGTCGTAATTTGAAAGTCGAAAGATGTTTCAAACAAGTGCTTAATATTTTTCAAAGCAAAAATAAATAAACATTTTAAAAACTTTACTTAACAGTTAAGGCTCCCAAAAGGTTTCTTTAAAAATCGTTTAAGAAAGATTGTTCAGCAGATTAAAATATTTTTTGATTGTAAAGGCTTTTATAATTTTGGGAAAGATAAAATAAAAATATTTAATCCATTTTTGAGGAATTTTTAATAAATGCCTTTTTCTTTGGCATAGGAAATTTAAAAAAAAAAATAAAATTCTGTGATGATTTTTTTTTTTTTTGTAGTTTTTAGTTTTTATATTTTTAAATGAAAGGTTTAAAAATCTTTCTCTTCAGCAATTTTATATTAATTTTAATTAACTATAATTCGTTAAATACGTTTATATTGAAAACTATAAACACACTGAATAACTGAACCTCAGTTGGCGTTGATGGCATTTCTAATACAATGTTAAAAAAATACTTTATATTTAGTGGATGTTTTGACACATATTTTTAATAAAAGTATCTTTTCAGGTATCTTCCCAAATGACTTAAAATCTGCTTTTGTAATACCCATTTTCAAAAAAGGGAGCAAACGGGATGTAAGGAACTAGAGACCTATTTCATTATTACCATCAATTTCAAAAATTTTTGAAAAAATTATAAAAAGTAGAATTTTAAGATATCTCACAAGCAAGAATTACTTTAGTCCATCACAGTTTGGATTTAGAACGGGAATGTCAACAGAAGATGCTTTATTAAATTTCTGCTGTTTAATACAACAAGGAGTTGACAAGGAAATGAAATGTGCTGCGCTTTTTGTTGACATTACAAAAGCCTTTGATATGGTCAGTCACTCTATCCTTTTGAAAAAATTTCATGATGTTGGTTTCCGAGGATTCATCTACAATTGGTTTGAATCCTACCTGAGTAAAAGGTCTCAGATAGTCAAAGTAAGTAATGTTCTAAGTGATTCCATGGATATTAACTTGGGTGTACCGCAAGGGTCAGTTCTTGGGCCCATTCTTTTCTTGATTTACATAAATTCCATCTTCAATCTACCATTTTTAGGGAAAGTTAACGCCTTTGCTGATGATATAGCAATTCGATACAATTCGCTTAGTCCATTAAATTTGGTTTCGCATATAAACCATGATGTACATTTATTAAGGCTATGGTTTGCGGACCATAAACTTTTAGTCAGTAACAAAACCAAACTCATGATGTTTAGCAATGAACTTAATGGACTAAATGACATAAAAGTATTGTTCCATGCTCCGTCTTGTTCTAGTTTTAAACTCTTCAATAGCAAATGTTCAGTATCTCATTTAATTAATAGCTTCAATTCTGAAGTAACCTGCTGCAGTACATGCTTCAATATTGAAATAGTGAAAGATTTTAAGTATCTAGGTGTCAAAATTGACCAACATTTAAAATGGTCTGAACACATTATGTATTTAAAGCAGTATCTACTTTCAACCGCAAGGTGCTTTTATTGGTTAAAAAAATATTGTTCATTCTCCACGTTAAAAAAAGTTTACTATGGTATTTTCCACACGAAGATACAATATGGTATCAGTTGTTGCGGAGGCGCATATTTAAACAAAATCCAACAATTAACAGTTCTTCAAATAAGTGTCCTAAGAAAGATATGCAACGTTGCCCGCCTCGCTCACTCTGCAGATTTATTCAGACAAACAGGTATTCTACCAGTAAGACACTTGTTCTATTTTAAAGTTTTGAAGATATTTTTTATGAGGGTTGGTTATTTGCAAAGCCCTATGAGTAATACATATAACATGAGAATTTCTAATTCGGTACGATCAAACATTTTTCGAACTACACTTTTTAGGAATTCTTACACAATCGTCTCTCGCAAATTATACAACAGTCTTACAGCCGAATTTCGAAGCATTAGAAACCGTCCACAGTTCTTAAAATCCGTGAAATTACGGCTTCTTAATTTCGATACTTATAATATTTAATCTTTGTTAAACTACGTCATTCGATTTGATAATATTGTTCTCTTTATTTATTTGCGTATAATAATTCAAAGATAAAATTCATAATAAACTTTTTTTCTCTGTTCCTGTTCATTAGTCATATACGTTATTTATAATATGTCCACCCCACAATATATAAAAAAAAATCATTAAATGTGGCATTAATTCAATTTTAACTTAAAATTCAAATGCTACACCATATTCTCTAATTAATTGTACAATATATATTATTAAATTAGAAATAAGATATTTAAAAATTGTTAGGAGAATATGATATTAATAAATAATAATTATAAAATAATAAAACACAAAATGGTTGAGGTTGTTTTGTTCTATAAAATTAAAAACACTGAAACATTGTCGAAAAACTCACTCAAATTTAATTCAAGATAGCGGCAACCCTGCCTATATATGATTTCTTTATTTCGTCCCCATTTTCATATTAAAAAGAATCTAAAAATATTACTGGGATAAATATCATTCCACTCTGCTGACACAACAAATTCCTTAAATTTGAACAGTAAAACTTTTGTTTCCCTCGCATACTTTCAAGAGCTGTTTTGCAAAAAATGATTTCAATACAAATTAAATTCATTTCAATTCAATATGAAAGAGTATTAATCTTAAGGGAAGTTGCAAAAGTTTTTTCTTGCTAAACCGTATAGCTAAACGAGACATGGGCCCATAACCATTCGCTAACTATATCTAATAAATAATCCAGCACTGGTTATCGACAGAACACGAAAAGTTTTAGCTTCTCAGTTGTTATAGTGTTGTTTTATGTCTCATGGAACTTTGGTTGTTGTACAACTATATGAAAGAAAATAAAAGAAGGAAACTTTCGTCCATTCTTCGGTTCCATCGTCTCAAAATATAACAACTTAATTCCGAACTCTTACAAATGGAAGACAAAACTGTGTTTTACTAGTTTTATTTTTTCATGAAAATATAATATGTTCTGGAGATTACGGTAAGAGCGCTCTGTCGATGTCAGTTTGTGCGTTGTTGTTCGAAACTATAATTAGTTCTCAGTTTCAGCTAATTACACCATCGAATTTAGTTTTCTGTACTTGATTTTTTAATAAGGACCAAACGAAAGCAATAATTAACGATAATAAAGTATCTACTTACGCATTCCATATTTGATTACTTTTACTATGAAACGTACGCTTAACATAAGAATCCTTTTTGATAATGTACGTACGTATTGGTACAAAGGCACCTTAGAACACAGAAATAACAGATAACGAATATAGTAACAAAATCTCAACAACAAAACCCAAACGAAAATTCTCAACACAAGTATTTCATTTGGAAAATTAATTGCATTTCATTTACTATTTCGAACATCAACATCAGCTAAAGTTGATCCTTTTCCAGTATTTCTGTAACTTACCGTCTCTCTGTGTAATATGTTCCTTTTTATGATATTTCACAAAGCACTTCAATTGGAATCAAATGCGCTTAATTATAGCTGGGATTTCAACTTAAGTCAAAGGACTGAGGGTTGAATAAATATTCCTTATAAATAGTGTTGAATTTGAAGTGGTTTGCAAAGTAATGCTTATTATAATGCTTTTCAATGTTTATTCAACCGAATTTATAAACATCCGTTACTGCAAACTGCAGTGCTTTAATAAACTTTTGAAGTTTTAAAAGCAATAGACTAACTTCTCTTTCTGAGTTGTGTTTGGGAGTAAAAATAATTGCATTCATTGCCTGTTGACTTCTCAACTTCCAAAAATTATACAGAGAAGTTTTTAACTTAAATGTTGCGTTCTTATAATTTTCATTTCTGAAAAAGTTTAACTGAATACAGGCGCGAACGCAGGAACAAATTTTGGGGGGATGAGGGTGGGTTTGAAAAATTTAAGATACTTACTTACTTAGGTCCTCGGACCTATTACGTCCGTGATGTTTCCCTTACGGGACCTAGGGCCTCCACTACACCTACGCGCCATCGTGTACGATTTCTTGAAATATATTTCAGCTCTCTCCAACTTTTACCCAGTCGTGCCGAATCCTGTTCGACCGTTTTTCGCCATGTACTTCTAGGCCGGCCCACTTGTCTTCCCTCCTGTGTGAGCGGGTTCCACTGCATTGCTTGAGATGCAATGCACCGATCGCCTTTTCGAAGCGTATGGCCAATCCACTGCCACTTTCTTCTTCGTATAATGGAGTCTATGGGCTCCTGACCCGTTCTCTCATGAAGTTCGGTATTGGGGATACGGTTGGGCCAGAAAATCCTCAAGATGTTTCGTAGACATCTATAAACGAAGGTTTGCAGCTTTCTAGTGACAGTGTCAGTGACTTTCCAAGTGCTGCATCCGTAAAGCAGAACGGATTCAACATTGGAGCGGAACAGTCGTAGCTTGGTCTTTAAGCTAAAAGAGTTGTTTCTCCATATTTTGGACAGCATTCCGAACGCAGCCTTTGCTTTTCTGATTCGGCTGTTTACGTACAGTTCAGTTCCGTCACCTGTAGAGACAATACTCCAATTGGAAATCCTCTACCATCTCTACCGGTTGTCCAGAAATATTTACTTGGATTGATGAGGAAGTTCCAAGGCTGATCCTTTTAGTTTTTGCCGAGTTGATCTTAAGCCCTACGATTTCTGCTTCTCTCTCCACCCTTGTTGTCATTTGATTGAGATCCATGATCCTATGAGAGAGTAAGCATACGTCGTCTGCGTAGTCCAGGTGTTTGAGGTGAGATTGCAGAGTCCACTGAATTCCTCCATTTTCATTTGACAAAGCTGCGTGCAGTACGTCACTTATCACCAACAGGAACAGTATTGGTGACAGTATACAGCCTTGTCTAACTCCACTTTGGATTTCAAACTCCTCTGACAGCCTACCATTGTGCAAAACGTGACACTTGGATCCATCATATGTAGCCTTGATAATAGCAATCAATTTATCTGGGATGCCCCTCCTGCGCAAAGCAAGCCAAATAAATTCTCTATTGACACTGTCGAACGCCTTTTCAAAATCGATGAACAGCAGGTGAAGTGGTGATCGATATTCAACGCACTGTTCGATGATGATCCGCAAGGTGTTGATGTGATGCACACAGGAAGATCCAGTGCGGAAACCTGCTTGTTTGGCGTCGAGTGTGTCTTCGAGGTGGTCTTTAATTCGGTCCAATACTATCCTTGCTTTTATCTTGGCTACTGCATGCAGAACGCATATTCCTCTCAAGTTTTCGCACTGTGTGAGATCTCCTTTCTTTGGGAGCTTGACAATCATTCCTTTTTTCCACTCTTCAGGAAAGCTCTCAATTTCCCAAGCTCTCTTAATAAGTGGGTGCTGTAGCTCGCTCGGTGTTGATAAGATGTTCATAAATATTACATTTTATCAGAACAAGTTGAAATCTTGATTTGAAGGACAATAATGTTTCAACTCCGATTAGAATGAAAACAACTATTTCAAAAATTAATGGAATTAATCTTAAAAAAAAAATATTTTCCCTGAATTAAAACATAACTTGCCAGCCTTAGACAGTACAAGAACATGTACAGTACACCTTGTTCTTAGATTTTTTTAAATCGAAAAAAAAAAAAATTATTATTCCGAAATCATTTACATAAAAATCTTAATCAGTTTAGTATTTAGAAAATCGAAAATAAAAAAAAGAAAAAAAAAATAGGTTTTTGTTTTCATTTATGTAATTTGTTTCCTGCCGAGAATTAGGGCGACATTTTTTGAGAAATTAATTATTTTGTTCACATTTGTATGTATGTACATAAGACTGATTCAAAAATAAAAAAAAGTCTCCGATTTTCAATGCCACTAGCTTATTACTTAGAGTTGAGCAAAATAATAAGCCTGTGAAAAATTCAGATTTTTAAATTAATTTTTAGAGGTCGCTCATCGCTATTTTGTATTTTCCATACGATTTGTATGTATTTGTATTTGTATGTATTTTTTTTAGAAATTTGAACGCTCTACAAAATAGGTCTCCACTTTGTATCTAATAAATGTACTCCTTCCGAAGTTATTAAAGGTCAAAGCGCAACTAATGGTTGATTTCACAGTTTATTGTTTTCCCTATTGAAAATTCCAGCAATTATACACAGTGATTCACCTAAGGTGTGACAAATAGTTTGAGCATGTAGGTCTATTCGAGAAAAGAAAAAAATCGTGTAAAAGGCTCTAGAAACATCCGGTTTTAAGTGTTTGACTAGAAATTAATAAGAGCATTGAATTTTGAAAACAAATTAATACTTAATTACGTAAAATTTTGAGGAACTATGCTTTGAATTTGAACTGTGAAATTAACCATTAGTTCCGCTTTGACCTTTAATAACTTCGGAAGGAGTACATTTATTAGATAAAAAGTGAAGACCTATTTTGTAGAGCGTTCAATTTTCTAAAAAAAATATTATGCTACTCATTTAAATACTTGCTATTATAAAGTTATAAATTTCCAAGTACAAAACTTGGTTTTGTCCCATACAAGTCGTATGGAAAATACAAAATAGCGATGAGCGACCTCTAAAAATTAATTTAAAAATCTGAATTTTTGACAGGCTTATTAATTTGCTCAACTCTAAGTAATAAGCTAGTGGCATTGAAAATCGGAGACTTTTTTTTATTTTTGAATCAGTCTAATGTACATATATGCATTGTGATCCTTTTATGAGTACATTTGTATTAATATCGACTAGTTTGTATTTAAAGATTACAAGGTTCCAATTGTTAAGAACTTAGGGCTAGTTCGTAATCGCAGAAATCTGCGGCAGATCTACCGCATGCCTGTTGCTTTTAGATTGTGCATATCGATCTTATTTTTCTTCGGCCCGCAGAAAGCAAGCAGGCGGTAGTTTTTTAATAAATTTGTTTTTTAATAAACATGGCAGCGCAGAAAATTAGATTTCTTATAGAATTATTATTAAAAACCCGTAATTTTTGGGATTAAATTTTCACGTGAGAAAAGACGATTTAAGAACTTCTGGGTGACATTTAAAACGAAATATATTCTGTTTTTAATTTTATTATTTTTTAGCTGAATTTACTTTTTTTCAGCAGATTGTTTTTTTGTTTGACACAAACTGACCGACGACGACGTCGGCCGCTGACTTAATTTCTACACACTTTTGATGTTTACGAACGTTATTTGTTTTGCAGGCTTGCTAAAGTCAGGGGCCTAACTATGTAACTCGATTCTACAATAAAAATGTTCGAACTCGTAAGATCTCAATTGATCCTTCTTCCATGCATAGTACCACTTCAAATAAGCATTGAAGAATGGATTCGAAAGTAGAATAAAGTTACGTAGTAGGGCCCCAGATTTCAATTTTTGTTTACGAACACAAACTTCGCAGATATAAGTTAGTCAGACGAGTACGAACTCGCCCTTAGGCATAATTTATTCGCTTTTCATTAAATTTAAATGTGCTATAAAAAATTAAAAATTCATCGATTTTAAATATTTCTATTTATTCATAATTCTTTAACCCGCCAACGGTGACCTATGTCTGAGAGACCGGGTGTTTTTAAAAATTTGAATAACTTTATCCCCCATCAATAATTTTTGTCGTGATTTCGAGTAGCTGCCGCATCTCCCATCTTCGGTTCACGCTAAAAGGGCTTAACGCGATCACGTTAAGTACTTTTGGTACTAACCCGGTGCGTGAGACCGTGTGTCACCGATTATGAAAGTCAAATAGTCCATAGTTGAATTACATATAAAAATTAAATATATTTCGAAAATGTCAGTTTTTGTATGTTTTATGAAAGTTCCTCGTGTCAAAAGACTAACAGTACTGACTTTATTACACGAATATGTGATATTTCATTTTTTTCTTAATTTAAAAAAAAAAAAATAAGTTTATAAAACTGTTTTTTTGTAATGCTCTACGCCAAAATTTGTATGGATTATTTTAGTGAAATAAATGAGCTAAGATTGATGAAATATCTTTGTTTTACTGTCAAAGAGAAAATATTTAAAACGAAAACTTAACTTTTAATAACACGATTTGAAAAATCGTAAGTTGAAAACCCCGGTGCGTGAGACCGGCGTCACCAATGGCGTAAGTCTAATTCACGTCACGAGTGGCGGGTTAAGGATATTACATGACATTTCCTCTATTAGGGGCCAGTTATAGCTATCATTGAAAACCATCATTGAAAATATTAAATGTCAATTTTGAGAGATTTTGAAGAAAAAATAAATGATTATTTTGATGCCAAAGTAAAGCTAATTGACATAATAATTATTTCTAGGTAAAAACAACTTTTCTCATAAAATGACTTTTATTTTTTCAATGATGAAATGAAAAAATTGAAAGTCACGTTATGGGGAAGATATGGGTCAAAATGAATTTTTTTTTGAGGATAAATAGTTTTGAAGTCGCAAGCTACATTTCTGCATCAAAATATTCAATGATTAAACTTTCGAAGGGTCTCAAAATCAACAGCTAACTTTTCCAATGATGGTTTTCAATGATAGCTATAACTGGCCCCTTAACTAATTGTTAAATTAATTTAAAATCAGTTTTAGCTAAAATAACAATATCCACCCTTAAAGGGGATATTTAGCATTAATATAGAGGATTTACGAACTGTTTCTTTTTATTCACTCTCAATTAGCGTTGATAGTCGATTTTTTGTTTGCTTATTTTTTTGTAATCATAAAGTGCAATGTGGGAAACAAAAACAAACAAAATTTAAAACACCTTCTAATACAAAAACAATCTATGTTTTTGATACACTGAACACGAACCAGACCTCAAAAGTACTTCATAATGATTGGTTATTGCAATTCTATAAAAGGGGAAAAAACTGTTTTGCAACGATTTTGATTGGAATATACATAGCGAAAAACCTAAGAAAATGATTTAGGGGCTAGATTTTGATTCAGTGCGCCAAAAAATATTCTGAAAAGTATAGTTTGATTTTCCACCAGAAGGTATTTTAAACTTTGTCGATTTTTGTTATTTATGGCGCACTTTCAGATTTCAAAAAAATAAGCAAACACAAAACTGACTGTCAACGCTAATTGAGTATGAATAAACAGGTGATCTATTAAACCTTATATAGTGTTAAATTGAAAGTTCATCAGTCAAAATAAAATAAAAACCCCAAGGATATTTTTAAAAAGCATATGAACTAAAAGGAGCAATTTAAAGCGAACCAGTTAACTAAAGGCGAGTGAAAGAATCAAAAAATTAATGAAGTATTCTGATTGACACTTTTATATTAATAGCGATATTAGTTAAAACGACATAATCCAGTTTTTAACGGGCTGTGAATAAATTAGCCCTTAGTTATGGTTTAAATGTAGGTAACATATTTTTTTTTAAATCAAATAATATTCGTTTTTAAAATATTGGTACGGAATGCTCATACTTTCCAGAGGCGACTGCATACAAATTTAATCAAAAGCAACAAATTATTCGTTCTCTTATTTAGCTTTTTTTTATAAAAAAATTATTTTTGTAAAATATTTGGAATTAAATATGATGAGTATGTACCTACAAAATACAAGCATCACCTGTGTACAAAATTACCTGATAGCTATGCGGGAATAACCCGAAAATTCAACAAAAAAGACGTCAGAACGTTCTGTTTCAGTCAATTTCAATTCAGTTTAGTTAAAATTACTTTCTTCATTTCAGACTCGAAGTTCATTTAAAATCTGTGGAGTCGTTTTCGTTGTACGTCAATTACCCGCTAAAGGAAAAATTCGAATATCTCATATAGCTTTAAATACCAAATTTTAATCAAAAACCCCCCTGCGTTCGCGCCTGACTGAATGCGTCTGTGTAGTGTAGTTCAAAATAAATATGTTTCTCTTATTTAAAGCTGCACATACCCTTTAGAATAATTATATTCATGATTATGGCTTCATTTTACCTGCAATATTTGTTTTGAGTTCTTAAGTAAATATTTGAAATTTTAGAACATGATTTGGCTTATGATAAAATGCCAAACATTTTGTTGCAACAATAGTCTAGGATAATTAGAAAAAAAAAAATGACAAATCAAAAAATATATTCCGGGAGGGCTGAATTTTGGTAGGAAACTTAATTTGTATGTTTTAATCATTTCTTTAAAAGCACATTCCTAAAAATTAAACTTGGTCCAGGACTAAAGGTTTAAAAGAAGGAGAGGGCGATGGGTTAAAGTGGTTGAAAAGTACAAATTGAGTTTTTCCCAAATTTCTGCAGAATTCAGTTTTGTTAGAAATAAAATATATAAACTTGCAATTTTAGCTAACAACTTCAATGAAGCTACAAATTGAGAGTGTATTGTATACTAATGGTTGTATAATATTTTTTTTTTGAGTCGTTAACGAGGAAATGTTAAAAACAAGTTAAAATTATTTTTTTTTTTAATTCAATTCACGACTGGGTCGACCTTACTTGATCTTATATTTGAGTAGTTTATGTAAAATTTCCAATATACAATATATGTACATTTTTTTATTTGCAAAGAATCCCAAACTATAACAGTTTGGTCTAAGCAAAAAAGCTGCCATCGGATTTTTTGAACAAATATGAATAAATACAAAACTAAAAAAAAAAATTGTTCAGTATTTTTAGGCAACAAGTTTTGAATGCCAATTTAAAGTAATTAAATATTCAAATAAAAATTTAATTTCAAAAATTATAGTAAACCGTTTTCGAAAATCGGATTTTCAACAAAAAAAAAAAAAAAATAAAAACACGATTTCTTATGAATCAAAAAAAAAAAAATTGAAAATTTCGATATTCAGTATTATTTAACCTTTTTAGAAGTTTCTTCACAAATAATAATTGAAAGTCGAAAAAATGAAAAATGGTATGGAAAGAAAATAACAATGCAAACTTAAATGGTTTTACTTTAAAGCTAGTGCACTAATGAAACAGATAAATAAATTTATCCAAATCGTTGGGCCATTTTCGAAAAAAAAAGTCTTAATGGTTTTTGACACATTTGCATAGTTGGTACGGTTAATTTTGGTTCGAGGAACAAGATGTTTTCCAGTTTTCTAAAAGGTGTTAAAAAATCATTTTTTACCAAGTTTCAAAAAATAAACAGCAAGTAAAGTTTTCGAAATATCGAGTTTTCAAATAAAAATTATTTATTTTTTTTTTTTTTTCAAAAAACAGTTTTTTAAAACTGCTAACAGGTACACAATATTTTATAAACTCTGTAGAAGCTCTCCATATGAAAATTGAAAAAAAGTCAACTCTACCGTTTTCGATAAAATCAAAAACCAAAAAAAAAAGATTCCACCCAGATATCATTAATAGCAATTTTTATGAATTTTGGTTTTGTATACGGTTCGGGGGTAGAAAATCGCCTATATTTGATCATGAAAAATGAGTTTAAGTACTGGAAAATATTTTCGGGCACCTTTAATATTTTCAAAAATCTATCGATAACAAAATAAAAACTTGCTTTTCTTAAACGGTCTTCACATTGGACTGACTCCTTCGTACTTTGTATTCTTTTCTTCAGGCGCAAACTAATGTGAACACAACCGGCTTATACTCTAACGTTCAGCAATCGTCATTAAAAAATGGGCACGACTGGATCGCATCAACTTGGTCTCGTAGCTAACAACTTGAACGTAGCTTAAAATTGACAATGTGCATACGTAGTGGTTCTATAACATTATGATATAATTAAAAAAGTTTAAAAAACAATTTAAATTATAAATTATTACTAAAAATTACTATAAATTTGTTTTTTAATAGCTTAAACAGATAGAGCTAAAAAAAAATATGCAATCTAATTTGTTTGATAAATATGAATTTATGAAAAAAAAAATTTAAAAATCGTTAGAGCGGTTTTTTTTATATTAATTTTTATTATAAATTCTTGAAAATTTTACAAAATTAAAGGAGAATGGGCAAAAATGTATGGGAGCTGGTCTACCTACTCAACACCAATGTGTCATACATGGTTGGAAAGGTAATGACGTGTACATCAATTAATTATATAGACGTAAGGCTCTAAACCATGGGGTTCAAAAGATATTGAACTTCAAAGCACTGAAAAAGACAGTAATGCAACTCTTCATTTGGAGCTTGTCTTACCACCCACAGTAAATTGTCGTACGTCGTTGAAAAGATTATTACGTTTACTTCATTTTGTTATATAGCCGTTAAGATGCACATCATGGTTTTAAAAAGTTATTAAGCCATCAAAAACGGCAAACAAAATATAATGCAATTTTTCATTGGCAACTGGTCTACCAACTCAACAGTAATCTGTCATACATCGTTGTAAGGGTTATTACATGTGCTTCATTTCATTATATGGCCATTAAGCTCTAAACCATGGGGTTCGTGGGGTATTTGGCTTCAAAGCAACTCAACAGTGATGTGTGATACGTCAGTTAAAAGATTATTGCGTGTACTTAATTTTTGTATAGAACCGATAAAGGGCAGGTAGTGGGTTTGGGAGGCAATGGGACAAAATGCATACAAAAGCAATAATGCAATTCCGCATTGGAAGTTGCTGCACCTACTCAACAGAAGTGTGACATATATCGTTATAAAGTATAAAGCATGTACTTTATTCTGTGAAAGCCGTTAAGATATAGACCGAGAGGTTCGAGAGGTATTTAGGCCTAAAAATAGGCAATTAGAATAACAGTGCAATTCTTCATACGAAATGGTCAACCGACTCAACAGTAATGTGTCATACGGTTTTGAAAAGGTAATTGCATTCGCATCATTTATTTATATGACTGATAAGCTCTAAGTCATGGGGTTCAAGAGATATTCGGCTTCAAAGAACCAACAACTTAAATAATGCATTTCCTCATTGTGTACTCTTCTAACTACTCAACAGCAATAAGTCATATATTGTTGGAAAGGTTATTGCGTTCTCTTTATTTTACTATATGGCCATTAAGCTGTAAACCATGGAGTTCAAAAGATATTTGAAAAAAAAAAACACGGATATGCGTTATTGCGCTATTCTGCGTTTTTTCCATTAATGCATATACGTGTTTTTTTTTCAAATATCTTTTGAACCCCATGGTTTAGAGCCTTACGTCCATATAATTAATTGATGTACACATCATTACCTTTTCAACGATATATGACACTTTACTGTTGAGTAGGTAGACCACTTTTCCCATTCTCCTTTGGTATGCCAACTTTTAGTATTTAATTAAATATAATTTTTCACAAAATTAAAAAAAAATTATTTACCCGTTTTCAAGATATTGAATTTTCAAAAAAAAAAAAAAAAAAATTCAATATTTTTTTAAAAATCCAAAAATTATTTTTTTTTGAAAAATCATATATGCAAAATTGTTAAAACTTCAGTGGACGTCTTCCTTAAAAAATTGGTTGAAATTGATGTAGCGTTACCGAGAAATTTGCAAGACAACTAGTCGGTTCTATGACAGGTACTGTTAATAACCGTTATAATTTTTTTTTCTAACAAAATATAAAATGTAGTAATTAAAGTAGCTCGTAATTTTTTTTTTCAAAATCGTTAGAGTCGTTTTTGAAATAACTCAATTTTTGTATATTGGTTGTATGGCAGGAACCGTTATTTTTTGAGCAAAACAAAATTCAATTTTCCCTCTAGGGAATCCCATAAGTACCCTATGTCCAAAATTTGAAGAAAATCGCTTCAGCCGTTTAGGTTGCAGGTCGAAGTGCAGACAGACGGATAGACAGACAGAATTGCGAGACCCACTTTTTTCGACGTTCTCTATAAACGTAATGTTAGGGAAAATTTTACAAATCTGTGCTAATTAACGCATTAATTCTTATTTCTCTTACGTGCAAATGTAAATTTAATTTATTTAATTTATTTATAAATGAGAACAAAATAATTAAGTAGTATTTTTTGTTTCAAAATCAAATAACTAGGCAGAAAAAGCAGATGTCACAAAAGAAAACGTCAACAAAAATCAAAAATTTGATTAAAATTAAAAAAAAAAATCCGTATTTTGTATTTGTCCATCTCTTTTTAACTAAGAAGTTGGAGGAAGATAAAGCACAGAGAAGTCAAAAAAAAAGTCAGAAGAACATCGTCTTCGGTTATAGAAAAGTTTACTTATGCTAAGATCCTATAGTCTACAATATTTTTTTAATAAATGGGTCCATTTGTCATCATTAACTAACTGTTATGCATATTGGGTTTTCGCCATGAAGACAGTGCCAATTCGTTCAAAAACTGTATGTAGGGTACGGTATGCAATATGTTTGTACTCGTCTGTCTTTAATTTAAAGTGCAGTCCTTCATTCAGCGAAGCATGTATTTTATTGGACATCGGCATCAGATTTCAATAACATTGTAGTACTTCGTATAAGACCCTCCAGCAACCCAATTAGTATAATTAGCTGCCACGCGGTTTGATAGCATGTTATTTTTGTACATGGGAGAATGTTAGCCCAGAAACATTTCCCTTTTTAAAATGAACGAGAGAAGTAAGTAGTTTGTAATTAGTTCAGTGAGAGTCCGCTGATAATAACACTATGGAAACCATGGCTTAAAGGTGCCAGTAAGTAATAATTCGTTTGAACGGTGTTGGTATTTTACGTTTCGGCAGATTTTTTGTGTGAAATGTCTAATTATGGTATTGAATGTTGTTTCTGTAAAATGGTTCCACTCCACTCCATTCTTAATAAACTTTCGAAGGATACTCCACAACTCTTGTTGTTTTATCTTTTAATTGAAATAATTGTCCATTACAATCAACATTATTTAAAAGAATCGATATTATTACTAGCAAAGACTAAATGTATTCATTTATTATAAAATAACGACAAATTGTTTAGTTTATCACGCATAATCTCAGAAAGCATTTAATTGATTTTCGTGAACAAATTTTTAGAATATTACTTATTTGTTTAAAAATGTTTTCTTTGAATTTTTTTGTTACATAAATCGGAGTAGGTACACATATTTTTTAAAATTTTTGTCAACGTTTAAGTTTGACCTACATTTTTAAAACGTCGCCGGCCGTCGGTTGGCGTAGTTAATAATTTAGAAAAACGTGAAGAACTTGATTTTCCACTTTTAATATATCTCTGAAAAGATGTATGATAATATAGATGGAAAAAGATCAGAGGGCTCAGAAATCTTAGGGCCAGTTTTTTAGTGCAGGGTTAAAGTTAAACTCGAGTTAACTCACCAAATTTGGTTTTGGATTAACTCAACAAATGTTTTTGATATTTTGTATTCCGTCCTCATTCAGACATTCGCCATTCTTCTTCATTTAAAAAACTGCTTCTTGACGTAACTGTAAACAGATTTCTTTCCAGAGTTAACTAACTCTGGTTTAACTCAACACTGAAAAACTGGGCTTTAGTAACCCTGAACGAATACTGTTAAGGTCAACTGAGCAAAACAAATTTCATTTTGCTGTCAAAATACTGAGGAACAAAAATTTAAGATTCGCTTGCTCATCTTTTGACGGAATTAAATCTCCTGATATCTCATTTTCTGGGACACACTAATTTCGTATGACACAGAGAAATTTAGGATACTTGTGAAAAGTAAACAATATAAAAAAAAATTTAGCTAAGAGCTCCAAAATTTTAAGAATCAAGCTCACTAGCAATCAGATGACGTTTTAAAGGTACATTGCAAAACAAATAATTATTCCAAGACACTTTTCGAAGCAACGTAAACCAGGGTCTGCTAGTCGACAATAAATTAGACGGTATGAACAGTTTATTAAACTGTAGTCATAAAAATGTATGTATGTAATGTAAATTTAGCTTGATTTTTGTCGATATGCCCTATAGGTATGTACATATTTTAAATGTGCTGAAAAAGCCTTATCAATTATTTTGTATATTTTTGTTATTAATTTGGCTAAATACAAGCTTATACATACAAAACCTTAAACATTTTAATAACTTAACAACTTCTACTTCTTTTACAGGCGCTACGAAGATGATGCTGAAAACGCATGGAATTGCGGATCATGGTTCGAATATCTTATGATTGTAATTCTCTCCACGATTTTGCTCGTCGGTGTTCTCGTTCTGACGCTATTCTGGATAATGTTCTACCGCGGAGGATTCGCTTGGTCAGACAATCCACAACTACAATTCAATTTACATCCCGTTCTCATGATTGCAGGATTTGTCACATTCTCAGGATTCTGTAAGCACTACCAACATTAAAAATCAAAACCATAAATTTCAAAAAAAATCTCTAACTGGCCACTTATTTCAATTAAATTTTTTTTCAGCAATTCTCCTCTACAGACTGTGCAGATGTCTAAAACACATCTATGTAAAACTCGCCCACATGTTTTTCCATGCTTGTGCCATTCCATGTGTAGCTCTAGGATTTTTGTCCGTTTTCGATTCACACAATCTATCCGAACCACCAAGGGAGAACTTTTATTCATTACATTCGTGGTTGGGATTCGTGACAATGGGTTTGTTTGTCATGCAATTTGTTGTTGGATTTTTCAGGTAAGTCCTTTTTTTCGGGAATATATGTACATATGTATGTATGAAAAAAAAAATATTGATTTATTGTGCTTTTTTTGTTTTTAGTTTTTTGGTGCTATTGTGCTGTGAGAATGCAACTTATGGATGCAGAGCGACTATGGTGCCAATACATGCCAGTTTTGGTTTGGTGAACTTTATGTTAGCCATTGCAACTTGTGTGACTGGATTGGTGGAGAAGGAACGGGAACTAACTGAAGAAAAGGATTTGAGGTATTTAATGATTTTTTTTTTTTGCAAATTAATTCGAAGAAGTTGTGATGCAATAATTCGATTTGATGTTGGGTGTGGATTTTTTTAGCCGTTCTTAGAGCAAAGTTCTTTAGATGGGGGTAAATCCTTTTAAAGTTAAAACCTAACAATTTCGTCATAGTAGGGCAAATGCGACTGATTTTTTTTGCGATGAAGTATTTGTTGTTATATCGTAATTAATATCAAAGTTACATTTATGTAGACACTGAATAAAACGGGATTTTTAAAATTTATTTTTTAGGGTTAATAGGTGCAAAATGTTGTGTAGGTTGAAAATTGTATTATAAACAGTAAGATATATATTTAATTTTTGAACAACAACAACAACTTAAAGGCGCTACCACCAATTGTTTGGCTGGAGATATAGCTATTTCGTGCTTTGCCACTTTTGCACTCATCAGTCTCCTTTTTGTGGTGCTGAGCTTTAATCCAATTTTATTTGAAAAACTTTTTATGCACGCCATAGGATTCGAACCCACGTATATCAGATTTGCTCAGTCTTAGCAGTCGTGTGCACTACGAACTCTAATAACAATAATAACTTAATAGTCTGGTTCGTAACCGATCTTCCAACCTCTCCCCCTTTGATACGTGCTGCGAATTGTAGTCTATCGAAATAAGGTATGGAGAAAAATGGAGGCGGAACAAGACAGCATACTTAAAGGCACTTATAAAAATGTTGATGCTCCAAATGCATTTGATAAACAAATAACACATCTCGACCTGTGACGTCAGTGGTCTAAAGCGGTGGAGTGCGTAGTGCACACGACTGCTAAGACTGAGCAAATTTGATATGCGTGGGTTCGAATCCTATGGTGTGCATAAAAAGTTTTTCAAATAAAATTGGATTAAAGCTTAGCACCACAAAAAAAAAAAGGAGACTGATGAGTGCAAAAGTGGCAAAGCACGAAATAGCTATATCTCCAGCCAAACAATTGGTGGTAGCGCCTTTAAGTTGTTGTTGTTGTTCAAAAATTCAATGAAATTGACGGAATAAGGAATGGTCAACCCTAATAAGCTGACATTCTAGTACGAATAGTACAATAATAACAATAATAAGTAAGATATATATTATAAAAATAATTTTTTTTTATTTTATAGATTTTTTTGAATTTTATTTCGTAGAGATTTAGGTGTGCATAGAGTTGTAAAAAATTGTTAAAAATCCCGTTTTCTAGATAGAAGTTTTAGAAAATGACAAAATTCAAAAATAATTTGTTATACAGGGTGATTCACCTAAGGTGTGACAAAAAGATAGAGCGTGTAGGTTGAGTTGAGACCAGAAAAAAATCGTATGGGAGGGGAATCTATCTCCCCCCTTTCAGGCGGGAGGGGCAATTTTCTAAGAAAAATGACTTAAAACAGAAAAAAAATATTAAAAAACAACATCTTAGTAAAAACAAGAAAAAAACGACATTGATGATAAAATCAACTGGTTACCGAAATGACCATTTGGCCGGATTCTTCTTTAGTTTTTTTTTGTAAGTTAGTTCATTTATCTTTTAATATCTTGAAAAGTAAAAGTCATAGAATCACCCGGTTTTCAGTGTTTAACTAAAAATTGATAAGGGCATTGAATTTTGACAACAAAAATAGTACTTAATTATGTAAAATTTTGAACAAAAATTAGTTTCAAAATTTTTGTTTAACTTCAAAATTTTAAGTTTGAAAATAAATTCCTCTAAAACTGTTGACAGAAATGGCTTTATTTAAAAAGGAAATAAAAGACGGTTATTCTAGCTTTCCAAAAAGTAATAACATGGCATTGTTAGTGCTATCGTTGGTTTTTAATAATTTTGTTTCAGTTTTAAGTCAATTTTTTAGAAAATTACTTCTCCCACCTAAACGGGGAAAAATAGACCCCCCTCTCTCCTATGGTTTTTTTCTTGTCATGACCCAACCAATACGCTCTAATTTTCGTCACATCTTAGGTGAATCAGCCTGTATATTTAGAGGCCCAATTAAAAAGTGTGAATTTTACACCATATGAAAATTCAATTTGAATTGTTTTTAAATTCAAAAGGACAAAGCGAATTTTCTACGTGTAAAGCGTTAAATACACGATACAACCCATCGTACCGATTTGAGTTATACGGATATCGGTACCGATATCGCACGTGAGCACACACACCATACGATTTTCTCGCGATTCCATCAACTGTCAAAAAAGTTGTTGCTATATTCCGGAATGTAAACATTCCACAAGTAAGACATCGACCTTTAAACTTCAATAAATTCCAACCAGAATTCTTTGTCTGCTATTGAAACCATTTTTCTCATTCATATGTGTTAACTTACTAGAAGTGAAAACAGAAGCATCTGCTTCAACGGTCGTACAAACTTAAACAAACGGTACGATCCCCATCCCAGCAGTCGCACGCTACCTCTTGTTTTCGATCGATAGCATTCGACCATGCGATTTCGGTACAGCGGATACTTACGTTTACACACACGACACAATCGTCGCATGCGATTCAACTTTTGTACGATAATCGGTACAATAATTGTATCCTGTATAAAACGCTTAAGGAATTTTTATTTAATTTAATTAATTTTTTTCTGGTGGTACTATGGGTTCATTTTTGAAATAGAATGATTTTGTTTTTAAATTTTTGACGGTTTTATGTTATTATCTTAGTAAGGAGTCATTTGAAAAGAGATCACGGATTTTTATGTTTTGTGAAAGTTTCAAATTTCTCAATTCCCGTTGTCCGTTGAGCGTAGAGAAATGATATTTCGTTCGTGTTTTATTTGTTCAACTCTTCAATACAGAAGTGCTAGCGGTTTCATAGCTGTAAATTAAATAGGAAAAGCAATCGAACACCAGTAAAATCAATTTTCATTAAAACATTTTAAAAAAATGGGCACGACTGGATCGCACAAACTTCCAAAATATTATGATAGCATTAAAAAAATGAAATAAGTTAATACTATAAATTACTATAAATTAATTATTTTAATGGCTTTGAGAGTAAGAGCTCAAAATCAAGTATGCTATCTGATTTGTTTGATAAATATGAATTTATGAAAAAAAAAATCGTTGGAGCGGTTTTCTTAAAAATTATTTTTTTATATATAAAATTTTTTCGCTTATTTTCAAAAATAAAATTTGCTATGCCAGCATTTATAATTTAATAAAATAAAATTTTACACTAAATAAAAAAAAATCATTTGCCCGTTTTCAAGATATAGAATTTTCAAAAAAAATTTCAATATTTTTTTAAAAATCCAAAAAAAATTTTTATTTGAAAATTTGCTTACGCAAAATAATTTGAATTGTGAAGGAGCTCTTATATAAAAATTTCGATTAAAATCGGAGCAGCCGTCAACTAGACAGGTACCGTTATTAACCGTTATTGGTAAAATTTGTTTTCATAAAAATATTTACCATACCTTAAATAGTAAACGTTTTCGAGAAAATCGAAATCCAAAAAAATGGTTGTACTGGAGGTACCCAAACAAAATTGTGTGGCAAAAAATTATAAGAAAAAAATTAAAAAAAGATATTAATCAAAAAACACTATATATCAAGTGTGAAGACAATCCCCCCTGTACGGGCGAGGCCGGACAGAATTGCGGGACCCACTTTTTTTGCGTTCTCTATAATTGTGATGTTAGTAGTAGCCCGTAGCGTAATGGTTAGTGCGTTCGACTGTCACGCTGGAGGTCTGGGTTCACTTCCCAGCCTCGTCCACCTAAAAACTAAAAAGTTTTTTTCAGGGCTACTGCCTCTTGCGAGGAATTGACAAATCCTCCAAGAGTATCACTTGTCACGAATAAGTGCTTCTCGTCTAGCCGTTCGGATTCGGCATAAAATTGTAGGTCCCTTCCATTCTTGTCGATAGGCGCACACAGGAATGGTTGCGAGTTGTTAGTCACTAGGACCTGGTTCTTCATGAGCCGTTGTGCCACCCGATTTATTTATTTATTTTTTATAATTGTGATGTTAGGGAAAGTTATTATCTCGAGTTCGATTTCTTTCTTCAAATTTATAGAACAAAAATAGAAATAACTAAAAATGATTTATTGACCAATTTGGAATTAATAATTGTGATTGGAAGTGATTAAAAATAATCTTTCCACCGGCTTTTTTTGGTCACTATAGTTTTTGCAATGAAACAATTAAGTTACATTAGCTTTCCCGACGTTTCGGCAGGGGTTGCTGCCTTCTTCAGGGGAACTTTATTTGGACTACAAGAAAAAATACATTGTTTACATTATTATAACAATAATTGAAACAATACAAAATACACTCACTTTAATAAAACTGTGTTTAAATTTAAACTGACATTGAAAATGATTGTATGTAATAATTGTAATATTATTTACAAAAGTAAAGAAAAATCACTTCAAACGAAGTTTAGTTTATGGAATTTAAACAAAGAGTAAAGAAACTGAAAGAATATTGTGTTATGATGAGACAAGAGAAAAATATATAGCAGAGATTTTTTGGGTGTTTTGTTTTCTGTTCATGTTGTTGTTATTGTTGATGATGGGTAATGTTTCTAGGGTGTATCGTTTCGAAACATGTTTCTCTGTCTGTAGGACTTTAACACCTTCAAAATCTGGAGAGTGGCTGTTTTCGATACTGTGGCTCGCCAGGGTTGTCTTTCCAGTATTGTTTGATTTGATATGCGATTTATGATTAGAAATTCGCTGTTTAAGAAATTGTTTTGTAGTTCCGATGTAACACTGGTTGCATGGTTCATTAGGTTTACCCTTACAATTTATTTTGTAAATGACATCAGTTACTTTATCCTTATCCGGTTTCGTTTTAAGTTTTGTGAAAAGGTGACTCAGAGATTTATTCGATTTGAAGGCCAGGCGAACATCTGTTAGTTTTTGGTTTATCACTTTTTTAAAATTCTCAGTCAGTCTTGGGATTTAAACTACACTTTTGTAGTAACCATTATTCGGGTAGACCACGAATTATTGAATTTGGAAAACCATTGTCACTCAGGATTTTTGTGATTTTTTTCTCATTGGCAGAGTGGAATTGTTCGTCGCTGAGTGCGAAAACTTTACTGACGAGATTGGATGCAGTGTTCATAACTATGTGTCTCGCTTGGTTAGAACGAAAGTTGACTAATCTTCCCGATGCAGTATGTTTTTGGTACCAGTCAAACAATAGACGGTTGTTTTCACGATGGATGTGTACGTCCAAAAATGCTATTGAACTGTTATGTTCCATTTCAACAGTGAACTGGATTTTCGGGTGGAATCCGTTAAGTATCAGCTGCACTTTTTCAATGTTTCGTTTGTCTATTACGGCAAAAATTACATCTACATACTTAGCAACAAACGTAGGCCTCTCTTCCATTCCACTGAAACATTCATCTAGTACGTGATCAAGTACTAAATCTGCAATCGTGGATGACAAAGGGTTGCCCATAGGCATGCCAAAAAGTTGTTTGAAAATGTCATCTTTAAATTGTAGATAGTTATTTTCCTTGAGGCAGAAATCAAGGATTTCATGAAATTTGTTTAGATTAATTCTAGTGTTTTCACCAATTATTTCCGGAAAGCTAATGTAACCTTATTGTTTCATTGCAAAAACTACAGTGACCAAAAAAAGCCGATGGAAAAATTATTTTTAATCACTTCCAATCACAATTAAAAATAGAAATTCGCTATTTAAATTAAATGCCTATTCAAATAGAATTCCCCACATATATTTATTTTCCATGTTAATTTTTAGGAGTTTAAACTATCCAGTGACGGTAAAAAAAATAATAATTTGAAATTTTTAATCGTATTAAGGCTGAATGAATTTTGAGGTATATCAATCTTTAATTGAAAACAGGGCGACTATGGGGGAGGGGAAAAAACTGTATAAATTAGGGGATTTTTTTTTTAATATTTAGAAACTGTTGACGGTTGGAGAAGGTAACTTTTTCACTAGCCTATTGTATAAAAAGATATAAATATTTTAAATTTAAAATTTTCTTTGAAATGAACATTTGTATTTCTTTTTTTCAGCGCCAGTAATTCAAAAATCGAACACTACATCATGAACTCATTGGGTATCGTCCTAGTTGCAATTGGAATAATTGTATCATTTGCTGTACGAAGATCCAATGCCCCAGCCACTGCCAAAGTATATGTAACTGAACGTATTTAAATTAAATAAATTAATAAACATAAAATTAAAATCAAAATCTCGAAAGCAATTTGTGTAATAGGTAAAAATTAAATATTTCTTTTAAATTTACTACAAAAAGAGAGAAAAATAAAAAAATATATACTATCTATGTTTATTAAAAAGAAAAGTTAATATATACAAATATGTATGGATAAACTAAATTATATTAATATCCGACATACATAAAAGTGAGCCAAAAAAAAAAAATAAAAATAAACATAACGCAATATAAATCCAATCGGATGTTTTTTACGTCTTTTGCACAAAAAATCTCAAAATTTCCAATTTGTTGTTTTATTTTTTGAAACACACTAAAATAAATTTAAATCTTAGGAAAAATCGTTAAATTAAGAATAAATTTGTTTAAAAAAAGAAATGTAAAGTAATAATTTTAGTATATATAATATTTGTTTTCACTTGTAAACGTGTACCTATAGTTAAGAATATTAAATTCGTTTTGAATTGTCAAATTTTAAAGAATAAAATAAACCTTTTTTTTATTAAATATTATTTTTGGTTTTATTTTTATTTTTAATTTTATTTTAAAATGCATGTTTCCACTCTTAAAGGGATCCACAGGAACGCAAGACCAAAAACTGAGTTTCATGAAATTTAAATAGATAAAATAACAAAAGAAAAATATACCATTTTATAAAAATAATATACCAAAATTATAAGAAATAACCTTACAAATTATATAACACAATGACGAACCACCGAATTTTTCCATTATTAAAAGTAAAACAATTTGACATACCAAAATACAAATAAACATTTTTTAGTAAAAATATTTAATACTTAGAGAAACTAAAAAGATCCCTAGTTAAATCTTATATAAATGCTTAAAACAGTTGCTAAATCTTAATGAAAATAAGTAATAAAAGACAAAAGAAAATTATAGCCAACTGTAAATTAAAAACAAAATAAGAACAAGTTGAGTTAATTTCCTGGAGGATTTGATTTTTAAATGTTATTTTCAATTTATGCTTATTCATGAAAATAGGTTGGGTTCTGAAAAAAATATCTGTTATCATTTTTAAGTTATGATTTTTCAGTCGTCCCTTCAAAAGTCTGTTTAAAAAATATATACAAAGGAAAAGTATTGAAGAAAATAAAGTTTTTTCCTTATTTCATATATAGGGTGTCCCAACAAGAGCGATTTAAGAATATGGAGAATTTTTCAAACCAACAACGTTAACATTACGCTACGGGCTACTAGGTTAGTGCGTTCAACTGTCACGCTGGAGGTCTGGGTTCGCTTCCCAGCCTCGTCCACCTAAGAACTAAAGTTTTTTTCAGGGCTACTGCCTCTTGCGAGGAATTGACAAATCCTCCAAGAGTAGCCGTTCGGAATCGGCATAAAATTGTAGGTCCCTTCAATTCCTGTCGATAGGCGCACACAGGAATGGTTGCGAGTTGTTAGTCACTAGGCCCTGGTTCTTCATGAGCCGTTGTGCCACCCAATTTATTTTTTTTTAACAACGTTAACCAACATAAGTGGAACTTATTCTAGACCAAGATGCTGAATGGAAATTCCTGAATTCTCGGCCACAGATTCCCTTATTGTGGCTATATTTTCGAGTGACCGAAAAGGACGACGACGAACAACAATCGTCTGTTCCATCAGCGTAAGTTTAGTCTCAAATTTTGTTATTAAACGCCTCACTGTCGATTCATTTGGCGGGTTATTGCGACCGAAAACTTGACGTACTTGGCGAACTGTTTTTGCAAAATGTTCACCATTTTTGTAATGAGTTTTTACAATAATTAAACATTGTTGGTTTGAATATTTCTCCATATACTTAAATCGCGTGGTCTGTACCAGACAACCGTAAAAAAAAAATTACCCTACAACTCGTATTAACAAAATGGCTGCAAATTTAAATCCGGCGCTCATGTTGGGACACCCTATACAAAGACTCTTGACTGCGAGCGACTTGGGGTCAATTTAACAGTTACAGCAGTGGCACTTAAGTGCGAAATACAGGATATAAAATGCCAATTTTCGCAGTGCAGAGCACACTTACCTGAGTAAGTTGTATTTAAGTATCCCGTTTTGAGCACTAAGTGTCACTAACTCAGACTGTTAAAATTTCCAAAAAGTACCATTATGCAAAATTTAAGTGCAACTTATTGTAGAAAGTGTTCACTGTGAAACTGGCCCTAATTTTGGTCTCTTCTAGTAGTCCCTAACCCAAAACACAAATCTGTTACTAAAAATCTGTTAAATTAATAACTTCGAATACCAAAATGTAAATACATATTTGAAAAATAAAAGAGAATTTTACTTAGGCCAAGTAGGTATTGGTTTAGTGGTAAAAAAAAAATGTCGGTCTGTTTAGCTGTGTTAACTTGCCCCGAAAATTTATCCGATTTTTTTATAAACAAAACCCAATTAAATGACCACCCACAGTTTTTGAAAAAATCGATCTTGAAAAATGGGGGGCCAAAAAATCGTTTTTTTTTTTCAAATTTAAAAAATGCTTTCAATTGGTTCGTCTTTGGACATTCTTTTCGTCTTTGGACATTCTTGACCACCCTTTACCTTTTTTTGACCACCCATAGAAATTGTTTTGTTTTTAATTTGAAAATAAAAATAATAATAATAATTGTATTTTTTTTTTGTATTTTCAAATTTTAAAAGATGACAACTGTTGATAATACAATTATAAAAATTTCACACTTTTAAGAATTATTCTATTTTTTGAAATTCTAAAAGCTCACCATTGGAAAAAACATAATTATCGAAGATGACCATCCCTTTAAATACCTCTAACCTATCAACAAAAAATTTGTTTTTAATTTTGAAAGATGACCATCTGGAAAAACACAATTGTCTTCGTTGAAAATTTTGAATGAAACAACAACCACTAAAGTGTTCTACCACTAAGTTATTTGGCTGAAGTTATAGCTACTTCACGAGTGCCAACCCGATCATCAGACTTCTAGTGTGGTGCTGAGTCTTAATATGTTCATTTTTATTTGAAAAGCATTGCCCGTCATAGGGAATTAACCTAAGACATCAACTACTGTGACTGGAATTCGGAAGCCGACGACCGACGCGACGGCCTACCCATCGGGTACGTAGATAAAAGAAAGAAACCGAATGTGACAACAGCAAGCTTGTGTCCTTGTGTGCTCTAATAAAAATGCTATTCGTTTAGCCAGTTAAACGTATTTGCTTCTTTGACGTAGAACATTTTTATCTGATTCCCTAGAGGAAAAAATCAATTCTTTGTTCTACTTAGCCTATTTAGAAGTGGTAGCTGACGTTTAATCAATTTTTCCCGAAAACGACTGTAACGATTTTGATTAAACGTTGTACATGTACATGTAGTGTCTAGGCCAGTTATAACAATACTGCATAAAAGGTTTTTGCCAAAAAATGCGAATAACGAAAATATGGTTTTAATTTGTATGTACTAGTCAGATAATGTACTAGTCAGAAACAGACAATGTAAGATAGCCCGGTCGAAATGTACCTATGTATATTTGAAATGTAAACAATTCGATAGGGATACTTTTTTATCGTTAGAGGATTCTATGAACCGTTTTTGGCGACTAGCACTTAAGCCATCTCCGCCAGCTGTAATTTAAGGTAAATTATTTTTTCTTGTTGCTGAATGCACTGGTAAATTGTTGAAGGTCTGGGGCCCATTTTGAATACGAAAGAAATTTCAACATGATCCTGAGTAATCGAATTCTGATTTTCGAAATAAAATGAAAATGTTTGCCCTGAGTCTTTCCATAATAAAAATCACCACTTTTCAAAGTGAGTTCTAAACAAAAAATTCAATAACTAAATCACAACCCTACTTATGTATTTATGTATGTAGCTTGTAGCTCTATGAAATTACAAAAAAAACTCAACAGGTTAGTAATACTTAATATGATTTGAATTTTTGAACAACAACAATAACTTAAAGGCGCTACCAGCAATTGTTTGGCTGGAGATATAGCTATTTCGTGCTTTGCCACTTTTGCACTCATCAGTCTCCTTTTTTTTTGTGGTGCTGAGCTTTAATCCAATTTTATTTGAAAAGCTTTTTATGCACACCATAGGATTCGAACCCACGCATATCAAATTTGCTCAGTCTTAGCAGTCGTGTGCACTACGCACTCCACCGCTTTAGACCACTGACGTCACAGGTCGAGATGTGTTATTTGATTATCAAATGCATTTGGAGCATCAGCATTTTTTATAAGCGCCTTTAAGTATGCTGTCTTGTTCCGCCTCCATTTTTCTCCATACCTTATTTTGATAGACTACAATTCGCAGTACGTATCAAAGGGGGAGAGGTTCGAAGATCGGTAACGAACCAGACTATTAAGTTATTATTGTACTATTCGTACTAGAATGTCAGCTTATTAGTTAGTTGTTGTTGTTGTTGTTCAAAAATTCAACGAAATTGACGGAATAATAAGCCGTTATTCTAGTACGAATAGTACAATAATAACAATAATACTTAATATTGTTAGTTTGTTCGATGTTCCCTGCGCCAGTGCACGCTAGAAAATGTCACAGAGCATTTCATTCAACTGTAAAAAAACTATCAAATATATCACTATTTTGTGCATAGTCATCATGACAGTCATCATGATTTCCAAAGATTTTTCAATCATATCAAATGTTAGTAGTTATATTTTGGGATTTGTTAATTAATATAATTTAATGATTCAAATAATAATATTATAACACAAAATTATCTTCTTCTTCTTCATTTCACCGGCGATTGTCATGATCTCGAGGGGGACCACAACTCTCGCACTCAACTGCTTCACCTAAGGTTCCACTTGTGAGGTTCGCCTCAGAAAACGTCGACAGGCCTCCCGGTTTTAAATTGTTTCATGTCTGAGGACAACTAAATGCAGTTGCATTTGTTTAATCCAGGAGTTTTTGCGCCTGCCTTTCTTCCGCGATAGTGTTGGAACGCCTTGTGCCTTTTGAACTGGGTTCTTATGACATTTTCTTTGTACACGACGGTACCAGCTAAGTTGGACATGATGTATTTTGTCCAAGATGGTATTTTTGACGTGTAGGCTTCCTCAGATTCTCTTGCTTCTTATTCGATCACGCTTTGTCACTCCTGCTCCTTCTTGTCACAGAGACTTCGTTTCAGCTGCCGTCAATTTACTCTCATACTTCTTGTACATTGTCCAACACTTTGAACCGTATGTAAGTGCTGGACGAACAACTGCCGTGTAGAGCTTTCATTTCAGCTTAGGGGGCATCTTTCTTTCACAGAAGATAGCAGAGTTTTCCCGCTACTTCATCCACACTTTTTCGCACTTGGGAAGCACTGTTCCATTCAAATCAGAAAATGAACAGCATAGGTATTCGGTCTTTTTCGCGCTAATGCGGTATCCATTTCCCTCCAGAACATCCACCCCTACCATCAAGTGCTCGTTGCAAGGACACAGGCTCTTCACGTATGATGGCTCCATCGTCAGCAAGGAATAACTGATTCACTTTGGGGTCCGTCCCCTTATCCTCAAGCAAAAAGTCATGGACAGTAATAAAGAGCAAAGGACTCAAGATGCTTCCCTGGTGCACACCTACACTAATAGGGAACTCTTCGGTGATACCTGCGGGGCATCTTACCTTTGTTTTAACTTGCTCGTACTTGTCCATGACCATCCACACGTAGACTTCCGGAACTCCTCGTTGCCTAAGTGCAACCCATATCAGATCTGGTGGTTGTCTCTCGAATGCTTTTTCAAATTCAACCAACACAATATGAAAAATTATCTATGTACCTACAAATATTTCAAAGTTCCCATGTAAGAAGATATATTTCGTCATTTTTCGTGAATATTTTTTGGTAAAACTTCGATCTTTGGAAGCTGTCGCGTAATTGAAATTATCTATATACTTTCACGTAGTAGCTCGAAGCGTAATGGTTAGGGCGTTGGACTGCCACGCTGGAGGTCTGGGTCCAATTCCCAGCCTTATTGTCCACCTATACAAACTAAAAAGTTTTTTTTCAAGGCATAGAATCGACAAGTCACTTAAGAGTATCATTTGTCATGAATACGTGCTTCCGTTCAAATTCGGCATAAAATTATAGGTCCTCTCCATTCCTGTCGACACGCGCACACAGATATGGTTGAGAGTTGTTAGTCAGTAGGCCCTGGTTCTTCATGAGCCACCCAATTATTATATACTTCCGCAGGGACCAATTGATCATAATTTTTAAGAAAAGGTGCATCGATCTTACTTATCACACGAATTATTTTATTCTCAAAATTTTTTCAAGCAATTATTAAAAATAACTATTATTCGAGTACAATCATCCAAACTCAAATCTTCCCGAATCCATGAAATATATAGACAAAAAAAAGTAGCAAAAAATTATATAAAATAACATATTTGCCAAATCACTGCCAAAATCTAAATCATAAAATATATTTTTCAGTTAAACTGGCATTTACAAAACTTTATTTTTTAAATAGTTTTATTATAATACAATTTAAGCACCACAATCGATTTTAAAATAATTTTTTCAAAATCTTAAACTCAATTATTCATAAATATAAAACTTCTTAATTTCTTACTTACACACTGCCAAATATTATTTAAACGCGTCACTATTACTGTTTATATAAATTTAGCTAAGACGGCTTTCACACAAGGAAACTGAGTTGCCAGAAACTGGCTAGTTTGTCGGCGAGAAGGGTGTGAGGGGAAATTTGTTGTCTTCCTTTTACGCCCTTCTAGCCAAGAAACTTAAAATCGCCGGCAACTAAGTTTCCTTGTGTGAAAGGGGTCTAAAATATAACATTCTAATTTGTATATCTTTAAAAATAATAATAATCTGCGAGTATATTCGAATGTAAAATCAAATAATATTTTATACCTATAGTTTTTTTTATATCAATGTTTGTTACTTTTTTTTAAATAGAATATTTATATTATTTATAACTTGATATAATTTTTGTATGCTAAGAAAAAAGAAATAACTACTAATCAAAAACAACAATTATTTAAGTTAAATATTAAATGTTAGAAGTGTATGTTGTAGCATAAAATTTAAATAAATAAATAAATATAAGATACAAATTTACAAATAAAAAAAGGCTTGTATTTTTTTTTGTGTGCTTATGATGTTTTTTTTTCATTGGTATATTCAGATGTTTTTCGTAGCGAATTGAAATGAATGTCGGTGTCATAACTTCACAAACTTTTCATTACTTTCTGTGTTGATGCATTTACCAAATGCAATTTTTTTGTTTTGGAAATGACTTACTTCATATTTTGAACATAATTTTCACAATCGAAATAAATTCGAACAATAAAAAAAAACATTTGCAAACTGACATCTTAAAATTAGTATTGGTATACTAATTCAAGAGCGAAAAGTCTGGCAAAGAATTTAGTTCTCCAAATTCAAATGGCACGGTAGTGCCCACGTGCCCAGCCAAGCTCTAACACTTCACCCTTTTTACAGGATCAAACTCAGGCGATTTTCGACACCCCCTAACTTCAGTACCAGGCAGCTCACCAAATTTCAATTCTTCAGCATAAGTGGTTCCCGAGATATAAGACTCAACAAATATAAAAACCGTATCTGACTGGCTGACTCACTGACTCCCTCACTCACAGGCAGATCATCAAAATAATAAAGCACTTCCCGACATCGTAGATCGTAGAATCTTGAAATTTCGCAGATCGGTAAGGCCTTGTTGTGTATACAAAGAAAAAATCGAAAATTTAAGATTTTCCATTCAGGGGGCCTGGTAGCCGTCCATTTTCATAGAATTGATATAAATTATTTGGAGCACTGATTGTCGTGAAATGTTGAAATTTGGTACAGCGCCAGCGGTAGGGCTTAAAGTGCAGTAAAATGCTATATTTAAAATCTGAGATTTTATATTCAGAGGGCGTGGCATCCACCCATTTTCTCAGAATTGTTATTAATTATATGGATCACTTTGGATTGTTGCAGATAAATAAGATTGGGTAGACTGGTAGATCACGTGGTCAATACAAAGTATAAAGGAAAATTTTAAACTATCCATTGGGTGCGTGGTACCCGCTCATTTTCTCAGAATAGATATTCAATTATATTGAGAATACGCCAATTCTAAGTTTATTAATCTTTATATTAATACACTTAGCAAATCCTAAGCAAAACCTAACGGTTCACTTTTCTCTGTAAATACTCAACGGAACTACATAAATTATATAGCGTTGGAAAGGTTTTGGCCCACAGATGTGCAGAAACTTATGTCTTTATGTAGCTGTTAAAGTATTTAATGGACAATTAAATTTTTCCAGATAAATGCTTTTTATCATTTTAAGGGTTCGGATTAGAACTCTGAAATTTTGGGAGATGGTAACCATTATTTATTTGGATTTTTTAGCAAAAAATTATAATTCATAACTTGACGGACAACAGAGAAAGTGACATTTTTATAAATGTTTGCTCAAAAACAAGTTCCATAGCAAATATATAAACTTTAGCAGACTAAGCTTTTATATCAAAAAATAATTTGTTTGTTTGTATATTAGTCAGTATTTAAAAAAAGTAAGTATTATTTGTAAAAGAACGAACTCGGGATATGTTATTTATTTTGTTGTTTTAAGGTGCCTGGTGCTGATGCACATATATAAGCCTGCAGGCTATATCGTCGGCTAAGGATGCAAACCTCGTAAATCCACTTTTTACCAAAAATGAGATTTCTTTAAATCCATGAAATTAGGATTGATGTGTACAAATGTATATTTCTATTAAGAAAAAAGTATTAAATGTCTTATAAATCGCCTAAAAACACGGAAAAAGAAAACCTTTTAAATCCAATTTGTCTATTCTCTAATTTGAAAACCTCGTAAATCCACAGTTTATCAAGGGAAATATTTAAGCATAATTAGTATGAATTGAAAAAGAGTTATTCAGAACTTAATAATTTATTTAAAATTTTGTTTTATTTATTAAATTGAGGGAGGGGATGTAAGGAAGAAGAAATTTTATAAAAAAAGCTGGATATAAAGCCAAATTGTTAAAGATAAATAGGGTTTTTCATAATTTCCACCTGGATATAAGTGGTTTTCTTGTTACTTTTGTTAAAAAATGATATGGATTTACGAGTATTTCTTCCTGTTTATAATTAAAATTCATAATTATTCATCTTTTTTGCCCATACATAAACAAGTTTGAGCACTGAAATTGATCCCTGAGTCAAGAACTTGATTTAAAACACGTATAAATAATCATATTCATTCAAAATTCCATATATAATGGTATTATAGCGAAAGTTATAAATCGCTCTCCTGTAAAACTTGCAAAAATGGATTTACGAGGTTTGCATCCTTAGCCGACGATATGAAATTTGGCGCCATTGAAAAATGCCCCCAAACGAAAAATGTCCGCAAATGAAGGCTCACAATGAAAAATGGCCCCAAACTTATGAAAAATGACTTCAACCAAAAGATGAAAAATTATGCCAAAATAAGTGTAAGAAGCAACAACAACAGAAAAATTACAACCGTACAAAAAGTGTTTTTCGTCGATTTGGGATAGCCTTAAAAGTACCTTGCCTGGCCCACTTCGCGGGTTCAATGATTTTAACTTCCTTTTTGGGTCCTCTGTCCCGCTCACGTTAGGGTATGCTCAGTCGCCTGGCAGGCGCCTAAGTTGTCCATTGGTCTGTTATCAAAATTTTTGTATTTTGGTTTAAGAATAAAAGTTTGGTGCCATTTTTCATAATGAAATTTCACCCCAAAATAAAGAATGAAAAAATGCCCCAAAACCATGAAATTGCCCAATTCACAAATTTTAAACTTTTATTTGTTTTTGCTGTTTCCCATATACATTTTTGGGGCTATTTTTCATTTTATGTTTGGGGCCAAATTTGGTATTTCTGATAGTGATTGATGCTAAATATTTGCCCAAAGAGCATATAAAGATTAGTTTAGCTTTGACACTACAACGTAATGGTCTAAGAGCCGGCAGCAAATTTTGGGAGTGGATTGATAACCAAAATATGAGTATGAAGGTTTGTAGGTGCATATATCGCGGTATCAAAAATAACCGTCTGGCAGGTTTCTTTTTCAGCCTTTGGCGGGGGTGGGGGTTTGAAAATAGCGATTTTCCAGTTTATTTTGTCAGTGGTATTGACATGAGGGTTTGTAGGTGCTTATCGAATATTTTCATATTTTTTTGAAAGGTGCAGAGGTTAAGTCACAGATAGAAATAAGATACAAAAATCAGGTATTGTTCAAATAAAAAATTTATGAATTGTTTATAGTAAAGGCTTAACGAAATTGTCCTTTTTTTTGCAAAAAAGTAAAAAAATTAAGAAATGGATATCTTTGCTGAAGACAACAAACAATTAAAAATTATATAATAAAGGCTCTCCCAAACCAATGCGAAACATTCGTTACGGTGAAGAAACATTCGTCAGTCAAAATTATTTCATATGCTCCTCCGCCGCGTTGGTGTGGGCACTCTCATATATCACCATGTAAATAAATTTTGACATGCGAATGTTTTTTCGCCGCAACGAATGTTCCGCATTGGTTTGGGAGAGCCTTTAAGGTTAAATTTATCTGTCAGAACAGTTTTCGTATGTTTTTTTGAGTAGTTTTTTGTAGAATATACATGTTTATCATATCTTTTTACATGTTTTTCTCACTATTTCACTTTTTGCAAAAAGCAGGTCTATTGTAGTTAAGCCCTAACAATAAAAAAATCCAACTTATTGGTTATTTTTAATTTCTCTTGTTTCTCCAAAAAGTGTTTTAATTACTTTTTGTTGGCCGAATTTTCGGCCACTGGCCGATACTAGTGTTAATAAATATCAAATAATAAAGTTATATGGAAGAACCTCTAAATTATCAGAGAAATCTGTTATTTAATGATTACTGACTTAAATTGAGTTGGTTAACTTGACAAGTTTTCCTTTATTACATAACTACTCAATTATGAAATGAAAACTTTACTAGTAAACCAACTCAATGAATAATTTTCTTTCCCGCCGTCAATATTATGAATATAAACATTTTTGACTTTTTGCTTCACAATTTTGGAGAATCGGAATTCAAGAATATTTGTTTATTTAATTTTTAAATGCCGCAGGATTGGACCCCGTGGGTGAAATGCATTTTGGAGCTTAGGTCACATTGCTCACCTGAAAGTGATGTTATATTGTTAGGGTTCAGGACACGTTACGTCTTCATATAGTCTTTTCACCTTAAATTGCCTCTTTTGCAAATCAAATTTGCAAGTGGAATTAACATTTCTGCAAATGAGGTTCATACTTTTGTTTGCAAATTAAATTCACCTTTGCGAACATCAGATTAATCATTTAGCAAATAAATTTAACCTTTTTCTTCTGCAAGAAAATTGAGCAACAGGTGAATTCGATTTGTAAAAAATTGAATTTGAAATTCAAATGGTTGCATTTAAATTGCAAAAGATCGGATTTCATCAGAGCTCATAAAAATTTTTATTTTTTTTTTCAAGAACAGCTGCAGATTTTTCTAGAAAAAAAAAAAGTTCATTACTTTAGGTACTGGATACCTACCACCATAGAAAGGCTGACAAAAAAATTAACAGACTTTCGTTTTCGATATCACAACAAAAAAAACAGTTCATTACTTTAGGTACTGGATACCTACCACCATTGAAAGGCTGAAAAAAAAATTAACAGACTTTCGTTTTCGATATCACAACATATACCAATAAGCTCTTATACTCAAATCTTGGTTATACATCAACTTGATTAGCAAATTATTACATTTAATTTGAAAGTGTTGAATTTCATTTGCAAAAGGTTGAAATCAATTTGCAAAAAGATTATTTTTATTCGTAAAATTGTGAATTAACTGTGAAAAGACTGTAACAACTTCATGTAAAAATAAAATTATATAAAATACAAGCTGACCCAGCGAACTTCGTTCCGCCCATAATCGTTAATGTAATGAAAATAATAATTCCGAGCCTGGCACTTGAGTCTTGATCCTTGTTGTACATAATTCGGTCAATTCAAGTTATAGAATAACAAATGTCAAGTGATCGACACTCTTGTTTTTCGCAGCAAAGATTTCTGCACTTAGCCGGTCAACATAATTCAAAGCGATTTTGGGGAAACATTCGTGTTGTTGCCAAAAATTCAGTGGAAATTCAATCAGGCCAGTGAATTAGTTGACTGGAATTTTTCCCATCGCCAACAATTGCCTGGACTTAGCAGCGGACTGGTCATTTCGTAAAGTAACTCTCGTGTTCCTGTGATTCAGAGCTTCCAATGCGTTGCAATACTTTCGCCATCGAAGAATTCTTTGAAATGTTCTTCATCCGCTTGCAGATTCAATTGCAATTTTAATGCAGAATTGTTCGAACGCCTTCTAACAACGTAGCCTTAATCCCCTAAGAAGCGAGTACCAAAGCAATCAAGCAAGAAAATGCCACCATTTCTGTTATCGACTGTTTGCATCAATTCATCGATAATCTTGACTCAATGCGAGTCTATCAAAATCCGTTTCTCATTCCAATTCTCGATTAAATAAGAAGATGAAGAAATTTAAATATTAAAAATATACGGAAATTACTTCTGTTTTAAGTGGAGTGAATGAATTCTCGATTTAATGCAATGAAATGTACGAAAACCCGGATATTCAATTTTCCTGGAAATTTCCAGAAAATTTCTCCATATTATACTCTTTTGTACCAACACGAATCGTGAAAATTGAACGATCCGTTGTCGAGTTATCCTACTGAAAATACGAAATGTTTACCTTCAGCGCCACCTGTTGAAAACTTTTCGACTTTTCTTTTTCCTAAACCTACGCGTTGTCATTTCAAACAAACCTGCAGAAGAAAGTATCCAATTTGGTCCGACATTTTCAAGTTTTAAGCAGCCGCACAAACGTCGATCCATTTTTATATATGTATATATGTATATTGAATTAAAAAGTACAAGTGACCTTAACTCCAGAAATAATTGTGTTTCGCCCAAGGTATAACAGTGAGCTCTTCAGTCAGTCTGTTATACCCTACTAAGACACAAATTTTGGTCGATGTCTTGACTTTTATAAAAATCACAGCAAAAAGATACTGTGTATTTTATTATTCTAGGGGAATTTGTTTAAATTCGTGCACACAGATTTAAATTACTGACTGAAGAGCCCACTGTTATACCTTGGGCGAAACACAATTATTTCTGGAGTTAAGGTCACTTGTACTTTTTAATTGAATTTTATTCATTCACTCCACTTAAAACAGAAGTAATTTCAATATTTTAATATTTAAATTTCTTCATCTTCTTATTATATGCATATTGTATATATGTAGATAGATAATAAAATAATAGAACTCTGGCGTTCAAAGAAAAACGATTGTAAGTGTTGCCGTTTTTGGTAATAATAATTTTTTATTTGAAGTATATTTTGTTTACAAAATAATCCCTCCCGCATGAGCGGGGAAAATCTACCTCCCTCCATTCAACTGTCCATTTGTCTCCATCCAGATCGAGGCAAGACACGCTATAGATTCATACGTTTTACCCTGCATATCGAAAGTAAAACAAATATATGTATGTAATAACAAGTGTGTCATGCAAATCATGTACTTTATTTAATTTTCTGTTTAAATGTATATACCTTCAAATTCTTTAATTGTTTTACTTCCTTGAAGTTGTTATTCCTAATAGCACAAGAAAGATAAATTTGTTTGTGTACAAAATATATTCACACCCTAAACACGTTCTGTAATGTCTGCATGTATTTTACTTGGAACCTACTTACCAAATAAAAACAAAGTTAAAATACAAATCTATAAAAAATGCATGTTTTTATTTTATTTTATTTTTAAGTTTTTATTTAAACACAACCAAAACGGGTGTAACTTTGGACTGCGGTTACGCATCAGCTTCAAAAATTTATCAAAATGATGGAGATTCAGTGTTCTAAAATTCTTTTTTAATAAGTTATTCACGAATGTTTCTTGGGGAACGACAAAAACGTGTAAATGTAAAAAAACATAAAATAAAACAAGAAACCTCAACTCCAGAAATAATTGTGTTTCGCCCAAGGTATAACAGTGGGCTCTTCAGTCAGTAATTTAAATTTCTTCATATTCTTACTTGAAAATATTGCCCGCACTAAGAAATGTATATATGAAGTAAAGACAGTTTTATTGCCTACAGCCTTGGCCTTACAATTTTTCGTCTAAGATCAATAGTTTCGGAGATATAAACTCCAAAATGGCGGATTTCGGCATCGTTATTACGTCCCGAAAATCCGGACATAAGCTTTCCTAATAGCAATAGCCCTCTTCTATGTATACAAACAATCACCCTCCTATATTTCGTTCCACTAGTCAGGTCTCTGTTGAGTAACTTTCATGTACTATAACTTGTACTGGGATATAGCAAAATATTTAAGAATACATGAAAACTTGTTTAACTTTTTGCTCTACAATTTTTATCATACGAACAATTTACATGATTTTCTTAGGAAATGAGAAAAATGCTAAAGTAAAAAAAAAAAACACATATCCTCAAAAATATTGTCCACACAGAAAAAAGTTTTGATGACAAATAAAAGATAACTTTAATTCCAACAATTCACCTCAAATTGATAGTTTCGGAGATATAGATCAATTGGTGATTTCCGCAGGGGTTTGGCCTTCCGAAAAACAGGACATAAGCTTTTCTAGCCCTCTTTCAGGTATACAAAATTCAGCCGTCCTATATTTCGTTCCATAAAACGATTTAATCTTCCTGTGCTATAACCATTCCATTATTAAGAGGCCCTTAAACCAGGTATTTGCACGTAAATAAATTTGTTTGGATTGGCAACCGTGTTTATTGCATTCAAAAGCTGCAAAAAGCTCAAAAACATCACAGCCTTGGTCCAAAGAAGTAACATCAAAGATAATACATCTATTATACCTACTTCCATCATCTTAGGTCCACAAAGTCCACACAACAACAACAACAAAAGTATATACAAACCATTGCTATCACTCTGCGTCTTTTATATGAAACAAAACCAACAACAAATATGTCTCTTAAATTTTCCACCACAATACAATCCACATTCGAAACAGAAGTTCAGTTTACTCCAAGTTGCCGCACCGTCAGGTTTACCTAGCGTTAGTCTTACACCAAACGATAGTATCTCCTAGATAACACCATAAGATAATATACTTTAGCATTCACGTATTTGAATACCTCACTTGAACTTTAAAGTTGGCCTCGTTTCAGGTTCATTGTAAAAAAACGATTTTGTGTGTTATTTTAAGAGACAGCTGGTGTCCCCACCCCCTACACTCATTAAAAAAAAAAAAAAAACTCCATTCGAAAGTATTTTGACCCCCGGTCTTCCTGAATTCATCACCATAATTATTACAGTTTCGGTTTAGTTCCTAACCTGCTTCCACTTCCCGAAGTGCATTTTTTTCAATATTTTCGTTACCACTTCCATTTCTTTAGTAGACGACCGACGACGTGCATTGTTTAATCAATATTTATATTACAAGTTGGCGGGGGGCAGTTTAACTGAGGCGGCAATCTGAATCTGGGAACTTGTATATCTTCGCCTGGCTGAGGCGTGTAATTTGCACGGAACCAAGTTACTAGAGTCCGTCGTCGTGCGTCGTCGCGTCATCGCGTCATCGTCATCTTCGGTCAGTCGAATCAGCCTGTTAGTGAACTGATGGAGGTTATATAACGAGTGTGTTTTGAGCTAAAATTGCAAGTTAAGTTGCCTTCCGTGCGTTGTCGAGTGTGTGTTGCAACAAACGTGGTTATTCCCCATTATTTTGATTGCTACAATTGCAACTTGATCGATATTTATGCACAAAGTTGCTATAGATAGATACTATTTTATATAATTATTGTTTTTTGTGCCTGCTGAATATTTTTTAATGACACGTTGATGGAATTATAATTTAAAGAGCCATCGACACTGCCTTTTTAATTTTTTGTCGCTAACTATATTGTAAATTGTGGTTATAGATAAATTATAGTAAAATATCGCTTCTCGTAGTCGCAACGGTAATTTATTTGATCTGAATAGAGCCTATACCAATAGTGTAACTTGAACTTTTTTTACTTTGAAAGTTAAATTAAAACCAACAAAAAAAAATATAAACATTTGGCACACGTCCATTTTAAAAATAATAAAATTGTGAAACTCACATTTGATTTAAATATTTTTTAATCTAAACAAAACAAAAAATGACGAAGTTTCACCAAACATCAATTGTTATTTTGTTAACATTTTGGATTGCCTCCGTAGCTGGTTATGGATTCGGAAGGTGTCCCAAATACCCTTCGATGCCTAGATTCAATATGACACGGGTGAGTTATATAGTATTTATAAAATTTCAAATCGAATTCAAATGAAAATTTACTTTCATGACCGTTATTTTGTGTGTGATTGTTAAATGTTAATAACATGTTGATATTTACTCTGACTAAGTTTTTGTTTGTTAATAACTGCAAATGTGAAGTAACACTTTTACTTTCTCGGCGATTTTTTTTTTCAATTCATTTATACGTTTGTGGTTAGATGTAATTTGTTTGTTTTAATTTAGGTGAAAATGATTAAAAATTTAGCTTACAACTTTAACTTTATATACTTTAAGTGATAGTGACGCATTATTCAGCTTGTTTAATTTAATGGCCAATTTCAGTTGATTCAATAAGCATTTATAAGATGTTATGAGTAAATTAATTCAATTGAATACCGAGAAATTGACGACGCGATGGCAATGAATTTTTTATTACCCAAGTTGATTTGACTCAAAATGAATACATAAATGGTATCTTCGAGAGTTAAGCTCTTTTATTGGAACATTTTGCATTCGTATAATGAACAATTTTGTGGTTAGTTTTCAATTTTAATACGTATGTTGTTTTTTTGTTCGTAACAGAATTCAACTAAATACTGTTGCATGTTAAACGCAATACAATTAAAAAATTCAATATCCAAATTTATGATAGGAACAAATTTAAACTATTAACGGTGCAGTATTCGAAAATATTTATCCATTTTCTGTATATTTAATTATATAGAAACTATTACAGAAACTATTAAGTTCTTTTTTGCTAAGAACTTAATAGTTTTTGAATAGTAAACCTCGCAAAGAAGATTATCCTATATAGGATTATTCTTATAAGATGCGACAGACAGCAAGATCGTGATGTAGGTTGTGCTGACAAAATAAATTTTCTAAAAAAAAACTTAAAATATAAACAAATAAAAAACATTGACAGTACCAGTATATAAGCTTGCGCCTAGTGCAGACAGAATTTTAAAGACAGAAATTCATTCTCTCCTTTTGTTTTTAAATCAAATTATTTAAGTAAATAGTTTATGAACGCCTTATTAATTTTCAAACACAATATTTTGAAACAAAAAAATTATGTTTTTTACTGATTTTGTTTGAATTTTTTTAATTAATTAATACTTAAACACTGAAACAGGATAATTCTAGGACTTTTATATTTTAAAATAATAACACAAACAAATAATTCCGATTTTTCATAAAAATAAGAAGAGGCTGACTAAATAATCATTTCAGCAACCGGTGGATTTGCATCAGCTTAGTTTTGTTCCTAGTTTTTTTTTTTAAGAAGTTCATTTCTTTATTTTCTAAAGCAGCGTCCACATTATGGCGATCAACATTGTTTATTTGCATTGTCGATCAACATGCTTAACATTTTATCCTGTCCACACATTGCAAGTTAGTGTGTACGTGTTGAAGTGTATACTGTCCTGTTATGTGTCAAGTATCATTAGTGTTTGTTTTTCTCCGCCAGGAACAGCATGCTGTTGTAAGAAAAACATTTGCTTGTGTACATTTCGTCCCTTCCATTTCCAGTGGTTGTTGATTACTTTTCATTTTTCCTGCTCAACATTTTATCCTGTCCACACATTGCAAGTTAGTGTGTACGTGTTGAAGTCTATACTGTCCTGTCATGTGTCAAGTGTCATTTGTGTTTGTTTTTCTCCGCCAGGAACAGCATGCTCTTGTAAGCAAAACATTTGCTTGTGTACATTTCGTCCCTTCCACTTCCAGTGAGGTTGTTGATTACTTTTCATTTTTCCTCTCTCGAGCAAACTCGGGTTGTAGGCTTCTTAATTTTTTTTCTGCTTCCGCCCTGTCCAAATTAAAGGCTTTCAACAGTTCGATTATTAAATCATGCCTGGTGTTTTTATTTTTATAACCAGGCATGGTTTGGTCCCACAGCATCTGGCGTTCCTTATACATTTGTATAAAAAGCAAAGTTTTATCATCTGAACAGTTCATTTTAATCACTACAAACAAAATAGTACATATTTATAAAGAGATCAAAACACCAAACACAGACGCAGACGCTGCAACGGCAATCAAAATTACAACTGGGTTGATGAACACGTCCAGACTTTAAAATTATTGTTCAGTCGACAAAACATTGTTGATTTCTATCCACTTGAATCGGGTTGCGTTCGGGTCAACAAAAGTTCATCAACTCTGTTGATCTAAACGTAAGCATTTACTCAACATTGTTGATCAGAACTGTTGATATACACAAATCAACATAGTTTGGACGCTGCTTAATATTGAAAAATTAAAAAGTCGTAGGTTGGTTAAAAATTAATAAGAGCATTGAATATTAAAATGCAAAATCAAATCTTTCAATTCATTAATGTAATCACGGATTTCTGTATATCTGTCTGACCGCCCACCTGCAGCATTAACGGCTAGATGGATTTTCTTCAAACTGGGTAACTAGTATTTTTTTGGGTAAAATGCCAAAACGATTTTTCTGGGTACCTAGTATTTTTTTTTTTGGATAAAATGCCAAAACGATTTTTTTTTTATTAAAAATAACGGTATAGTTGTCATACAATTTTTTTTTAGGTAAAAAGGAGAATCTTATTTTTCTTGAAAATGATTGCAACGATTTTAATAACAAAATGTTAGTCTTCTTTTATTAGTCCGTTCTATTTTAAATAGAAACTATTTTGTTTTGCATTCTTATTCGTATTAAATTAGTATTTCCCATTGAACCACTTTTTAACATTTTTAACTTTCTCTTTACCTATTCAAATTATTTTTTTGTACGTAGAAGCTCCTAAAAGTCTAAATAATATTGCATATCAAAAATATTGTAGGTACTTCAAAATTTCTAAAGGGGTTAATGAATTTGTATTAAAATTGTATGTGCGTATTAATAATACTTTAAATTTTGCGAACCTACCATTTTTTTCATAAAAATGTTTTTTGAATAACAATTTGTTTTTATTTTACAAACCGCTCCAACGATTCTTAAAATATTTGTTCATAAATTCATATAAGTTCATGAAATCAATCGGCATCTTTTTTGTTTAGCTCAAACTACCAAACCTTAAGATTTTATACAATTAAAAAACGTCCCTTATTTTGGCGGACACTTTGTGGCGGAATCAAAAAAAATTAATATATCTGTTTTTGTAGCTAATTAAATGCTAATTTGTTGCGCAAACCAAACATTTGTAGCTGTAGCGGTTTATTCAATATTTAAGCTTCCGCTGGTAAAAGTTACCAAAAAATGGACCTTCTAAAACCTAAAACAAAAATGAAAAAAATATTTTTTTTTGCCACAGTTTGAAGCTTTTCTGAACTAGATTAACCGCGTAAGCCGCGATTTTGTACCTCGCATGGTTTTTGTTATACAAAATTCCGCTAAAATAAGATTTCAACGGTCAAAATTAAAAAAAAAAAATTCTTAACAGCAGTATCGATAGCGCAGTTCGATAGCATCTCCAGCAGCCTGCAGATTGCAGAAGCAGGCACTTTAGTTTTTTAAATATGCCCCCAAATTATAAAGGACAGTAAAGAGTACCATTCGTTTTTCTTTTCATTTATTATCAAGAAATACTATAAATCAGTGTGACATTCTATTGGTATATATGGTATGTTGTTATGAAGCTGATTAATACAAAATTATTAGGTATCTGCCAAATTTTTAATTAAAGCTTTGGTTTTGGCAAAGTTAATTTTTGAAAAATATATATAGGTTGTTTTATTTTTATTTTTGTACCCCTTGGTATTTTCATTGAAATTAACATCAAAATGCAGATAATTCTCCTATATAAGCAAGATAGTACCAGGATTTCTACAAAAACTTGGTTAAAACTCAGGGTTGCCACACTTTATTATTTCACGTTGCCAAAACCAAAGGTTTAATTAAAAATATGACAGATACCTGTTATCTTTTTAATAATCAGCTTCATAACAACATACCATATATTTCAATAGAACGTCACACTGATTTGTAGTCAATTTTTTCTCAAACATCTATTTCGCCATTTTTAACTTTCAAACGTTCATATCTCGAGTTGTAAACTTTTGACAATTTTTTTTTGTCATGTATAACTTTAATGTATTTAATAAAAGCTATCGATTGCAAAAAAAATCATTTCTCTATGACTTACCATTTAGAAAATAAGATTTCGACCTCTTAATACGTTCACCCTAATTTACCCTACTTAAATTTAAAATTTTGAAAAATCCCGTCTTTGAAAATTTTTAAATTAAATTTCCTTTCATAATATATTATTTGAATATCCTTATGGCTAACCACATAAGCGCAATCATCTAATTGTATAAACACAAAACTTGATCTTTAGAGCGAGGCAACCCTATGAAGGGCCCACTTTTTTATAGGCAACCCATGCGTAAACTCTTTGTTTGGACACTATCTAAAAAAAACTGTATACCTCGTATCTGGTAAAGAGATGAGGGTAGGTCGTCCTATGGCGGGCTCCCCGACTTTGAGCTAGTACCTATGCAACGTAAACGATTTTGAATAATTCCAAATAGTGATGACTTTAAAAAATATTATATTTTTCATAATGGTCATCCTTTAAAATTTGATCAAAATAAAAATCGGGTGGCACAACGGTTCATGAAGAACCAATGCCTAGTGACTAACAACTCGCAAACATTCCTGTGTGCGCCTGTCGACAGGAATGGAAGGGACCTACAATTTTATGCCGAATCCGAACGGCTAGACGAGAAGCACTTATTCGTGACAAGTGATACTCTTGGAGGATTTGTCAATTCCTCGCAAGAGGCAGTAGCCCTGAAAAAATTTTTTTTTTTTTTTTTTGATTAATAGAAAGCATAATTAAAATTAGAAATTCTGTTTGTTTTTGGGGGGAGGGGGGTCGGCCGGTGTTTTTTTAGTTCCCATTTTCAAAATTTATTTCACTGGGCGGGTTATCAAGAAATCAAACGGGTCATCTTTAAAAGAAAATCTAAATATCATCAGATTCTATGGCCTTCAAAAAAAACACCTAAATAAAAGTTTAACTTTTATGAGGAATAATTAAACATTCTGATGACATTCCACTTCTTTTTGGAAAATTTCACAAATGATGTGCTAACAGTCTTTAACAATTGTTAAAAAGAAATAAAACTAAATTCGACCAATTAATGAAAGAAATTGACCTTTTTGACACTCTGTGGCATCCGTCAAAATAAAAGTTGCCACAATGATTTTTTGTTCACAATTAATTGTCAGTAATATTATTTCTGGTGAAAATTTGACGTGTGTAGTTTTTTTTTTTGTTCACATTGAAGAAAAAAAAATGTATGAAAAAGTAAATAACGAATTTAATTTTGTTCAGTTTTTAGAAAAAGCAGAAAATGAGCCATATCATTCTGTATAACCCTTATCACCAATTTATTCTGACACTCTGATAGAACTCTACATAACTATTTTTCCGTAGCCTTTTCGTCTGTTTTTTTTTTTAATGCCGATTTGGAAATCAGCTGCATGCTAGGCGTAAGGCTTTTGAGTTAAACAAAAAATGGGTCAGGTTTCTTGAGACGATTTCAAGAATTGTTAGAGTGAACCGTTTCGGGAGATTGAAATTTTTTAAAATAAAAAAAAAAAACTTTTTAATAATACATTTTAGTAATAATATTTAAATTCTAAAGGTGCCCCTGCATATAATATTTAATCGAAATCGATCTGACTATTGCTATTTTTTTTTAAATTTCTTAACTATGTCATCCATTACAGCGGCGGCGTTAAGTCATAACAACAAATACGTGCGAACCATTCAACGTTTGATTTCTTTTCCCTTTAAGTACCTACCTACTCAGAAAGAACCACTAAAAAAAATATTCCAATAGTAAATTAATTTTACGCTTTTTTTCTCCGTTAATGAAATATTAACAAAAACGCCAATTGCGCACACGTTATGTATATTAAAATCACGTACTGGACATTTCATCGAAACTTAACTAGTTGAATTTTTATGGATAGGTACTGAGAAGTGAGTAATTTGTTTTCAAAAACGCAGGATTTACATTCAATAAAAACAATAAATCGGAAAGTATTAACTATTTCTGATATGGTTGTACAGAAATTTGCATTTGTTAGCTAAACTCATTTAGTACGCATTGAATTAAAATGCACATTCTCTTATTTTTAGTCACGATCTTAACATAATACGTCACATGCCAGCGCACAAGACAAGATTAAAAACAGAAATTGTGTCGTGACTTTAATAAAGGGTTCTCCTTTAAGCTGAATTGGGAGGTGCATTTAGTATAGGTATGTCTTTTTAAGTAGGTTCGTGAAATGAAATAATTTAAGACATTTTTAGAAACAATTAATTTTTTTAAACCTTTCGAACAAACATCAACTAAATAAATTATGCAAATCGTTTGGAATCCTTTTCGTTTCATGAATCTAATAATTATCGTTATCCAAATTGTTACATCAGTTCATAATGCAGTCTTTATTGAACCATGAAAATACACATTCACCAGCTTGAATCTCATTGATCACCTTAACTAAAGTGCATATGCGTTTTACAACACAAAACATAAAATAAATCAACAAACAAGTTTGCATGATGCATATATTCTGAATTAGCCTTGCACGAAAAAACAACATCTTTACTCAGACACTTGGAGTCCATGGTTATAGCTTGTTTGTCCTCATTTTTATTAACACAATGTTATTTAAACTTGTTCTTTAGGACAAGTATTGGTTTATTAAGTGGGCATCTAGTAATTAAAGAAGATATGCATAAATCATTCTTAAGGGTCAACATTTCAGAAGCAATAGTTCTCCTCTTGTGTTTACTAAGATGTTTTGCTTCGCAGAGTACTGCAATAAGCAATGCAATGTATTAACTTCCACTTAAGTTTTATTAAAACCTTGAAATTTTTGCACACAAAACCAATTATGTACTTGCCCTATAAATAAAGAAAAGGGCACATATTAGGGTGGATCTTATTTATGGAAATATTCGAATTTCTTTCGTTTTGTTTTATTTACATGTTACATCAACCTATTTCAATCAAATTTTTCACATAATTTTGTTTTTTATTATTATGATCACTTTTGGTGAGGGTTCGAAAATTTCTATAATAAGCCACACCCTATTATATCTATACACACATTTTTCTCTACAATAACCATTCAAACAGAGCAAATGCGTGCGACCCAGAAGTATGTATATACAGTGCTGCCAAAAACATTCCGGATTTTTCCTCAGTATAATGTTTTTCTTAATATCAAGTAGAAAACTAATAACTTTCCATAGGTTTTCCATAATTTGTAAAGGGTATGAGCCAATTTAATAATAACCTTAAAAATATAATGCTCCGATGACAAGAACAATAAAAAAAAATATTTTATAAAGTTATTCAATAATATTCAATATTAAAAGTGCAAAACTAACCGGATTGCAGGGAGATTGCGAGTCTCGATGTTAAAGTAGCGGTTTTTTCGAGTCTTTTGACTCACGGCGTAGATTAAACAGACTTTACAAGTTGAGAGCTGTGTTAGTTGAAATTATATAGTGCAGAAAATGGCTAAAACACGTTATAGCAACGCGATTCGATACAAGGTAATAGAAAAGTTCCAAGCCGGTACAAAACAAAATTTAATATCTGAAATATTGCAAATTCCAACGTCAACGGTTTGCGACATCATTACAAAATTTAGAAGCGGGAAATCAGTAAAAGCAGATCATTTTGGTGGACGCCCTTGCAAAACAACTGTTCAAACTGATAGGCGCATAAAGAATTTTTTGCTTAAAGACCCTTTTGCAACTTCAAAGATAATTTGTGATGAACTAAATCTACCTTTAGAGCCAAGTACGGTAAGGAAGCGTTTAAGAGATTTCGGTCTTTTTGCATTTCGACCAGCGAAGAAACCTCTTCTTACTGCTTAACATCGTAGAAAAAGGGAAGCCATTAAAGGTGTTTGGAAAAGACTTTAAATTCCCAATCAAAACATTTAACTCAGGGTTGAATTTGCAAAAAATCATCTGAACTGGTCTTTAAGCAAATGGAGGAGCGTGCTTTTCAGTGATGAAAGCAAATTCAACTTCTTTTACTCCGATGGTGCAAGGACAGTAAGGCGCTCAAAAGGTACGCGATTAAAGCCCGCAAATGTACTCCCTACAGTTAAGCACGGTGGAGCCTCGGTGATGGTTTGGGGCTGTTTTTCAGGCGCAGGCTGCGGTCCAATACACCAAATTACAGGAATTATGGACCGTTTTCAATATAAGGACATTTTGGAGTCAGTAATGCTTCCATATGCAGAGGAAGAAATGCCTTTGCGTTGGTTTTTTCAGCAGGATAATGACCCCAAACATTCTTCAAAGCTGCTAAAAGAGTGGTTTGCGGCTAAAAATATTCGTGTTTTAGAATGGCCGTCTCAAAATTCAGAATGTTTTTGACACCACTGTATATATTTTTTTTCAAACCTTCCCAAGTGCACACAGCATGCATGTGATATTTTCTTCTAAAGGTAAGTAATATTAATTGCCTGTTGTTTATTGTCTTTTCTTTCTATCTCAACAATATTGACACAAACAATCTTTATTTGCTTTCAAGACCGACATCAGCAAATACAACATCTCCCAGTGAAATCATTAAGTCAATGAAGGCTGTTTACTTAAAAGATTATTATAGGCTATTGCCTCTTAGCGAATTCATTTTCTCTCAATGTATAGACTTTATCTCTGATTGGACCACGGTAAAGTCCATTTTACTTACAATGATAATTTAAGATGAATGTGATGTGATCTGATTGTTATTTTAGTTTTACAACGAAACGAGGGGCGGTGACGCCAATTATTCAAGAAATTTGATTTTATTCAATTAAGATCAAGTTTGTGAGTTTCTGTTTATCTCGATTGTAAGTTGTTGAAGCTGACCACTTCTTAAAGAATATAGAACATTATTTTACTTAGTTCGAAACTAGTGATGCATGATCTACAGATAAAATCACTTAAAAAATGCCATTCAAGTCAGATTGACATGGAGGGTTAATAGAGCTGTTCATTCAATTATTTTCTTAGAGGAATATGAACGTTTTCTTTTTTATTAATTTAGATTCATGATTCTGGGACAGAGTAAGCATGCATTAGTCGTATGATTATGACGTAAGGGATAAGATTTTCATGCACTTAAAAAGCGGAAATATGCAAGAGGCAGTAGCCCTGACAAAAACTTTTTAGTTTTTAGGTGGACGAGGCTGGGTAGTGAACCCAGGCCCAGGCCTCTAGCGTGACAGTCTAACGCACTAACCATTACGCTACGAGCTAGATTATGTTATGACCCTTTTTCCATAGAAGTTAGACACATGATGTTGTCAGTAGAGGAAGAAACGAATTCAAGCTGACGTTTAACATCGTTTTTAATACAAAAGAATTACCCCATTTGTTTACATTTTGACTAAATATATTCAATTGTTCATTTTACAAAAATCACAATAAAAAAAAATTATTTTTTGAGTGGAAAATCTTTCGAGACATGATTTGTTTCCGCTTCAGTTTTTAAGAACCCATATACAATGAAACCAACTATTGCGGACAGCTCCCTCAAGCAACAGAACCCTTGAACAGACAAATCCGTGAATCTAGGATTTAAATTCCGTACATTTTATGTTCCTCTATTCGGACACACCCTTTAATTTTTAATACTCTTATGCGAACAAAAACTTTATGTAATTTGTGATTTTCTGTCCACTTGTTCTCAGAGGCATTTTTTGACTATTTTTTAACAATAAAATATTAGGTAGGTACGTTGCTGCAGGAGCTGACTCCAAAGCGTTACAAGTAATTTTCTAAACTAATAATTTAAAACTGTCTAACTTATGTATTTTTTTCAATTTTATTATTTTTATACTTGCATTTTTGATTTTGTTATTTTTTAGTCCAGTCATTTGGGCGAAAAAAAATGGTTTGCCTGGAAAGTTTTGGAGTAGTTTTGAAAACTTTTCATTTTTATAGATTTTGGGGGTGCTCTTTGCGAATTTTCATTTTGCCACCTCGCACTTTTGCTGCTAACGCCGGCATTCGAGGTTAAATGTCGAAAATATCAGGTTTTCACATATAACTTCGAAACGGTAAATGCTATCGAAAAGTATTCCATGCTAAACTTGTAGATTTTGTGATCCCGAAGAAAAAAAGTTTTGACAATTTTTTCTCTACGACTCACCGTTAAGAAGATATCGACATTTCAAAAAACGTAAAATGTCGAAAATGTCACTTTTTCACGTATAACTCTTAAACGGTTCATATTTTTAAAAACATCTGAATGCAAGGTTTGTACATTATGTATATAACCCCCTACAGGAAAAAACTTATATTTTTTTTCTTAAAATCAAGCGTTTTAAAGATATAATTATTTTAAAAGTATGAAAAAAATTCTAAATTTCCAGTTTTTCACGTTTTACTCTTAAATGACGAAATTGTCGAAAAAAAACTTAAGACTCAATTGTGAGACCATAATATTTTCTAGAAAATAGTGTTGACACTTTTTCCATGCAAGTCATAAGTCCAAGATATTGGTACTTAAATAGCGTTAAGTGTCGAAGAAATAGGTTTTTTGCATATATCTTTTAAACGGCACGTTTTATCGAAAAATTATCTATGCAAAATTTATACATAATGTAAATTATAATGTATAATTTATACATAATGTAAATAAGTTTGCATTAACATTTTTTTTTCCATTTTTTTTGCCATAATTTTTATCATATCATTATTTCAAGAAATCACAAGAACTCAAAAATACCGGTTCGTAGCCATTTACTCTTAATTGACGAACTTGACGGAAAATATTTTGTACCTATTTGTTAGATTTTAATATTCTCTAGAAGAAATATTATGACACTTTTTTACATATATAACACATCAGCTGCAAGATATTGCGACTTCAAAAATGATCAAATTTTGAAACAGATTTTTTGAATTAAAAAAAAAATTTTTTTTAAATATTGTTTTGCCTGGAAAGTTTTGAAGCAGTTTTGAAAACATTTTATTTTTATAGATTTTGGGATGCTCTTTCCAAATTTTCATTTTGCCACCTCGCACATTTGCCGCTAACGCCGCCATTTTGAAAAAATGGCGACCAAAAACAGTTTCTCGCCAATATCTCTATTCCAATTAGTTGTCCGATTAAACAGTCTTTAAATAAATTGAAGCTGACCAAATTTAGCACATATTATACTGTATCGATTTTTTTTTAAGATGAATAGTTTCCGCGCAGGAGCAACGCAAAGCCTACTGAAACATTTACAAGAAAAACTCATTTCCACACCACAGGAGGTAGAGAAAGTGACGCGCCTTTTGTTTGTGTGGTATCCCCAGTAGGCCACACGTGTGTAGCGGCGTTAGCGGCGAAGGTGCAAAATGAAAATTCGGAAAGAGCATCCCAAAATCTATAAAAATGAAAAGTTTTCAAAACTGCTTCAAAACTTTCCAGGCAAAACAATATTTTTTTTTAATTTTTTTTATTCAAAAAACCTATGTTTTCGAAGTTTGACCAATTTTGAAGTCGCAATATCTCGCAACTGATGTGTTATATGTAAAAAAATGTCATTATATTTCTTCTAGAGAATATTAAAATCTAACAAATAGATTCAAAATATTTTCCGTCAAGTTCGTCATTTAAGAGTAAATGGCTACAAACAGGTATTTTTGAGTTTTTGTGATTTCTTGAAATAATGATATGATGCTGCTAGAAAAAAAAAATGTTAATGCAAGCTTATATAGGTTAACATTATGTATAGATAATTTTTCGATAAAACCTGCCGCTTAAAAGATGCAAAAAACCTATTTGTTCGACATTTGACGCTATTTAAGTACAAATATCTTGCGACTTATGACTTGCACAGAAAAAAGTGTCAACACTTATTTCTAGAGAATATTATGGTCTATAAATTGAGTATGAGTTTTTTTTCGACAACTTCGTCATTCAGGAGTAAAACGCGAAAAACTGGAAATTTAGAATTTTTGTCAAACTTTTAAAATAATTATATCTTTAAAACGCTTGTTTTTAAGAAAAAAAATAATAGGTTTTTCCTGTAAGGACATAATGTACAAACCTTACATTCAGATGTTTTCAAAAACATGAACCGTTTAGGAGTTATACGTGAAAAAGTGTCATTTTCGACATTTTACGTTTTTTCAAATGTCGATATCTTCTTAACGGTGAGTCGTAGAGAAAAAATTGTCGAAAATTTTTTTCTTCGGCATCACAGAATGTACAAGTTTTGCATGGAATACTTTTCGACAGCATTTACCGTTTCGGAGTTATATGCGAAAACCTGATATTTTCGACATTTAACCTCGAATGGCGGCGTAAGCGGCAAAGGTGCGAGGTGGCAAAATGAAAATTCGGAAAGAGCACCCCAAAATCTATAAAAATGAAAAGTTTTCAAAACTACCCCAAAAATTTCCAGGCAAAACTACCAAATGACTGGACTATTTGAGCCAATATTGGTTTCGTATACAACAAATTTTTGAGGCCAGAACCAACAAAACTGTAGTAACGTTGCTTCAAATTTAGTAAAGATTCAAATTTTTTGGTCAATGCTACAGAGCTGCCATACAACGAGTTTGTTTTGTTTTTTTTTTTTTAAATTAAAGCTCTAAAAATTTTGAATGGTATAAAATTAATTTTTTTTGTGAGAATTTTCATATTTTTTGAATATATGGTCCTGTATCAATATAATGGCTTTTTTACTCATTTATGTGCATTAACAAATATGTGAGCTGTTGTTGGCGCAAATGTTTTTTTAACTTTTAATGGCAGAATATGTATTTTTGTTAAAGCAGAATTATACGCCTAGATTTGTATCAATATCCCATCATATCTCAGATCCTATCAAATAGTACTAAGTCTTGCACTGCCATAATACTTCCTTAACGAAGTCATGTGGTGGATTTAAAATTAAGAAATGTAACTTTATTATCTAATAATTCAGTGGCTTGGATACCAATAACAACACAAAATGTATAACTTCCTAGGGACTTTAAATTCTTTTCATCGTTTAAGAGAGCCAACGCTTTCTTTTATTATATACTGGAATTGAGGTCCACAAGAAAGGAGATGCTCTGACCTGTGCCAACTACAGAGGTATAAGTCTCTTAAACGTCGCATACAAAATCTTGTCATCTGTACTATGTGACCGCTTAAAACAATCTGATCGGCCCCTACCAGTATGGTTTTAGGCCCGGCAAATCAACCGTCGATCAAATGTTCACATTCCGACAGATTTTGGAAAAAATCCAGGAGTTTCAAATCGATACACACCATCTCCTTATCGATTTCAAAGTCGCGTATGATAGCGTAGATAGAGAAGAACTATACAGAGCCATGTCACATCTCGGCATCCCTGCCAAGCTCGTCCGCCTGTGCAGGATGACAATAGAGAAATCTTGCTGCTCCGACAAAGTTGGTAAGAACACCACCGAACCCTTTCATGTCGATAAAGGATTGAGTCAAGGAGACGCGTTACCATGCAACCTGTTTAAAATCGTTCTTGAAGCAATTGTACGCAACTCGCAAGTCAACAACAGAGGTACAATTTTTCAAAAGTCTGTTCAACTACTTGCTTATGCAGATGATATTGATATCATTGGGAGAACGAAGCGAGCTGTTACCGGCGCGTTTGCAAGTATTGAATGGGAGGTGGCTAAAATGGGTTTGGCTGTTATGAGGAAACGACGAAGTATATGCTATCACCGAGAAAGGAATCTCAACATCGTCGACTCGGACAAAATGTCACGATGGATAGGTACAACTTTGAAGTCGTCAAGGACTTTGTCTACCTGAGCTCCACTATAACATCGCAAAATGACATCAGTGCAGAGATCAAACGTAGAATTACTCTTGCCAACCGCTGTTTCTTCGGACTAAGAAGGCATTTGAGTAGTAAAGCCTTCTCTCAAAGAACCAAGGAGACCTTATATAAGACCCTTATCATCCCAGTCCTGCTGTATGGCGCAGAAGCATGGACCCTGTCAAAATCGGATGAGAATCTGCTTGGGTGCTTTGAAAGGAAAATTCTTCGGGTGATTTTCGGTCCAGTCTGTATCGATGGAGTATGGAGGAGAAGATTTAACAACGAGCTTTTTACAGCGACGTTGATCTAGTCAAAAAGCTAAAAATACAGCGGCTGAGATGACTGGGACACGTAGAGCGTATGGACACCGACGCACCAGCCCGACGAGTCTTCGAATTTACCCTTGATGGTATGTGCAGCAGAGGAAGACCCCACCTTAGGTGGCGCACACAAGTGGAAAACGACCTCAACCAACTTGGAGTGAGTAACTGGAGGCAGCTAGCTAGGGACCGAGCTGGCTGGAGGGGCTTGTTGGTTGAGGCCGTAGTCCACCCTGGACTGTGAGCGCCATCTAAAGTTAAGTAAGTAAGTAAGGAATTGAGGCCCACATAATAGTTACCAAAAAGTTTAAACCTCTTTAATAGTGGTCTAAGTGGTAAGTCGCTATAATAAAAATGGATTAAGTTCAAGACAAAATTTATTGCTCCACAACCAAATCTCATCCCTTTGAGAAATAAGTTACTAGACACTTTTATTTCTGTATTTGCAATTTCAATATTTTTCACACATTACAGGCTTTTCTGAAATGTGCTGTGTTGTTTAAATTATTACTAACTTTTTATTGTAAAAATCCTTTCGGGGGGGGGGGGGATTCAGCCCCTCGAGCCCCTTTTAAATACGTGCAAGGAAATTTAAATGTTGAAACTTAAAATTACTTCTGTTTTTAAGTGGAGTGAATGAATACAATTAAATTAAAAGTAGTAGTGACCTCAACTCGAGAAAATAATGTGTTTCGCCCAGATATGACAGTGAGCTCCTGATTAGACTTTCATATCCTTCTTAGTCCCACATTTTGGTCGATGATCGAAAAAAGAGTAAACATCGTCCAAAATATATGTCTTAGAAGAATACAACATTCTAACTGAAGAGCCCACTATCAGTTCTGGGATAAACACATTAATTTCTATTCAACCTATTTTTGAAAAATCGATTTAAAAAAAATGACATTTTGAAAAATGACATAATGAAGAAGTTTGAAAAATCAAATACTTCTGTTTTAAGTGGAGTGATTGAAAAGGTTTCGATTAAATGCGTTTCGCTTATGGGTTTGTCGTAAAATGGAACATAAATTCAGTTTGAAGATCCGACTAGGTATTTTTATTTATTTTTAAATTTCTGTTATTCAATATTCTATGGTCTAAGGAGGAAGTAAATACCAAGTGGCCATTTTTCGCAAAAAAAAAAACATGAAACAGAGTTATATGTATTACAAATACATACATATGTACATTATGCTGAATTCGTTGATTTTAACTCCATATTAAAAAAAAAAAAAAAAAAAAAAACAAACGGTCCAACAACAATTCGAGTTTCATCTACATACATACAAATTCATTTGAATCATATCCGTTAAAGTTCAAGGAGAACTCATAAGCTGACAACTTAAACGATCCAGTTAGGATCCTCTAGACACATCAGACCATTGTGTCATATCTGCGAATTTCTCGTGCCACCAAATCACAGTTAAACAAAAAATTCCAAAGAGAACCGTTTGGCAATACGAGAAAGCCAACTTTCTTCAAGAGCTTTAACTGGTCACTATGCTTCCTCGATAGTGATGTTGACGCCAGTGCAGATATGATTACAAACTTGATTCTTTGTGGAATGAGAAATTTTATCCCGAATAGGGTGAAATCTATCAAACCCAAAAAAAACTCATGGTTTGATTCGAGCTGTAAAGAGGTTACTAGGGTAAGAGAAGTAAGCTTCCGATGTTATAAAGCCAACCCTACTGAAGAAAACCGGAAAAAGTTTCAACAAGCTAGAAAGACCTGTAACGTTCATATTCGAAGAACCAAATTTTTACATGATCAAAATTTACGGCAAAAAATACTACAATGTCCCAAAGGTAGTAAAAATGTTTGGTCCTTTGGAAAAAAAAACATACGAAACACCACCTCGTCCTCGGTTCCAACGCTCGTCTTCAATGATACTCCTTTTGCCAGCTCACTAGATAAAGCCAAATTGCTTGCAGCACAGTTTGCTGTTAATTCGACGCTGCCAGAAAGTGTTATGACTCCTCCTGTACTTGAGAGCGTAAATGGTTTTATGGGACAAATCTTCTTTCGCACTCGTGCAGTTGCTAGAGTTCTTAAAGATCTCGACACACACAAACCCGCTGGCCCGGATAGTATCCCCCCATTGTTCTGAAGAGGTATTCATCAACGCTGGCAAAACCACTGCGTAAGCTTTTTTATCTGTCCTACTCTACTGGTCTCTAAAAAAGGCGTATCTTCTTCACCCTCTAACTATCGACCAATTGCACTTACGTCCGTTCTTTCCAAGGTCATGGAAACGCTGATTAATTTTCAGCTCAAGAAATATCTCGAGGAACGAAAGCTTCTTAATGACCAGCAGTACGGCTTTCGTAGCAATAGGTCCACTGGTGATCTGATGGTATATCTCACCGAACAGTGGAACAAATCTTTACATCGTTTTGGAGAAAGTAAGATTATTGCACTTGATATTTCAAAAGCGTTTGATAGAGTTTGGCTTCAAGCTCTCTTATCGAAAATGCGCGCATTTGGTTCGATAAATCTCTTCTTCGTTGGATTAGAAATTACCTTTCGGACCGTTCAATACAAGTCGTGTTGGACGGTTTCAAGCCTGAAATCCACAAAATAAATGCTGGTGTGCCCCAGGGCTCCGTTTTGTCCCCGACTCTCTTCCTTATTTTTATAAATGATCTTTTGTCTGAAACTTCTTATCCATAAAACTGTTTTGCTGACGATAGTACCCTCAGCTTCTCATATTCGTTTACAGATTCTCATCCATGTCCTTCGGATGTGGAACTTGAACGGCAGCGTATAATAAGCTCACTAAATTCTGATCTAAACAGCATCGTTCAATGGGGAATCAAAAACCGCGTAGAATTTAATGCTTCTAAAACTCAATGCTGTCTCTTGTCTTTAAAGCGAAACCCACTCCCAATGCCGCTGTCCATGGGCGGCACTTGCATCGAGGAAACCGAACAGCTCTCAGTTCTCGGTATGTGTGTCACAGACCACCTTTTGTGGAATGACCACATATTTGATGTCGCCAAAAACGCTGCTAAGTGTTTAGGTTTTCTCCGTAGATGCAAGAAGTTTTTTTCCCCTTCTGCTCTGGCTGTGATCTACAAAGCCTTTATTTGTCCAAAACTTACAGAATTCAAAAGAGAGCTTTAAAAATGATAGGCGAAAGATCTATAACAGAAACAATTACATCTCTCGAACACCGCCGTAATGCTTCGTGTCTTTCTCTATTTTATCGCTATTATTATAATCAGTGTTCTAGTGAAATAGCCAGTTGCATTCCTCCCCTTAAAAAATTCAACCGTAATACTCGTGCTTCTAGGAATGTCCATCAGCTCACCCTCGAGCCCAACTTCGGACGTACTGTAATGTACAGAGATTCTTTCTTCAGTCGCACTACACGAATGTGGAATGCTTTACCTGACTCGACTTTTCCCTCCCATTTCGATGTGCAAACGTTCAAAACCAATGTGCATCGGTATCTCCTTTTAAATACTGTCCTACTTACCTAATCGCTCGTGCTGTGTTAAAAACATTTTAAGGGTAGCCATAACCCCTTTTGCGCGCGTGGAATATAAAAAAAAAGTATGCTTAATCCTTTTTAATAAATCCTTTAACGTTTTGATTATAATCTTGAAGTTTCTTTCCATGTTCAATTTTTTTAAAGAACATTTCAGAGACACCATTATTAATAATTTAAAGTTCTAAAGAAAACACATCGTTGAATTGTTTTGAACCCTATAATTTCATTGTCTGACCTTAATCTACATATTTTATTTTTAAAACGATAAAAAATATAACCAGAACACAAAGTCAAGGCCAAATTGACCAACCAAAAAGAAATTATAGCTTTCATACTTTCTGCCGAACGATGCGACGCGACGATGATAATCAAATTACCACATAAAAAGGGCATGAATGAATAACATAACAAAAAAAGGTAAAATCATTAACAAAACAATTTGACGGTCAATGGGTCAACAGTCTTATTACCAGTTATTCAAATTTTCATTCAAAATTCATCAACAACACGAACATTAGAAATTAACGCCTTGTAATAACCTGATATTGATGAATCATCTAGTGATGGTGTCTCTTAATATTGAAATACCTATTAGTTTTAGTCTTCATCACATTTCACTTTAAAAAACCAAAAGAAGAAAAGTTATGAAGATTCTTGTTTTTTTTTTTTTTTTTTTTTTTTTGAGAAAGCCCCGAATAACTTTATCATTATTTAGATTCAAAGCCAACTTAATAAATTTATTCAGTTACACGCATCGGTGTTTCATGACATAAATTATCTTGGGTTGACTTAGTACGCGAAAAAACAGTTCGACTGAATACCACAATAAAATGAACAAAAATGTTGAATTATTCATTGAAATCGACACTTTTGCAATAATTTAGTTTTTATTTTAAATGAATTTTTGTCTCCACAAAATTGTTAGTTTTTTTCAATTTTGGTTTGCTTTCTTGGACTGAAGGTGAAAATTAATTCAATTTAGCTTGAGATTAATTGGTTCACTTTTTGTTTTGCTTTATGCCCTGGCTCTAAACAATTAACTGCTGTTTACTTTGCTTTGTTTTAATTTAATGTTTATAATGTCTGTAGTTTATTTGCTATTCAAGAAATCATGCAGGTATTTAAAAACTCGATGAAAATTGTTTGTTTTGTAAATTTTTAAAATATTTTGTTAACCTTAACATTAAATAATGCACGTCTAGGTCACATAAAAGTTTTCTTAATAGTCCTTGAGTAGGTATGGATAAATTAAGTGAACTGTGCATTAAAAAGCTTAATTTTATATTTGACTTTACTGTTTGTACTTTGATTGGTAACACTAAATTAAATGCAAGGTGGATGTACAGGTAAAATAGCACATATAAAATAAAAAAATTCTTACCCTCATGAAAGATGGTGAAAACGTTACACTGTCGGGAATGGCTTTTCTTTAAAGAGGAGAGGAGAGGGGTGGAGGTTATTGTTGAGTATCTACCGAAACCAAATATGATCGAATATAATACAAATTTGACAATTTTGACGTTTGTTAACCCAAAATTATTTTTTGACCAAATATGATCCAATCTAGTACAAATTTGACAATTTCGATAGTTTAAAATTGTCAAACTTAATTTTCGGCCAACTAATACAACAACTGAAAAATACAAAACAATAATGCAACGATTTTTTTGAGTTTTGAAATTTCGAACAAACTATTTTGAATACAAAAAAAAGGCAACGGCCATTGAATTCTGCAACCCCAAATCATATGATCAACTGTGGGATATGATTTTTGTTTACAAAATTCAACAAACGAGCCACTTTGTGTCGTAACGGGTCGGCGAAAAAGAATCCCCTCCCCTATACAATTTGTTGAACCTTAACGCTGCAGCTTTGTGTTCCTTCTTATGGGAATAACCCTGTTTACACCTGTATACTGTGGCGTATACGTACTTTTTATCTAAAGGGGTTTCCATTAAGGGCGGGTCGATTTTAAAATTGAATAAAACAAGCTGTATATGAGATCAATAAGGTTTGATCTTTATTTGAGAGTCCTATAAATGACATTATGTGTAAACATCGTTCAAACGGCCGCCCGCCTCCGCGGCTTCGTTGGGTGGCACGGATTCGTAAGGTCCAGTTTTAAATGACTTTGGCGCATAAATCAGGCTGAATTTGACCGATGGCATCGATTGTGTTGTCTTTGCGGCTTATTCGCATTGACCTGCGACTTAAGAAAGTCGCACAAGAAAAAGTCCAAAGGGGTCAAATCACACGATCTTGGTGGCCAATTCACGTCGCCTCGGCGCGAGATAACTATGCCATGAAACCGCTCGTGAAGAATATCGATTGTGTCTTGAGCTGTGTGGCACGTAGCGCCATCCTTTTGAAACCATATGTCTTCGGTGTCCATATCATATCCAATTCAGGCCACAAGAAGTTGGTGATCATCGACCTTTAGCGATCGCCGTTGAGGGTGATGGCTCGCATCATTTTCGAAGAAGTACGGACCGATGACGCCTCCAGCTCAAAATCCACACCAAAGAGTAACTTTATTTGGATGCATTGTCACCTCGTGAATCTCGCGTCGATTGCTGTCATCCCAAATCCGGCAATTTTGCTTATTCACCTACCCATTCATTCAAAAATAGGCCTCATCGCTAAAGATTTTTTCGACTGGGATCAACTTCCAACTACTCCAAAACCCAACTTCCACGTAATGCTCGACGCTGTTACTAACCATGATGATTTGTCTTTAGTAACTGATTAAAGACGATATTTTGACAGAAAGTTAAAGAAAAAATATGGCCGCCACGAGCTGTCAAAATCCCTTTATATATTAAATACGCTTAGAAAAACCTAAAGAAACCCTAACGGTACACTTTTCTCCGTAAATACTGAACGGATTCATATGAACTATATAACGTTGGAAATGTTATGCCCTACAGATGTGCAGAATCAAAAAATTATGTCTGTATGTAGCATTAAATGCATGTTTGCATTTTTCGCAGAAAAATAGTAATATTTTAAGGGGTGGGTTTAGAAGATTGAAATTTTGGGAGATGATAAAGTTTATTGATTTGTATTTTATGGTGAAAAATTTGAATTCATATTTTTACCGTAAAGTTGAGAAAGTTACATTTTTTAATATTTTTGCTCAAAAATAACTTCCATAAGAAATTGTAAATATAGGTGTTAAGTAGGTGAACCTTAAAAATAAAAAAAATTTAAGTTTTTTGTATGATAGTTTTTGAAAAAAGCTGAGTTTTGTTGTCAGAATGAGCACCAAGGTTTCACTTTATTTGAAACTTTTAGACACCTACAGTGTGGCCTAACTTCAACCGGATAATTTGCAGCTGTCAAGATAATCGCGTTTTACAGACGGATCTTAAACGAATGCTGGATAAAACAACATATCCGTTTGGTTTTTTATTTGAAGTCCAGGGGAAAAAAGGCTTACCTATTTTCATTTTTTTTTTTGAAAAAATGAAACTAATGATGATATTGTGTAGTTTTCTCTTAGTACTGTCTTTGTATATGAAATCTATAGTAATATCATCAACATCGACGACTACTGAGTCACGTATTGTCGAAATCCACCAAATTCTCTCAACACTTTTAGCTGAGGAAACAATTTTGAAAGTCGAGATCTAACTCCCTTACTCCCTTAGGCTCGTTTCACACACATTCGGTTTCATTCGGTTCGGTCTCTATTCGGTTTGTATTCGGCTCTGCCTGATATGTGTGAAACGATGAAACGGCAAAAATAAAAACCTAATAGAAACCGTATAGCACCGAACGATCCCTCGACACGAATCGATTTCATTCGGTTTCAAAACGGCACGTATTCGGGTCTAGGGCACACAAAGTAAACTTAGCGTTCACACTTATTCGGTTCGTTTTCGGGTTTTCTCATTTTTTTTTTTTAAATACCTACATTTTATTTAATTTTAATTATTAGTGAGTACAAACCGAATATGAACCGTCTGTGTATGAAGGGGTCTAGACGGAAACCGAAATCGAACCGAATACAGACCGAATCGAATGAAACCGAATATGGTTTCATTCGGTTCGGTCTCTATTCGGTTTGTATTCGGCTGTGCCTGATATGTGTGAAACGATAAAACGGTGCTCTACGGTTTCTATTAGGTTTTTATTTTTGCCGTTTTATCGTTTCACACATATCAGGCACAGATCAAAAATTAATTGTAACAGTGTTCCATTAAAATGACGGTATTGGTCACTTTTGATGAACTGAATAGACCGCAAAACAAAGGAACTTTTATACCAATGACAAATAATAGCGAATAGTATAATGGTTAACGAATAATTCGCTTAACAGTATGAAAATTCTACTTTTTTTTATTCGATTTAGCGAATGAAATGAATGGGAATAATTGTGCACTAGGGCACTAGGCCCACAACTGAGATATATAACATTGGAAAGCTTAGTTCAAGAGCATCATTTTTGAATATCGGCACAGAACTGTAAACCATGGGGCTTAGGCAGAATATAACAAAATATAAAACAATTCGTCTATGTTTATTTGAATTTGCAAAGTGTTTTTCTTATTTTTTTGGTCGCTTATTTTAGCCAACTCCCATTGTTTAGGACACAAAAAATACTCGTTCTTTACGGTACACTCCATAGTACCTAATCATTTTCATAGGTCTCGTTTCTGAGCACTAGGTAGACCAGGTCCCATATTTTTTCGCCCATTCTCCTTTTGGGACTGGATGTATAACTAAAATCTGAGTATGAGGGTTAAAAGGGCCGTATTTTGTGATATCGAAATCAAACATCTGGTAGGTTTTTTTTTAGCCTTTGGCAGGGGCGGAGTGTTGAAAATAGAGATTTTCTAAATTTCTTCTCATCAGGGGTATTAGTTCTTCAATGAATAATGTTAAAAAAAAGAATTCATGATACATTGTGAATTTTCTTAAGCCCAAACATCGTAATCTTGATGATCCGACTAATAGAACTCAAGATATAAGCTCATTTTTAATCGAACCTTAATCGTCTTTTTTTAAGTCTTTGTTTTGTTAATTTTTTGCGATTTATAATTCTCCAAGAAAAAACGGATAAGGCTCCCTTATAAAGCTTATGTATATCTTGAGTTCTATTAGTCGGATCCCCAGACCAAGATAAAGGTTTTTGGATTTAAAGAAAATGACATATAGCATCATGATGCATTTTTAAAAAAATAATTAAAGTGATAATACACCTAATAAGAAATTTCCAATCCATATTTTCAACTCCCTGTCCTTTCCAAAGGCTGAGAAGAAAACCGACCAGACTTTTGATTTCGATATCACAAAATATGCCTCTTTAAACCCTCATACTCAAATTTTAGTTATACATACACTCCCAAAATTTGCTGTCGGCTCGTAGACGGCTCATCATTTTCCAAAATTTCGAAACCTATCCGTTAAAAAGATAAAATCAAAAATATTCAAACTATTTTTGTCTGCCTTAATACCTGGCACATACCGTCATGATTTTCTGCACATCTGTCGGACTAAACCTTTTCAAAGAGTATAATTTATGACCCTCAGTTTTGTTCAGAACTTACAAAGTGTACGACGAAATTCATGTTTGCCGTTTTATTATTGGATTATAATAGAAATTGTTAATTAACGAATGTACTCTACTCATCCTACATATTTGTTTGCTTTACCTGCATACGTTTACTCACAAAAATACTGTTCTTATAAATGTTATAGCTTGACGGCTCACATTCAATATCAAAGGTGTATGAAGGAATTTCTTTGACATAAACAAAAAAACAAAAACAAATATGTTGTACGACGGAAATGGCACAAATAGCTAATTAAAGTTGCATGCCGGCCTAAAGGGTATTAACTTATTCGCGTACGAAAAGTACACGTTCCAAACGAAGCTCTTTTCATAACATAGAGCGAAGATAAAAACAATAATAATAATTAAGGAAGTTAATGTTAATATTCAACCACGAAAAAATTTGCATGCTAATTGTGTACAAAACTTAAACTCAATACCTGTTAAACTAACTTGAGATATTTTTAGTAACATAGGCTTATATTTTTGTAAAAAAGCCTGAGACATAAATATAGATTCAAAACAAAAATAAACTACGGATGTTTGACATACTGCCCCTGGGGAAACAGAAAAAAAAAAAATAATCATAAACATTCGTTTATGGAAATGATTAAAGTCGTATTTTATTAATATAATTTTATTAAAGAGTTTCGATAAAAATCCACGGAAATAACACTTTGAAAATCAATAAGGAAGTGATATAGATGTTTTAAGGCTATGCATTAAATTTGGCATAAAGCACAAAAATTAATTAGAAGGCTCATTATTATTACTATACAAACTTAATTTAAACAAAATCCATTCAGTAGTTAAAACCACCACTACATAATAAATGGACTTATTGTATTATTTTATTATTCAATACATTTTTAGTGAAAATGATAATGGAGAAGAAATGTTTTCTTTATGTTCGACAGATCACCATAAAGAAAGAATATGAATGTTCAAACTCATGCAGGGTTGCCGCTGTCTTGAATTAAAGTTGAGTTAGTTTTGACACGAATAACATCCCTATTTTTGATTTTATTGAAAAGTCAGCCTTAATCATTTTTGACAAGAAGGACGAATCTTACAAAATTACTTTATGACATTTTGTAATATTTTGCGTGTTTATTGAGTTATAGCCAATTACAATTTTTACTTTGTCTAGGGCAAGTATTAGATTCGTGTGAAAAAAAATGTCGAGGTTTTTATCAAAACTTACGTTACGATAATGGAGAAATCCAAAAAATAGATTTTCGAGAGTACCTGTTGTCGGTGTGTTTTAGTCTAAGAGGCGGCAGCAAATTTTGGGAGTGGATTGATAAAAAAATATGAGTATGAGGGTTTGTAGGGTTTAAAACAACCGTCTGGCAAGTTTCTTTTTCAGCCTTTGGTGAGGGTGGGGGTTTGAAAATCGTGATTTTCCAGTTTATTTTGTCATAGGTATTACCACTTCAATACATTTAAAAAATATATTATGTGATGCTCTGTCATTTTCTTTAAGTCCAAACTCAAGATATTAGGTTTAAACGAACCTTATTCGATTTTTTATTGAGACTTTGTTTTGTTGATTTTTTGTGTTTTATAATTCTCCAAGAAAAAGACGATAAGGTGCTCTTAAATAGCTTATATCTTGAGTTCTATTGGTCGGATTGCCAAGATTATGACGTTTTGACTTAAAGAAAATGACAGAGCATCACGGCATATAGTAGTAAAACCTCTGAGAAAGTAAATTTAAAAATTGCTATTTTCAAACCGCCACCCCGCCAACGGCTAAAAAAGATACCTTCCAGACGGTTGTTTTTGATACCGCGATATATGCACCTACAAACCCTCATACTCATATTTTGGTTATCGATCCACTCCCAAAATTTGCTGCCATGATGGATTTTTATAAAAGGGCTCTTGGTCTATTTGTCTGTGTATCCTGATGTGCATCGAGCAAGAGCCTTAACGGTTAGACGGATTTGCTTCAAATTTGGTGTATGGCATTTGTATGTGATTCCCTACAGGAGAAATTCATACAACGATTATGGTAACATCAATTTTTCTAAAAAAACCGCTCTAACGAATTTTGATTAAACTTCGTACATGTAATTTCTTGACCAGTTTAATTAATACTGTATACCAGGTTTTGCGAAAAATTTCGAATAATGCAAATAAAGTTTTGGGGGTTTTTGAGCGAATTGCCTTTCCCGAATATCTTGACATTGGCTTGGTTGTTTTTGTTATAATTTCGCAATCCGCTATTTCTATGCTATTAGAAAAATATAACATTTAATATTCTTATACATATTGTAAATAATTGTTTTTTACGAAGAAACAAATCTGTTTTCTGCTTTATTTTTGACTTTTTTCACACAGTTTTATGTTTTCATTCGCATTGTAACTTGATCTATAGGACAAGTACCTATTGGTTTCGTGTCAAACATAAATTTCGAGGTTTTAATTAAAACTAACATTACGATGATGGAGGAGTCCAAAAAATGGAATTTCGTCAAGACGGCCATTGGTCGGTCTGTTTGTCTCGACGGATTTGCTTCAAATTTGGTGTAAAGTGTTTGTATGTGATTCCCTAGAGGACAAATTCGAATTTTGTTTTTAGCTCATCTAGAATAGGTAGCTGCCATACAACGATTTCGGTTTTATCAAGTTTACTCGAAAACGGCTCTAACTATTTTGATTAAACTTGGCACATGCCATCTCTAGACCAGTTTTAAAAATACTGCATACCATGTTCTTAGCGAAAAATTCGAATAATAGAAATTAAGTTATGTTACGGGAGGCGACCGTTGGTTTACCTATCTCAACGCGGCTTCAGAAAAGAATGATGCCAATTCATAGCTTTAGTCTCAACATTAACAAAACCGCTGGTCGGACAAGGTTTTTCAGGTGCCAATGGGTAGAAAACGCACTTTTTCGGTTGCATTTTTGGCTTAGGATACCTAAACCATTATGGATTTTTATAAATGGGTTATCAAATGAAAGCTTAGACTACCCTCTTTACAAAACCAGTGGTCGGACAGACTTTTGTTGGTTGTTGTGGCGAGTCCGACCACTTTTGTAAAAACAGCTATTTTTGTATCCATTGCGTTTAACAGGTGGACAACTATGCAAAACTATTTCATATAGCCTAGAAAAATGCTTTTACCACTTAAATGCATTTTAAATGCAAATGTTAAGAAAATAGCTTTTTTTACAAAAGTGGTCGGACTCACCGCAACAACCAACAAAAGTTTGTCCGAACACTGGCTTTGTAAAGAGGGCAGTCTAAGCTTTCATTTGATACCCCATTTATAAAAATCCATCATGGTTTAGGTATCCTAAGCCAAAAATGCAACCGAAAAAGTGCGTTTTCTACCCATTGGCACCTGAAAAGCCTTGTCCGACCAGCGGTTTTGTTAATCTTAAGACAAAAGCTATGAACTGGCATCATTCTTTTCTGAAGCCGCGATGAGATAGGTAAGCCTACGGTCACCTCCCGTACTATTATATCTCATGATTGATGGCTTTGTTGATTTTAAAATTTGTATGAATAATTTTTTTTTTCAAAATATTAAAATCAAAGAAAAAACACATAAAAAAATATTAAAATAACTATTTCAACATGTTTTTATTATTTTTTTACTAACGACATAAACATTTTAGCAAACCATTGCTATGTATAGTATATCTATACCGTCAATTTCTAGCTATATATTCTAGTTGTTAAGTACGGAGATATACTTTCAGAGTTTAGGCACCGAAAAGTTACACTTTTCAGTTGACTGAAATTATTGAACCAATAACTTTTAAGTTGTTGGTTAGGAGAGCAAATTAATGCGATCCAGTAGTGCATATTTTTTTGTATCACATACAAAAAATATGCACGATTCTATATTAAATTCAATCTTCTCTATTAAATGAGGAACCAGCGAAAATTGTTTTAAATCCTTAACTCAAATCTATACGGATGAGTTTTGGATTTATTTTTTCATGAATTTCATAAATTACATTATTAAACCTTTAAAACAATATCCATTTTTATTTTCATTTAAAAAAAAATTCCTGCTATTCTTATTATGATTTGGACACAAAAACATTTTTGGGCAATCAATATGAATCTACAAACATATTTACAAACATATTTAAAATTAAATCCAAAAGACGGTGTTCACATTGGACTAACTCTTCCGACTATTGTTGACTTCTCTGAAATTTAGCTCACTGCCACTTCATAGTTAGAAAGGGAGAAAAGTAGTAAATTAAAAAAAAAAAAAATTAAAAATTAGTGGATTTTTTTTGACGTTCTCTTTTGTAAATTCGGAGGAATCAGTCCAATGTGAACACCGTCTTTGGCCAATTAAGAATTTTAAGTTCTTTAACTTCAAGTTAAACAACAGCTCAAATGTTTTTTTTTTTGCCAAATTATGACAAATTCAAAATCACGAGAAATGTTTTAGATGTCATTTTATACATAATTCTACGTAATTTCAAATTTTGAAATTTGCTCAATAGGTTGTAAAAATGCATTTTTTTTAAATGCATGTGTTTTTTTTCATAGAAAACTTCCGTCGTCTTTGAGGTATAGTGGACGGTAATTAATATATTAAGTAAAGAGCTTACTTTTGTATAGGAATTGTGTTTAAAAATAAAACAATGAGCTTTTTAACGACCACCCTAGTGTAACTACTGTAAAAATAATACGCCTAATAATCACATCCACAATTCCCAAAAAAATTATAATCTTCATCAGTCACATACAAATGTAAGTGCCTCCCTATACTTAGTACTTTTTTTGGAATAATCCTAAGCAAAAAACTTAGTAAAATAAAAAAAAATCCGTTTCATACATTATAACTTTAGCTTTACTTAAGGACGAAGACTAAACAATCGATTTTTCTTCTTTTTTTTCAAATCCTCCCAGCATTCTGAATAAGAAATATTGTCAACACATTACAAAATACTTATTTCGCTGGAATTTACAATATTTACAAATGCATGTAGATTAACAATATGCCTATTGTCTAGCTTAATCTTAACAGCTTTAGCATTTCATGGTGTCCACTATTTTTTCAAAATAAATTTCCCTGACTTTCCCTGACCAATTTCAAAATTTTCCCTGACCAAAAAATTAAAAAAAAAATATTTTTTCATGAGTAGGTACGTATTAAATAAATATTGCACAAAGTGGTAGAAAATGTACATATTTGAATGGAGTTAATTAAACCTTAGGCAAAAAGAACTCAAATTGTATTTTTCAAAGATCTATTTGAAGGTATACATTACCGATTGTATTGAAAGTAAAAAATAATAACTGCATGAATTAAAAAAAAAAATTGTTTTGCAATGTAGTTCATAGTAATGATAAATGACCATTTAAATAAAATCCTTTTAGACTGTGATTACTTAGGCTCTTTTGAAATAATTTGAAAGTGACATATGTCCATAATAGCGGTATGACACTTTGTAAAAACGATAAATAGCCAAATGTTGTTGCTTTCACAATGTGTCACATGGCCATATTTCAAAACACGGCCATATGACACATGGCCAAATGTCACGGCAGCATAACATAGGTGCCTCCCAGTTCGGGTTTAATTCCATTTTTATGGGAACTAGCACACGTGGGGGTTAGTTCCCAAAAAAAAAAGGAATTAATCCCTCAACTGGCAGGCACCTAAGTTTCAAAGTTTTTGAACTAAACAGTACTTTGGGTGGCCCGCTTCGAGGGTTCAAGAATTTTAACTCCCTTTTTGGGTCCTCCCTTCCGCTCATGTGACTCCGTCACTCCGCTAAGGGTACGCTCAGTCGGCTAGCAAGCGCCTATGCTTTCAGTCGGTCTGCTTTCAAAGTTTTTGTACTAAACAGTGTTTTGGGTAAGCCTTTAACCCCCGCGGTTTCTTTTTTGGGAAATTACACCCGCGGGGGCTAGTTCCGTGGGCGTTAATGCACTAAACCGAATTAAAAGAACAATGGTGATTTGTTTTGCAGTTTTTTGAAACGGAAAAAAATGAAAACGAAATAAAGCCAAATTTGGCTTATTTCGTTTTCTAAAGCGAAATAAAGCCAAAACTATAATTTGGCTTTATTAACCTATTAAAAACGAAATAAGGCCAAATTTTTGATATTTGGTTTTATTTCGTTGGGCCTTATTTCACGTCACCTTTTAAATCATACATCTTTGCGATATTAAAATTTATTAGTTTATTTTATTTAAATAAATCAAGATGTATTAATTCAGGTATGCAGAAACAGTATGAAGAAATAATCGTTTACTTAAAATATATAAACTTGGACGCGTCGTTGGTTGAATCTCAGTCAAATTTAACAGTTTTTATTTTTTCTTTTATTGGTCGCGATCGGAAACCTATTTAAAGGTCGATTCACAATGCAAGGAGTAAACGCGACGAGAGCGTGACGTGATTCACTGTCATTTTTTTCTAGTCATAAAACCGTTGCCCAATTTACAATGCGACGAGTTTCTTGACGACGAGTTTTTTGACAGCGTTAAATTATTTATTGTTTTTGTTCTTGCTGTGCAGTGTTCAAAATAATGAAAAAAATCGAAATGAAATTACTTTTATTATTTAATGTCGGTTTCGAGTAGACGGTTCGTATTTACTCCTTCTACTCCAGATCCAGATTTTCCATATTCGATAGGAATAGAACAGAAACAGTGAAAATGGAGTAGCTCCGGATGACCAATCGAAAACGGCATAAATATTATAACTGTCTTTGTCCATAGCTGGCTGGGGAAACGATTTTCGGCTAAAAATCATAATAAATTAAAACAATACAACATTATAATATTGTCAACATAAATAGATCTATAAATATAATTTCATTGTCAACAAAATTTTTTTTTTTTTTGTTAATTTCCGCTTATCTATTGTTTTCTTTATTCTTTTCTACAATTTCACAAAATTCACCATCAGTCAAATATAAAAATCGTCGACGAGAGTCTTTTTTTTTCAATTTTCCCAACTTTGGCGTGACGTGACGACGAGAAACGTTTCATTGTGCATACCCTGGCGTTCTATCGTATACTTACATGGTTTGAAATCGGTTTGCCAACTACGACGAGCTCTCGTCACGTTGCGTTTTTTCGTCGCATTGTGAATCGATCTTAAGATAGTTTCGTATCCATAGGTTTTCGAACGGATTGGTTATTTTTGACTTCGCTTGGGGTACAATTCAGATAACATGGATAGCTATCCAACAGCAAAAGATGTTTTGTCGTCAGCTGTTTTTACACGGGATTCCAACAACACGTACCTATCTGGATAGCTCTACATAGATTTCCGTTCGCGGCCATTACTGTACGAAATAACACAATACAATGAAGTGAAGTTAGTTGTGTTTCACTAATTTTTTTGACACAGGTATGGCAAAAGATACAAAATGAATAATTTTAAACATAGATGTAATCAACACGAAATGTTTGATCAGAAAAAAGTTTGTTATGAGAGAAAGTGAAAAAGGAGTTCATTGATTTTTTTAAAAATTGAGAAAAAATTCCCTGACCGCTTCCCGAATTCCCTGACTTTCCCTGACCAAATTTTGTTCCCTGACTTTCCAGTTTAGCGGACACCATGCATTTAAAAAGTTTGTTTCCAGGCTTAAACAACTAAAGGGTAATTTTTGATGTATGTATGTAGATCAAGTTAGCACTACATTTGTGGAAATTCAAAAAACTCAATATGCAGTTAATTAATTTACTACTAAAAAGCTACAAATAATGGCACGTTCACATTTTCAAATTTCCTTTTTAATGGCTGAGTTCACCAGTGTCAAGTTAGCACTACTTTATTTCAAAAAAAAAAGTATGGCAAAAAATGTTTTGAAATTATTTCCTCTCCACAACTTAATTTATTAAACTTTAGATTTTTATTAAGAATCAATTTGTCCTCTTGCACTAAGACTGAAGGATATGCTACAACTAACAAGTACCAAAATTGATCTAGACAGAGTTATAGCATTTCTGGTATTTTTTTAAGTGTTTCAAAATTATTTTTGCTTCATTTCATTTTTATTAGAATCGAAACTTAAGCTGAAAAATTAATCTAACACTAAGGCCCAGTTTATATTATCAGTGACGATATTAAAACTAAACTTGTCTTCATTCATTAAGGGCCAATTTGTTCACAGTGGCTTAAATTTAGTATGTGACTTTCATAGGCTTTAATTAACTAACGCTAATCAACCAAAATTGGCTGATTAGTGAAATCTATGATTAGCAACTCATACTTTGATTTTTTTTAAAAAAATTTGATCAACAAACACATTTAAGGATTTCCCAGCTCCACTAATCATGGATTAAAGATGGTTAGCTGTGAACAAACTGGCCCTAAATATGGAGTGTTAACCCGAGTTTAACTATGAAATCATCAGCACTGAAAACCTGGTAATAATAAAACTACCTTTTTTATGATAAGTAATGGTTATATAGAAAATGCTTTTCCTTCAAGCTTGAACTGTTTATTCTCAAAAAGCAAGCTTTAACAAGATCCAAGGCCTTTGAAAAGGCTATTGATTGCTTTTGTTTTCCCATAAACTTTATAACATAACCTATAGTTAATAGCTTTTAAACACCATTTTGAATTATCGTATTTGTTTTTATTGCAGGTTCTAGGACAATGGTTTGAAGTAGAACGCTCATTCTATTTGCCCGAAATTGCATCAGGATGTACAACTCTTACATTCCAACCAGCGATTTCTAACCGAGAAGATGACCCTAGTCTCAATAGTGTCTATAAACTGGAAGTTGCGATCAAGACTGTCAATAGATTGTAAGAGTTTTATTTCTACTGCCCACCAAGCATAAAATTTATTGTTACTTATTTAAAATCATTTCAGAACTGGAAATCCCTCGGTAAATCTAGGTTATGCCACACCAGAATCTCGTAAATCATCCATAATGGACTTTAAGGTTTGCAAATACATATATTATAAAAATATATTAATAAAGGCATAATAATAAAAATCTTCTTTTATCTTTTAGTTCAACACCCGCTTCCCAGATGTCATAGCACGACTTTTACCTGGCTCAGGAAAATATCAAGTTCTTTACACAGATTATGAAAACTTTGCGATTCTATGGTCATGTGCGAGTTTAGGCTCGATTGGCTATTCAGATCAAATATGGATTTTCGGAAGAGATCGTGATTTTCCAGCTGAAATTCGTGTGAAAATATATGACGCACTACAAAAACTAAGTCTAGAGCCAGATCGCTTAGTTTTAAGTAAAAATAAAAATTGTCCTTCTACACTTTAAACAACATAAACACCAATTAAAATAAAACACTCTGGTACTGCATTTAGATATTTAAAGAATAATTATGCTTTCAGTTTTAATATTCTTATATTTACAATCAGATAAAATTTATATAATTATTTAAGAATGTATAAGGGCCTGTGATAGTCAATTGTTATTATATTTAAATTTAATAATGTAGTTTTGTAAATATTAAATGTGAGATAAATAATAATATCTGATTTAAATTTAAATATTGTTTCAATTTTATTTTACAATTATTGTGAATTATTTGAAGACACATTTTTAAATTCAAAAGTTAATCGTTTATTGGTTCTATTAATATGTAGGTATCTTATTTTATAAAGAACATAAAAAAGGGTTAGAAAGTCCAAAACAGAAAGTTAAACCGTTGCGGTAAATCAATCGCTTTTAAGCAACCCTCGGCATCGTCAAGAAAGAACAATTTTAATTTTCTTCTCTATTATTTGTTTGAAAAAGTTTTTCAAAAGCCATGACCTCCATACTTTTATAATTATTGCACACAGAACATGCAAAACGCAATGGGGCATATTCATAGTCGCAGATACACCCAGGTTTAACTAAACTACATTTTAAAACAATTTTGGCTTAATGAATACAGACCGATTTTAATTACAAAGGAGAATGGGCAAAGTGGTCTACCCACTCAACAGTAATGTGTTGTATGTCGTTGAAAAGGTAATTTTACTGACTTTATTTCATTGTATGACCATTAAGCTCTAAACTATGGGGTTCGTGAGATATTCGGAATCAAAGCACCGAAAAAGACAATAATGCATTTCGTCATTGGTAGTGTGTCCTCATACCTACATTAATCTGTGATACATCGTTGAAAAGATAATTTTGTGTACTTTATTTTTGTATATAGCCGTGAAGACGTAGATCATAGGGTGCAAGAGATATGTGGGCATACAAATCGGCAAATGTAACAACAATGCAATTCTTCATTTGGTACTGGTCTACCGACTCAACAGTAATGAGTCATACGTCGTTGTAAAGGTTATGGCATTTGCTTCATTTCATTATGTGGCAGTTAAGCTCTAAACCATGGGGTTCGTAAGATATTCAGCTCTTAAGCACAAAAAACAGCAATAATGCAATTCTGCATTGGTAACTTATCAACCAAGTCAACAACTATGAGTCATGTGTCGTTGAAAAGGCTGTTGCGTGTACTTCTTTTTATTATATGACCGTTAAAGTGTAAATAATGGGATTCGAGAGATATGTGCCAACAACGCTGAAAAGTGCAGTAATGCAATTCCGCACTGGTAGCTGGTCTTTCAACTCAACAGAAATCTCTCTTATATCTTTGAAAACGCTATTGCATGTACTTCATTTTGCAATATGCCGTTTAGCTGTAGACCGTGGGGTTCAAGAGGTATTTGGCCATCAAAATAGGTAAATATAACAAAACTGCACATTTTCATTGGGTACTGGTCTACCAACTCAACAGTGATGAGTCATACGTCGTTGAAAAGCTTATAGCATCTGCTTCATTTCATTATATGGCAGTTAAGCTCTAAACCATGGGGTTCGTAAGATATTCGGCTCTTAAGCACAAAAAACAGCAATAATGCAATTCTGCATTGGTAACTTATCAACCAAGTCAACAACTATGAGTCATGTATCGTTGAAAAGGCTGTTGCGTGTACTTCTTTTTATTATATTACCGTTAAAGTGTATATAATGGGATTCAAGAGATATGTGCCAAAAACGCGGAAAAGTGCAGTAATGCAATTCCTCACTGATAGCTGGTCTTTCAACTCAACAGAAATCTCTCTTATATCTTTGAAAACGCTATTGCATGTACTTCATTTTGCAATATGCCGTTTAGCTGTAGACCGTGGGGTTTAAGAGGTATTTTGATACAAAATATAAACATAAATAAAAAAAACACACTTATAATATTTTATTTGAATTTTTTACACATTTATATCATACTTTCGTCCAGTATGACATTACTAAGGCGGTCCGCAGGTGGTGTAAACCCATTTTGATGCTGGGCAATGCACATATACCACAAAATTGATACAACATGTGCACATGTACTGACAGTTCGGCGCCCCGTCAAGCATGAGCAATAAAAGTGTTTAAAAGCCTCTCGTCCTTCCCTACCTCTATTTATAAGTATATATGTGTAGTATTTCTTGGCTCTACTATGACGCGATTGTATTAGTTATATTTGCCTATTTTGATGGCCAAATACCTCTTGAACCCCACGGTCTACAGCTAAACGGCATATTGCAAAATGAAGTACATGCAATAGCGTTTTCAAAGATATAAGAGAGATTTCTGTTGGGTTGAAAGTCCAGCTACCAGTGCGGAATTGCATTACTGCACTTTTCAGCGTTTTTGGCACATATCTCTCGAATCCCATTATTTACACTTTAACGGTCATATAATAAAAAGAAGTACACGCAACAGCCTTTTCAACGACACATGACTCATAGTTGTTGACTTGGATGATAAGTTACCAATGCAGAATTGCATTATTGCTGTTTTGTGTGCTTAAGAGCCGAATATCTTACGAACCCTATGGTTTAGAGCTTAACTGCCACATAATGAAATGAAACAAATGCCATAACCTTTACAACGACGTATGACTCATTACTGTTGAGCCGGTAGACCAGTACCAAATGAAGAATTGCATTGTTGTTATATTTGCCGATTTGTATGCCCACATATCTCTTGCACCCTATGATCTACGTCTTCACGGCTTTATACAAAAATCGAGTACACAAAATTATCTTTTCAACGATGTATCACAGATTAATGTAGGTATGAGGGCACACTACCAATGAAGAAATGCATTATTGTCTTTTTCGGTGCTTTGATTCCGAATATCTCACGAACCCCATAGTTTAGAGCTTAATGGTCATACAATGAAATGAAGTAAGTAAAATTACCTTTTCAACGACATACAACACATTGCTGTTGACTGGGTAGACCAGCTCCCATACATTTTTGCCCATTCTCCTTTTTGGTTTTATATTTTTATAAGATAATTAACTTGGTATACTACACAAATAGCTTCAAATAATTTGAAATGATAAATTTACAAAAATAGAATCAACATCCGAAAATTCAACTAAACCTATGTTTAACTTAGACACAGCTCTAAAATGACTATGAACACGCCCCAATGTGTTTTGAAGACAGCAGCTATCTTTATTTTTCTCTACAGAAGTGAAGTGAAAACGATAACTTCCACTAAGGGCTCAGCAGGGCCGTAGCTAGAGTTGAATTTAAGGTAGAGCAGCGGTGTTTACCACTAGAGTGGCAGTAATCATTTTTAAAATTATAACACAATGTTTTGGTTACTTTGTAACGTCTTAAGAAGCTGGTAAACATACATACCTATATTTGATTAAAAATTTAAATAAATTTTAAATTCTATTATTCAATAAATTACGCTCCAGTTTATTTTTGTTTTCTACGTTACTGATCATGATCATTATATAGTTCCAACATGAAAATTGTGCAAATTACCAGATGATATAAGAAAAAATATAACTAGGTAAAAGTCCAGACAAATTAGGATCAAATTGGAGCATTATGTGGATGTAAAAAAAAATTGATTTTGAATTGGGTTTCGATCGTAAATATAAACAAAAGAAATTCACTGCCTGGTTTTTGTTATTTTCCTATATAACGTTGGCCATCTTAGGAAAAACATATCAAGCCAAAATGTTTTTGTTATAAAATTCTCCACAAGTTGACATTTACATACAATAAAACTTTCCGATGTTACATTTTTGTTGCTATACAGAGTGTCCCGTAAGAAATGGATAACCCTGAAATGACTCAAAGTAGACTTTATGACCGTCCTGAAAACTGATAAACAAAAGTTCTATCTCAACCACAAGAAAAGATACATGCATTTTTTTGTTCAGTGCTTTATTTTTTGCCTTACTTTACCTATTTGAATACTACGACTACAAGTGAATGAATTCCACTGTTTTTCGTAGCAATATTTAACATTATTTGTGCCAAACCATTAGTAGAAGCAAATTATAATAACTGTTGGACTTCTTATAGAAAAAAAGTATTTAACTTTGATTTTCAATGCAAAATGTGAAAGAAAATAATTTTTGAAAAAGTTAAATCATCTCTGTTATAAAAAAAATGCATGAATATCTACCTAAGTGGCCAACTATTTAAAAAATATTCCCCTTAAATGCGGATTTCAAATTGGTACAACTTGTTATTGTAAATAGAGCAAGTTATTGGTAAAAACCTGCAATACTAAATTCAATTAAACAAAAACAAAAGTTTTCAAAATTGGCACAGTAAACGTGAAAATAATGCCATGCGTTGAACATGGGGCGATTCCGCTCTAGACGATTTTCGGCATCAATTTATAAATTACAATATTTTTATTTTTTTTGTATAACAATGCAAGTTATGTAGATGGTTTGTATTTATAAACAAACAAACAAAATTAGACCTAATTTAAAGAAAACACTTTTTTTGCGCGTTGCAACATTGTATGAACTGCAACTATCATAGCTGCTAACAAAAGCCCGAAAAAGACATTACCGATAGTTTGAGGTTATGAATTACTTGGTAGGCATGTTGTCACAAATGTTATTTAATCGCTCACATAAAAACATATACGTTTTTGTTATTACTTTTTTAACTATTATTGATTGCAAATAGCCATTGAAAGTTTGTTGCACCCGCGATATAAAATATATAAAAGTTGGTTTTTTCCACAGAAATAAAGTGTTAACTTTAGTGAAACTTTGTAAAAGTAAGAAAAAATCAAAAACAAAATTTAACCAGTCGTTATTAGGAGTAAATTGTATGTTGAATTAAAAAAAACGTTGATTCAAATTGGTTGCACCCGCGATCGCTAAATTAGGAGCGCGGGTGCAAGTTATCAACAACTAACATTATTGAGTGATGTAGCATATTTAATTATTAAAATATGCCTTGAATAATAATTTTTGTTGTTCAAGATTGTTTTTTTTTTTAACAATTTAATATAAAATGCAAGGAAGTAACCAAAGAGACTGATTCACAAAAATGGAGGCGCAATCTTGAAAAAATGCTAAACTTCATGCAGAGTAGGGCTGGCCACGCGACGAGACGTGACTGCATTTTAAGCATCCGAGACGAGACCGAGACGGGACTGTATATTTGGAACGAAATTTACAGCGAGTCTAATAAATTGAAAATCCTATTTCAGTTAAATATTTATTTTCTTCTGCCCATATTCAAACTATATGGGGGACAAATTATAGTTTGACGTTCAAATAATCAACAGGTTGACCGGATATCGTATTTTTCGGAGACCAGACCGAGGTGAAGTCGACACGAGACCAAGACAAGAATAAAATTTTCGATTTTAACGAGACCGAGACGAGACTAACAGAAGTCTCGCCGAGTCTCATCTCGTGGCCAGCCCTAAAGCAGAGCACCTAGGTAGGGAATAGGTTAAAATGTAGCCCTTCAAGCAATAATTTCTTTAAAATATTTTTTTATATAATTATAAATATACTCAAAGTGAGTCTCAATATTGCACCAGCGACCAGGGAATCGCACTTCAGTATTTTTCGAAAATATTGAGGTATTCGAAAAAAACAAACTAATAATTAATAGAAAACGGTACTGAATAGCATTATATGTTATTTAATCTCTTATCCAGTTCATTGATATCGTTTTACTGATGTCAATATTCATTAAAGTAAGACTCGTTGCACCCGCAATAATTTGATGTTGCACCCGCGATTGTTTTAAAAGTGAAAAAACCGTTGTTGTTTTTTGTTTTCAATCTGAATTTGTATGTCTTTAGTTGATTGAATCAATGTCGTTCAATAAAATGAAAGAAAAATATAATAAATGTTTCACAATTAACAGACTTTTGTGTGTTTTCGTACTATGATCAAGAAAGGTGGGCCAAATTCGTTGCACCCGCGATCGAACTTTGAAGCCTTTTTTCTGACGATTTATTTATTTAATTTCCCAATCCCAAGCGAAAAGTCGAAAATGTAACCCTTCAAGTAATAATTTCATTAAAATATTCTTTTATTTTATTATAAAAATACTTAAAGTCTGTCTTAGTGTTGCACCCGCGATGATGGAATCGCCCCATGGTAGATTTTTGATTGATTGCCTGTTTTTAAGATGTTATCGTCATGATAAATCCAAGCTTTTAAACTTCTAGGGCCTAGTGTATCAACAAAGTGCAAAAAACCGTTGAATTTTCGAGGTTGTTTTGAGTTGTACCTCTTCAATTGGGCTTTAACAAAACCATCAAATATTTTGTTGGTCGCAATTAGTTTATTTATTATTATTTCTTTAAAAAATAATTTTAGCCTAATTTCTACTTATGTTTTGGCACAAATAATGTAAAATATTGCTACGAATTCATTCACTTGTAGTCGTGGTATTCAAAAAGGTAAAGTAAGGCAAAAAATAAAGCACTGAACAAAAAAATGCATGTATCTTTTCTTGTGGTTGGGATATAACTTTTGTATCAGTTTTCAGGACGGTCATAAAGTCTACTATGAGGCATTTCAGGGTTTTCCATTTCTTACGGGACACCCTGTATAATAGTATTGAAGTCTGGAAAAAGCTGTTAAAACAGAGTAGTTTTCAAGCGCTAAACTGACAGATAAAAAATTGTACAATTATACCATAAATAAAGACTCAAGTACTCTAGCAAATTAAAAAATGAAACATCGAAACCCGATCCAAATTGGTCTGATAGGTTCGCCATGAGAGATAAATGTGCACCGCGAAATTTTTGCGTCAATGCTGTGGTCAAAGTTACCCATTTAAGCTGGCGCTCATTTTTGTACACATACATATAGACGGAGAGCTGGCTACAACAAAAGTGAGTCATCGGTACACGATTGATTTTTACTGGAGAGAATTATTCAGAGTAGCTGAGCACAAATATGCACGTCTGCCAGCGCGATTCAGAGGCTTAATGGGGTGGGCGGGGGGTCAAAGTTGTCAAATTTTGGTGAAAAAAAAATTATAAGGTACATGGATTGTGACAACTTAAATATGTTCTGTCCATCGTCAAGAAACGTGAAACAAAATGGCAGACGGTTTGTGAGAAGCTAAGTGGTCGGCAGACGTCGCGTCGTTAAAGTTGTCATATTTTGGTTAAAAAAAATCATAAGGTACATGGATACCGATTTTTTTATTTTAATACTAATGTATAAAGAGAGCAAAATCCAAAATGGCAGACGAAAAAGTAGAGGCTAACACCGCGGCAGACATGTTTGAAAAGTGCACTGTTAAACCAGGAAAAATGCATTTTTTCTGCCCCAAAAAATCCAAATGAATATTTTGAATTGCAATTATGTTTATTTTAGCATGAAAAATATAGTCGCAAAAGGTCATTGTCAAATCCCACACGCGCCAATAGTTATTCAAGGTTTGATGTCAAAAATATCGGGTTTACACCTATAACTCCGAAACGGTAAGTGATATCGAAAATCATTTCATGTAAAACTTGTAGATCATGCTGTCCGCCGTTATGACCAATTTTTTCCTACAACCTCTTTTTTCACGTATAACTCTTAAACGGTTCATATTTTCGAAAACATATGAATATAAAGTTTGTACCTTGACTAATTAAATACTACAAAAACTGCTACTTGCATAGAATTGATGCTTGTGACCATTAAAAATAATTTTAAAAATCTGAAAAATTTAGGGAGTGTGTCATGCGTTCAAAAAACAAAATATTAAAGAAAAACTAAGGATATAGGGAATCGTAACCCTTAAACTCATAACTTCTGTCACACAGCGAATTTGAACAAACGGTTAAAGGATAATGAATACATAAATATGTACCTATATACGATATGAAGGCCGTTCTTATTGGGGCTGGGCCACCGCCACATACATCTTTGCCCATTGTCCGCAACGTAACGAAATGTAACGTATGCGAAAAACTTTTATTTTCGATATTCAACACTATTAAAATAGTAATACATTGTAACTGATGATTCTTATCGAAAAACCCGTCGTAATCTTTTTTGTACTGAATATCATGATGTATAAATTGAACGTAAGTTTGTTTTTTGTAAATCTTTGCCATTTCAGATTAAAAAGGAAAAAAAAAACAGAAATTTAGACCTTTTTCAAACTTTTAAATTAATTATATAATTAGAATGTTTGTCTTTTAAAAAAAAAATTTATTTTTTCTGGTAGGGAACCGTTGAAGAGTTATACGTGAAAAAAGAGCTTTTTCGACAATTCAGGTTTTTTGAAATGTCGATATCTTCTTGACGCTGAGTTGTAGGACAGCATGATCTAGAAGTTTTACATGAAATGATTTTCGATATCACTTACCGTTTCGGAATTATAGGTGAAAACCCGATATTTTTGACATCCAACCTTGAATAACTATTGGCGCGTGTGCGATTTTGCAATGACTATATTTTTCATGCTAAAATAAAGTTAATTACATTTCAAAATATTCACTTAGATTTTTTGGGGCAGAAATAATGCAATTTTCCTGGTTTAACAGTGCACTTTTCAAACATGTCTGCCGCGGTGTTAACCTCTACTTTTTGTCTGCCATTTTGGATTTTGCTCTCTATATATAAAATCGGTATCCATGTACCTTATGATTTTTTTTTAACCAAAATTTGACAACTTTAACGACGCGACGTCTGCCGACCACTTAGCCTCTCACAAACCGTCTGCCATTTTGTTTCACGTTTCTTGACGATGGACAGAACATATTTGCGTTGTCACAATCCATGTACCTTATAATATTTTTTCACACAAATTTGACAACTTTGACCCCCGCCCACCCCATCAAGCCTCTGAATCGCACTGGCTGACGTGCCTATTTGTGCTCAGTTACTCTGAATGATTCTCTCCAGTAAAAATCAATCGTGTACCGATAAATCACTGTTTTTTGTAGCCAGCTCTTAGACTTATACTTGGAACCCTTAACTATCGTAAAGTATTGTTATGCTAGCTTTCTACTAATCATTAAAAAACACAAATTGACACACTTTGACAAGACAGGGTGGATATAACCAACACAAAAACTAAGAAAGTAGTACTAGAGGTACTGTTTTGTCAAACTGTGTCTTTCGATGAGAAGTGGAAACCTAGCATTACAATATTTATTTTTTGTTTAGTAACTCTTGATCTTAAAAGAACAAAAATCGTATGAAAAATGTACCCCAGACGAAAACCATGGCTTCCTGAGGCCATTTTAAGCCAAAAAACTTAAGGGTAACTTCCTTCCATGTTTTCACTTCCCTTTAGATGTAAAACGGTTTTAAATTTTTACTATACAAACAAGTTATTAAACATCATTTTTCCTTTTTATTATGAAAATACCAATTATGTTGTCTTAAAAATACTTAACATTTAAAAAAAAAAAAAAAATTATTTACAAAATAAAAAAAAAATCAAGAATAAAAACAAATAAAAAACTACTACCCCTATTATGTTTTTTAAATATCAAGACGTTTAAACAATTGAATATTAGAAAGAGCCAGCAGTTGAAAACAAATAAGTAAAACCGTTAATTAAAATCGTTTCAAACAAATTGATTCTAATGAAATGATGTTTGAAAATTTCCGTTTTTTTATTTTGTTAATATTTTTAAATGTACTTTGCTTCTGAAATTTTCGCAAATTCATATAATAATAAGAACCAACAATGGCTTTAGTCGTCACTGTCCCGTATCGTAGGCAAGGTGTATTTATAAACCTACAACACAGCGAATAATATTCCATTTAACATTCATTCAATGCTAATTCTTAAAATAATTTAAACAAACATTCTAATTAATATAATGTACCTACCTGTAGCTTCTTATATTCAACTTGCTTTCTAGATGCTATCAAAAGTAAATTCAGTTTAATCTGAGACTCTCAATTACAATCATTCACGATTAATTGTTTTAAATTGTATCTATTATGAAAACAGTGAGTTTTTTCTTCATGAGTGTATCACAATCCACATACATACATATTTTAAAAATTGAACTAAAATATTCAATTCCTTTCTAGATCATATTGATATTCCTAGTTGTCATTGCAATGGCGACCTTTGTTAGCGCAAGAGGAGGAGGAGGTGGTGGTGGTGGATTCGGAGGAGGTGGAAGAGGCGGTTTTAGTGGCGGTGGTGGTGGAAGAGGATTCGGTGGAGGTGGGCGTGGATTTGGCGGTGGGCGAGGATTTGGCGGTGGACGAGGATTTGGCGGTGGACGAGGATTTGGTGGTGGACGAGGATTTGGTGGAGGTGGTCCTTTCTTCGGAGGTGGATTTGTCCCACCATTTCGTCGGCCGAATTATGGAGGATTTGGATATTAATACAGCGATTAAATTATATATGTTCTCATATGAGGCTGTGAGTGCAAAAGTGGCGTAACCCACTTTTTGAAATTGGTTTTTAAATCGACTACAAAAAGCAACTATGCTTTTGAAATAGTAATGTTTTATTTTTTTGGGAAAGATGAGATACTCAAGAACATAAAACTATGTTTAAAATAATTTATCTCCCCAAGAAAAAAAAAATGAGAGACAAAATAAGCAAATTTTTCAAAATAGGGTTACGCCACTTTTCCACTCACAGCCTCATATATTAGTGCCATTATCAATCCCTTAATTTGTACATGTAAAATGATATATTTTGAATAAATCCTGTTTGTATTGATCAAAATTAACTAAGAAATTTGCTTTAAAATGGCATTCAATCGTTAGAGCATATTTTTGCATATTTTGATATAAATGCATATTTTAGATTATTGAGCATATCTTAACAATAACAGCATATTTTTCCTGCATATTTCAAAAAAATAAACTTTGAACATTTAAAAAATTGATTTAACTGAAAAGCAAACAAACCTTAAAAATTTTATCTTTCATCTGGAGAGAAATACTATTGATAACTTTGCAGCACTAAAAACAATTCCAGCTGTCATGTATTCCAGCTGAATTCCAATGTCAGATTTTGTTTACATTTTAAAATATTCAATATTCAATAAATGAGATTGTTTCATTAAAAATGCTCCACTAACGTCTGTTGACGTGGAGAGGTCATTTTCCATAAACCAAAGTTTTTTGACACCAAATCGCCAATGTTTCAATTTTGAAAACTTCAGAAATAATTTCATGATTCATGCTAACAAAACCTACTTACGAAAATAATGAACATATTATTATTTGTTAAACCTACCTGAATTTTATGTTTTATGTTAATTTTATTTATTTTTTGCTGTGAAAACTTTCTAAAAAAAGACTGTATTTTGTTTTTCTTTTTATTTCGATGTTTTTTTCATTTACTTTTTGAATATTTTTGCAGCATGTTTTGGATTTTGTATGGCATATTTTGGATTTTGTATGTCATATTTTGATTTTTTTATGGCATATTTAATAATTTTAAGTGCATATTTTGTGTTTTTTAGAGCATGAGAATCCGGGCCCTGATCATAAGTCTACCTCCCTGATATCATCATTCAAGAAATATTGGTGAGTGACTTCCCCAACTCATGTTGAAACGAAAATATTACAAGTTCTAGGATCTTTTAAAATTAGGAAATTTTCTAAGAATCAGCTTAAAATCACGTTATCATAATTATGACTTTATACATGCAAGGTAAATCCCCAAAATAAGTCGTCATTGCATTTAAAACTCATTCAGTGCTAATTGTTTAAATAATAATTCTAGTAAGCATTCTAATTTAAATATTATTCATATGTATGCTACCTATAAATATAATCATCGAAAGTGATTTCAGTTCAATCTGAGACGAGACTCTTAATTCATCCAATCATTCTCTGCATCCACAATGAACAAAAAAGTGAGCTTCTTACAAAAAAATTTGGAAATCGAACAAGTTTTTAACTTCTGCTTAGATCCTTATAATATTTGTAGCTTTATTTGTGATGACAAGTTTTGTTAGAGCAAGAGGTGGAAGAGGTGGTTTCGGTGGCAGAGGCTTTGGAGGTGGAGGTAGAGGATTCGGTGGTGGCCGTGGATTTGGTGGTGGACGAGGATTTGGTGGTGGACGAGGATTTGGTGGTGGACGAGGATTTGGTGGTGGTCGAGGATTCTGGCGAGGTGGCCCTTATTTCGGAGGTGGTGGTTTCGGACCATTTCGACGTCCTTATTATGGAGGATATGGCTATGGAGGCTATGGATATGGAGGATATGGAGGATACGGAGAATATATTCCAATTCCAGTCCCACTGCCAGTTCCTATTCTTTTATAAATTTAAAACTAAAATTATTGAATAAATATTTTTTTTATTGAATAAATGTTTTTTTTTTTATTGTTCAATTTGGTGGATTAAAATTTGTACATAAAAGTACTTTTTCTTTGATATTACGTTGTATAATTTAAACAAGTATAGATTTAAAATTAATTCACAAGTTTTACAAATATATTTTTGTATGTATGACTTAAAATTAAGATCTACTGAAATAACAATTTGTGGAAAGTTATCTTTTTTTTTTTTTTAATAGAAAATTCAAAAAATGCTTAATTTAAAGTTTGGAACAATACCAAACGACTAGATAATAATAATGAGAATCATTCGATGAGATCGATGTTTGCTTTGGTTTTGGTTGTTGTTTATTTGATTACGGTGACAAGATTTGTTTTTTTTTTTTTTTGTTTCTTCATTGAAGGGAACAGATTGAGGTGATAGTTGATAGATTGTATTGGTTCAGTGAACGAAAAGAACTTAATTCTAAGATCTACGACTAAAGTTAACGAATTTTTCATTTTCACTTTGATTGATGAGATTTTTGTTTTGTTTAATGTTTTTCTTAAAAAAAAAAACGATATTATTTTTTGTTAGTCCTTAGGGCTTATAGAATCTTCTTTTTTTTTGAAACATTTCTTAAAAGTTTCTATTATTAATTCACTTTGAGTCTTAATTCTCTTTAAGTCTTTTGATTTTCTGAAGTCTTTTATGCGCAATCGTAACCAGAATCTAATGCCGTTTTCCATTGGTTCCACTCAAGGTTTCACTAATTCTGAAATCCAATGGAACAGTCCAAGATGCTTCTAGTCAATTCTGAGGTTTGGTATCTGTTTGGGTGAATCGTCAAATAAAAATTATTTGCTACCACACAAAAAGTGAACTGTAAAACACGAGTGTATCAACTCCGAACTCCAAATAATATTTTGTGTTTGATATTTTCTTGATTTGTTTATTAAAATTTACAAAAATCTTTGATTTTGGATGCAAATTAAATTAAAATGGAAAGTTAAAAAAAACATGAAGTACATTGCAGTTTGTTGTGACGTTTCAGTTTAAATGTATTAGTGCTTCTTGAGTGGATTCTGATTTGAAATCAAGAATCAAATTTCTCTTCTCAGAATCGTCAGAAGCGTACTTTTTCAGAAGACTTCCGGAAGCTTCCGGACGTCCAATGAAAAACGGCATAAGTCTTTCTTTCAGTTGGAAAGTGGCAGTGAGAAATACACGTCAACGAGTTAGAAAGGCGGGAGGGAAATATCGGCGCATATGACGTATAATTATTACTAAGATTTAGGATGAAAGGCGATGTTCTGTTATCTGATACTGTTTTTGAAAGGTGATAAGAACTTTGTATGTTTCCAACCAATATATCAGCAGGGAGTTAGAGAAAATGTATATTTAATGAACAAAATTAGATCAAAACACAACAGAAAACCGCAAGTGTATCAAAACTGTCAAAACAAGGCAAAAGTGCTTATTATAAAATCATCTAAATAACTTATTTTAAGGTTCTCCCAAAGCAATGCGAAACATTCGGTGCGGCGAAGAAACATTCGCAGTTGGTGTGGACACTCTCATTGATCATCCTGTAAATTAATTTTGAAAGGCAAATGTTTTAACGCCGCGTTGATGTGGGCACTCTCATTTATCACCATGTAAATTAATTTTGACTGACGAATGTTTCTTCGCCGCACCGAATGTTTCGCATTGGTTTGGGAGAGCCTCTAATCTCAATAATATTATATTATATGTATTCTTTATATATATGTATATATAAGTCTACTGTACGTGTGTATGTCACTGAACTCCTCCTAATCGGCTTGATTTGAATGAATTGTTCTGTATGCGTTTGAGTGGCGCCCTGGATGGTTTAGATTCTTATAGTCTTCGGGGACGAGGAGGAAATATTAGTCGACGGACCCGGAATTCGCAATTAGTCCAGGACCGTCGGTTAAATAGATCGACAGAAGATCAATTGAGGGACAATCAAAATTTATGAAACCATGCTGCAATCACACGTGCTAATGAAAGTCAAGAGCAACGCAACGAACGCCTTCGAGCTAAAGCATTGAGACAAAGACTGGCCCGTCAACGAGTCACCGACACATTCAGAACACGTGAACAACAGTTTTTGCAAGTGTATCGCGCATTGACGTGCATCACTTCTTCGCCTTACATTTGAAAGATCTAAATAATAACACCAGGCTTTTCGGTGGTGCTTTACTGCAACTGTCCGGTGATTTTAGACAGACATGTCCAATTATGACATGCGCTACATATGCGGATGAAAATAATGCATGTATAAAACAATCATATCTATGGCGAAATGTCAGTACATTACGTCTTAACACAAATATACGTGTTCAACTGCAAAATGATCCATTGGCACTATCGTTCTCCGAGCAATTGCTCAACATTGGAAATGGAACAATACCTTTTCATGGAGACACACAATGCATCAAATTGCCAGAAAATGTCTGCAATATGGTAAATACGAAAGATGCTTTGATTGAAAGCATATTTCCAGACTTACAAGCTAATTATATTAATTATGCGTGGTTTCTTGAACGAGCTATCTAAGCTCCAAAAAATATCGATGTTGAAGCTATTAACTTCAAAATACAACATTCATTGCCCGGCAATGAGATATTGTTCAAACCGATCGACACTGTTCGACACCGATCTTGAGTCAACTATCCTGTTGAATTTTTGTATTCGCTAGATTAACCGTAAATGCAACCCTTAACTTGCGATTGAAAATTGGCTCACCTATGATTTTGCTTCGGAATTCAAATGCACCTTAGCTATGCCCCGGTACAAGATTAATCATAAAAAATATAATGGGCAATGTTCTTGAAGCTACAATTTTGAACGGCAAATTTGAAGGTGAAGTTGTTCTCCTGTCACAAATCTCAATGATCCCCTCAGACTCACCCATTCCATTTAGACGTCGGCAATTTCCAATTCGCTTGGCATTTGCCATGACTATTACTAAGTCACAAGGTCAAAAAATGTCGATTTGTGGGTTCGATCTAGAAAATCCGGTCTTTTTCACATTGCCAATTATATGTGGCGTGTTCTCGCGTTGGAAAACCGTCAAGTTTATTCATTTATACTCCTCATCAATTCGCATTAAGATAAAATTAAAGAAACATTATTGATTATAACGAATTTTTTGTAGAAAAATTGATGTTATTTCAAAATAAAGAATAATTAAAGTATTATATTATTTGTCTTTCATTTCTACTACATACTTGGTTTAATATCCTAATCGCTTGAAATATCATGCAGGACAACGTCTGTCGGGTCCGCTAGTAATATTATAAATGTAATGAAATTTTTTTGAGAAAGAGCTTGAAACATAAACGATTAATATAGTTTTTTGTTTTCAAATTTTAAAATAGTGTACCAAAAGCCAAAAATAGTCCAAAATGTTAAATGTTATAGTTATAAATGTAAATGGTGAAGCGATACGCGAAAGGTTGGACTAAGAGATAGACATAAGTCAAGGGCTACCTAACCATTTGTATTTGCATGTTAACATGAGCAATGCATTTCGAACTTGCAAGTGACTTATCATCAGGAGCATTTATTGCTGTTTTCAAACGTTTCAGTGACCTATCATCATCAAAGTTTCCAAACGTTTTGTTTCCTGCCGTGGTCAATTCAAGACCACTTTTGTCCTATTTCTTCACATATCGAACACTATCATGCACTTACTCCTGGACGTTACTTAAAAGGCGAGCCATTAAAAATAATTTCAAATGAAGCTTATTGACTAGATGGCGTTTTATTTGAAGTTTGAGCGAGCATTTCTCGTTCATCTTCAGGAACGTTCAAAACGGAATCGCAAGACTCCCAATATAAGAGATTTAATCGTTTTACGAGAAGTTACCTCCAACGAAATGGAGACTTGGAAGAATTTTTGCAACGACGACGAATGAAATCGTAGCTCGAATAATTGAAAGAAACAATTGGGGGGGGGGAGAGTTTTTGGAATAATTATCGCTTAATACGGTCTTATAGACGCTGACCAAGTGACTTCATGTTCCGTGGTTTTTGTAGGTTCGCTGGAATTACAGGGAGTGCTACCTACAAACTTCGATTAAAAATGTGTGTAATAATTATACTAATGCGAAATCTCGATGATCTTAGAATGTATAATTGTACTCGCTTACAAATAACACAGCTGGGTCACAAAATAATAAAAGCTCTAGGAGTAACTGCGGACAAAAAATCTAAAAAAACCTATATATTTATTGATGAGCATCTTTATAAGAATTAATTACAGAATGAAGAGAAAATCACTCAAAAATTGGGATACATCAAGGAAAAAATGGCTGCTGAATCAACATCAGAAACAACCGACAGAAGAAACAGGTATAATCTTCTTTAGGAGAAGGGGAAATCGTTTTTGGAAGTTAAAAAGAACCTACCTGTTAGAATCGTATTCGTATATTCTATATAAAGATTAGTTGTTTCCTTTAAACTTTAAAATATTCTTCTAGAACTACTGCATTTTCCCGATAATCGTCCTAATAGATCAGTTGTAGAGAGTTAAACTGATAATAGTTGAAAAACAAACCTTTTCTTAAGGGTTAGAGTTTTAGGATGTGAGGTGGAAGTCATAAGGATTGATCCTTTCTTAGTATTGGCTGATCAAACAATGAATATAAGCTTGTATACTTTCATATCAATCAGATAAGTAAAGTTAGAATTCTGCTTCATCATTATAATTGGGTGGAAAATATAAACCTTATATCGTGGTCAATCAAACCATTACTGCGCTTGATCTTGGTGTGTGAAATGCAAAACTTCATATGGAAATTAGGAAGAAAATGGACAACCGGCTAACTTTTTAGGGTGATCAAACTGTTTAAAAAAACGTCCCTAGCAAGGTATCCGTCGGAATGGAAAATGAAGGATTTTTTTTTTGAGTTATTCTTCTGAGAAGTCGATCGGAGAAATATCAGAGAATAATTACAGCTCCGACGAATACCTCGCTAGGGCAGAAATAGTCGATGTTATTCCATCGTTGCCTCAGCATGTGTTAAATTCGGTTAAATCTTTTATTGCGGTTACAAGGGGTGAAAGTACACAATAGCCCCAAATTCACAAATGTAAAAATACTGTATAAATACTGTATAATTTTTTGAAAAATGGTACCATTTCTGTATATTTTTCAAAAAAGTTGATGTTATTGGTAAAAGTAAACAACAATAATTATAAAAAAGCAGAAAAATCTTCTAACGGACAATATTTGTCTTCATAAATGATAAGTAAACTTTGCAGTGTTACCGAACTTTTACAGTTATGAACTCGACCTAGATCTCAAGGTCGCAGCGCAATAAACTCCAATTTACTATTAATTTAAGGAGTGAAAACCCTAGACAAAATTTGAACAAACAATAATCTAACCTCCAAAGGGCAACATTAAAAATTAATCTTCTACAATCTGCTTGGTATTCCAACGGAAATATATATTTATTTTTAAACATAAACGTCCTCAAATCAGATCTAAAAACAAAACTTAAGATGAGTAGTGTATAGAGTTCTTTCGTCAAGAATAGCATTCTTGAGCCAGCTAAAATTAGAGACAACGCCACGGTAGAAACGAACTTAGCGAACATTTCAAACAGAAACCATTCGCAAGTCTTTAAAAGAATAAATAGTTCAACTTGAATACCACCAAGTACATAGTCAGGTCTGGTCCCAAAGAAAGCTCAGTTTGACATTAAGGTCGTATAGCTAACATAATTTCAATTCACTTTCCTCATGACTTCATTTTGATGATAAGAAAGCTTCCTCACAAACTATAATCCCAGAATGGTATTGAATTCAAGGCTCTCCAGGAAAGTAGACGCAGAAATATGAGTATCATAAGGCTCAATTCTAAGAACCCTTCTATTTAATATTTACCTACATGACTTCCCTTCGACTTTATACATAAAATTTATACATAAAATAAAAATGGCCACACAAGACATTTGATATTAAATGCACACATTCAACAAGCTCTAGTAGTTTTTTTTTAAGAATTGACAGTTATGACAAATGCGAAATAATAATCATTAAAACAAGGTCTCCATAAATGTTATAACCTTGCAGTAAATTAAATAATTTGTTTTGAGACTTAACCGCAACCTGAGAGCGAAAAAATACGCTGAATTGGCTAGCTCAACCACTTATCTTACTTATTTATGTATGTATATCTCATTAAGCAGATATTTTGTTCATTAAACAAATCGTTTTAGGCAAATATTTGTCTGCAATAAAAATTCGTTGATGGATATTGGTTTGCTAAATAATATATGGTCGTTTTAAGATTAGCACTAACTCTTGTCCAACAAATGTTTGCAATAAATTAAAGAATATAAAATGAAATTCTACAATCTGTTCCCTTAAACCTAAGTTAACTTATATAGTAAGAAAATTTGTATCGTGTGTACTAAAATTAATTTTTAAAAAATAAGGAACGTAGAAAAAGAAATCTTTGATATTTCGTTGTTTAAAGCATAGACTTGCATTCAAATTCTACAATGCTATGCTGAATACAGTGAGTAATTTCACCAAAGTTTGGTCGCTCACATGGTTTACGATTCCAACAGCGACGCATTAGAGCATACACTGACAGCGGTGTATTGTCCGGACAACTGAGTACATTACCTTCTTGAACATACTTAATAACTTCCTCGTGTGTCAGACCATAATAGGGTTGAAGAGCATATGAAAATATCTCCCACAGACACACGCCAAATGCCCATACATCTGATTCGACGGTGTACTTATTATAGAGTATGCTCTCTAGTGGCATCCAACGTATTGGAATTACATCATTTTCGTCGCCTTTGTAATAGTCCTGGAGATAGATTTTGTGTGATAATCCAAAGTCTGCTATTTTGACAATCATTTGTTCATTGATCAGACAATTACGGGTAGCTAAATCCCTGTGCACGAATTTTCTTTCAGACAAATATACCATTCCGGCGGCGATTTGTTCGGCGACTCTCAAGAGATCGGCATCGTTGAGATCAGTTCGAGTACGATTAGCTTGATGGGTGGCAAATGGTGAACACGCTCGCAGAAACTCACTTAAGTCCCCTGGTGACATGAATTCGAAGAGAAGACACATAGGACGTCCTAGTGCACACACTCCGAGTAATTTAACAATATTTGCATGATCAAACTCGGCCAAAAGACAAGCTTCTCTCTCAAAGTCAGATTGCATAGCTTCGCTTGCATCGTCTTTAAGCATTTTCACTGCAACCAACATTTCATCGTCTCCAGGTATCAAACCCGGGGCTTTGGCTTGGAATACACGCCCGAAAGCTCCCTGACCTAAGCTACGCACATAGATAATATCACCTCGAGGATATTCAAGCTTCTCTAACTTCGTGTTTAGCTTCGGTTTAGGCTCGTGAATTGTTGCAGTGCTGCGAATAGTTCCCGTATGTTGGCTTCGCAGTGTTCCGCATTTATGATTACTGGATGTGTCCAAGGTGTGATGACTGGAAGACAGATTGCAATCGCGACTAACAGACATATTGCATTCAGATAGTGGCTGCTGTGGGAGTTGTTGATGAACATCCTTGTGTTTGGCTACTTTATGAATGAGCAGAATTATAAGATGAAAAGCAACAATTCCTACGAAACCTATGCCAGCTAGAAAGAAAATCATCGAAGGTGTGAAGAATGTTTCCATTTTGATGGGAGTTGTAGTGTCTTTGCTGGTAATGTCGATTGAGTCCGCTAAAAATGAGAGTAAAATATTCTGGATTCAATGCACAAAAAAGTATTTTTTTTAAAGATTAATTTATGTTTGCACATAAATAGAATTAAATGTGTTGTCAAATAAAGTCCACAATGGTTTATAGTCCGAGAGCTATTGAACATTTACTCAAAATGTTTTGTACCTCTCCAAATTTTGTGGCCATGTCATTTGTATCAGTACAAACTACATGCCATCGGTCTGGCAGCGATATCGCGGCCCCAACACCACTAAAATGCAATTTTGAATCAATGGCTAGGTTTTTCAAGGTCAGCCCCGATTGTCAGCACGTCATTTATGGGATAAAAAAAAGTTCAGTAATTGGTCAGCCATAGGTTTTTTTAATGAATTTTTAAATTTTGTTTCATGATCACATCACAGATAATAAGTTCTATTCTGCTATACGATTCGATCGAATCTTTCGATATACGTGAAAGATTCCTTACATTTACCTCAAAATATTTCTTGTAATCTTCTATCCTTCGAGTTCAAAGCTTTAACAATATTTATTTTTGGATTTCTAAAGAGAGTCTAATTGTTTAAATTCTATTTTGCTATCAATTTAAACGCATTTTGAACAAATTCTTCCTTCCGGCGGATAGCAGAATAGGGCTGAATAAAAGAAAAAGCTTGATTCAATAGGAGTTAGTTTTTGACAGTTCGTATTTGACAACTGGTTTGTCTATATGACGTTTTTATTCAGTATTCATTGGGCGGGTTCAGCAGCAATCTCAGTTGTATTCAGGAAAAAATCTCAGTTTGCTATCAAAATACTGAGGAAAAAATGTTTGTGTTGGCTTGGTCAACTTTTGATGGAGCAAAATCTTCGATATCTCGTTTTCCTGAACTAGCCAATTGCCATGTCATCATGAATAGACTGCCAAAGTTTCAAGATTTGATGTAGCTGACTTTTGTGGCCTCGACAGGGTGGTACTGCATGCCATACAGCTAACGAATCAATCGCTTTATTGAGGGAAGCGTTCGATGAAAACATCATCTCCAGAAATAGTTCTGGCAATTGGACACCAATGTCTTGTGATTTGACACCATTGGATTACTATCTATGGAGATATGTGAAATATCTTGTTTACGTCGATAAACCCTAAATGATTGTAGCTTTGGAAACCAACATAACTAGTGTTATTCATGGAATACCGGGAGATATGCTTGAAAGAGTGGTCGAACATTGGACCCACATAATGGACCATTTAAGAGTTAGTCATGTCCATGGGCAACATTTGAAGGAAATTATTTTTAATCATTAAATGGTAGGAACCAATCTTACACCCCAATTAAAGATTTTCTCAAGACATTGATTTGTATGTGTTTCCTTAAAAAAAATCAGGAAGATGTCATTAGATCACCCTTTCGACGACCGCTTCATGGTCAAAAATAAAAAAACTCGATTTTTCACGTTTTTTTCAACTATTGGCGATTTTAGTCCTAAAGAAGTAATTTTAAATAAAAACCTTGTTCTACGATTACAATGTAACCTACTTTGCTCCAATTTGAGTCCAAAACCATTTCTGTAGACCGAATGGTTTCTAAAATACAGCATTTCACAATTTTACGATAAAAAAAATATAACAAGTAGTATTATCTAACAATATAATGGAAAACAAAGAATGTTTGACATAAATGCATCAAAGCACTGCAGCGTGAAGGGTAATCCAAAATAATAGGACAATCATACCGGAAGGGGGGTATATATACCCCCGTTAAGATGGGAGGGGCAATTATCTAAAAAAATTACTTATTGTAAAAACAAAAATTTTGAAAAACTATTTTTGACCATTAAGCGGTCGCGGCTCGACGTCGAATACATCGGAAGATTATGGACGATATTTGATATTTTCAAAAACAAAAAACTTACGACAAAGCGGTATATCGCAATGCTGCCACCGCAGAGATTCGTCCGTCGTATAACACCATGGATATGGTTCTTCTCCTCCAGCATTTCGGCAATAGTTCTCTCCCTCGGCAATTTGTGGGAACACAAACGGTGGTTGGATATGTTTATGTGGATGTTGCGAGTCCCAACGTTGACAAGGGATTCCAGTCTTTGATATGTTTACATGACCAAGGTAATATCTTCCATTGCCGTTACGACAGTCGTCTTTAAAAAAAAAAAAAAGTAACCAACAGTAAATATGAAACAAATAAGCATTAATTAGAAAGGTTATTCTTACAAGAAACTTCAGATTCATCAATCTTCGTCAGGCCAATGTAAGAGCAGTTTGGTTTCTTGGCAGTTTGATTGTACTTAGGCAGAACCGAACAATTAGGCAGGCGGAAATGTCCTCTAGACTTGAAGAATATGCCACGTTCTTTCTTCTCTTCGATTAATACCCAATCGTTGTAGCAATATTGTAAGTGCGTCGCAATGCAATCTTCATAACATAGAGGCACCTTAACAGGCTGACCATTCTCCGTCTGGCATTGTGGAAATGCATAGGAGCACAACATCTTCTACAAATTCCATCACAAACAAATTAGGAAATAGAAAACACTTATCCCTCCTTTCGACAGACAACACTACTTACTTCAGCTGCCACACGACATTGTCCGGTCAAATCAGAAATCAACTCCTCAAACAAAGCTGTCGTTATCTGCTCATTCTTCCAGCCACCGTTTGGATCTTCCCGACTGTACCACACTTGTCCTCGTATAAAGGATTTGCAAATTTTTCCATTATACGGAGCACAATAGCCCTTTTCTTTGTGATTTGGTGCTCCGTCCAATTGGTCGATATTTTTCATGGAGCTGCCATCGATTCCGGGTGTAAACAGAAGAATATTGAACACAAGAATTTTGTGAAGCATATTTTTTTGTTTAACTAATTTGCAATTGAATTGAATGGATTTACAGCATATTTTATATTTAATCGAAAGTGGAATATTTAATAAATCATTTGGTAATATTTAAATTAATTTACAATGAATAATTGCAATGGAAAAAATGTTTTTAATTGTTTTGCAAAAGTTTTTCGCTTGTATTTTGATTTATGACAATTTTGCGGAGACGACGCCTTTCATCAGTCAACAGAACAGGGTTGGCAGTGAGGGAAGTTTAGTTACGTTTGATTTGGAAATTAGATGTATCGTGCAGTGGGGTCGATCGCTTGAAATAGCCACATCCCGAAAATGAGTCAAATGCTACGAGTATATGAAATGTAAAATGCCGCATTCGTAATTGTCGCATGTCTACTCGGCATTTTTGTGACGGCTGAATGTGGTGAGCAACATGCACATGCAGGAAACGTAATTTTTTTCAATTGTAAATTGCCTTACAATTTGCCCAAAAAGTCGAAAATTCAAAATTTAATGCCTCGATGGTGGAAGCAATAATTGCCTTCCATCTACCGTGCAATATATTGCCCTTCCAAAACCGTCTCCATTGGCGGAATTCTAGGAAAAGTAAATGAAAGTGTCAATCTACTGCCTCAAATATTGCCAATGGAGCCCCTGAGTGCAAAAAATTTAGCACTTTTACACTTTTGTAATGATACTAAACCAGTTGCATCGAATCGTGAATACCCCTATTAAGGCTTAACTACACAGGCCTACTTTTGTACAAAAGTGATAAATAAATATCTATTCTGAAGACATCTGCTTGCAAGAAAATAATGGAAAATTGTACATGGTGGTTTAATTTATGTGTCAGAACCATTTTCATTTGTTTTTTGCAAGCATGCTTCTTTAGCAAGCATTTTAATTCCTCAGTTTTGAACTTTTGTACGAAAGTAGGTCTATGTAGTTAAGGCTTTACCCTGAGGCTACACGAGCCAGTACTGGAAAGCCAGTTATACGTAAATATGCTGTGACGTAGGCGGCAGGCAACTTGTAAGCAAGTTGCTTTCAAGTATCTGCGGTCACATTCAGCTTTTACTATAGGACAGCCTATCTAGGATTCTAAATACAAAATTTTATTGAATTTGCTTTGGCATCAGACTTAATTTTTTCTTAAACGAAAAATGACGTCGAATTCTGCATCAAGTCTTGCGATGGTAAACGCATAATACTGCCAATGCGTTGACGGATGCATTGACAGGCATTTCTGTCGCGTCAAATTAAATTGGATTGATTTTCATCTAATTCAAAAATTTCGATTTTTTTTAAATTAATATTTAAAAAAATGATTTTTTGGAGGTTTTTTAATCCATCATTATCGAAGCCATCCTTTAATCGAATTTGACAGTTCATGCGTTGACAGATAGGTAAGAAACTAAATAACGTCGTACAAGGAATATTTTTGGGAAATGTCAGCCACAGGCGCTTAAAGTTTAGACCGCACACAACTGAAGCGGAACTACACTTCATGACGCGGCAAAATATTATTTGTATGAAATTGTATGTGCTATATCGCACTAAGCGACAACTGAACTTCATACAATTTCATACAAATTATTTTGAATCGCAGTTCCGCTGCAGTGCAGTTCCGCCTTGTGCGGTCTAACCTTAAATCGCCTTTTCTCGCGCAAATTTAATATCAAAAAATTCAGTTTTAAGTTTTTCAATGCATCATCTCCGTAGCAATCTTTCAATTTAATTTGACACTCTATGACAATTGACAAATCGGTAACATATCACCATGTAAATAAATTTTGACATGCGAATGTTTCTTCGCCGCAACAAATGTTTCGTTTTGGTTTGAGAGATCCTTTAAGGCTCTCCAAAACCAACCAGGTTCCGATCTGCAACCAACCGTGAGTGGACGTGTGTAGGAGTGTGAATTACGTTGTGAACTTCCTATTAAATAACCCTATCAATTGATAATAAATATCATATCACCTGCAATATTCTGTTTTTTTCCTTGCCTATTGCCCCTTATTATAAAAAAAAAATAAATAAAATATTCATTTCCCTCTAGTCTATAATAAATAAAAAAAAATAATTAAAAATATAAAACCTTTACAAATCGCGCCGCGCAAAAAAAATAGAATCAATAGCCTACATACATACTTAAACAATATTACAAATAAAAAAAGTGCAAGTGCCAGTGCATAAAAATAACAACAAAAGTGCACCCGTGTAGCGACTTTTATGATGCTCAAACCACAAACATCCATAGCACAGCGGTAATTCCTAATCTCTCCTTACCACTTCACTCACAGTGCTTTGGCTTAGTTATTATATGCAGTATTTGTATGTATCATTACATGCAACGCTTATGATGGACTAAGTCCAAGCATATATCAGATAAATTGCTGGTATTGTTTTTGGGTATCCAGGGCGGATCAGTACACTGCTATTTAGGCATAACACTAGAAGTATTTGTACTGTGAAGCCATTTTGGGGCCCAAACTCAATACCAGCATAGATAAAACTGTCTGATTTGGTTATTTATGTCTGTTTATTGTAATGGGGGGTGAATTTAGGGTTGACTTCTGCGACATTCGGGGACTAAGGCAGAATTTTTGTGCTGCTAAAAACAGGCCAGCTGTTTTGGCACTAAGTGAAACCCAGGTAGGGGAAAATACCGATCACTCGAAATTCAGCCTACATGGTTATAGCTTAGTGCCTCTATTTTTTTCTCATCATGGTCTCGCCGTGTATCTTCGAAATGATGTTGCTTATCAGCTTCAACCACAGTATGGTTCATGTTTGAATACAAACTTTAATTTCATGTGGTTCAAATTCACCATTCATAATCGAATCATTCATACTTGTTTTATTTATCGTAGTCCTAGTTTGGATGGTAATTCGACTTCCAATGAATTTGATGCACTATCCGACTCCATCCAGAGAATTATTTCCCATTTTTCGCACAGTGAAATCGTTGTTACGGGCGATTTCAATGCACATAATTCTTCGTGGCTACGCTATTTGGGTCAGACGATACCCGAAGGAAGGTTTGCTGAGCTTAACAACCTAACTCAGCTTGTCGACGAGCCTACTCAGATTCCTGACGTTGCAGGTCAATCCGCCAACACTCTAGACTTGTTCCTTACCTCTGACCCTGATAAATACACTATTAGTGTATTATCGCCCCTAGGCACGTCAGACCATTGTGTCATATCTGCAAATTTCTCATGCCAACAAAATCCAGTTAAGGGAAAAACTCCCAAGAGAACCGTTTGGCATTATGAGAAAGCCAACTGGGACGGTCTCAACGATTTTTTCAGGAGCTTTAACTGGTCACTATGATTCCTCGATAGTGACGTAGACGCCAGTGCAGATATGATCACAAATTGAATTCTTTGTGGAATGAGAAATTTTATCCCGAATAGGGTAAAATCTATCAAACCCAAAGAAAACTCATGGTTTGATTCGAGCTGCAAAGAGGTTATTAGGGGCAGAGAAGTAAGCTTCCGTTGTTATAAAGCCAACCCTATTGAGGAAAACCGGAAAAAGTTTCAACAAGCTAGAAAGACCTGTAACGTTCATATTCGACGAACCAAATTTTTACATGATCAAAAATTACGGCAAAAAATACTACAATTTTCCAAAGGTAGTAAAAATGTTTGGTCATTTGTAAAAAACATACGAAACACCACCTCGTCCTCGGTTCCAACGTTCGTCTTCAATGATACTCCTTTTGTCAGCTCACTAGATAAAGCCAATTTGCTAGCAGCACAGTTTGCTGTTAATTCGACGCTGTCAGAAAGTGTTATGACTCCTCCTGTACTTGAGAGCGTAAATGGTTTTATGGGACTAATCTCCTTTCGCACTCGTGCAGTTGCTAGAGTTCTTAAAGATCTCGACATACACAAACCCGCTGGCCCGGATAGTATTCCTCCCATTGTTGTGAAGAGGTGTTCTTCAACGCTGGCAAAACCACTGCGTAAGCTTTTCCATCTGTCCTACTCTACTGGTCTCTTTCCGAGTGGATAGAAAACAGCATTAGTCCAGCCTGTTCCTAAAAAAAGGCGTATCTTCTTCACCCTCTAACTATCGACCAATTGCATTTACGTCCCTTCTTTCTAATGTCATGGAAACGCCGATTAATTACCAGCTCAAGAAATATCGCGAGGAACGAAAGCTTCTTAATGACCGGCAGTACGGCTTTCGTTGATATTTCAAAAGCATTTGATAGAGTTTGGCATCAAGCTCTCTTATTGAAAATGCGTACATTTGGTATTGATGAATCTCTTTTTTGTTGGATTAGAAATTACCTTTCGGACCGGTCAATACAAGTTGTATTGGACGGTTTTAAGTCTGATATCCACAAAATAAATGCTGGTGTGCCCCAGGGCTCCTTTTTGTCTCTGACCCATTCCTTATTTTCATAAATAATCTCTTATCTGAAACTTCTAATCCATTAAACTGTTTTGCTGACGACAGACCCTCAGTTTTTCATATTCGTTTCTAGATTCACATCCATGTCCTTCGGATGTGGAACTAGAACGGCAGCGTATGATAAGCTCATTAAATTCTGATCTTGACAGCATCGTCCAGTGGGGAAAAAAACCGTGTAGATAACATTACTCGGAACAGCCAATATCGAATTCTTCTGGAGTAATAGGAGTCAAAAAGGAGTAACTTCCAGTCTCCAGTCGAAAATGACAATAGAAAAACATCAAGAAAATATGGATGAGATTTGATTAGACTTTCGGTGTTATCACCGGTGTACGTTGTTGCTCGTTCGCGGAACAACGAAAATGTAAATTAGAAAACCGAACAACGAACTAAGAACGAATGAAGAACGTGCAAATTCAAATCAGGTCAGAAATTTCGGTGTTCGTTGTTACCCTAACAACTTGTGTTTAAATGCTAAAACTGTTTAAACGAACATTATTTTGGAGTGTCGTGCAAATGGTAGGGACATTTTCGAAGTTTTTTTTAATTACTGAATGGCACAAGAAGCCTATTTATATAAATAAGGTTAGGTTAGGTTAAAGTGGCTGTCAGGAAAACGGCTGACACACTTAGACCATAATTAGGTCCGTTGTGATACCACATGATAGGAATGAGGAGATTATCCTCATTACGAAAACCATTCGGAGCTTTTTATGAAGCGAGAGAGACAGTGTATGTCTGTATTAGCTAGATCGCTTGGATCATTGAAAAAGTAGTCCCCAAGAAGGAGTCTGCGCCTCTGTGAAAGAGCAGGACATGTGCAGAGGAGGTGAGGAATTGTTTCCTCCTCCTCTTCGTCCATGCAACTTCTACAGAAGTCATTTGAGAAAACGCCAAGTCTTGTGGCGTGTTTTCCTATAAGGCAGTGTCCTGTTATGACACCTATTACGGAGCTAATTTGTGATCTACTAAGTGATAGCAAACTTTTAGAGCGCCTAGGGTCTAGCGATGGCCAGATTTCTTTTGTGGCCAGACATGTAGTAAGGTTTGTCCATCTAGAGTTTGCTTTCCTTGCAGAGTTTTGTTTTAGCAAAAGTTTACACGTAGCGATCGGTATACCTATGTTCCACCTGTTAGGCAAAACGGGCATTAGAGTTCCATTTCTGGCAAGTTCATCGGCTTTACAATTTCCGTAATATCTCTATGGCCCGGCACCCAAAGAAGGTGAATATTAAACTGTTCCACCATCTCTTCTAGAGACGATCGACAGTTTTGGGCCTAACGGAGTTAGTAGAGACAGAGTTGAGAGATTTAAGTGCTGCTTGACTATCTGAGAAGATGCGTATATCCGATGTTGATATCACGTTTTCTCTCAGCCAAGACAGAGCTTCTTTAATTGCCAGAATTTCCGCTTGGAATACGCTACAGTGGTTAGGGAGCCGGAAGGAGAGACTTAAATTAAGTCTGTCTGAGTACACTCCGCCACCCAGACCTTCCTCAGTTTTCGACCCATCAGTATAAAAATGAACTGAATCACCTTTGAGAGGGTCCCCAACGTCCCAAGATTCTCTTGAGGGTATGGTGATCTGGAAACTTTTGTCGAAATTTAGTTTGGATGTGGTGTAGTCGGAATGACAAGGAATAAATTCATATAAGTCTAGAATTTTAGTATGACCGATAGAGTTGTTGGTTTAAGGCGGACGGCTGTGTTCGCAGCCATTTGCTTGCCATATATATCGAGGGGTGTGAGGCTGAGGAGTATGTCTAGTGCAGCTGATGGTGTCGAGCGCCAGAGCTCCACTTATGCACATACTTGCTGATCTCTGGACCTTGCTCAGCTGGTCACAGTACGTAACTTTATCTAGAGCAGTCCACCAAATTGTTACCCCATAAGTGAGAATCGGTCTTACGACCGCAGTGTAGAGCCAGTGAGTTATGGCAGGGGATAGACCCCATTTAGTACCTATAGCTTTTTTACAGGAGAATAAAGCAACAGTGGCTTTTTTAATTCTGTCTTGAATATTTGGTTTCCAACTTAGTTTTTTATCCAGTATGAGACCTAAATATTTGGCTTCATCTGAAAAGGAAAGTGGAACACCATTAATTGTTGGAGGATTTATCTGTGGAATTTTATATTTCCTTGTGAAGAGGACAAGTTCTGTTTTGCGGGGGTTTACACCTAGCTCACAGCGTTCTGCCCATTTTATTAGCTTGTTAAGAGCGGTTTGAAGAAGTTCTGTAAGAACCTGGGGGTGTTTCCCTGATATAGCTATTGCAACATCATCGGCATACGCAATCACTTTGAATCCTTCACCCTCCAGGACAGTCAGTAAGTCATTTATGACCAAGTTCCATAGAAGTGGTGAAAGGACCCCACCTTGTGGTGTGCCTCTAGTGACAGATCTTCTAGTGGAATAGCCTCCCAATGCAGAGTTGATGACCCTACTTCCCAACATATGGTCTATCAACTTAATCAGTAGGCCGTCCACCTTCAAATTTTCCAGTGCTCCTACTATTGCACGGCCGCTGACGTTGTTAAAGGCGCCTTCTATATCAAGGAAAGCCGCAAGCGTGTACTCTTTATGGTGCAGGGAGTATTCGATAGATCTTACTAAGGTGTGAAGAGCAGTTTCCACCGATTTTCCCTTACAGTAAGCGTGTTTTGCTTTAGAGATAAGGTTAAGCTCTATAGTGTCACGCAGGTGGATATCAATCAGACGTTCGAAAGTTTTAAGAATGAATGATGATAAGCTAATTGGTCTCAGGTCTTTTGGATTAATTTGGGAGTATTTTCCAGCTTTGGGTATGAAGACAACTTTCACCTCTCTCCATACTGAAGGAATATGAATGAAATTCAGACAACCATTCAGTATAGTTTCCAGTATAGGAATTATGATATCTGAGGATCTCTGAAGTTCAGCAGGTATAATGCCGTCTGGTCCCGCGGATTTATAAGGTTGGAAGCTGTCTATAGCCCATTGGAGCTTGTCCCTTGTAATCAGACCTGGTATTTGATTGACCAAGTCATGTGACTGAGTGAATTCAGTATTTGAGACAATTTGTGAGCTACCTGGGAAGTGAGTATCAAGTAGCAAATTTAGTGATTCCTCACAGGATTTGGTCCAGGAGCCATCTGCTGTTTTAAGAGAGCTTGGCATCCCTGGATTGGTAGAGAGGACTTTCCTAAGTCTGGATGCTTCTGAAGAATCTTCTATTTTGTCACAGAAGTTCCTCCAAGAAGTTCTTTTAGTTATCCTCATTTGTTTTTTATACACTTTCAGCGAGTTCATATATATATCCCAATCTAAACTCTCTCTGGTGTATTTAGCTCTGTTGAAAAGTTTCCTACATTCTTTTCTGAGCGGTTCGAGCCCTGGCTTCCAGCAATGAGGTTTCTTTTTGCCCCTAATTTTAGTTAGAGGACAGGAAGTGATCATTGATTTGTTGAGTACATTTGTTAGATCTTTGACTTTATTATCGAGATCAGTTTTGTTCAGGGGAGGATTAAAAAGGTCAGGTTTGATTAACTTTTTAAGAGTTTCCCTATATAGGAGCCAATTTGTTTTCCGGTAGTTCCGGAAGGAAGGAGGCTTTTCAGTTTCATCATTTAGACTGAATTGAATGTATCTATGGTCTGAGAACGAGTGCTCAGAAGATACTTTCCAATCCAATATCGATTGATGAACCATATCTGAGACAAGAGTGATATCTAAGACTTCTTGTCTATTTCTAGTTACAAAAGTTGGTACGTTTCCAACATTACTTAGAAGTAGGTTAGTAGTAAGAATATAATCGAAAAGAGACTCACCTCTGTCGTTAATATCCGAACTCCCCCATACTATATGGTGCGCGTTTGCATCGCACCCGATAATTAGGCGTATATTCTGCCGTTCTGCATCAGCGATCAGTCTCCTTAGCTTTACACTGCGGAGAGGACCAAGATCGTCATGGCCAAGATAGGCGGACACTATCCAGTACAACCCTTTTTCGGTTTGTAATCTGACTGCCGTTACATCTCGATCGCTATATTCAGGGAGTAAAAATACATTAGTATTACATTTAGCTACTATGCAAGATCTAGGTTCACCTTTATCTGGCGCATGCAGCGTGTAATAGCCCGGAGTCCTGAGTCCTTGAACACTGGAGTTAGCAATCCATGGTTCCTTGATCAGGACAATATCTTCCCCGTTTGTGTTCAGACGGAGGCCGAAGCCATAATTAAGTTGGAGATTAATCTGAATCAGCTGCAGCATTGTTACCACAGTCGGTCAGATCAACCTCCAGCACCGTTTGGTCAGCGTCTTCGGCTTTAGAGGAAGATCTTAAAAGTTCTTCCTCGCTTAGAAGAACGTTGATAGGGGAGTCTACGCTCTCCATGTCGGAGAGGTCGACGGAAGGAGCCTTCCTTTCGGTTGGCGGATTGGGCAATACCATAGCCGGAGAAGTGTCAATGTCATCTATCTCCATCTCTGGAGTTTCGATGCCGACGACAGGGTCTTCGTCTATGGTCATGTCCTGGGGGTTTTGTGGAGGGGCTTCTTGTGCAACTTCCTCATCTTTTTTGAAAACCTTCAAGGCGATTTTGTGGAAGCCGTACCTAATCACATTTTCGGTCGATACCAGAGGAGCCAGAGATTCCTTGTTGATTACTATGATAGCAGATCTAAAGGAACCCCTGATCTCTTCCAGCTTCGCGACTACCCAATCTTTTGTAGGTAGGCTTGGATTGCTGTACTGCATCATCTGGAGTATTTCATCCTTGCTGGCTGGTTCGATCGGGATCCAGGCACGAGCTCTAGGCCTGCAGGGGATATCATCCCTAGCAACAGCCGCGAGACTAGCACCTGGCCAGACCTCTCCCAGTCTGCTAACAGCAAGCTTAAACAGATCACATGATCTCTGATCTGCACAGGCGATGAGCTTAACACGTCCTTGGTGCCAGCCTGCATCGTCTGTGATTGGTTGAGGTCCGGGATGCTCCCTCACTAAACTCATGAAGCCAGCTGAGAGCTTCACTATGACCTTCAACCAATTCTCAGGAAAGATCCTGCCATCTGCATTACTTCTGTCGATGACTGCAATGACAATTTTGTCCTTTAGTACGTCACTAAAGGGCAGACCTTTATTCACGTTAAGTGATTTGTCGGTGCCTTGCACCTTGGGTCGTTTGGGATCGGGGATGGTGCTCCCGATGGACCGTTGACGCTTTGACGTGTAGTCCCCGCTGGTCTTTCTGAGAGCCATAATGTTCATGGCCCATTGGAGTTTGGCAGTTTGTCGCGAGTCACGATCCGCTACCGGAATGTCACCGATAGCTTTCACGATCCTCTCGGCATTCCGCCTCTCCTTATGGTTGGTTTGGTTCCACCCCAACTCGGTGGAAGCAGAGCCATTTTTCATGACCCTACCACCAACGGGTTGTGGTATCTTCCTTGAGCCCAGGGGCGGTATACTTCGGCCAGCAGTGGAGGATCCGTAAGTCACGGACGCGCTGCTGGCAGAAGTACCCGCCCCTGGTCCAAAACGTGGGAGGGGGGGGGGGTGTTGAGCCCCATCCCGATGGAGGGAGGACCGTTGTCAGCGGCCGTGCTTCCATCGGGTTGGCGGTTCTTCTGTGAATACGGAGGCGGCTTAAGCACCCCAGCAGTGTTGGATCCGTAAGTCACGGATTATTATATAAATAAACAATTTTGTAAATAGAGTTTAACTTTCTAATGTAAATGCTTTCTTCGTTGTTCGTTGTTGAGAGAAGAACGAACACCGAACAACGGACAACGAATGAAGAACGAAAGTCTAAAGCCAGCTTTAGCTTTGTTCGAGGTTTTGAAAGACATTCGAGGTTCTAGGCAAAATAGTTTGCCTACTCATCAATTAACACATTAATCCTCTTTATATACCTTCATTTTCTGTCCCAAGCAGTTGTTGATTAAATTTTTGACCAAAATTTTAGACCAAACAGAAGAGAGAATGCTTCAGATTGCATTCTCTTTAACAAAGATAAGAGCATAATAGTTGGACTACTCTCTATGGGATACAAATAAGTTGACCTATGACGATTTAAATAGATGTTCAGTTAACCGTTATTAAAAAAATGACATGCACTTGTTTTGTTGTTTATTGATCTCTTGTTTTAAGTAAGCCCGCAACAGTTTAGTGTCAATCATGTTGCGTGGTGTTGCATTATCACGAGACCTTAAGCTGGCTTTAGCCTTTCGTTCTTCATTCGTTGTCCGTTGTTTGGTTTTCATTCATCTCTCAACAAGGAACAACGAAGAAAGCATTTACATTAGAAAGTTGAACTCTATTTACAAAATTGTTTATTTATATAACTAGGCTTCTTGTGCCATTCAGTAATTTAAAAAAAACTTCGAAAATATGTCCCTACAAGTTGCACGACACTCCAAAACAATGTTCATTTAAACAGTTTTCGCATTTAAACTCAAGTTGTTAGGGTAACAACGAACACCGAAATTTCAGACCTGATTTGAATTTGCACGTTCTTCATTTGTTCTTAATTCGGTGTTCGGTTTTATCATTTAGATTTTCGTTGTTCCGCGAACGAACAACAACGTAAACCGATGATAACACCGAAAGTCTAAAGCCAGCATTAGGGAATCCATAGTTAACGCCTTCGAAACGGGATTGTCGAGCTACAAAATAGCAAACCAATTTAATTTTCCTCGCTCATCAATTCGAAACATTAGGCCTTTTTTATTGGTAAGTGTAGCGCAGAAAAATTTTACACTGTAAACAACAACAAAGGAAAAGTGCGGATACAACAAAACGTGTTATAATTTTGTTTTGTGATTTTAAAAAAATATTAGATATTTTTTAAACATCACAAAACAAAGTAATAACACGTTATGTAGTATCCGAACTTTTCCTTTGTTGTTGTTTACAGTGTAAAATTTTGCTGCGCTGCGTACACACTTGCCAATAAAAAAGGCCTATTATCACAAAGTTCAAAAATAGTGGAAATGTGGAGGTTGGACGGGTCGCCCACCAATTGCGAAACCTCGAGATTGCCGAGTCTTAAAAAAAATAATAAAGGAAAATTGACGTCAAACTGCCGCTGCAATAACTGTTCAATGGAGAGAAAGAATCCAAAAAAGTGTTTCAGTCGACACTTGTAAGCGGACAATGAAAAAAATTGGATATAAATTTTATACGGTTTGTTTAAGATTTATTTGAATGTAATTCGTTAAAACATAAGCCAAAGAAAAACCACTTTTAACACCTAAACAAAAGAAAAGGCGCCTAGAGGGGGCCAAGCAACGTAAGAACTGGACTTTAAGTCAATGGCGGTCCGTTAATTGGAGTGATGAGTCGAGGTTTGAAGTTTGCGTGGGCGACGAACCAAAACAAGTCATAGGAAACTCCAAAGAGGCCTTTCACAAAGATTGCCTTAAAAAAACAGTCAAGTTTCCAGCATCTCTAATGATATGGGGATGCATGTCTGGGCGAGGTTGTCTGGGCGAGGTTTGGGCAATTTACATTTTGTAAATGGAACTGTCAATGCTACCAAGTACCGGGATATTCTGGAAAATGAGCTACTCCCATCAATACCATGACTTCAAACTAGTGATGGAGATTTCATTTTCCAACAGGATGGTGCTTCCTGCCATACAGCAAGGTCTACAATGGCGTGGTTATCTGCTGATGCAATTCCTTTACTGGAATGGCCTTCCAGCAGCCCTGTCCTTTCGCCAATTGAAACTGTCTGGCATTAAATGAAGCAAAACCTCCGAAAAGAACCATGTCGGACTCTTCAAGGCCTTAAAGCTAAAATCATAAATATTTGGGAATCTATTGGTACCGAAGAATGTCAAAAATTAGTTGACACAATGCCACGACGCATAGAAGCATCAGGAAGCCAGAGGCGACGTAACACCATGGTAAAATAAAAATTAAGACGCGTAGGCCAACTATTTTGCGTTTAAAAAAATGTATCAATCATTATTTTATTTTTTAAGACTGCTCTATATGGTTATTTAATTGAAGTCGTTTTGTTTTTGTTACTTATTTCTATCTAAAATAAATATATCTAAAGAAAAATACCAAAATATTGAGTTTATTGCCGATGGAATTTAAGAACCGGCAGATTTTTGTCAGTAATAAGGGGGGTTCACACTTATCGACAAGTCGATCAACCTGAGTCGTGGTCCTAGCATTCGCATTCAACGACCGCCTCATCAACTTCATTTGAAAATAAATTTTCAAAAAGCAAACACGGCGTAGATGTAACTTTTTGCATCACTTTTAGCGTAGGAAATTCATATTTTCTCCCTTCCTTTTGTGGGTTTACTTCTAGTTCAACCCATTTTCTATGAATCTCACATACAAAATTAAATAGAAACAGAAAAATCCAAATTTTCAGACATATCAGTTGTTCAACTAGTGTTCACATTAGCTACAGCAGACGTTCGACCGAGCAAAATATCAAACAAATTGAAAAACTTCCGACAGTCGTACAACTTGTGAACCCCCCTATAGGTACAGGTTTTATCGGAACCTAAGCTAAGAACAGGAAAATATCTGGACTTATGTACATAGCTAAAGCCTGATCCACATCTGTGTCGTGTGTTGTGTTGTGGAGTCGTGTGTCGCTACAATTTATTTCATATGCGTAGAACCATATTTGTCTCGTGTGTTGTGTTGCAGTGTGGCGCATAAAATATATGGAATGACAGCGACACACGACTCCACAACACAACACACGACACAGATGTGGATCAGGCTTAAGTTCACCCGGGGTAAAACTAGTAGCGTTTGACCCTGTTTATATTGGGAAGTTTTTGTACGGACTCACGCCAGTTTGTAGGAAAGAGAAGTGCGGGATAAGAGGTCTCGTGAGGCATGTAGACAATATAAGCACCGGACTCATGAGTCTGCTTTGTTGTTCTTTCAATGTGGAAGTTGTTGTTGTTTCAATGCATTTTGAGGCGCCTCACAGTTTGTAATGTAAACACGATGGTACACACCAGTCCGTACTCAATCTTCCCAATCTCAAAACTATATCAACTCAACTTCAAATGGGGCAAATGGGCTGAACTTAGCAAGTCCAGATAATTATCGGTTCTTAACTTAAAGTTCAGATAGAAAAAGTACTGCCAGCTCCAATTACTATTTTGTTTTCGATAATTTGTATGAAAACGTCAAAATATCTGAGCCAACGAATGAAAATATTTTTTTTTTATAAACAAACAAAATGGATTACCATTATTGTTTTGTAAATTAATATTTTTCTGATTTGTGATTCAAATTTACGTTTTTTTTTTAATTTTTTTAGGTTAGAATGTGATATGTTTTCGAACGACCAAAACCGGATAAGTAACCAAACCAAACAAAACCAAGAAAATGAACAGATGAGATGTCAGCTGTTAGTATAATCATAGGCCACGTTCGGGTGGTAAGCAGATACGTATCTAAAATACGTTAGAATCTGATATTTTTTCGAACGACCAAAACCGGATACGTAACCAAACCTAACAAAACCAAGAAAATGAACAGATGCGATGTCAGCTGTTAGATAGATAAGATTTATTGTTATTTTTTTTTTCTTGTTTATATTACAAAATCAGTTTACAAAAATCGATAAGCATGGCTTTGCCGTCTGCCTGATTGACATTAATTTAAACAATTAATAACAAGTAAGTTTCCATATTTCAAGAATAAATATATGAAAAATATCAAAATTTTAAATATTAAAATATAAATTTTTTATTTTTTGTTTGATAGTATAATCCAAACAAATCCGAAAAATTTTGGGATAGCTTCAGATTTCTTTTTGACATCAGCTGTTTGGTTCGTCAGCTGGTTTTTCCTTAGGCATTACAACAACACGAACAAATCCAGATACCTTTGGTTACGTATCCGAACGCGGCCATAGATAAACAAATAAAGATACCCCTCAAGCAAAATCACGGACCCAAATTTCTCGGTTCACTTGGGACTCCAAAAAAAATGAGTGTCTCACATATATTAAGAAATTTTCTGTGTACGCATGTAAAAAGAATGAGAATCGAGAGTATTTTTTTTTTAAAGCATCGAGAAAAAGAGAGAGTATAGGCGAAGTATACAATCATTTTGCCTTAATTTCCACCACTTTTTTTTTTTAGTTCAGTTTTGTAGGCAGCGTGGCGAAGACGGTTGCTTTTGTATCTCTTTTTTCTTGTTAAAACTTTGAAAAATTTTTTAATCAGAAATGCAAGTTTCTATTTATTAATTGTAAATTTATATATGTGGAAATATGTCATGTTTATTAGTGCGAAAAAGTCCTTAGAAAACGTTTTATGAATGATAAATGAAAAAAACTCTTGCAATGAAAAAATTCTGTTTGTCCCGATCTACATTGCCCGATATTTCCACGAAGATTTTTCCAGAAATCGTGTGAAATGTACACACAGAACGATTTTTTCCATGAGATTTTTTCTTTGTCTTCTTCATTTTTTTATTTCTGTGCTCTTCATTTTGCATTGATATTCACTCACACCATCAACCCAATGGCACACTGACACCGAACACACACAAAAAACTGGAAAGAGGGCGAAAGAGAACATAAACAGACTGGAAAAATCGTCTGAGTTTTGTGGTACAAACGATTTGATCCCTACCCCTTACTTTTCACTCCCTTCACCTACGAACAAAAGATCGGCACTGGAAAAATCGTTCAATGTAGACCGGGACTTTGTTTTATTTTTGTAGGCAATGGAGAAACTGGACTAGATGGGAAGTTTTTTTAGTACATTTGGGTTGGGTTTTGGGTATGCCTCAATTCATTCATTTTTTTTGGAACCGTTTTAGATTCCATTTGGTTTCGGTTCTCCGAGTATGGTGAATTGAAAAACTCTCTCTCTCACAATACATTCACATAATGGCTCCGTGGTGATTCTAATTTCCATACTAATTTGAGCCACAAAACGCAGTTTTTCGATCCGTATTTGGATCCGAATGCGAAGTCGTCCATACGTTGTTTGATACGTTTGCGGACCGAAAACGAGCTCGCTTGCTTAAGGGTACAAATCTTTGGCTGTCAATCCGGTTTGCCTAGAAGCTAAAAGGGTGATTTTAGCCGTGGTGGAAATAAGTAAGTTTTACTAGTGTGCTTTAAAACACACATACTAGTGCAACTTACTGATTTCCACCACCGTAACTTTGTTGTTGGATTTCACATTTATTCATGGACACAGAATTAAATTACAAAAACAACAATGTAAGCAAATGGGTTTTGGGGGGTAAAACGTACGAAAGATGTGTATCTTTATATTGTTTATCTATGGTATAATCCAAACAAATCCGAACATTTTTGGGATAGCTTTAGATTTCTTATTGACATCAGCTGTTTGGCTCGTCAGCTGGTCTTTCCTTAGGCATTACAACAACACGAACAAATCCAGATACCTTTGGTTACTAATCCGACCGCGGCCATTATCTCTCATGCCGAACCTATCAGACCGATTTGAATCGGGTTTCGATATTTCATTTTGTAATTCTTTGGAGTATGTACTTATAGTCTACATTTATGGTAGAATTGGACAATTTTTTAGGTGTCAGTTTAGCGCTTCAAAACTAATATGTGTTTTACAGCCTTTTTAATCCCACGTAGATCTAAGGTACTAGATATATGTTACATCCACATAATTTGCTTCAATTTGATCCTAATTTGCCCTGGACTAGATATCTTAAGCAGTAATCCCAAATGCAGATAATTCATTAAAGTATCGCTCACTTATTCGGCTCTTATCGGGATCACGCGTTTCATGTAATCCGTTTACACGAGCTATTGAAGCGAGCTCCAAGCTCACTTTTGCCCGTTTGTAAACATGCATTGATTGTGATTATAATGGAGACCATATAAAATTAGTTTTTTTTTTCTATCAGCGAAAGTCTACAGTATCCAATTGGTTTCAAGATAGATTTGTAAATAAGACTTGTGACCAAGCCCCAAATTGCGCCAAATCACCATTTAAATTAACAATTTTAAAAACAGTTTTTATATTTTGAAAATCAATAAACTCTATTTATTCAAAGTTGTTTACAATTGTTGGTGTTTTCTCTCGTTTATTTATCTGGAATGGATTCCAATCCCTGAAAATAAAGTAAGAAAATACATTAATTATGGAAACAAATAATTTTGTTTTAATTAATTATTTTATTCAGTTTACATGCATATCGCTGCAGAGAAGATATTCAAAACCACACGAGTTTTTAACTAAAATATTGATAGGTAAATAATAGAAACTGAATAACTTCTATTATTTATCTATAAAAGAACTCATACAGTGCCAAAAAAGTAATTTATTACTATATTTAATTTAAAATATTGATAGTAAAACAAATTTTAATCATTATTTAATACGTGAAGCCCCCTTAGTTTTATAACAAGCGAAGGGGAGGGGCATACATTCAAAAATATTGTGTTGCGAAGGTAAAAGTCAAGGTAGGTGTTTTCTTCAATTTTGATTTTTTTTAATAAGACATCGCACCGATAATACGATAATATGCTATTTATCCCAGTGGAAGAATCAAGTTTTGTTTGATGGCCGATTATTTTACAATGTTAGATTTCTAAATTGGCTCGCCCATAACTGAGATAGTTGGTTTTACTTAACAAAGCCGTCTAAAAACCCGAGTTTCTTCTGGAAAGAATAGCGGAGATAACTAGGACCGTGTACGTACATATATTCCAAGAGACTATGATGGGAACAAAGTTATGAAAATCAGCTATACCAATCTATCTACTAGAATTTCACTTTGTGCAAAAATGCTTATTCTTTTTTAGAATGAATATACTCAGCCCAGAGAAGTTATTTCTTATCGCACGAATTATTTATTTAAAGCACAAAGCTTGGGAAAAACTTTACTATAAATGATGGTGACAACCGGGTAAACGGAATCCGAATGATTCAATTTCAAAAGGATTTTCCAACCGAAGCAATCTGGTAAGGCTTGCCCGCTTGTTAAGGCCGGGTCAATCAGAACGCGGTCTGGTGGCGTGGTCAGTCCTTTACCAGACCCGGCTTTAATGTTCGGACACAATGAAATAGGTTATTTTACGATTACGTCTCAGTGTATAGATATAGAATATTCAACGGTTAGTTCAAAATTTAATGGAATATGTTTGTATTGCCGTCAACTAGGGATAACCTCTTCCAAATATTCATAATTATTTTGAAAAACTAATAAACAAAGGTAGGTATAAACAAAAATTTGTTTTTAATCAACATTGACCCTGGAAATCGACATGGTTGTATTTAAAGTCATACGCGCAGCTGTAGAGCTGTCAACTTACGCTCATTATGTATGGGTTGTCCATTATTCTGCGATCACGTTGATACATAACACGGTCGAAACGTTCGTCCATGTTCCTGCGGTATGCCTGAAAGTTTAGTTAATTGTTTTATATTTCAATTTATGTATAATAATTGCGATAGCAATTTTTGGTGTAGTGTCAGTAGAATTATAAGTATTTAAATTAAAGTGTTACGAATTGAAATGATTTGTGTTGGAAAATCTTCACGGTTATGTAATTTGTATTTGATTCGGAATTGCTACAGAGGCAAACATTCAAGTCATATACTCACGTTTCCGAGGGTCAATTTGTGTATTCCATACATGGCATATGTTGGAATGGATAGAGCAACTGTGATGATTGCTGCAGAAGGTATGATTTCGAACCACATTTTATTATTTTTTTAAATTTAGTTATTTCCAAAATGATTTTTTGTTTTTTCTGCGGTTCGTGAGGACACAAATTCTCCCGACAGAATTCAGATGATGACAGTAGTGACAGCTGAATCGCAAGTGTCATTTTTGAAAGGTGTCACAATTTTTAGTACATTTAATTTGGGTTTACATACTGCAGGATAAGCTAGGTACGTGCTACACTGATTCTAAAATTAAACAATTTTTGTTTGTTGGACGGCTATCACACAAGAAAACTGAGTTGCCAGAAACTGGCTAGTTTGTAGGCAAGAAGGGTGTGAGAGTAAATTTGTTGTCTTCCTTTTACGCCCTTCACGCCTAGAAACTAAAAATCGCCGGCAACTCAGTTTCCTTGTGTGAACCCTGTCACACGGGGTCTTGGTTAAACAAAATTAAATAACCCTGTGCCCACGTTCTTTAACTTCTCACATAAAACAATCGGTCGAGAAACGATGATAAATGGAACAACACCCATGCTTATTGTTTCAATTTTTATCGTTTCTTGGCCGATTTACTCGATGTGAGAAGTTACAGAACGTGGGCACTGTTTATGATTCAGTCATCAAGAATGAAAGATACTGGAAGCCTAGTTTCCTCACAAAACACTTACCAAGCCATTGAAAATTAGATACTAGTAGTTCTGTCTATTTTCAAATTAAAGGCCTCTATTGCCGTTGTCGATTGCCAATAAATATAAATTGATTCAATTGGTCGTTATGTTTAGTATTGTGTAACATAATCGAATAAATCACTGAAACATTTGTATGGTTTGAATTTGATGTATCCTTAAAATCCTGCCATGGTTTATGGCCAGTGGAGGCAGCCGTTAATATTTTCTGTTTTGTTAAAATTAAGTTGTAAATTCAAATTTCAAAATGACTGTTCTTCAGTTACGGCTTTAAGGCAAGACCACACTCGACTTCAGCGGAACTACACTTCATGACGCGGAAAAACATCATGTGTATGAAATTGTATGAGCTATATCGCGTTAAAGAGGTAAGTGAACATGAAGTTTTTTCGAAGATTTTCGTTTGAAGTGTAGTTCCGCTGCATGCAGTTCCAAGTGCAAGTGCAGTCTAAGCTTAAAAGCTATACCAAAAAAAATGTCAAAACAGCTGACTGCGATCGTATTTATACATGGATATTCCACTTTCACACAGGAAAACTAGTAGCTAGAAATTTGTTTGACATTTTCTTTGAATTGCCTTGCCTTTGTATTTTTGACACGAATAAACAAAACTGCTAGTGATTGACATCACAAAAAAAAAACGTCAAAAAAAAACCAAAGAACATTTTAATTTTTTTTTTAAATGTATAGATTTTTTCTGACGTTTTCTTTCGTTGTCAAAAAAAGTAGTCAGAGCTCGGAGGAGTCTGTCGAAAGTAAACACCGTGTTGTAAAGTCAATTGGTTGAAGCATATTTCGGGCAGTGTGAGAAGGAATCTCTCGTTGACCTCAGGCATTTTGTTCACTCGTCTTACATCGTGCCCTTCTCTCCTAGAAACTCAAAAGTTGATAGCAAATCAGTTTGTCCGTGGGAAAGGGGACTTTGAACCATCCCTGATTATAAATTTGAATGCACCCTTTGACCCTGTTTATATTGGGAAGATTGAGTACGGACTGGTGAGTACCATCGTGTTAACATTACAAACTGTGAGGCGCCTCAAAATACATTGAAACAACAACAACATCAATAACTTCCACATTGAAAGAACAACAAATCAGACTCATGAGTCCGGTGTTTATATTTTCTACATGCCTCAATAGACCTCTTACCCCGCACTTCTCTTGCCAACAAACTGGCGTGAGTCCGTACACAAACTTCCCAATCTAAACATGGTCTTTGATAGTCATTTTATTTAATATTTTTTTGTTTCGCTCAGGTAGCGTTACAAGTGTTAAATTTGTACATACCTCGTGCAAAAACCAAAAACCACATTACAAAAATTAAATAAAAAAAAAAAACATAAAACAAGTGATCTTGATTTTGCCTGTAGTACAGTTGCATCCAAAATGTTTGTACTAAAATTTAAAGCGCCCTCTCGAAGTCAATCACAAAACCTAATGACATTTTTACATATTTTTTTCTTTTCCACCACCCACCAAAGCAAAAAAGTACCTGACATCGCAGTCGCTGTCAGTTCAAGAAGAATATTCAAAGAAAATGGCAAGTATTGACACGGCTTTTCCAGCTATTTCCCTGGTCCCAAAAACCGAAACAGGAGTCCTGAATTTCCTCCAAAAGTATCCGGAATACGATGGACGTGATACCATAATTGCAGTATTTGATTCTGGTGTCGATCCAAAGGCAGCAGGTCTCAAGGTAAGTGGGCTTTGTGATGATGGGGCTCTTCCATTAAAATCTATGTCCATCGTCATCCGGTTTCTATTGTGTTCATTTTGTTTGTCAGGAATATTTTGTATTCCCTTGTCTGTTAAGAAAATTTTCGAAGAAAAAAGAACAATAGAACCAGCTGCGCATGGAATTTTTTGAAAATCATCCTGCATCCCCTAGCCCCAACCCTCGATGAGTCTTCTATATAAGCAAATATATATGTATGTATATATTTTTATTTGTTTGTATCTTTAGAACATATGTGATGGCTCGGTAAAGGTCATTGAACGCTTCGATTGTTCAGGATGTGGCGACACTGACGTCTCAAAAAAGGTCACAGCCGATACAAAAGGATACATCACTGGCATATCTGGGCGACCGTTGAAGGTAACTTCGTTGACCTATATTTAAACTTGTTTGTTTTCCTCTTAGCTGCATGTGTTAATGAAATGGAACTAATTGCGTGATGGAGTGAATTTAATTTTATCACAACAGGGCAATTATTCTGCTCTTGCCTTTTTCTCTGTTTTCAACTTCAACTGTTGTTTGTTTACAGTTGACACCACAAATGGTAGCCAGCAATACCGCCAACGGAGAGTTTCGAGTTGGTTTAAAGAGTGTCGGAGACCTGTATCCATCCAAAATCCGAGATTCAGTAATGAACAATAAGAAGTTAAAAACCTGGGACAAGCCTCACAAGACAGCCATTGCAGATGTGCTGCGTAAATTGAGTGAATTCGAAATCCAAAATGGCGGTAAGCACTACTTTAATAGAATTATTCTGTTTTCCCCATAAACTTACTGGCCTCCTTTAGATGCCACTAAACTGTCATGGGACAAGAAACTGGAGAAGGAGAATCTAGACTTTGAGCTTGAGTTTCTTAACAACTATGAGAAGATGTATTCGGATATCAAAACATCGTATGACGTCGTCGTGTATCCCACTGAGAGTGGGTGGCAAGCTGTCATAGACACTTCTTTAAAGGTTTTGTTTCTATTTCGCAAAGTTCATTGGTTTCATCGAATAATTTGCTTTTGTTTAAATACACAGGGAGATCTGGAGAATGCAGTACATATCGGAGAGTATAGCCAAACTCATGAAATTAAGAACCTTGATAGTTATCTTTCGGTCTCGATGAATATTCATGACCAAGGAAATCTCATGGAACTAGTTGGAATGTGCTGTGAGTTATTTAATTTTTGTTAAGATTTTTAAATTTTATATTTTCCCAATCTCAGAACCTTGACTGGAAATCAAACTAATTAACTTATGTCGATTCAACAAAAAAAAAATCTAATTTTTCGGTGGTCTGATTTGATTTAGATCAATTTTGCAAATCTTGATTTCAGGCAAAGATCTACACAGATTTCACACGCGCTTGCACACGCACCAAATTAAAGTGACATTTTTATCCAAATCAATAGAAAATGGAACTCACACAATTGCAAACATAAATCAAATAACGTTTTGAGTTCATTTTACTACGATTGATCTAAATTCTGACCACTAAATCCAAAATTGTTGAATCGAAATCGACACAAGGCTTCCGCGATCACTCAAGAAACATACTGGTTTACTATGATTCATGTGTGATATTCCTTTCTTTTGTTTTGATTTTCAAGTTATTACATCGTACATAATAAGTCTTATCGGGAAAAATATGCTCCCTTGAATTGTTTCTTCCGTATGATACTCCCCAGTCATAAACAATTTTCAAAGAAGGGGGAAAAGAATTCTATACAAAAAATAAATGGAAATCGATTATAATTCCTTGGAAAAAAACTAGCTTTAAATTAGTAAATGATTTTCAAAAAAAAAAAAAAATTGGTACTACATATTGGTGCATTCGTTCTAAGATTTTTAATAATTTTTCGAATGCTCTATAGCAGGGACTGTTTTAAGAAAAAAATCAGAACTACCAACAAATCATTTTTGAACAATTTTAAAAAGAAAATGTTCGTTTCGATTTAAATTGTTTTTTCTTAGACGTAGCCCGTTTATCGGTTGGCTATTTTATCGACACTTTCTTAATTTTCTTGTTAATACCGCGGGCAAATTTACCGCGCAAGCTGAAATACTTTCCAATTAAAGCTCCAAATATGAATTTAAAAATATTTAATTTTTAGAAAATCGATTCAATACGAGTTAGTGTTTTGTTTACTTATAAAATTATTAGCTTTGAATTGTGTTTTCAAATAAATTATATTCTTTTCCAAATCGTTCAACTGAAAACACGAATTCTTTTGTTTCAATTTATTATATTAATCCATGAACTTATATCAGGTTATGGGCCCAGTCCATGCTTAATATATGTTCATATATGGTTGAATAAAAGAATTAAAGGAAAAGATTTCAGTTAACGATTTTTGCATTACATAATTTGAATATTGGAAATTTAAAAAAAATTTCAAGATGTCTCAGAACGTTCTCCCGTCCATTGAGAAACTTAAATGCCGTGAAAATTGGGATTCCTGGAAGTTTGCGGTTAAGACGTACCTCGACTGGAAGACCTTTGGGATTGCATTGAATATGAAGCTAATGCAGTACCGGGTTCCAAGAAAGTGACGAAAGCCCGAGCAAAAATAATCTTATTGATCGAGCCGATCAATTTTGTCCATGTGCAGTCTGCGAAAACTGCGAAAGAAGCATGGAACAATCTAAAACGAGCTTTTGAAGATTCAGGCCTAACACGTCGAGTTGGACTTCTAAGAAACTTGATAAATACACGCTTGGAGGATAGTGATTCCGTTGAGTCATACGTCACGAAGATAGTTAACACTGCCCACAAGTTGAGATCTGTGGCTATGGATGTTAGCGATGAATGGGTAGGCACTTTATTGCTCGCTGGGTTATCTGACGAGTATCGCCCGATGATAATGGGGCTCGAAAGCTCAGGAACACCTATCACTGCAGATGCTATCAAGACAAAACTGTTGCAAGATGTCAAAGACGATCAAGCTGGATCCGCTGTGTTCCTTGGTAAACAAAAAACAACAAAGAAATCCCGTGGTCCAAGATGTTTCGAATGCAGAGATTTCGGACACATTTCCAGGAATTGTCTAAAGAAGAACACAAAGAGCAATGATTTCAAATCCAAGACGCATTGATTATACACTGCCTTTACAACCAATGCTGGCAATGATGACTGGTATATTGATTCAGGTGCCTCCGCTCACATGTCTATGACCAACCAGTTAGAAGCGAAATAGTCTGTGCCAACAATTCTCGTCTATCTGTAAAGGGCATTGGTGATATGAAGTTACAAGTCGCTGTTCAGAAGAATATCAAAGATGCTTCCATCAACAATGTTCTGTACATTCCTGACTTGTGCGTCAATCTACTGTCAGTCAGCCAAATGGTCAAGAAAGGAAACTCCGTTGAATCGAAATTCAAAGGGTTGTCAAATTTTTAGCAACGATAAGCAATTGATAGCTACAGCCTCGCATGTTGGTCATATGTTTAAGCTGAATCGACCGAATGTAAACGTGAGTATGATGGAAGAAATCCAAGGCAGTGGACAGCAAGTTATGGCATCGTCGCATGGGCCATCTTAATTTCGAAAGCCTGTTGAAATTAAGAGATTGTGTCCTATTGATGTCGTTTCTCGTCGTGGTGCACGGTATATAATGGTTCTTGTGGATGCCTTCAGCAGAAAAGTGTTTGTCTATTTTTTGAAAGCAAGGTCTGAAGCTTTTCAAGTGATTTGGCGAACTAATGAATTTGACCGAAAGACAAGTCAACAAGAAAATGAAGATGCTACGAACCGACATGGGCACCGAATTTTGTAACAGATCCTTTGACAAGTTGCTGAAGCAAAATGGAATTCGACATCAAACGACTACACCATATACGCCACAACAGAATGGCTTGGTAGAGAGAACCAATCGAACGATCATCGAGAGAGCACGCTGCATGTTGTTTGCAGATACCAAAGGCTATCGTTTATATCAACCCGATAAAAATGAAATTGTCATTAGTCGAGATGTGATATTTTTTGAGAACTGTCGACTGGACAAAAATAAGGTAATCGATGAAGGCAAAATAATTTTAAAACACGTTAGTACCAAAGATATGGCAGCTGAGTGATGACCAAGGCTCTATCAGCCCCGAAGCACAACGCTTGTGTTACTGCACTCGGATTACGCTTTGGCAAAAAAAAGTGGGGGTGTTAAAAGAAACACTTTGTTCTTTTATACTTTAGAATTAAATTTAGTTTTCTTATAAAATTATTAGCTTTTTTTTCAAATAAATTATATTCTTTTCCAAATTGTTCAACTGAAAACACGAATTCTTTTGTTTCAATTTATTATATTAATCCATGAACTTTTTCAGTAAGTTCTCGAAGCAATCATTATATCTGTTCCTTTACTCTGAAGTTCGGTGATTTTTATTCATAAGTTCTGTCAATTTCATTTTTTTATATGAACTTGATAGGAACTCGGAGGATTGTAGCCAAAAGTGATGCCTTATACATATTTTTGTAACTAAAATTTGAACTTTCAAAAGGCTAATGCTGAAATTTGATTGATTTGCTTGCTTACCAGTTTTTTGTAGCAGTTGAGTAATGAAAAAAATTGTTGAAAAATCATAAACAAAATGCTAAAAATTTAGGTTTCTGTTTGACTTTCAATTGAAATTGCATGTGAAGTCGTTCAGGCAACACAATTAAGTAAACTAATTCTATGCGGATAATAGGTTATATCCGTTTAAAAACTTGAGATCAGATAAAAGTTGAACATCTTTTCTCTACTTAGATAATCTTAGGAAATATGAATAGTAATAAATCATTCGAAATTAAAAAAGGCAGCAAATATTCGAATCTACACTGTGATTAAATATTGACATTCATAGAAGTATGTACTATGTGTTGAACTGGCCGAAGAAGGGGTCAAGTTTTAAATTACAACACCAGAAACTTGGTTTAGAGCTACCAATTTTAAATATCAACTACCAGAAAACATAACAACTACCACTTAAAACAGTCCCTACTCTATAGTCTAAAAAGCAAATATTCGTTTCAAACAACATCTTGACTAAACAACAGTAGACCGATTATTTCAAATTTGGTGGTTTAGGCCCTCATTATGAATAGCGAATTTCACTTCTCACGTTATTACCGATAACGAGCTTCCACATTCCCTTCAGAAAACAATGCTGCCAACACTTTTTATATGAATTTACACACATGTTAAACGTCAAATGGAATCGTGATTATTTTTTTGTTAAAAAAAAAAAAAATACTATTCAAATTGATTATCATTTACATATTTTTTTTTATTTAATGGCTTTGGCTAATAGATTAAAAATAATTTAATTATTCAGCACTTCTATAATGTGTATGTAACTGTACATACATAGTGGGATCGCTTAGCGTCAAATTTCGAAATGATGTGTTTTTGCGGGACAAAATCACCAATTTGTTTGTCAAGGATTACTTAGGTCCTTTAGCTTGCCATACGGTAGGACCCATCTCGGCGGTCGGCCATCTTGTATTTTATAGCCACCATTTTGGAATTAGGCATATTATCAATATGTTTTCTTTTGAATCACTTAGCCCCACAAACATATTTGGGGTCAGGGAATACCACCACATGTTTCTTGAATGCATAAGTTTGCAAATACCTATATTCAGGGGGCCATGCTCCAAGATAATAAAATATAATATTTGGGATCAGAGAATACTTATACACATTTTTTATGCATCTCATTGTATCTATTCAAGGAGGGTAATGGGGGTCATGACACCCTCTCCTCCCCCCTGCCCCCGAGCTCAAGTATAAATAAAATACAATCTTCATTTAGTCCAATAAGGTATAAAAGAAAGAATTCTGTTGTTAGTTTTTTGGAATGCTTGCATGAATCCTACAGCTTCATATCCACTGATTTATTAATTTTAAAATTAACAAATCTATTTAATGGAATGATAAAAGATTAAATTTATTTTGTATTCACTAGACGAATAGGTTGACAATGAAATAAGATACATGAATACGTACAATTTAAATGGAAATGATTGAAATGATATATGTACATCCCGCTTAGGCTATTGAATGGACCTTTTAGTAAGGAACAATTGCGTTCACGGGTTTTTATTATTGAATATCTTTGTGTGGAACTTAAGCTTACTTAAACACACAAAATTCACTTAAATTCATTCATGCGTTTCTGAGAAAATGGTCACACTGGTGATTTTTCAATATTGTCGGCATAACTCGAAAACTGAGCCGAATTTGTGAATTAAACTTAAGAAACTTTTTGTAGGAAATTAGATTTGCTATCAAAATTTTGTTAAAAAATTCAAGTAGGGCAATTTGTCAAAAACTGTCCTAAAAAAAATCAAAAATTCACTGATTTTAATTTTTTTTTCTAAATTGCTCATATCTTTTCTTGGAGCAAAGGTTCGCGCAAGATATATCAGAATGAAACAAAGAAGATGCCTTTAATATGACGGATCAAAATGCAAATTGGCGAAAATATATCCTATTAAAAATAACCCTTTTTTATATTTTTTTGCAGTTTTTGCTCGTAAGCATCTCTTTTTGAATTGCAATTCATTGGTACTATATGACAAGAAATAATTTTAAGTTGAGATTTTGATCAAATATGTCATTACGATAATAGAGAATTCGAAAATAGTTGGTCTGCAGTTTTAACTGTCCATCTGTAAATTTGTAACACCTTAGCCTACAGACTGGACGGATGGATCGATTTCTATAAAACTAAGTACTTTCTGTTTTTAAGGTATGTTTTATATGTTTAATTGAAATTTTTGTTTTTGAACCAAAAATAGTGGTAGTTTGCATACAACAATTTTTTGCATTTCCGTCTTTCGAGCAAGCCGCGTTACTGAACTGAATGAATGTTTATTATAAGTAAGTTTTTAATAAACCTAAGTAATAATGCGTACAAACATTTTGGTAAAAAAAATTTAAATTAAAAAAAATGAATTTGTTTTATTTAATATTGTTACAAATTTACAGATGGACAGTTAAAACTGCAGGACCAACTATTTTCGAATTCTCTATTATCGTAATGACAATGCATATTTGATCAAAATCTCAACTTAAAATTATTTCAAGCAGGGGAAACTTGTCATATAGTCCCAATGAATTGCAAGTCTAAAAGATGCTTACGAGCAAAAACTGAAAAAAAGAAATATAAATAAGGGTTGGTTTTAATAGGATATATTTTCGCCAATTTGATCTGTCATATTAAAGGCTTGAGCATCTTCTTTGTTTCATTCTGATATATCTTGCGTGAACCTTTGCTCCTTTTAAATCCTCTCCTACTTACCTAATCGCACGTGCTGTGCTAAAAACATTTTAAGGGTATTCATAACCCCTTTTGTGCGCGCGGAATATAAAAAAAAAAAAAGTTATGAGTAATTTAGTGAAAAAAATTAAAATCAGAAATTTTTTGATTTTTTTAGGTCAGTTTTTGACAAATTTCCCTACTTGAATTTTTTTATAAAATTTTTTAAACCACCAATTTTTATAGCAAATCTAATTTCCTACAATAAGTTGCTAAAGTTTAATTCACAAATTGGGCTCAGTTTTCGAGTTATAACGACAATATTGAAAAATGACCAGTGTGACCATTCTCTGAGAAACGCATGAATGAATTTAAGCGAATTTTGTGTTTTAAGTAAGCTTAAGTTCCACACAAGCATATTCAATAATAAAAACCCGTGAACGCAATTGTTCCCATCTTCCCTCAAAATTTCGGTCTATTCAATAGCCTAGCTTTGAGTGTTGAATTAGTTCGTCTTCCGTTGGTGGAAGTTTGTCCATTGATTTAGTCTTCTGACGAAATAGCTCCTTCCTGGTATATCATTCTCATTTTCACTTTTTTATTATACAATATTACAGTGAAGTGTTCTAGTGATTTAAAATGTTGACTATCACCATCAAGTTCTGTGTGAGGATGGAATCCCAAGTAAGTATAAGGATAAAGGTATGTGTCACCTTCCGGGTGGCAATGGCACAGTGGATGTTGTGTTTGACTGCTAACCTGGACGTGTGGGTTCGATCCCCAGTCTAGGAAGCATTCTTTTCTATTTTCCCCAGTTTCAACTGGATGCAACCCGTGGAATTTCATGAGATAATTAATATCTAATTCTCAATAGACTGTGCCAACAAAAATCTTTCCTTTCCTTCTATTCCTTATAACTAGTGCCGTGCATTGCATTTAAAAGACCCGAGGTCTTACAGGCATATAGTTAAAATTATTATTATTCCATGCCTCCCATGTAGATTTCTTGCTTCTTCCGAAAAATGATGATCTCGTTTCACATCCCGTGAAACTGGGGAATACGGAGAGGGCCAAGAATTTATCTACGCCTTGTTTCTAGTAAATAGCATTAATGTTTATCTATTTAAATGTTCTGCCTGTTCCAAAGGCAACAGAAATCTTCAGATCTTCGGTAATGGAAATTGCCATTGAGGATTACCACCACGTCCGTGTCAACAGTACGAACTATATACCTACTACAGCCTTTAAAAATTGTATTGTATAATTGTAATTGATGATCAGTCTAGTGGCTGCTTCCTCATGCTCACAATATCAAAAATATATATCATAACTCAAAAAACCTCAAACTTCAGAAATCGCAATTTAAAGTTTGCATGGCTGTATTTCATAAACATCTTCAATTGTATCTTATTTTTTCTTTTCGCTATTAATTAAAATTTTATTCCAAAATATGACACTTTTAAAATATTAATTGGACTGTTTTCACTTCAAATGTATCTGCGTAAATGAAAAAAATACAGTATTTCCACAAAAAAATATTCAAAAGTGACAGTGTATATAACGACAAATGATGCTCTATAGCCTTCAATTTTTCAGTTATAGAATGTTTTTTGAGTTATGACGTTATTCTTTTTAATGAGCGATCATGTGACGACAATAACCTTACTTTCAGCATTTTCAACATTAACCAGTTTGTTTGAAAGAAAGGCTAACAGTTCAAATATTTTGAACTAAACAATTAATAAATGCTTCCTTCTAAACTTATTCCTATCTTATACATAAACAAACAAAAATATAAAGGTAAAGTAAAAAAGTTTAACTTGCTGTAAACTGTACTTATGTCTTCGCGTAAATATAACCATCACCCGTGTTTTATTGGAAAATTTATCCATAGTAGTATTCCATAGTAGCTATCCATAGTAGGATTTTACATGAATAACAAAAACAACATCGGCAGTATGACTACTGCCGATAAAAGTTAAAGTAGAATCATACTGCGGATAGTTTTCCGAGTCTCGAATGGATTTTTGGTGATTTCATTCTCAAATGTTGGTAACTATTAGTTTTGTGAAGTTAATTTTGACTGCTTCTGATTCTCACAAATCCTAATTTTTTTTTTTTAATATTCTGACAGGTGTTCTTTCAGTTAAACCAATTTTGAAATACAAAAACCAGGCTACTGCGGATGCGTTTTTTTGGTAATTTTATTATTTATTTTTTATTTATAGAATTTTATTTATAGAATGCCAAAAAACACGGGTATTGTCTCAAAAAACTAACAATGCGCAATTTCGTATGCCACGTCGGTCTTTGCAACGGCCACTTCTGTGTGTTCATAAGGATGAATTCAGAATGTTTTTTTTCTGTGCTTAGTTCTTATCCCAGTATAATTCGTATAATTTGTAGAATTTTCGCAAGCATTCCAAAAAACTTATAGCAACAGGATTCTTTCTTTTCTAACGTTTTGGACTAAATAAAGATTGTCTTTTATATATACTTTTCTCTTGAATTCTGGGGGGGAGGAAGGGTGTCAATACTCTTATTCCCCTCGAATAAATAAAGTCGGATGCATTTAAAAATTGTGTTTTCTCTGTTTTCGTTCACTTTTGCACATTTCTTACGTGAACCTGACATTTTGGTTAAATAGGAACAATAGCAATTAGCTACCTGCAATGTCCAACCAGATATGCTATCCCACAAAAAAAATCCGATTCCTTTCTATCAGCTCCGCGATATATTTTTTTTCCCCGCAGCTTTTTTTCTTGCCTCGCGGAATTTTTTTTTGCCCGCTGCATTTTTTTTGCCACCCGTCATTTTTGTTTTGCTCCCCGGCATTTTGTTTGCCCCGCGGCATATTTTCTGACCCCGCCGAACTTTTTTTTTACCCCGCGGCATTTTTGTTTGCCCGCCGGCATTTTTTTAAGCCTGCCGGCATTTTTTTTACCCCAGCATTTTGTTGTTGTCTCACGGTATGTCTCATTTGCAAAGAATTATTAAGTATTATTATATAAGTATTATGTTTGAAGCCTCTTAAGTTGGCTAAATGTAATTTTTTTGTGAATTATTTTATTAAATTGCCCCTACTTTTTTTTCTCGTTTGCTTTACAAATACAAAATTATTCACATATTTTTAGAAGAATGTTATACCTTTAATAATTGTGTATCAATAGTTTTTTTTCACGTTTCAATTGGTGTTAAATATATTTATAACATATTTAAATTTAAGATTGTTCTAACTATTCAATAAAAAGATAAAAAACAAAGAGTGATCAAAAAAAAAAAAAAAAAAAATAGCCTTTTTCAAAAATCATTTTTGACATGAAAAACAAAATCCTATCAAAAATTCCTTAAACATGGTTAATTTTTTTTGTCATCCCCTATTAATACATGTAAAAATAAAAATTATTAAAAATCTCCCCTATACAACTACTATATAATTTTCGAAACGACTATTTATCAATTTTCCGTCTCTAACGGTTTATAGATTTTTAATAAAAAGAAGATTTAATTACTTTTTTCCTAACTTTTTAATATCTTCGAAATAAAAGAAAATCAAGTTTCTACGACATCGCGTTTAGAAGTTAGTTTTAGTTAGTTAGATCTTCAGCAGTTTTGATGTTTTTTTTTTATTGATTATCATTAAGTAATAAGTTTTTTTTTTTTTAACTGCATTAAAAAAAATAATGAAAACAAATAAGAAATAATTTATTTGGATTTTTCAAAATATTAAATAAATATAAATATTAAATAAATAATAAATATAAATATTAAATTAAATGTATTTTATTAACGTTTTTAATTTTTTTTCTTATCAAATATAGTTTTTTTTTATTAATGTTTAAATGTGGTTTTTCAACAAGATATTGGTCATAACGAATCATTTAAAAAACTATTTGGTAAAAAAAAAGTAAATACTTAAATAATAAAAATATTTAATATTTTGAAAAATCGAAATAAATTATTTCTAATTTGATTTCATTATTTTTTTTTTAAATGCAGTTTTTTTAAAAAAACTTATTACTGAACGATAATAATCAATAAAAAAAAACCAACAAAACTGCTGAACATCGAGAGAGAAAAATATTAAAGTATTTATTAACTTAAAAAATCGAAATAAAATATAATTTAAATTTTGTTTATATTATTAAATGCAGTTTTTTAAAGGACCAATAAATCAATCTGAATTTCCAAGAAAATTAAGAATAACCGATATAGTTCCAGAGAAAAAAATTAAATGTGAAGAGTGTAAAATTCCCATACAAATTTGTGCCTTAGAGGCACGGGTTAATGACCTCGGAAAAAAGTTCGTTTGGTCAATAATTTTTACTTTGGGCATAAACTTTCGATTGACGGGTAAATCGATTGATTTGGGGAATAACGGACACCCTAATGTGCAACTCAATAGACCAATTTTATTTTTGTTTGAAAATGGTCCGTGACTTTTATTCAAAAAAAAAAAAACGCACTCACTAAAAATGTATTCCAATCCGATATATTTGTGGTCGTTGGTCATTCAAACAAATTTTATTCATTACAAATCTCACAGTTGAGTGACTTTTTGATTTGATTTGCATTCAAATCTGTATCAATCATACATAAAATTTACATACTAACGCTGTGTTGCTACATTTGGACAATATCATAGAAGTCATCTTCTTCTATGTCAAACATATGTAGAAGTACATACATACGTAATGTCCATATGTATATATCTGTACATTTGTGTCAAACAATCGGCAGGATATCTAAGTTGACTAAGAAAAAATTAATAAATCAATGTCTGGTCTCAGTTGTGGTTACCTTTTTCTGAGTTCGAATAAAATCATATTTGATTTTCTTGGTTGAATTAAACCAGGGGCGTATACATCTTTAATTCTTGGGGGGGGGAGGTGTTATGCCAAAACAAAAATAACACAAACTAATATTTATAAAAAGTCAAGTGCCTTATATTTTTTTCTTCATATTTCACAGTCTTAATTAACTATAATATAATACATTACCTTTGTTAAAAATAAGTAAAAATAATTTTAAATCGTTCATATCCTGGAAAAAGATATCTTACCTTAACTCAATTAATTTCAAAAACAGTCAAGAATCAAATGTTGGCGTGAAATAGCAGACTACGAATGTAATACTACATTTTCACTACGCCAAGTTAGGTGCCAGTTATAGCTATCAATGGAAACCATAATTGAAAAAGTGAGCTGTTGATTTTCAGACCCTTAGAAAGTTTAATCATTGAATATTGTAATGCAGAAATATAGCTTTCGACTTCAAAATTATTTCGCCTCAAAAAAAAAAAAAATCATTTTAACCAATATCTTCCCCATAACGTAACGTTTAATTTTTTCAATGATCATTGGTAAGGTAGTTCATCATTAAAAAGTTAAAAGTCATTTTATGAGAAAAGTTGTGCTAAATTGAATTTCGTTTTACCTAAAAATAATTATTGTGTCAATTAGCTTTACTTTGGCATCAAAATAATGATTTGTTTTTTCTTCAAAATCTCTCAAAATTGACAAATAATATTTTCAATGATAGCTATAACTGGCCCCTTATGCAATTTCGTTGAAAATGTATATTTCAAAATAAGATAATTTCAAACAAATTTGCACGAAAATAGGTGAAGATTTTACAAACGCACTCTTTGCAAATCTTTCGCTTTGAAAATCTTTAGTATGAACATAGAAAGAGAAAAAAAGTATTTAACCGCCAAAGCCAATTCAAAATGAAATGAGATATACAAAAAAATCAACAAATTTGAGACGAAAGCACTTTTTTGGTACTTGCAAAGTTACGTTATTTTTGGTTCCAAGAAAAAGTAAAATAAACAACTGAGTCGAACAAACCTTTATTAGCTGGACCAGTGAAGGCGCTCTTCGTTTTTATTCCCGAATGTTACATTTTTTGTTTTGGAGGGCCTCAGCAACAGCAAAGAACGCTTTCACACAAGGAAACTGAGTTGCCGGCAATTGGGAGTTTGTTGGCAGGAAGGGGAAAAAGTAAGGGGAATGAAAAAAATCTACCGGTCAACGTTTGAGGAGATTTTTATCACATTCCTTCTCACATTGTCTCTAATGTGTGTTCAGCCAATAGACTTTATATAGAAACAATAAAATCTCCGTAAATTTTGTTTCTTTGTATGAAAGGTACAAGGCAATTAAAGGAAAACGTCAACAAAATCTACAGCAACTGGTTTCCCTGTGTGAAAGTTGTCTGAACAAGACAACTCACTTTAGCTGTCAAAATACTGACGAAAAAAATTTTTGGATTCGCTTGATAATTTGTTTTGAACTTTATACAGAATTTTTTTTATTTCTATCAAAGTTTTTATTTCAGCTAGTTCTAATTCGAATTGAAGATGCAGGAAAAATTAGTAAAATTTCATTACTGAGCAATGTTTTCTGTTTCTAAAATTTAAGTAAATAGTTAAATATAAACATTCACTACTGAAAATGAAAACAATAGTTCTGATTTTTACAAATGACCACTTCGGTAAATTGCTCTTTTTATACAATATTGGCAAAACTAAAATTCATAACAAATTCGTATTTTAATTGAATACAAAGATTCGTTTTCGTTGCTTTTCAAGAAAGTTGTGAAGAAAGTTCATGAGTGATTTTGTATGCTACTGATTTGAAAAAAACGTATGTCTAAGACTACCACCATGGCAAAGTGAATGCATCTTTCAAAATAAATATGTAGGTACATCAAATATACTTAATCTTTTTATCTTTCTTACCAGTAAGCCTTTCTGATAAAAATAATGGACAAAATTGTTAAATCCTGTGAGCCTAGTCGCGTTTTAGTCAAGGATTACATCCGACTGGTCAAATGGTTCACCGCAAGGAGTTCCAAAAAATCTCCTCTCCCATAGCTATTGGCTTTTACATTATGGAAATCAATCATTATCATTATTGTTCGATCGTAAATGTTGAATAAGTGCAAACAAAATCCTTTCATAATAGGTTTTCATCATAGTTTTATTTATTTATATCTTTTTTCGTTAACTTTAACATTTTTTGGTTAGAATAACTATAAATCGAAAGTTATCACATTTAGCTTTGTCATGACCCCGTGACCCCCCCCTCTGTATACGCCGTTGAATGAAACTACACATAATATCTAGATATATGTATTTATGCATGATTCTGTTCGTATATTTCCAGCTCCCCATGGCACACATGTCGCCTCAATAGCTAGCGGTAATCATGATTCGAAGGATGTCAATGGAATTGCACCCAATGCCAAAATCGTATCGTTGACATTGGGTGATGGACGTTTAGGCTCAATGGAAACTGGCACCGCATTGGTGCGGGCCATGATGAAAGTCATGGAATTATGTGAAACTGGAAGGAAGGTAGATGTCATCAATATGAGTTATGGCGAACACGCTGCTTGGTCAAGTTGTGGGTAAGTGTTTTGTGTTTCAGATCTAATAGTTTAGAAAATTTGATAGCATGTACGGTACATGTGTGTAATAGAGTAGAAATGTGGTTTTAGTTCTGTTATTGAGCTGTACGTGTTTTCATTATGGTATTTAACTTTTTTTTTTGTTTCATCATTTAATATCACTTGTATTTTATTATTTTAAGAGATTTACAAGATATGGTGGATAAAAAGAAAAGAAGAAAAAGACTAATACAAATAAGGTAATCGCTTATGTATTATATAAGTTTTGAAAAGCATGGAATAATTATTATCTGTTATAGTCAAAGAGCCGACAACAAATTTTAGGAGTGGATTGATGAGCAAAATATGAGTATGAGGGTTTGTAGGTGCAAATATCGTGGTATCGAAAACTAAAGTTTGTCAGGTTTCTTCTTTTTCAGCCTTTGGCGGGTGTGGTGGTTTAAAAACCGATTTTCCAATTTCTTTTCAGTGGTCTTACAACTTCAATGAATAAAAAAAAAATATTCCATAATGCTCTATCATTTCTGTACGTCCAAATGTCATAATCTTGGCAACCCGACCAATAGATTTTTAGAGCGCACCTTAATCGAGAGACTTTGGAGACTTTGTTTTGTTAATTTTTTGTGTTTTATAATTCTACAAGAAAAGAACAAAAAGCTTATATCTTGAGTTCTATTCGTCGGATTGCCAAGATTATGATTTCCTAAAGAAAATGACAGAGCATCATAGCATATTTTTTTATTAAATTTATTGAAGTGGTAAGACCACTGAAAAAAATTGAAAAATCGCTTTTTTCAAACCCCCACACCCGCCAAAGGCTGAAAAAGAAACCTGCCACACTTTTGTTTTCAATACCACGATATATACATCTACAAATCCTCATACTCATATTTTGATTATCAATCCACTCCCAAAATTTGCTGTGGGCTCTTGGTCTATTACTTGTTGGTCCTTTTGTTATTATTATTAAAAACTTAAGTTGGTCAATGGGTATATATTGGCAAATACTGAAATTGACACAGCAGGCAGTCCACTCTCCCATTGTTTTCCTCGTACATATTATTTTTTTTATGTGTATTCAATTTCAAAATTGTATGTTAAGAATAGAACGGTTGTCATAAAGTTAGAAGTATTTTCGAAATTTATTTCACAATAGATAAAAAAAAATATAGCCAAAAACACTAACATAACGTTTGAATACAAATATGAAAAACCTCCGGTAGGAAAAGCATTTAATTATCCTGGGTGAAACTTCTTGTGTCGTAAGTTGTGTAAGTTGTGATACAAAATTTAACGCTGAATTTTGGGAAACAGAAACGTGAAAATGCGAAGCCTTGACATCATTGTGGGTGGAATAGCTAAAAAAACTTTTTTTGTTTTGTATTAAAAAGGCTAATAATAATAAATTTGATGGGCTGCAAACATATTTAATTTGTTGATAGTCAGTACTAGTACTGTAGGATGTATGAGATGATAAAATAGGAAATGTCTTCTTACGCCTTATTTCCTAATTTTGTTAATTATTTATGAGGTAGATTTTTGAAATTTGTATGGTAAACATTTAGTTTTGTTTTTATATACTAAGCGCGCACTAACAGGGTTTTTATTACCCGTAAAATTTTTAAACACAATTCGAAAGTTAAGAAAATAGGGAAGGATTTAAGAGGAGATGTACATTGGTTACTTCTGAATATCAAAATAGTGCGGGTAAAGCATTCCACATTCGTGTAGTGTGACTGAAGAAAGAATCTCTATACTAAACAGTACGCCCGAAGTTGGGCTGTAGGATAAACTGATGTGTTGCAGGGGAAGAATATCATTTTTTTTCCTATCTTTTGGTGTGGAGATATGAATTATTTTAAGCTGATTAATTTACGAATGATATTTTTTCAAACTGATTTTTTTTTCGAAAAATTTACGTTATTCAGTAGCATTAAGATTTTAATATTCAATGCTCTTATTTGTTCTTACTCTTCTTCTTCATTTAACCGGCGATTGTCATGATATCGAGGGGGACCACAACTCTGCCACTCAACCGCTTCACCTAGGGTTCCACTTGTTGGGTTCGCCGTTAAACACTGAAAACCAGGTGCTTCTAGGAATTTAAATTTTTTAATTATTAAAAAATAAAGAAACCAAGTTGTCAAATTATTAAAAAATAAAGAAACCGAATTTTTAAATTATTAAAAAATAAAGAAACCAAGTTTCTTTAAAAATAAAAAGAATCAGGCTAAATGATCATTTAAAAAACGGGCTTAGTTTTTCTTGTTTTTATTAAGAAGTTGGCTGTATCACTCTCTGTAACGGCAAATTAAAAAAAAAAAAAAAAACAAAAAAAAAAGATCTGCAAATGACGATTTTTTAAGAATGAAACTACATTTTTTCTTTATTTTTACTCGCTCTTTAGGCCAAGTATTGGACCAGATATTGGTTTTAATCAAAACTAAGACTACGATGATGGAGATGTAAAAAGAAGTGATTTTTGACAAGACGTACGACGGTTTTGTGCGTCTGTGCGGTTGAACGGATTTGCTTCAAATTTGGTGTGAATCATTTTATGTGCTTCCCTATAGGTGACATACAATTTTTTTTATCAGCTCATCTAGAACGGATAGCTGTATTACAACGATTTCGGTTTTATCCAGTCTTTTCGAAAACGGATCTAACGATTTTGATTAAACTTCGTACATGTAATTCCTTGAACAATTTTAATAACTCTACATATGTTTTTGCCAAAAAATTCGTTTTCGGGTTTTATGAGTAAATTACCGATATATCACTTGTGTTGGGATATTCCCAAATATTTTGTTATTCGCTTCGGTGATTTTGTCATAATTTTGTTATTCGGTACTTATTTCCATTTAAATTTGTACCTATAAATAAATTTGTTGATCAAAAAATAAAATCAAAGAAAAAACAATACAATCGAAATATTCAGTCGTCCGATTGGTGTTCACATTAACTACCGCAAAATCTTGTTCCACTGGTGTTTACTGGTAATCACTGGTGTTCATAATAAGAAAATTATGGAAGAATTTTAAAGTGATTTTTTTTGTAGTTAAGCGCGCACTAAAGGGGTTTTGGCTGCCCTTAAAATGTTTAAACACAGTGCGAGCGTTGGGAAAATAGGGAAGTATTTAAGAGGAGACCCCGATCCACATTGGGTTTGAACCTCTGAATATCGAAATGGCAGGGGAAAATAGTGCCGGGTAAAGCATTCCACATTCTTGTAGTGCGACTAAAGAAAGAATCTCTATACTTAACAATACGTCCGAAGTTGGACTCAAGGGTTAACTGATGGGCATTCCCATGTTATACGAATTTTGTATGATTTTTTTTTATCGGTGAATTACAGAATTTCCACATTTTGCAGTTTTACAGAAATATAATACCTAAGTTGTTTCAAAATATCCCACAGGAAACCTATTATCCAAAGATGCCTAAATCTACGGTTAGCTTACTACTCCATAACAATCACAATAACAATAGCTGCTTTTTGTTAACCCCTAGATCTGGGGCCCATTTTATCAACCACTTTTCCTTTTTTCCGGCAAATCAAAAGTGCAAAGTGTTTCACAAAATTGCAAGATGAAAAGACTTTTCACTTATCATTTTCAAACTATTTTTGAATAGTGAAAACTAAAAGTGTTTCACCAATTTAAAATAGAATTTTGCATTTGAATTCGTATTTTGCAAAGTTGCAAAGTAAACTTAAAATGTATCAATTTATTAAATTATGCATAGAACAAATATCATTGACAGCATTATTGACGTTGCAAATTTAAGAATTTACGAATGAATTAAATCAATCAGAAGACGGAAGATGATTCTGGTTGCAGTGTTAAACGATATTTGAATTTACTTGATTGTTAAAATAAAGAACTTTTATACGATTTTACCCGCTGCACGCGAAAATTGTTTAAATAAAGCAACTTTTCCTTGAATATTACTAAGCGGCTAGTAAAAATGATAGTTGTCTCAAAATGCAATTTATAAAGACAAAAACGCTCTTTTGTCGAAAAATTATTTTCAATATTAAAATTAATTCTTAACTTCACTTCATTTTTATCTATTATTATTTTTCGACAACTTTGCACAAAAATCGCTTATTTGCAAATGAAAATTTCTCTTTTTATATTACTGAAAAGCTTTTCAAAATTAAAAATATAATTTGCAATGTTTATATGTTTAATGAAACAAAAAGAAAAAATACCTTGCAAACCAACAAAACTTTTCACTTTGCAGAAATGGACTTTTCACTTTGCAACTTTGCGTTTGATGAATCATATTTTGCAAAAAGGAAAACTTTTCAACTTTTCGTTTAAATAATTTCCTCTTTGCAAATTTGAGTTTAGTAAAACGAGATTTTTAAATTAAAAGTGAGAAGTTAAAAGTGTTTGTTCAAATAAGTCCAAATTTGAATTTGATCATGATAATAAAACAAACAGAATCAATATGACAACAGTGTTTTTTTTCATCACTTTAAATAACCATCTACTTATGAGATTAAGAACTAATTTTCAGAAGGGATATCTAATCCAAATCCAAATGCAAAGTTGGAACTTGTGCTGTTTTTGTAATTCATCTTTTTCGAATGGTAATATTATCCGAATCGTATCTGGGTGAAAATTAAATGCAGCAAATAGTCATTAACTTTTATAACCTTAAAAAAATATACATACGTACCTATGTACGTAACCGAGCAAATGAATCAAATATAATTATATGAGTAGTAGGGAATTTCCTCAAAATTAATTATATTGACACTTAAATGAACTATCATAATAAGCTAACCTTTTTTCAATATATTAATTAAAAAAAAAAAAAAAAACTATTCAAATTAATCAACACTAATGAATTTTATTGTCAGATTAATTTCATATATCTACTTCGTTAATTTTATTACTATCGATGAATTTAATATGAAAATAATTTGTATTTATTATTTTCAAATAACAATTTTATCTATATATACATAAATACTTGCGAATAAGTTTTCTTTTTTAATCAATTTAAATATAACATCCTAAAAAAAATACACTTGTTTATATTTGATCATAAATTGTTTTTGTTATGCTTTCCTTTTATGTTTTTTTTTTTGTTCTGGGGAGTGAATGTTATTCGGTGATATCAGTTACCTAGCATATTGTGATGGTAATAAAATAGTGATTTTTTGCCTCCCCAGCATTGTTTGTATGAAAGAACTACCAAAAAAAATTGCTAACATCAAAAACAAAATTTATACACACCGTTCCAACTAACCACAACATAATTTTTAATTGCAGTCGCATTGGCGAACTAATGAGCGAAGTGGTCAACAAATATGGCGTGGTCTGGGTTGCTTCGGCCGGCAATCATGGTCCAGCGTTATCCACAATTGGCACCCCGCCAGATATTAGTCAGCCAAGTTGTATAGGTGAGTTGTGTTGTTTTTATTTTTTTTTATAAACATGAATGTAATTTTATTTTTGTTTCTCTGCAGATTTTGTTTATCGCCAAATACGGCGGTTACTGACCTCCCTTTTCGCGTTTTCAATAAATTAAAAAATGCAAAATAGATATGTGTGTGTGTACATATATAGAAAAAAAAAAAAACAACGACACTTCTTGTTCAATATCGAGAGAACGTAAATTACAAATGCAAAATTGCTCTTTCACAGGCATTGTTTTAACGAGCTGCATATGTGTATAAAAGCGATATTGGAAATATAAATTTCCTTTTTTAGCTTTTGACTTTAAACATTGCTCGTATATTACATTAGTCCATAGGTTGGAGTATCAAAAATGAAAATGGCATAGCCTCAGGATCTCCTGACGACAGTTATTTTTAAATGAATTTTATTTTATCAATTAATTTATGTTATTTTGTTTCAAAGGTAGTAGTTGTTTTCCCTTTGAATGAAATAATTACTTGATGTTGAAAGTGAAACTCGATGTAAATCAAAAAATAGATACCATTCCTATCTATGTTCTTTGGGGGGTTGTTTAAATATTTCTAAACAGTTTCCCTCTATCAGACAAAATCAGGAATGGGTCTTATGGCAATGACAGAGAGCAATGATAGAGATTATAAAATTTATTTACGAAATTCTCGTTGGAAAGCTCATCTCCTTGAGATGAGTCGCTAGGAATATTTTGTATAAATTCGTTGCTTCAGGTACTACAAACATATCTGTTCGTTTTCGTTGGATCTACCTTTTATTTGAGTGGATTCTTCATTTGAAGCAAAATACGATATCAAAAGCAGCTTACCTTATTCATAGTTAAATTGATTTTTGTATTACGTTTGCTGCAGTTCTGACAAACTACTTGTTTTTTTTTTTTAAATATTTCTCCTCTTGTGTAAGGGGATAATGAATTTCTGTTGACATTCCTTAGAGAAACAAATCTGGTAATGAAGTATTGTGATGTCACAAACTTGTTCTTAAAACTTACATTATCAAAGGATAGTCTTTTTTAATTGCAATTTGGTTTTTATTCATTATGTGTCTATGACATATTTTGTCTTTTCTTTGTCAAAAAGTCATAAGAAAACTTTTTAAATCAATGTGAGGTAACTGTAGAATGTAAAAAATTGTAGAGATTTCTGTTCGGCTTCATGTTACGATGCTCAAATGGGTCCTGCTTAATTGGACTTACAAACAAAATTGTGTAATTAAGTTAAAAAACGTCACTTTATGGTTAATTGATCGGTGTCCGACAAACAATTGTTAAAAAGGATAAACAAAATGTAAGAAAAGTCGAAAGCACTGATTTCGTATTGGAATGGAGAGCCATGTTCAATATTGTACATTCTAATGCATACTTTTTTAATTTTGTTTTCATTAAAGGTTTTCTATTTTGACTCTGAAATTAAGTTTAGATGAATTTATATCACAACAATCATGTTTCTAGCTCAAATGAAAAAGACTTGTTGTGTAAGACGAACATATCAACTTTGGGGCTCCGCATACTGACCTGAAACATTCGTTGGAGACAGTTTTTATTGTTGTTTAGTATTGTGTATCTGTCATTTTGTCTATTGTCGCTAATAGGTCCGATCCTTTGCTTTGTGGTGTGCACAGAAAATAACATACTGTCAGATTTTGGAGAGCAACGTTGAAATATTCTCAAAAATATCGAAACTGTGCAAAAGTACGGGAACGCTAATTCAACCAAATTCCGTATTACCTAATGTGCCACACAAGTACGGCACGATGTTTGGCTTTCATTCTTTTGCTCTCAAAATGACATTTTGCTGTGCTGTGATTTACAGTCCGAAGAAATTTCTCGGACTGAAAATCACAGGTAGGGGAAATTCTTTACTCTCTCGTGAGCGTTGTCTTTTGTCAAAAACTGTCAAATTATTGAATACGGGAACGGCTTTGGACAGAAAATCACACAAATGCACATAAATTCACAGAATTTTAGAGTAAAGAAACGGTCCTAATATTACGCTCTGATTTCGAGTTGGTTTTTGGATAGCTTATAACTAGAAGTTGAACTGAGAGAATATCGTTTAACTTTACAAGAGTCTCGTTTATTGAATACCCCGATAGGTTCTCGAAATAAATTTCACTTTGAAGAAAAAATCAGAATTAAGATTCTGAATAGTAATTTGCGGGTTATTGCACTATGACCTTCAGATCTGTTGTCCCCCCATCTAGAGCTGAATAAGACCTGATCATCTTTCAGCTCTTCCTCCAAATTTATTCCTCTCAAGAACTTAAGTATTTCGAGTATCTTCAGTGATGGAAAGTCACAGGTGTTTTTTTCTTTGATGCATGACAACTGCCTAGAACAAACCTGCATATGACACTACTTGCTAGGCCAAGTGAGGAGACCCGTTATTATTCTTAGGTTGTTCCTACTTAAGCTGTCTGTGAAACGTTGTTGGTTATAATTTCCAAGTAATAGTCTTAGACTGTCTCAGCTTGGAGAGTTCCCTTAAAGTTTTGGATCATATGGCCTCCTCTTCTATTTTGATTTTGTTTCTTATCACACATTTACCTACTCTATTCCGCAACAGGTCCATGCCCCGTTAAAAGGGATGTTGTACCTCTTTTTTTTGCTAAGAAGGCTGCCTCCTCATTGCCCGGACACCTATGTTATCAGGTACCCAATCGAATGTGATAGTATTTTTTTGTTGCCGAGTTCATTTAACCTCCCTACACTTTCCAATACCATCTTAGAACTGATGGAGTAAGAGCACAGAGCTTTGAGTGCGGTTTGACTATCTGACATAATGAAAATGTTTTAATTATGGTAATTTCTTTCGAGGTTTTGACCTGCACATATTCATTTGTCTTGTACTTCAGCTTATACAATTCTAGAAGTCTGTCCCATAGGTATACAAAGATTCTGCCTTCAATCGTTCTCGATCCATCAGTGGACCAGTTGATATCATTTGCTTCTAGAGTGTAGTTAACTATTTCCCCTACCTACTCTTTGTTGTTACCTACTAACCTTTGTTTGAAAGTTGTTTACGAAGTTAACAAGTTTTTTTTGGAATGCAGGCTCTTTCCCTGAGACTTATGCATTTCACAGTCTCCGTTCCTCCTTGCTTGGCAAATCTCAATGACTCCATTATCCATTTGCATCATTTTCAAGACACTGGAGTGCCTGCAAAAGAATTGGAGTCAATCAGGTGGTAAGAGTTCGGCCTGAAACAAAAAAGTAAAATATACTTTTAATTGTTATTTCGTTTATGGGTAGGTTTGGACAGAAAAAAATGGCTGCTGTGTACTTTTAGTCCAAGTCCTACAAATACATATTTTAAAATACGATACGGCCAATAACCCTGTAAGTTTCAAATCTGTAGTTTTAACTGATATCTTTAAAATGACGTCTATTACGATTTACGAACGATCGGAAAATCGACTATTGTTGTCAACTTTTCGAAAACCTGACCCTAGTAGTGTCAGAACTAAAAACTATCGAAAACATTTTGTTGTATTATTTCTTTTTAAAATACATTTGTACACCTTTCTTGATATCCGTTTAGATTTAATTCTCAATTTCTTGTACAAAAACTGACATAAGGGACTCCAGCACTTCAGCTATCAACATAAATTGATCTACATTCATTGAATTCACTCTCTAAATATGTTACTTTCACCTTTCAGCACATAAAACGAGCAATACAAAATCCACTCAATAATAATTCATCTACTTATTTATTTATGTTTTTTTATTTTATTTCCGTCCATTTATAGGTGTTGGAGCGTATGTTTCCCCCCAGATGATGGAAGTCGAGTACGCATTGCGAGAAAAACTTCCAGGAAATGTTTATACCTGGACATCACGTGATCCGTGCATTGATGGTGGCCAAGGAGTAACGGTATGCGCTCCGGGAGCAGCAATTACATCAGTGCCACAATTTACAATGTGCAAATCACAGCTCATGAACGGAACAAGCATGGCAGCTCCGCATGTTGCCGGAGCAGTAGGTGCGTATAGTTATCATCACAAGTACTACCTGCTTTCTTTTTAAAGTAATTTCAAAAATTTTCACTTATACACTCATATGTATATGTACCTACCTTTACCATTATACATACATTTATATTATATAAATATATGAAATATTTTTTTATTTACGATTTACCAAAAAAAAAGTTAATTAAAAAGTGGGATTGGGGTTTTACGTTCCGACACACCACCACAGGATTCCATGACTCACGGAAATTTTTGTGAAAGAAATTTTATTTTATTTTTGTTGTATTTTGTTTTCTCTTGCAGCACTCCTGGTCTCAGGATTGAAGCAAAAGGGCGTATCATATTCACCGTTTAGTATAAAGCGTGCCATATGTGCTACAGCAACAAAATTAAATTATGTCGATCCATTTGCTCAGGGCAGTGGACTTTTGAATGTGGAGAAAGCGTTCGAGTATTTGTTGCAGCACAAAGATGCAGCAGAAAACACGTTGAGGTGAGTGAAAAATGCACTAAGATGAAGTTGGGGGGGGGGGGGGGGGGGTTATGAAGTGGCTTTTGAAATTTATTAATAAATGAATGGGGTTCCCTTTGTGTGGATAAATTGTATTTATTATTATTACATTTATTTAAGGTAAGATGATATAACAGTCACTTCTAAGCACACTTTTAGAATTATGGATTTCATTTTCATTGAATAGAATACATAGCTACAAAAATTAATAACGTAGGTAGGAACAATGCCAGTGAAAGTAATCTTTATAGAAAACAGTGGAAGGGAAGTAATGAAAGGGATGAAATGAACAAAACGTTGTGAACATATGCAATGAGTGAGGTAAAAGTAGATGATGTGTGGTTGAGTTCATGAATCCATTCATCACCACAGTCCATCACCTAGAAAGTTGATATGGGTAGTTGAGTGTTTGCCCGCAGCAAGGATGATAGAAAATGTGCTAAAATGAAGAGGGTTGATTTCGTTTTCATTTTGAAATAATTCAATTTTAACATTTAATTAAAATACAATAGGGCTGTTAAGTTAATTTGGGGATTGTTTCGTAGAAATGCCAACAACAACAACAAAAAATTCACAAAAATGTGATTGTCACATTAATTAATCATTTTACACAGACGAAAATATTTCAATTAGCGTTAAGTACAGTTATTATTGCATTATGTTGACCTATTTAATTATTTTAATTATTAGGGGTCGAAGTATTTTTTTTTAATAGAGGCTTTCCTGGCTACGGGGGGGGGGGGTGATTTTGTATTTGTTTTGTACAATATACATAATGTAGGTATTGAGTTTTTAATCTTGATTCTTAAATTTTGTTCGCTGTCCGCAAGTGATTCGAAAGTATTTTCTATTTCAGTGTCTCTTTTTGCAAAACAATATTATAAGCAAGAGCAATGACTTTCATTAATTTATAAATTATATAAATAAATTGCTCGCGAGTTGTCTTGTCAGAAACTCAGGCATTATTCATTTTGCTGAATAATACAATTATTTATTATCATCGAATTTGATGAAATTCACTAATATAAGATGGGTCTACACTTTTTCAAGAAGAAGCTAGGAGTAAAAAATACATTTTGCGAAATTTCGTATAGGGGATGGGCGATCAGACCTCTGCATCTAAACAGGGTGAAATGAGGTACCTAAATTAAATATGCTATCATTTATTTATATTTGTTGTTTAAAACAATAGTACGCCGCTAAAGCAAAACGAAAAATCTCAGAAAAAAGTGACAAGACAAATTCATAAACGAAAACATATTCGTTGTGTTTTTCGTTTTGAAGTACGCTGTTCGACTAGCAAAATTGATGAAAATTGTATTGGTAAGTCTCCACTCTCTTTTCGCATAGAATTCATTGGCCGGAACATAAATCGTGTGCGGAAAATTGACATTTGGACGAAAAAAATATATTTTTTGAATGAAAATAAAACGTATTTCAAATTTTGATATGTACATATGCACATCTGATAGAGCTTCACTTCAGCTACATATGTACGTACTAAAAATCTTTTTTTCTTTGAAAGGTATAATTTATGTCGTTTTCGATTGGAGGTTCGAAGTTACTCCTTTTTGACTACGAGTAATGCTGCACTGGTTACATGGCTGCACGGTTGTACAGTACGGTTCATCGTTTTACTTATCAATTTAATTTAACTCACCTGGACGGGCAAAATATACATAAATACCAGACATTTAACTAACACACACAAACTACTTCGCAAACTATGCTTCGAACAACAGAAAATAATTCTATTGGAATCAAAAGGGAGTATAGTATTCTTCCAAAATCTAATCGAAAATGACATAATAGTGGATGCCAGAAGTAACACATTTAAGAGATAAAAAGGATTAAAGATTGCATTCAAAAAGTCTGCTTATTAAAAATACTTCTTTTTGAAGATTGCTTTTGTTCTAAATATTTTTTAATTTTATTATTTAAAGCAATAACATAATAACTTACTTACTTACTTAAAAGAATTAAAAGGACATGAGGTTATCTGCTTACATACAGCAATGACCAAAATAATAGGAACACTAATTACTTTTAAGTTTGACTATCCTTGCTTCTTAGATTAGACGATCCCGTGGCGAAAAAGTGGTGATGGGCTAACGGTTTTTTAATAACCTTTTTATCTAATGTATAATTTTGTGCATATCTCCAAATGTATTGCAATAATCTGCACTCAGTTCATTTTGTGTCTTGAAGAAGCTGGTCAAAAAAAAAGGAACGACCATACAAAAAATAAAAAAAATCCAATTTTTCACTTGAATTATTATTGAATTATTATGATGAATTGAAATAGAATTTAAATTTACGATCTTCTTTGTAATTCCTGTACCTTACTTGGGTATTTTTTGTATTGTTTGTTGCTTGTAGTGGGAAGTTCCAAACACTGTACCGAAGGCCAACGCGAGGGCATTTTAAGAGCGGAAAGTCGATCTGGGTAAACTCGGAAGCTAACAGACGATCTGCTAGAGTGGTTTTTAATACCATCAAGCTACACAAAATCCGCGGGAACCAAAGGACACTCATCAAAAATGCCAGAAAAGACAGATTATTATTGATAAGGAAGTCTAAATCCGATCCATTTCTATCATCCTAACATCTGCAGCGGGCAATAGGGATCAGTGTTTTTGACCAGCTTCTTCAAGACACAAAATGAACTGAGTGCAGATTATTGCAATACATTTGGAGATATGCACAACATTATACATTAGATAAAAAGGTTACTAAAAAACCGTTAGCCCATCGCCACTTTTTCGCCACGGGATCGTCTACTCTAAGAAGCAAGGATAGTCAAACTTAAAAGTAATTAGTGTTCTTATTATTTTGGCCATAGCTGTATACGGGGGTAGCAATCGAATTAAGAAATCAAACTTTTCGCTTCACGTACCACAAAGGATATATATATATATATATTTTTTTATATATTATTTTCTTTGTTTTAAATAATATAAAACATAAAGTTGTAGATCTTGTTCAATCCATATTGTGTAAATCATGTTGAAACAAGAACTATTCCACCGATTTTGATGACATTTTTACAGTTTACTTCTGTTACCGAATATTTAAAAGCAATTTTTATAAAATCGGCCCACTGCCACGCCCATGAATCATCATTATTTTACGTGCCTAGGAAAACAAACAAAATTATCTGAGTTTTTTTTTTTTAAATTGGCATGAGATTTGTAATTTTCCGCCCACTTCCCAGCCTCATTCTACTCCCTTCCCTTTTTATGTGTTTCTGATTTTTTTCTTATTCAACGTCCTTTATAAGAACAAATTTTGTTATTAAGCTTTATAGAACAAACATTATGAGATGTTGTTTTTTTGTAAAATCCGCCAACTGCTGCCACGCCTCTTTTTGAGGGTAATACATCTGGCAAATCCTTGCTGGAAAGAAAATTCCATAAGTAAATGGGCCCATTCAATGCATCAAATTTGTCAGTACTTTATTTTCAGATGGAGCTACCGATTAGCCAGCTTTCATAAAAAGTAAGCTGAAAGCTTGCTTTTTATGACAGCTGGCCAATCAGAAGCTCCAGCTGAAAATAAAGTACGAAAAAAGTTGATGAAATCCAATATAACTCTGAATTCATCATTAAGCCAGAATATGTTCTCACTCTCAAAGCGATCTGGTTTTCTGTGGGCTTTATCCCATCGTTGTTTACATTTCGAGACCAATTGTTGTTTTTGAATACTTTTTATTACTATCACTCTTCTTATTTTGTCAACCATTAAATTTGAATACAGAATCATACCTAGTTAAATAATATTATTTTCAATGTTAATTAGCAGGTAAGCAGATTGTCTTCCTCTGTCTTATTGTGTGACTTATAGCCTTTTCACACCAAACCCAAAACCGGGTTTTCGGCAATTGGTTTACGAAAACTTAAAATGCGTTTACACCGAAAATTTACAAGTTTTCATTTGACATTTCATTTGTTTTGCTTGAACACAATGGTTTCGAGGAAGGGCCGCGGCGCTTTGAAAATTTTCAGTGCCACAGAAAAGGGCAAAAATCAAATGTTTTATGCGCAATTAATAGACAATTTATAAATATTGGAATTTAATAATGGAAATACAATTAATCCTGATTCGTTATAATTAATTTTTTTCTTTACCGATCAATTTCACGTAGTAGGTAGGATGCGCGGCACTGCGTCGCGCTCTCTTGTGTTCCAGCAAAAAAATTATTTTTTCCTGGCAGCAACCGGTTAACTATTTATATGACGTTTAATTGAGCGCTGAATATTTCACAAGTTCTATTTGTTTAGTTCATTATACAAATCCAACATGTTTTGGACAGGTTTTATTTAAAACTTGTGGTTTAGCAAAAATGTATGGGAAAACTTGTGTTTCCGATCTAGGTTTTCAGCCAAAACCGATATTTTCGCAAAAACCGGGTTTTGGGTTTGGTGTGAAAAGGCTATTAGGTACACATACAGTGCTTTGCATAAGTATAAACGCACCTGTAAAAATGCATTTTATAGAAAACTGGAAATGGAAGCGACACCTTACTATTTTTGTATTTAATGGCATCAGTAAACAAGTTAATTGAGCAAAAAAAAAAGTTCCGTTATTTTCCCTAGCGTTGTTTAGAAAATAAAAACAATTTTTTTTGTATTGCAGAAGTATAAACGCACTATGCAAATCTCGTTTAAGCTTCATTTAATTATGAGTTTCGAGATGACAATCAACGAAGCCGCGTGGTATACATTCAAGCGATACGGAAAAGGCCAAAATTCAAGACTTTCGTTCAAGTATCCTAAGATGTAGGGCAATTCATAGGAATATTTCGAGAATGGGTCGTTTTTCAGTAATTTCATACAAGATCCAGAATCTTATCGAACGAAAATAAAACCCGGGGTCCGCAGATGCTGACACGTCGCGATAATAGCCGAACAATCAACGTTGCATCTTATTCGGTGCATTTTTTGAGGGAAATTCGATACGAATTGGGGTTAGGCGTTTCATTTTCGACGGTTTTTCGTACTTGCGTGCACTAGATTGTGGTATTAAATTAATTTTTGAAATAAGAAGAGTTAAAGCGTTAAATAATAAAATGTTAAGTATGGTTTTCCAATAGCGGTCCATATCTTGACGGGCAAATGCCAATATTTTTTGAATAATTAGGGTGGCACTACCAAATGCGCCTACCTACCTCTAAAATCTTTGTAAATAGTTTTAAAAATAATCATGAATTTTTGTTTAATATTGATATGATCCCTAAGACAATGTAAATTTTAAATGGGAAATTATTGTTTTTTTTTTAATATCAATCTTTGCATTTTTATAACTTTAATAATAAACAACGAAACAATTTAAATTTTGCCATTTATATGGTGTGTAAGAAATTATATTTTAAAAATTTTTAAACAGTTATATTTTTTTTTATTCTAAACATACACCATTTTTTCAACAATTTCTATTTAGAAGTAAGAAAACAATGGTCTAAGAATGTTTCTAATCCACTATAGTGACTATTGTTGTGTCAAATTTTAATTTTTTTTGGAGTCGATATTACCAAAGTTATAGGAATTCGAAGTTTTATTTTAAAGACTTATTTTTTTATCTCATGATACGTTTTTGCTTCTAATTTGGCTGATATTGTTTTCCATTATTAATGGCATACTTTCCTCTTTAGATTAAAATAAACTTCCTGTCATGTATCTCAAAAAATGCCATTTTTCTTTGAATAACACCTCTTATTGGAAAAATCCTTTACATGACTTTGTCCCCACTTTTTTGTCCTGTTGTGTTGATACTGAATGAAATAGTGTGGAAGAGCTTTAAGAAGGGAAGATTGATCAGATTATTGTAAAATATTGATTGCGGCTGCCGTCACGAGAAAGGTTAACGTTAAAATTCCGACGGTTAAAGTGCGGCACGTGTCCCTAAATGTTATTCCCACTATAAAGATAATTTTTGTATGTACGAACTTACCAGTAATTTGAAGAATTTAAAAAAATTGTCCTTTTCTTATAGAAATTTTATTACACATTTTTTAACATTAAAAATATTGAAATCGCCTTCTAAATCTTAATTGATCTTTCTCTTTAGATTCTCGATTCGTGTTGGAAACCAAAATGCAAAAGGCATTTATATCAGAGAAGGATTTCTCAAGAAACCATACGAATGTAATGTCAACGTAGAACCAATTTTCATGAATGAAAAGGAAGCTGGTAAGTTTAAATAAAATATGGCTACCTACATTATTTAAAATAATTCCTGTGTTATTTTAAATTTAAATATTTGTCATAAACAAAAGTGTATTAAGATTTTAAATTTCAACCATTTCACATTCTTAAATTTGAAACAACATGATGAATTGTTTTATAAATTATTATTATTCAATAGCCCAACAAGATAATTTCATATACTATACATACATATGTATGTTTTTATTAACCTACTCATGTTGGTTGTATAAAATTGATTTTTCTGAAAATTTTATTATTTCAATATATTTGCGAGACCGCTTCCTGCTCTGCTCAGTGCTTATGAAATAGTGACGATCCACTAATTTTCATGAAAAAAAAAAAAATATTGAATAACACATTTCAATTAAAATGTTTGATTGAAATATTTATTTTACCAAATTGAACACATTGTTATTGGATTATTTTATGTTGGCAAAAATATAAATACCTACATCTGATGTCTGTAAAATTCCCCAATTCCAAATTTTGATGTAATCTCCTGAAATGTGTGGTTGCATGGGAATGTTTTTTGTTTTGCTTTCCCAGAATTGTAACAAGATACTTTACAACCACAAAAGGTTAAGTTGGTCTATAAATATAACTTACTGCTCCTTAAGATGCGCCCACTTTTTCAATGAAAAAATATTCAGTCAGTAAAATGAATTTTAAATGATCCTAAGCGGATACAATGTTACATAAGGTATGTCTGCATGGGTAATAAGAATATATATATAAACATTTAACATGAAAACCTCAACATCAGAACACAACAAAACATAAAACCGACACATCCCGCCCCATATCATAGACCTACCTAGTACCTAATCCCTTTTTTCAAACTCACTCAAAACCCACTTGGAACAAATTTCGTTTTAATTGGTCTGGCTTGAGTTGTTCAACAAAAACGAACAAACATGATACATACCATCAATGGTACAACACTGTGGGCAGCGTGCTAACACAAAAACAAATCTAAAAAAAAGTTTAACATCAGCATGATTAGAGTGCAACATTTTAAAAACATGTTGAACGACTAGGTACTACATAGGTACACTCCACAATGTCTATTTCTAGTAGTTTTTGTTTCAACTTGTTTAAATTTTAGTTTTCTTTTTTATTTTAAATTGTTTTTTATTCAATTTTATTTTTTTTTCAGATCCTAAGGACAAAATAAACTTTAATGTTCGACTGAATTTAGTTTCATCACATCCGTTTGTTCAATGTGGAAATTATTTGGATCTGTGCTATGGGACACGTCCCATCAGTGTTAAAGTGGATCCAACTGGGCTTCCAGCAGGTGTTCATTCCGCTGTGTAAGTATTAACTCTTCAACGCATTTAAATTGAAATTCGACAACATCACACACAAAAAACATTCCATGTGTATGTAGGTGCCCTTATTCAATATCGATATGCACGAGGACTTCAAATAACTATAGGTACAAAAAGTCAAAGTGAAAAATCAATTTGAAACATACCTCCTCTTCGTAGGTAGCCACAGTCAATAGTCCCATTTGAAGGTATTAATTGAATTAGCTTTTACAATTTTCAATGAATGCCTGGTCAGAATGTCTGAAAAAAAATAGTACGATGATAAAATAAGTACATAACTGAAACATTAGTATGCACCTTTACAACTACTAGTATACACACTCCAAAGAGTAATTCAATTAATAGGAAGTATTTATCAGTGGATTGGTTTTGAATACTTGATTACATTCATTCAAAAAGTTTTTAAAACATTAAATCATTGAAATGAATGGTTTTTGCATTTACTCGTTTGGAAAAATAAAAAACCATTACATGAATAATTATGCTTTTAAAATTGTCCAATTTTCGGTATTATATCTTAGTTTTCAGTGCAAGGTAGGTCATTTTGTATGCAATATTAGGGTGGCACAGCTTTTCTTCGTAATATTATTGCAGAGTGCGACTAAAACCTTTGTCTGAGTTAGGTGAAGAATGACTAAAAAATATTATGGGATGTATTTGCTCCTGTTTAAGCGATGAGAATTTTTTCTAAAAAAATAATTAGTAATTAATTTTAGATCATAGACATTTTTGCTTACTCCATAAAGCAAGTAATGGATTCATATAAATATCGCGCTTGAAGAAGCCATAAAAAAAGGGATTTCCGTGTCGGTCTGTGCGCGTCCCGATGTACATAGAGCTAGAGCGTAAACAGTTTAGTTAGACGAATTTGCTTGAAATTGGGTGTGAAATTCAAAGAGCAGCAAAAATTCAATTTATAATAAAAGAACGTTTTTAAAATAATCGTTAACACAACAAAAGCTCATTTACTATTTATGAACTTTGGTCGCAATGCACACCGACATGCAAGCAAAGCATATACATATTTAAAATTACCTACTTATCTATACTTTTAAAAACCTGTTGACGAAAGTTTTTTTTTAAACACTCATTTATTTTGACATTATGTGAGTTTTAGGGCGATAAACTAAGTAAAGCCCAAAGATTAGCTTCTATGTGCATAAGTGGAGCACTTCGCTTTACTCCCTCTGCTGAACTGGACACTCTTCTCTATCTGACACCCCTAGATATATTCAGTAAACAAATGGCAGCAAGTACGGCAATCTGTCTTAAAGCCTCCTCACAGTGAATCAATAATGACATAGGCCACTCATCTATTCTGAACTCATACGGTGCACTTCCAAGTATCATTTACTACACCATCCCACAATTCCGCTTCGACAAAAACTTTCAAGTTGCCATACCTTCCCGATCCACATGGGAGGATGTGACATTCTTGGAAGACGAATCGATTCATTTTTATACGGACGCGTCCGTATAAAAATGAATCGTCCGGACGGTTCAAAAACCGATGATGGGGTTGGTGGAGGCGTGTACTCAGACAGACTAAATCTTAGTCTCTCATTTCGTCTTCCTGACCATTGTAGCGTGTTCCAGGCGGATCTTTTGGCGATAAAGGAAGTTTTATCGTGGCTCAAAGACAACGTGGTATCGACTTCGGATATCTGTATCTTCTCAGATAGCTGCTCTGAAATCTCTGGACTCTGTCTCTACAAACTCTAAAACGGCCATAAACTGCCGCTCATCTCTTACAGAGATGGCACAACAGTTTAATATTCACCTTTGTTGGGTGGCAGGCCATAGGGAAATTCGGGGAATTGCAAAGCTGACGACCTCATCAAAAGTGGAACAACATTACCTTTTCTACCAGACAAGGTAGATATATGTATGTACCTATCGCTACTTGCAAACATATGCTGAAGCAAGATGCTATAAGGAGAAAAAACCTTAGGTGGAATAACATCACCACTTGCCTGGCAACTAAAAAGATCTGGCCAATATTGGACATGAGGCGCTCTAAGTATGTGTTATATTTAAGCAGATTGCAGATAAGCTCCTTGATTGGTGTCATTACTGGACATTGTCTCATAGGCAATCACGCAACGCGGCTTGGAGTATTCGCAAATGATTTTTGCAGAAGCTGTATAGATGAAGAGGAGGAAGAATCTATTCCTCATCTTCTTGTACATGTCCCGCCCTATCTCAAAGACGTAAACTCCATCTTGGGGATTTCTTCTTCGATGATCCAACGGATCTAGCAAGCTAGGACATTAACAGTCTCATGCGCTTTGTAAAGAGCTCCAATTAGTTTTAGCGAGTGAGGAGAAAATCTTAGATTCTTGTGGTATCATAATGGACCAATTGATGGTCTAAGTGTGTCGGCTTCTTCGCTGGCAGCCACTTTAACCTAACCTAACCTAACCTAACCTAACCTAACTTAACCTAACCTAACCTAACCTAACCTAACCTAACCTAACCTAACCTAACCTAACCTAACCTAACCTAACCTAACCTAACCTAACCTAACCTAACCTAACCTAACCTAACCTAACCTAACCTAACCTAACCTAACCTAACCTAACCTAACCTAACCTAACCTAACCTAACCTAACCTAACCTAACCTAACCTAACCTAACCTAACCTAACCTAACCTAACCTAACCTAACCTAACCTAACCTAACCTAACCTAACCTAACCTAACCTAACCTAACCTAACCTAACCTAACCTAACCTAACCTAACCTAACCTAACCTAACCTAACCTAACCTAACCTAACCTAACCTAACCTAACCTAACCTAACCTAACCTAACCTAACCTAACCTAACCTAACCTAACCTAACCTAACCTAACCTAACCTAACCTAACCTAACCTAACCTAACCTAACCTAACCTAACCTAACCTAACCTAACCTAACCTAACCTAACCTAACCTAACCTAACCTAACCTAACCTAACCTAACCTAACCTAACCTAACCTAACCTAACCTAACCTAACCTAACCTAACCTAACCTAACCTAACCTAACCTAACCTAACCTAACCTAACCTAACCTAACCTAACCTAACCTAACCTAACCTAACCTAACCTAACCTAACCTAACCTAACCTAACCTAACCTAACCTAACCTAACCTAACCTAACCTAACCTAACCTAACCTAACCTAACCTAACCTAACCTAACCTAACCTAACCTAACCTAACCTAACCTAACCTAACCTAACCTAACCTAACCTAACCTAACCTAACCTAACCTAACCTAACCTAACCTAACCTAACCTAACCTAACCTAACCTAACCTAACCTAACCTAACCTAACCTAACCTAACCTAACCTAACCTAACCTAACCTAACCTAACCTAACCTAACCTAACCTAACCTAACCTAACCTAACCTAACCTAACCTAACCTAACCTAACCTAACCTAACCTAACCTAACCTAACCTAACCTAACCTAACCTAACCTAACCTAACCTAACCTAACCTAACCTAACCTAACCTAACCTAACCTAACCTAACCTAACCTAACCTAACCTAACCTAACCTAACCTAACCTAACCTAACCTAACCTAACCTAACCTAACCTAACCTAACCTAACCTAACCTAACCTAACCTAACCTAACCTAACCTAACCTAACCTAACCTAACCTAACCTAACCTAACCTAACCTAACCTAACCTAACCTAACCTAACCTAACCTAACCTAACCTAACCTAACCTAACCTAACCTAACCTAACCTAACCTAACCTAACCTAACCTAACCTAACCTAACCTAACCTAACCTAACCTAACCTAACCTAACCTAACCTAACCTAACCTAACCTAACCTAACCTAACCTAACCTAACCTAACCTAACCTAACCTAACCTAACCTAACCTAACCTAACCTAACCTAACCTAACCTAACCTAACCTAACCTAACCTAACCTAACCTAACCTAACCTAACCTAACCTAACCTAACCTAACCTAACCTAACCTAACCTAACCTAACCTAACCTAACCTAACCTAACCTAACCTAACCTAACCTAACCTAACCTAACCTAACCTAACCTAACCTAACCTAACCTAACCTAACCTAACCTAACCTAACCTAACCTAACCTAACCTAACCTAACCTAACCTAACCTAACCTAACCTAACCTAACCTAACCTAACCTAACCTAACCTAACCTAACCTAACCTAACCTAACCTAACCTAACCTAACCTAACCTAACCTAACCTAACCTAACCTAACCTAACCTAACCTAACCTAACCTAACCTAACCTAACCTAACCTAACCTAACCTAACCTAACCTAACCTAACCTAACCTAACCTAACCTAACCTAACCTAACCTAACCTAACCTAACCTAACCTAACCTAACCTAACCTAACCTAACCTAACCTAACCTAACCTAACCTAACCTAACCTAACCTAACCTAACCTAACCTAACCTAACCTAACCTAACCTAACCTAACCTAACCTAACCTAACCTAACCTAACCTAACCTAACCTAACCTAACCTAACCTAACCTAACCTAACCTAACCTAACCTAACCTAACCTAACCTAACCTAACCTAACCTAACCTAACCTAACCTAACCTAACCTAACCTAACCTAACCTAACCTAACCTAACCTAACCTAACCTAACCTAACCTAACCTAACCTAACCTAACCTAACCTAACCTAACCTAACCTAACCTAACCTAACCTAACCTAACCTAACCTAACCTAACCTAACCTAACCTAACCTAACCTAACCTAACCTAACCTAACCTAACCTAACCTAACCTAACCTAACCTAACCTAACCTAACCTAACCTAACCTAACCTAACCTAACCTAACCTAACCTAACCTAACCTAACCTAACCTAACCTAACCTAACCTAACCTAACCTAACCTAACCTAACCTAACCTAACCTAACCTAACCTAACCTAACCTAACCTAACCTAACCTAACCTAACCTAACCTAACCTAACCTAACCTAACCTAACCTAACCTAACCTAACCTAACCTAACCTAACCTAACCTAACCTAACCTAACCTAACCTAACCTAACCTAACCTAACCTAACCTAACCTAACCTAACCTAACCTAACCTAACCTAACCTAATCTGGGGCTTTAATGAACAAACGCTAATAAACCAAAATTGGCTGATTAGTGATATCCATGATTAATAACTCATACCTTGAATTAAAACAAAAAAAAGTTGATCAACGAACACATTTAAAGATTTCCTAGCTCCACTAATCATGGATTAAAGATGATTACCTGTGAACAAACTGGCCCTTAATCCTTTGTCTTACAGTGCTAACATAATGGTACAATCATCAACCGTTGATATAGGATCATTAAGGTAATTGGGTCAATTATTGTAAGTTACATGTTAATTAATCAATACCGAAATACCATGAGGGACGATTAAAACACACATTATAAGTTTCCTATCAAACGTCATTCAAGTCTTAAACGGCTAACTTTATGTGTGAACTGTTATACGAACATGACAAGTCCCATCCACTTAAAAGTTAAATTACATTGAAATTATAGATATGGACGAGAAAAAACGAAATAATTATTTGAAACATAATACATACATACAAAATGGTAACTTTTTCCCAATTGCATTTACTGCGAAAATAAACTCATTTAATTACATTTGACAGAATTATAAATACATTATATAATTCTGTAAAATGTAATTAAATGAGTTTATTTTCGCAGTAAATGCAATTGGGAAAAAGTTACCATTTTGTAGATAAAGTGTAGGTTTAAATTGGAAACATCATTAAGTTTGTCGTGGGCCAAATAAAAGTTTTTTTTTAAATGCAATTAAATGAACAAAATTAAATTTTGTCTATGTATTATGCCCTTAACACACAGCGTCGTTCAAGTGGCTGGCTTCGCGGTAGCGCATTCTATCACTCCAATTTTCCAATACTTTGTTTATGGTTTCGGGCTGTAGCTCTTGGATTGTTTGAATCCTTTCCAGATCGTTGGTATAACATCGATCCTACACGGTTCCCCAACGCGGTCAAATTGTACCTTCGAGGAGGCCAATTGACATCGCCAAGACGGCTGATAGCAGGATTTCGATTAGTGCGCAAAAGATCGATTGTGGCATAGCGCGCCATCCTGCATGAACCAGAGGTCATCCAAATCCATGTCTTCAATTTTAGTAAAAAAAGTCGGTTAACATGGCTCTGTAACGGCAACCGTTGACCGAAGCGATGTTCCAAGCCTCATTTTGAAGAAAAATGATCCAATGATGCCACCACTGAAAAACCCGCACAAAACTGTCACTCAGTGCATGCATTGGCTTCTCATCAATCAAGTGCAGGTTTTCTGATCCCCAGATTTTTCTAACATTGCAGGCGCGCGGGGGTGCTTCATTTCGACCAAAACTTCTTTTCAAAAATCTCACTGTTTGGGCTAAACAGCACTCACTTTGGAAATAAGTTTTCAATATTTCACAACGTTTTTCAAGCGTAAAGCGACTCATTTCGTTCCGCGGAGGTATGACACTGAATTTCTGTTAAGATTTCGAGCGGGAAATAACTGTCAGTGTCAAAATAGCCTATAATTTAAAAACAAACCACTAGATGGCCAACACACTTTACAAAATGAATTACCTACATTGACCGCAGACAGCGCATTCGCAATACAAATGACAACTGAAGGATCCAGGGCGAAAAACGGCTTAAGTCCACTCAAATTGATTCCGAGTTAAACGATAATATACATAAATTTACTTTCTAAAGAAATGCTTAATTCTAAGGAAAATTAAATAAAAGATGAAAATATTAATGTACTTATTTATACAACACAAATTGATTTTAATTTTATGAATTGTATATTCTAATAAAATGATATGCGTCAAGGAAGACTTCTATCTACGGCCTACATGGTAGCCGAAAACTTGAAGATATTTTTTGAAAATTTATTACGAAGGAACTAAACATGATAATTAGAAACGGGTTTTTGCATTTTGTTCATTCGTCCTTCGATTTAAAAAATCTATATTTTAAAACAAAAAATATTAAGAAACGCGGTGTTACACCGTTTCATGTATTTCAATTTATTTTGGCATCACTACGAAATAAGTATTTAAAATATCGGGTAAGTTTTTGTTTTGGATTATTACTACGTAGCAGTGCTACAAAGACTCGAAAAAAAAACTTTTTTAAAAAATTGTTTTGTTTAAGTTTTGTAGCCAAAACAAAACTTTTGAAAAAAAAGTTTTTTTTAAAAAAAGTGTCATTTCGAGAGGTATCCTTTGTTTTTATGGAAATTTTATTATTCCATCAAATAGTACTTACAGAAACCTACAAGATGTCATCATTAGTTTCATTATTCAAAAAAAATGGACTTAAGCTGGACCCTTCAATTGTGTTGGTCAAAATTGTTGATTTTTATCCATTAAAGTTGGGTAAAGTTCGGGTGAACAAAAGTTGGTTTTCTGTTCTAACTGGACTGACGTTTACGTTTCTCACATATCTGTGCTGTTCTGATATGAAAAGGAACACAAAAGAAAGAGTCAAAAGTGTCGTATGATATTGCTTGGTACTTATAAAATGTTTGGTTTTGGTGTCCTCGTCTACATTTTCCCTACTGTTAACTTACTTAGGCCTTGTCCAAACTAGACAGAAACTTGGAATTTTTCCAGCCGGGCATATCAACTAAACATTGTTGATCAGCACTGTTGACATACACAAATCAACATAATGTGAACGCTGCTTTAGATGGGGTGTCATTAATATAATTTGATCTAGCTTTTATATTTTCTCTGCGCAAATATTTAACAATTTCTCAATCAGCCACCTACAGTGGGGCCTTACGTGCGTCACCTTAAAACTGACAGCTGATGTTTTTAAATGTTGACTGATGAATACGCCCCACTGTAGATATCTGGCTGATGGGAAATTATTTTTGAACAATTGCCAATAGAAATATAAAAATTAGCTTTAAAACTATAACGTTAATGGCACAATTAGTTTATGTATATGCATACAGGGTGTCCCTTAATAAGTCAATAATATTTTGGGTATCCAAATTCTTGGGTATATTCTAAGAAAAAAATCGTGTCACAGTAAGGGTCTATCTCCAAAGTTGACATCATTTATCGGGAATTTAAGAAAACGCTTCTTTGGTGTACCCTGGACCATATTAATGGAAATTTTTCTTTTAAAACTAGTTATGAAAATTTCGTTTAACTCGGACCCCCATTTTTATAAATTTAAGATCTTGGTTGAATCTTCAGTTATCCAGTTTCTAGCCTGTTCAATTTTTCTTGTGCATGGTAATTTTTAGGGGTAAATTTTGTTCAGGAAATGCGTAATAAACGAAACGTTTTTCTATTTTTTTTAATTAACGTAACAATAATAAAAATCTACGACATATTTGTGGACAAAACCCATACATTTTACGGTAACTGGGAAGCAGCAGGTACAATAAAAAAAAAATACCGAAAGCACTAACTTGCTCTTGTAGCTTAACACTAGAACGTTAACGAGAAAATAATAAAATAAAGTTGAAATAGAAATTCTTTGAAATATTTATATAAATAGCCTTAAAAAAAATTTCTTGGTACCATTTGCTCAAAAAGTATCCAACCCATTTCGAAAAATTGTGTATGGTTAGCTATAGTCGCGGAGATGTGCAGAATATACATACCTGAGACACACATTTACACTATTTGGCTCATTTTTGTTTTTGCACTGCCGATCACTATGCATATTAAAAAAAAAAAATTAAAACCTAAATAATTTGTATTTCATTTCTCAAACAAATTGTATGACTCTAGAGTCTGTGAGTGTGGGTTTCTGGTGGTCCAATTTCGGCCAGTGGGCGATACTAGTAATAATAAAACAAAATATGGAAAAAAGTTAAAAATAAAAAATAATTGAGTTTTTCTTTGATTTTATTTTTTCATAAAAAAAAAAATTATTCATACAAATTTTAAATGCAATATATTTTGACTTACTAAGAGGAACCGAACTGAAAAGTTATAGATATGACAAAATCAACCAAACCAGATTTGTTAAAAAAACTTCAAAACTTTATTTCCTTTATTCGACAGTATTATTAAAAATGTTCTTGAAATTACATCTATCTTATTTATCCTATCCCCTTTATATTCTGTTTATTGAATCTTTATATTCATCAATGTTTCCTACTATATGTGGCAAAGTGCTTTCCTAACACCGGTCCATAAAAAGGGAAAAAAAACGACTTAACTAACTATCGCCCTATTGCTAAATTATCTGTAATTCCCAAATTATTTGAGTCCATAATCTGTGACGACTTATCTTTTAACAGTAAATCTATTATTTGTGATAGCTAACATGGTTTCATCCAAAAGAAATCGACTGTCACACACCTGTTTGACTTTGTCTCTTTTTTTATCGATTCATTTGAAGATCGAAAACAGACAGATTGTGTGTTTACTGATTTTAGCAAAGACTTTGTTAAGCTTAGTCACAAAACTCTAATCAATAAACTAAATGGCTTAGGATTCAACGAAAGCTATTTAGTTTGGATATTATCTTATGTAGAAAACAGGTGCTATAGTATTACTTTTCGTAATGAGCGTTCTGATCAATTTTTGGTTAACTCAGGTGTTCCACAAGGCAGACATTTGGGCCCATTAATATTTATTTTATATATCAATGACTTGACATCAATTATCCAAAATTCATCAGTGCTTAATGCTTATCTATGCCGATGACATCATAATTTTTAAAGAATAGCTTCCACCAGTGACAGTGAAAAACTTCAAGAAGACATTTATAGGTTCAGGGATTGGTGCAATACAAACCGTCTTTTATTGAATATTGACAAGTGTAAAACAATGTGTTTTACGAGCAAAAAAATGTATTGACTTACAACTATATGTTAGATTCTTTTTCATTATGCAGAGTGTCCGTTTTTTCTGATTTAGGGATTATTCTAGATTCTAAATTAACATTTATTGACCACTTTAACTACATTATTAAAAAAAGCTAATGAAACTTTGGGTTTTATAAAAAGATTATCCCGTGCCTTCCAGGATCCTTACGTTCTCATATCTTTTTTCAGACCAGTACTTGAATACGGCTGTGTAGTCTGGGCGCCATTCTATTCAGTTCATATTAATTAACAGACTTGAAGGAATTCAAAGAAGGTTCTTACGATTCTGTCTTCGGTTTCTTCCTTCGGCACAAAGATCGACACTGCCCCCCTATAATAATAGACTCGTGTTAATAAATCTTCCTTTCCTATCGAAGCATAGTACTGCCTATGTTACCTATATTATAAAATTAGTCAATGGGTCAATAATGTCTCCATCAGCTCTGTGTCGCCTGAATTTTAGTTTTTGTCAAGCTAGCTTGAGAAACGGCCTCTATATCCTATATTCAGCAGATCAAACTATGGTGTGAACAGTCCCTTAAATCAATTGACTTCAGGAACAATAAATATTACTTTTTAATTTCTTCAATTAATTATAATTTTAAATGTAGTAAATTTAAAGAAAACTTTTTTAAATACGTCATTGTAATTTAAATCATATTTGTAGTGTACATAAATATCAATCTAGTGTCTAGTATAAAGTTTTTTTCTAACGATGGTAATTTAACGGATTAAATAAATAAATAAATAAATAAATAAATAAATACAAGCACGAAGTTTAATCAAAATCGTTAGATGTGTCTTCGAAACAACTTGATAAAACCGAAATCAATGTATGCAGCACCCCTTCAATTTGAGCTAAAATAATCATTTGAATTTTTCCTCTAGGGAATCACATAAAAATGCTTCACACCAAATTTTAAGCAAATCCGTCCAACCGTTTAGGCTCTAGCTCAATGTACAACAGGACGCACGGACAAACAGACCGACACACGACGGACGTCTTTTCGAAAATCACTGTTTTGGACTTCTTCATCATCGCCATCCTAACGTTAGTTTTAATTAAAATCTCCAATTTATTTTTGACAGGAAACCAGTACTTGCCATAAAACTTACAGACAGAAAACAAAATACATAAACAAGAATTTAAAAATAAAATAAATAAATATTCTATTTTATTTAAATTTTTTCCAGCATCAAAGCCTATGACAGCAGTAACGTAGAAAAAGGATCATTATTCGAAATCCCAGTTACTGTTGTTCAGCCACATGTACTTAATACCGAACAATCACGTGTATTCAATCCTCCAGCTGCCATAGAATTCCAACCCAACACCATCCAACGTGATTTCATCTTAGTTCCTAACAATGCCACCTGGGCTGGTAAGTTTTTTATACTTCACATCGCATATTCAGTTAATCCAACCATAACCGCATTTTACCCGAAACCAAAACTACATTCCAAAACGTTTTAATTGCAGTTTTAAAAATGCGCTCGACCGATACAAATCGTGACAAAGAAGTTGGAAAATTCTTTGTCCATACGATGCAGTTGTTACCAGTATCCTCATGCCGAAAGCTAGAAACTATGAAAATCCTTAACGTCACAACCGAGAATGAGACAAGTTGGCCATTTAAAGTTCAGGTAAGAATAGTGTGTTTGTGTGTGTGTAAGCTTGGGTGCATTTTGCCCTAATTTGCTGGAGAATTTATGGAATTGGCAAAGTCCATTCCCGCATTCATAACTATGAACATCCTTTTACGTAAAGATTTTCTCACCGAAACCATCTAAATCCTGCTTGTTTGTGTCTCTTTAATTAGGCGAACAATATACTAGAGCTTTGCATTGCCAAATACTGGTCAAACTTTGGAAATACACACGCAAAATATAGTTTGGAGTTCCATGGAATCTCGACCAGTCCAAAAGCAAGTAAGTACTACCGATTTGATGAGATTCTATTATTTCCCAAGGAAGCAAAGGCAAAAGAAAGTGTAGAATGTACCTTTAAGTATGTACACTAACACCTCTTCAATGTGGAAGAACTCTTGCACTAACCAGAAAACTTTTTCTTTTACGTCAATAATTTTTCTTGTAGTAGGTAAGGGGGGGGGGGGGGTAGGACGGCCAGGTTTTAGAAGTTCAGTCAAAAACTATTATTTTTGGCAGAGAAATCTTGACGGCGGCGTGTCGGGCTTGGGTGCCTCTGCCCACGCTATTAAAAGTTGGAGATTTTTCACCCTCCTCCTGATCCTACAGGAGAGAAATCGAAAACAAAGCCGAATCATACCAAACAAAACCAACTTGAAAATAAAAATAATAAAAAAAAAAAACAAGAAGAAAGAAAAATTGTGAAATTTAAAGTAAAAGTTCTTCTTATATTTGTACAAGTTAATGAAAAGGGTGGTGGTTGGTTAGGTACTTAATATGCCACAACAATTCCGGTACTATCCCAGCCTTATTTAAGGTTTTTGCAGGGCATTGGTATTGGTTTTGCTAAAATGTTTGAACTAAATGGTCATGAGAATTATACAATGTTTTAACAAAAGTTATGTTTTGAAACAAATCTACAGAAAAAGTTAGTCAAAAAATACCTGTTTTGTGGAACGCAATACAGGAGGGATTATTTTTTTGTACCTTAATGAAGGGTGTTAGAAAAGCTTGAGTGCTTGAGTTTTTTAGAGAGGCAATGATATACCGATTTGTAGTCCGTAGCGTAAAGGTAAGTGCGTTCGACTGTCACGCTGGAGATCTGGGTTCGCTTCCCAGCCTCGTCCACCTAAAAACTAAAAAGTTTTTTTTTCATGGCTACTGCCTCTTGCGAGGAATTGACAAATCCTCCAAGAGTATCACTTGTCACGAATAAGTGCTTCTCGTCTAGCCGTTCGGATTCGGCATACAATTGTAGGTCCCTTCCATTCCTGTTGAAAGGCGCACACAGGAATGGTTGCGAGTTGTTAGTCACTAGGCCCTGGTTCTTCATGAGCCGTTGTGCCACCCGATTTAATTTATTTTTTTATGATATACCGAAAATCCCATTACGGAGAATGTGCATTATTCTTTAACTCCGAGTAATAGGCAGTGAAATAATCTTTTACTTGGAAGTTTTGTATTTTTATGGCAATATAAAAAAGTAGGGAACAATTGCGTTCAATGATTTCAATGAAACTAAAGCACCTTTTGTTTACCCTACGTTTCACTGGCTTTTTTTTCAGCTTCCTCAGAGTTTTGTTTTTTAATTTATTATACACTCCTCGTCAACTGAATACACACAAACATTTTTGAATATATTTTATCCATTTTTTCCAAACAGTGATGGTTATTATGCCATCTGTTGATGGTAAACATTTTCGTAACATATAAATAACAGAATTTCAAAGTTTTATCCAAAAACAACCGTGAGTTTTTCCTTCAACCACTTCCAAAGTGTAACTTATGCAAAGTAGAAGTTTTTTTTTGAGTCAACTGAATAGGTACAAAAATTAAAATTGGTATTGGAATGGAATGAAAAAAGTTTTTGTTTAAGTTTAGTAGTGGGTACTTCCACCTTTATTTTTAATTACTTCGTAAATTCGATCCGGCATGGAATCGTATAGCTTTTTAATGTAATTTAACGAAATTTCGCTCCACGCTAATTTGATTGCAGAAATTAAGGTTTCTTTGTCTTCGAACTGACGACCACCCTCATAAACTTTGCGTACTAATTTTCTATGGTGTTTAGATCAGGTGAGTACGGCGGCCATTGATGCAACTGCACTTGTTGCTCCTCTATCCATGTTTTTATTATGCGCGCCGAGTGAATAGGCGCATTATCATGTTGGTAGGTCCAGTTTATGGGTCCAAAGATGTTAGAAAATTTAGGAAAATTTCTTTCCAAAATTACTTTATACCCAGCTGCTGTCATTCTTGATGTAACCTCCTCGAGCTCAACTGTTCCATAATAACTGACTGCTCCCCATATCATGACACCTCCTTCACGACTATGATGGCGCTTTAAAAATCTTTTTTCTTTTCTTTAGTCGTGAAAATAGAAGTTGAACCCATCAGGGCCATCGAAATTAAACTTTTTTTCATCTGAAAAAACCACGTGATACCATTCTTTTTTCCAACTCATGTGAAGTCTTGAAAAATCTAATCGCAACATTTTCCGTCTCTCGTCAAGTGGTGGTTTTTTCTTAAGTTTCGTTCGTTTAAGATGGCTTGAGTTGTTGATTACTCTTAATACTGTTGAGCAACTTGCGTTTACGCCGACTTTTTGTTTTATTTTTGCCACAGAATCAGAAGAATTTGATGCACATCTTAAAATTCTTCGTCTCTCAGCCGCTGTTGTTGCTGTTTTCTTACCTCCCTTCATGTTTTTCCCGTATGCATCTTTATTTTTCCAGTAAGAATAAACTACATTAAAACTTCGGCCAACTTTATCAGCTATTGCACGTCCAGTTAGGCCTTGGTCTCTAAGTAAATCGATTTTAGCTTTTTCAACACTGTTAAGACACGTAGATCTACCCATTTTTCTTAAAATTTGAAATCAAGAATTAAAGGAGAATGGGCAAAAATGTATGGGAGCTGGTCTACCCACTCAACAGCAATGTGTTGTATGTCGTTGAAAAGGTAATTTTACCTACTTCATTTCATTGTATGACCATTAAGCTCTAAACTATGGGGGTTCGTGAGATATTCGGAATCAAAGCACCGAAAAAGACAATAATGCATTTCTTCATTGGTAGTGTGTCCTCATACCTACATTAATCTGTGATACATCGTTGAAAAGATAATTTTGTGTACTTTATTTTGTATATAGCCGTGAAGACGTAGATCATAGGGTGCAAGAGATATGTGTGCATACAAATCGGCACATATAACAACAATGCAATTCTTCATTTGGTACTGGTCTACCGACTCAACATTGATGAGTCATACGTCGTTGAAAAGCTTATGGCATCTGCTTCATTTCATTATATGGCAGTTAAGCTCTAAACCATGGGGTTCGTAAGATATTCGGCTCTTTAGCACAAAAAACAGCAATAATGCAATTCTGCATTGGTAACTTATCAACCAAGTCAACAACTATGAGTCATGTGTCGTTGAAAAGGCTGTTGCGTGTACTTCTTTTTATTATATGACCGTTAAAGTGTAAATAATGGGATTCGAGAGATATGTGCCAAAAAACGCTGAAAAGTGCAGTAATGCAATTCCGCACTGGTAGCTGGTCTTTCAACTCAACAGAAATCTCTCTTATATCTTTGAAAACGCTATTGCATGTACTTCATTTTGCAATATGCCGTTTAGCTGTAGACCGTGGGGTTCAAGAGGTATTTGGCCATCAAAATAGGTAAATATAACAAAAATGCACATCTTCATTGGGTACTGGTCTACCAACTCAACAGTGATGAGTCATACGTCGTTGAAAAGCTTATAGCATCTGCTTCATTTCATTATATGGCAGTTAAGCTCTAAACCATGGGGTTCGTAAGATATTCGGCTTTTAAGCACAAAAAACGCAAAAATAAAATTCTGCATTGGGAACTGTTCAACAAACTCAACAATAATAAGTCCATGGTAAATGAAAATTAGGTGTGCTTAATTTTGTTATGTGGCTTTTATTGATTAGGTAATAGGGTTCAAAAAATACTTTACAAAAATGAAGTTCCGTAGGAGATTCGCACTAACCTCAGAGTAAGCATTGCTATGAAAATACACGCAATAAACGCTAGACAAAAATATTTCTTAATTAACCACATTTTGCATTGCATTATTCGATTCGTTTTGCTTTTAAATATTTGATCCTTTGTAAGTGCGTGTGTTAATTCGACTCTAATAATTAATAAGAAGAAGATGGAAGAAAACCGACAAGAGATATGCATTGTTTGTGAACGTTCTGTTTTACGACATCGGCGGCATTTAATAACTGAAAATGACGGGCGCATGTTGTATCAATTTTGTGGTATATGTGCATAGCCCGGCATCAAAATGGGTTTACACCACCTGCGGACCGCCTAAGTAATGTCATACTGGACGAAAGTATGATATAAATGTAAAAAAAAAATTCAAACAAAATATTATAAGTGTGTTTTTTTTTTTATTTATGTTTATATTTTGTATCCAAATACCTCTTAAAACCCCACTGTCTACAGCTAAACGGCATATTGCAAAATGAAGTACATGCAATAGCGTTTTCAAAGATATAAGAGAGATTTCTGTTGAGTTGAAAGACCAGCTACCAGTGCGGAATTGCATTACTGCACTTTTCAGCGTTTTTGGCACATATCTCTCGAATCCCATTATTTACACTTTAACGGTCATATATAAAAAGAAGTACACGCAACAGCCTTTTCAACGACACATGACTCATAGTTGTTGACTTGGTTGATAAGTTCCCAATGCAGAATTTTATTTTTGCGTTTTTTTGTGCTTAAAAGCCGAATATCTTACGAACCCCATGGTTTAGAGCTTAACTGCCATATAATGAAATGAAGCAGATGCTATAAGCTTTTCAACGACGTATGACTCATCACTGTTGAGTTGGTAGACCAGTACCCAATGAAGATGTGCATTTTTGTTATATTTACCTATTTTGATGGCCAAATACCTCTTGAACCCCACGGTCTACAGCTAAACGGCATATTGCAAAATGAAGTACATGCAATAGCGTTTTCAAAGATATAAGAGAGATTTCTGTTGAGTTGAAAGACCAGCTACCAGTGCGGAATTGCATTACTGCACTTTTCAGCGTTTTGGCACATATCTCTCGAATCCCATTATTTACACTTTAACGGTCATATAATAAAAAGAAGTACACGCAACAGCCTTTTCAACGACACATGACTCATAGTTGTTGACTTGGTTGATAAGTTACCAATGCAGAATTGCATTATTGCTGTTTTTTGTGCTAAAGAGCCGAATATCTTACGAACCCCATGGTTTAGAGCTTAACTGCCATATAATGAAATGAAGCAGATGCTATAAGCTTTTCAACGACGTATGACTCATCACTGTTGAGTTGGTAGACCAGTACCCAATGAAGATGTGCATTTTTGTTATATTTACCTATTTTGATGGCCAAATACCTCTTGAACCCCACGGTCTACAGCTAAACGGCATATTGCAAAATGAAGTACATGCAATAGCGTTTTCAAAGATATAATAGAGATTTCTGTCGAGTTGAAAGACCAGCTACCAGTGCGGAAATGCATTACTGCACTTTTCAGCGTTTTTGGCACATATCTCTCGAATCCCATTATTTACACTTTAACGGTCATATAATAAAAAGAAGTACACGCAACAGCCTTTTCAACGACACATGACTCATAGTTGTTGACTTGGTTGATAAGTTACCAATGCAGAATTGCATTATTGCTGTTTTTTGTGCTAAAGAGCCGAATATCTTACGAACCCCATGGTTTAGAGCTTAACTGCCATATAATGAAATGAAGCAGATGCCATAAGCTTTTCAACGACGTATGACTCATCAATGTTGAGTCGGTAGACCAGTACCAAATGAAGAATTGCATTGTTGTTATATGTGCCGATTTGTATGCCCACATATCTCTTGCACCCTATGATCTACGTCTTCACGGCTATATACAAAAATAAAGTACACAAAATTATCTTTTCAACGATGTATCACAGATTAATGTAGGTATGAGGACACACTACCAATGAAGAAATGCATTATTGTCTTTTTCGGTGCTTTGATTCCGAATATCTCACGAACCCCATAGTTTAGAGCTTAATGGTCATACAATGAAATGAAGTAGGTAAAATTACCTTTTCAACGACATACAACACATTACTGTTGAGTGGGTAGACCACTTTGCCCATTCTCCTTTTACTGAAAACACTAAAATCGTTAATTTAAACTGTCAAGCACTCCAAAAAACTTATAAACAACGAAGAAAATGGCGTTGTACCTATTCAGTTGACTAAAAAAAAACTCCTACTTTGCATATAAAACACTTTGCAAGTGGTTGAAGAAAAACTCACGGTTGTTTTTGGATAATTCTTTCGGAATTATCTGCTTAACACCTTAAGGGAATAGTTAGCATCAACAGATGGCATAATAACCATCACTGTTTGGAAAAAATGGATAAAGTATATTAAAAAATGTTTGTGCGTATTCAGTTGACCAGGAGTGTATGTATATGTATGGAAATTATTTTTTTTAATTGACTAACTAAATTGATTAACTAAATTTAAATTTGTATTGAAGTTTACATTTTAAGGTACTTTGTGCAAAGGAACGATTAAATAAATTGACAATTTAACTAAATAATTTAACAATTAAATAAATTAACATTAAACACTAATGAACAACAAAAATTAAAAACTAGTATCACTTTAAAGCTTAAGTTATGGCAACACTGTATATCAACATAGAGCTTATGTAGTCTAATTCTTCTTAATGGTTCATGGTTATTTTCATTTTTTGTTAGATTATGTTTGTATGGAACATAATATTTATTAAAACACGAGACTTGCCCATGAATATCTGAGAGAATAGTGGTCACACTGGTCACTTTCAATATTTTTAGCATAACTCAAAAACTAAGCCGAATTTCAAAATTTAACTTAAAAGATTTTTTGTTGGAAATAAGATTTTGGGTGGTTTAAAAATTTTATAAAAAAATTACAAAAAATGACCTGAAAAAAAAAATTAAAAAAATCAGTGATTTCAATTTTTGTTCACAACTAAAAAATAGTTTTTTTTACGTTAACCAACATATTTTAAGAATGATAAAGAAGATAAAGAAATTTAGAAAATAAAATTATTTCTTTTTAAGTGGTGTGATGGCTATAAATAATTTAAAAGGCTCAAGTGACCCTAACTACTAGATGCGTTTTGCCTAGGTTTGACAGTATGGGCTAATCAGTGAGTTTCTGTCAAACCCTCCTAAGACGCAAATATTAAGAATGGGTTGATGATTTTTTTTAAATATTGGCTATTTATGTATAAAAATAAATATTTAAATATAACGTATCAAAAACGTTTAAAATATTGACTTAAAAAAAAAATTACTTCCTAATAGTGCAGTGCAATTATAAAGTTTTATATGGGGGACCCAGCAGTTTGTACCACCCCTCTAAATCTAGTCCAGCTTCAGCGGACCGGATGTCCCCTTTTTAAACTTCAAAAAAAAAAAAAAAAAAATACCCAGTGAAAGGTACAAAATTAATTTTTGAGCAACCAATTCACATTTCATAAGCTACAGTTTGTGGTAAAAAAAAGTTTAGAAATTCAAAATTTTTTTACATTTTGACCGTTAAAATCTTATTTTAGCGGAATTTTGTATAACAAGAAAAAAAAAAAACATGCGAGCTACAAAAGCTCGGTTTGCGCGGTTAATCTAGTTCAAAAAAGCTTCTAATTTTGGCAAAAAAAAATTGATTTTTTTCATTTTTTAAGATTTTAGATATTTAAATACTAAATAAACCGTTAGATCTACAAACTTGGAGTTTGCGCAACCAAGCAGCATTTCAAAAGCTTCAAATTCAGGCAAAAGAAAAAAAATTGAAAATCTCAATTTTTTAGATTTTGTCCGCCAGCTTCAGCGGACCGGAAGTGCACTTTTTAAACTTAAATATCAAACAAAAATTTTTGGCAACAAATTTGCATTTAAAAAGCTACAATTTTGGACATCAAAAAAAATATTGTTTTCGAATGTTCGTCCGCTAACTTCAGACTTATTTTAGCGGGCATTTGAATATTCAAAAAACTATTATACGTACGGAATTATATTTGTTCAGAACTGAGGAGCAATTAAAAAGCTACAAATTTAGGTACAAAATTTACTTCAAAATTCCCATTATTTTAGATTTTGTCTGCTTACTTCAGACTTATTTTAGCGGAATTTTCAATAACTTTAAAACTAAGATACAAAAACAGGTACCAACTTTTTTTTTCGATTCCACCACAAAGTGTCCGCCAAAATAAGGGTCGTAAAGTGTTCAATAAAATTTTATGACACGTCATATTTAAATATTATTTTTTTAATATCAGAAAACACAATTTAAAAATCATAAACCTATTCTTCAAATATTTCGAATTACGAGCAAGAATATGCTTAGGTAAATTTCCGACAGTTTTTTTTATTAAAAAAAAACTTCTTTCGGATTTTTCATATCAAAGACTTTAGCCTCTTCTTTTTTATTTCATTTTTCATCAAAAAGTTATGAGCAGTTTATAAAAAGAAAATCAAAACCAGTGATTTTTCGATTTCTTTTAGGTCCTGCTTAAATTTTTTTTCTTAAATTATCCATTTTGATAGATAAATTTGGATCACTTTTTATCCGCGACTTGTTGGCTATGTGTTGAAGCCACTGGTTTTTTGGAGTCCTAGAACGAAAAATTAATCACAATTTTTAAAGAAATACATAGGTAAGAATATTACAGATAAGACTATTTTTTTTTAATTCAAAATTTCAAAAATAGTTTGTTGATTTGTTTTTAAATTTATTTTTTAAAATCTAATTAATAAATACTTAAAACAAATTAAAACAATATTTTTTTTTTAAATCGTATAAAACAAATATAACTATATTTTTCGTATGTGTTATAGAATTTCAAGCAACCTTATACGACCTTGTAATAGGCTTTAAATATTTACTTTAAAATTCGACTGGGTGGATTCACCAGTTTGTTTTCTTAGTGGTTTCCGATGCATTAAACTACAATAAATGTTGTGTGTTGGAGAAAAAAAAAAAAAACAAAAAAAAAAAAATTACAGCGCCAGGGTCCTTTCAATTTTGTACTTTTAAAGCTCGTTCAATGTCCTCCTAAGGTTTGTTCTTGGAATGTCCTTTTTTTTTCTTTGTGTTGAAGTTGCCGTGCGCTTCGAAACAACTATTTCTCGTTTAATGCGTGGCGTGTTAGCCTTCACCAAAATGAACTTTTAGTGTTATTAATTTGGGTTAAGTATTTAGGGTTTTTCTTACGGTATAGGTATATATATATTTTTTTTTCTTTCAAAGATTTACTTTCTTTATCTTTATCACGAGTCCAACACTAAAGCAATGCGTCCTCCTTCCGATGATTGCTTAAGAATTATTTCTAGGAAAGAGAAAGGCTAACAAAAAAGATTTTTACTTTTAATGTACAAAGTTTTTTTTTTTTTTTGAGGGGGGGGGGGGATTTCAGTTAAGTGTGGGCTGTGGGAGTCTGTTGAAACATAAAGCCAGACACAGGCAAAATTGTTTAAAATAACTTTTGAAATTATCTGCCTGAGGATGACACACCAAAGTCTTATATAGTTTGTTAAGTGGCATAATGTTGAGTTGAGTTGGTTATGCTTTTAAAGTCACGGCGTTAAACCTATGTATTCTTAGATATGAAGTGGTTTTAAATATTTTTTTCAAGAGGGACATCTCTCTCTCTCTCTCACTCAGTCTATTGTTTGCCAAATCCCTTAATTTGTTCAAAGTTTGTTCGGCTGAGTTTAATAATGAAATAAAGGAAGAAAATTTGTTTCGGTATTTAAGATATGATGTCAAAGAGAGTTTTATTTTTTGGGCACTTGATGTGTCTACGAACATATTTCCTTATGGGCAAATTGTGGATGAGGTACATATATCTGAAGTATAAAATTATTCCTCCTGAAAACCGAAACCTCTTAAAACTTAATAAGTAGTCTTTTTAATTCTTATCAGTAAAAAGGAAGGATGGACAAATATGCAATTTAATTCAGGGTGTTATGTATAACAACTTCACACATATACGAGCCAGTATTTCTTCATGTTTTTTTTCGAGATATTTGAAGGTTTCCGTTTGAATGTGTTTACAAATGTAGACAAATTTTAATGAAATAAAGTTTATTAAAATCATCAACGAAAAATAACGGGCTTTTAACCTCTAATGGACTTATGCCACTTTCAATAATAATAAATTATAAAAAATAAAAATCGAGTAAATGTAGTACGTACATATTTTAATACTGAGTGTTTCCTATACTTCGTGAATAAAGGTATTTTAAGAAATTATTCGTGGGCATGTTCTTAGACAAACAAAGTTCTGGAGTGGGTCTATCTCCTGCGGTTTATGCGGCAGGGGTAATTTTCTAAAGCATGGACTTTAAGCGGATATACAATTATAAAACACTTAAATACAATGTTTTAGCTTTTTTAGAAATTCAGTCTTCAATTTTATAAATGAAGTTGTTAATCAATTCATTTCAAGAAATTTGCCTTGGTAGCGTTTCTTGACATAGAGGGGGCCATCAACAACGTTGCTATCATTGCAATTCGACAAGCCCTAGACTCTGTGCGAATTCCTAATCGTCTGACTAACTAACAAAGTTTTTGTTCGTAAACAAACATTGAAATCTGACTTCAGTAGGCCTGCAAAACAAATTACGTTCGTAAACATCAAAAGTACGCAGAAATCAGGTCGGCGTCGGGCAGTTTGTGCAGAAAAAAAAACATTCTGCAGAAAAAAAAAAATGAAATTAAAACAGGAAAACACTTACATAGGTAGAGGGTGGGTCATCGTTGGACCATTATTTCTTCGAAAATGAGGCTGGGAACAACGTTTCGGTCAACAATGGTGTTACAGAGCCATGTTAACCATCGTTTTTTTTACTTAAATTAAAGACATGGATTTGGACAACCTTTGTTTTTTTTTTTGGTTCAAATTTCAGAATTGTGTTATCAGCCGTCCTTGCGATGTCAATTGGCCGCATCGGAGCTGCGATTTGACCCCTTTGAACTTTTTTTTTTTTTTGGGAACCGTAAAGGACCGATTTTATGCCAACAATTCTTAAAAAGAAACTTGTATTTGGCCCACCGTGTATATGAAATGGCTTTGAAGTACATACATACATACATATATCATCAAGATATTTGTCTATCATACCATATTGTTTTCCAAATTTCACTCAAAAGCCCTAAAATCACCTTTTACCGCGCGAAAATTTAATCTCAAATTTTTTTTTTTTTTGTTTAATAATCGCGATTTTTTACTAATAATTTTCTGCGCTCCGATGTTTACGAATACAATTTTTCGCAAAAACTGCCGCCTGCTTACTTTCTGCGGGCAGAAGAAAAATAAAATCGAACCGCAGAAGCTAAGCAGACATGCGGCAGATCTGTCGCAGTTTTCTGCGATTACGAACTCGCCCTCTATCAGCATCGACTCAATACTGATTAACTGGATTGACCTCATGCTTAAATCAAGAATCGTAAACTCAGAAAAGGGTGATAGTAAATTTAAAGTTAGGACGTGTAGAGATACTCCACAGGGTGGAGTCTTGTCTCCTCTACTTTGGCTTCTCGTCGTTAACCAAATTTTAATTAAATTAAGTCTGGGCGGTGTCAAGCTCGTCCCATATGCCGATGACAATGTGTTAATGGCCTGGGGGAAATTTGTTCCTACACTATGTGACCTCCTGCAAACAGCCCTTGACATGCTCAGTAATTTGGCCAACAGCTGCGGACTTAACGTCAGCTCAATGAAGACAGAAATGGTTTTGTTTACATGGAAGCGTAATATTCAACACTTAAACCCGCCCACCATTAACTTGGTCCCGCTACAGGTATCTTGGCGTGGTACTTGATCGTAAACTTAACTGGATAGAAAATATATTCTGGCCAAAATTCAAAGACTAGCGTGTATTGGTACAACCAATGCCATAAGAACCACACCAACCGCAGCCCTAGAAACGTTCCTTTAACTAGCCCCACTCGATTTGGTTACAAAAGAGTTGGCGGCAAAAAGTGCTATAAGACTTAAACAGTACAATAATTGGAAAAGGGACTACGGTCATAGAACTACAACGAACTTGACTGACATAGACATTCGAACGTTCCAACAAGGGAACTCTGGAGAGAAAACCGGGTCCTAAATAAATTTTTTTATTTTTGTATTTGCAAAAATATTAATGTATGTTTGTTTTGTTTGTTGTACGATATGTCAATACTTAGACGTGTTCAGATGGAGTTTTTTAATAACATAATTTTAGCATCATACTAGTTAACAAAACAAAAAGTGTTTAAAATTAAAGAAAAATTAGTAAATTACTATATATTTAGTAAATTGTCAAGTAATTGGCCTAAGCTCTTTATAATAGGTTGTTTAAAACTTTTCGCCTGAGTCTTTATGTACATATAACGAACACAGCTATGCCTTTTTTATTGAATAAGCCTAACGGTGAATAAATAGAAACTCGTCGTCTAGTAAAACTTTAGCAAAACCAAAATTATCTGATTGGCAGATAAAACTAAGTAGGTATAAGATTATTTCAACTTTTAAAAAAATAATTTTACAGTTTTTGACAAAAGACAACGCTCACGAGAGAGTAAATAATTTCCCCTACCTGTGATTTTCAGTCCGAGAAATTTCTTCGGACAGAAAATCACAGCACATCACAATGTTATTTTGAGAATAAAAGAATGAAAACCAAACATCGTGCCGTACTTGTCTGGCACATTAGGTAATACGGAATTTGGTTGAATTTGCGTTCCCGTACTTTTGCACAGTTTTGATATTTTTGAGAATATTTCAACGATGCTCTCCAAAATCTGACAGTTTGTGATTTTCTGTGCACAAAGTAAAGAATCGGACCTAATAACTAGTTAAAGGTTTGTTTTACAACTGTCAAATGTCAGAATTCTTACTCTAACCACAATAACAAATTTGATTGACTTTTAAATGTCAAAATTCTATAGGTACCAATTCTATTAGATTTTTGAAAAAACAAAAAAATAATTTTCAATTAAAAAATTTCAAAGCAATAACACAAAAATTATTTCTTATCCCTTCTGAATCTGATTTAAGAATAAATTATCCTAATTTGGTACATTCATTTCTGAAATGGAACCATTTTTGTTTGAAAAGTACTCCATTCAGTGTAATATCTTAACACATTTCAAACACAAAATTGACTAAATTCCACTTTTGAAATTTCGAACCATATTCTGGTCTAAATTGTTAAGCACCCATTTTTTAATACAAATAAAACACAATACCCCTGAATTTTGTTTCCCTTATTCATTCAGTGTACCTATACCAAATTTAATTAATTTCCGTCAAGAGTTGTGGTGTCATATACACTCCTCGTCAACTGAATACGCACAAACATTTTTGAATATATTTTATCCATTTTTTCCAAACAGTGATGGTTATTATGCCTGTTGATGGTAAAAATTTTCGTAACATATAAATAACAGATTTTCAAAGTTTTATCCAAAAACAACCGTGAGTTTTTCCTTCAACCACTTCCAAAGTGTAACTTATGCAAAGTAGAAGTTTTTTTTTTTTGAGTCAACTGAATAGGTACAAAAATTAAAATTGGTATTGGAATGGAATGAAACAAGTTTTTGTTTAAGTTAAGTAGTGGGTACTTCCACCTTTATTTTTAATTACTTCGTAAATTCGATCCGGCATGGAATCGTATAGCATTTTAATGTAATTTAATGAAACTTCGCTCCACGCTAATTTGATTGCAGAAATTAAGGTTTCTTTGTCTTCGAACTGACGACCTCCCTCATAAACTTTGCGTTCTAACCATTCCCAGACATTTTCTATGATGTTTAGATCAGGTGAGTACGGCGGCCATTGAAGCAACTGCACTTGTTGCTCCTCTATCCATGTTTTTATTATGCGCGCTGAGTGAATAGGTGCATTATCATGTTGGTAGGTCCAGTTTATGGGTCCAAAGATGTTAGAAAATTTAGGAAAATTTCTTTCCAAAATTACTTTATACCCAGCTGCTGTCATTCTTGATGTTACAACCTCGAGCTCAACTGTTCCATAACTGACTGCTCCCCATATCATGACACCTCCTTCACGACTATGATGGCGCTTTAAAAATCTTTTTCTTTTCTTAAGTCGTGAAAATAGAAGTTGAACCCATCAGGGCCATCGAAATTAAACTTTTTTTCATCTGAAAAAACCACGTGATACCATTCATTTTCCCGACTCATGTGAAGTCTTGAAGTCTAATCGCAACATTTTCCGTCTCTCGTCAAGTGGTGGTTTTTTCTTAAGTTTCATTCGTTTAAGATGGCTTGAGTTGTTGATTACTCTTACTACTGTTGAGCAACTTGCGCTTACGCCGACTTTTTGTTTTATTTTTGCCACAGAATCAGAAGAATTTGATGCACATCTTAAAATTCTTCGTCTCTCAGCTGCTGTTGTTGCTGTTTTCTTACCTCCCTTCATGTTTTTGCCGTATGCATCTTTATTTTTCAAGTAAGAATAAACTACATTAAAACTTCGGCCAACTTTATCAGCTATTGCACGTCCAGTTAGGCCTTGGTCTCTAAGTAAATCGATTTTAGCTTTTTCAACACTGTTAAGACACGTAGATCTACCCATTTTTCTTAAAATTTGAAATCAAGAATTAAATTTTACTGAAAACACTAAAATCGTTAATTTAAACTGTCAAGCACTCCAAAAACCTTATAAACAAAGAAGAAAATGGCGTTGTACCTATTCAGTTGACTAAAAAAAAAACTCCTACTTTGCATATAAAACACTTTGCAAGTGGTTGAAGAAAAACGCACGGTTGTTTTTGGATAATTCTTTTGGAATTATATGCTTAACATCTTAAGGGAATAGTTAGCATCAACAGATGGCATAATAACCATCACTGTTTGGAAAAAATGGATAAAGTATATTAAAAAATGTTTGTGCGTATTCAGTTGACGAGGAGTGTATAATTTGTGTACACAAAATTCAACAAAACGACTGCTGTGCGACGGTGAAAAGATGAAATCCGCACGTTTTTGTCGCAACACATTCTAGCTTCTAATCGCCTGGCATCCAACAGTGCAAGTTTTTCAACTATTTGAAATTGATAAAAAGTTTGTCTGTGTTTCGTTCATGGAAAAACTGTTTATGGGTAGAAGGCGTTGCTTGATCATTTCTTTTAGGCGACTATGTGGAGACCTTTTGTATGAAGACGACCTTAGTGAAACGTGTCAATTCTGTGAATTGTATTGATTTAGTGCGCATGTTGGCACCAATGATCTGGCTTCGGTCTAGTAAATCTTTGAATACAACAGTTGCGCTAGTACGTACGCTGTTTGCATCCAGGTCCAGGGTCAATTTTGTGCCAAATAGCTATACGTAGTAATAAAATAACTGAGTTATTTAAACTGTAAAATCTGATAGTCAGAAAGTAATTCAAATCTCTATAACTCGCAAAGAGAAGGCGAACGACCACCCCCTTCCCCGTCCCTACCATACACTAGGCTTTGAGTGAGCTTTCACTTTCGAAGGATGTCGAATTAACTTCGGGTCAGTATTTTTACCTTTTTAGTAGGAATATTATAAAAGACTTGACTTAACAAGTCTATGTGCAACCAATTTTTACGAATAGGTACAGTTTACGCACCAAAAACCCTACTTGTAAAATCTACCTACCTCTTGAATTCTTAACCCAGAGCACGTTGTCCATGTTACATAATAAAGTTCAAATCCTTTTCTATTAATTCACAAATAGAGTTTGCTTTTCTACAAAATTTTACCCATTCAATTTTAACTTAAGTACTCACTTAATAATATATTTCAAAAAAAAGAAAAAAAAAAAAGAAAAACATACAAGTGAACTCTGTCTGCACCTCGTTTAATCGAAATACAACATCTGCTAACGCACAACCTTTAACTTGAAAAACACGATTGGCATTCATATTGCTCTATTCATCTCGCCTTCAAATCATTTGAGGTGCCTTTTCCCTTTTACATAAATCTTCTGTGTATAGGTAAAGTTACATACCTACAAACAGTTACTTCGTTTCGTTTATACTGATCAGAATCACTTAACTCGTAATCGATTCATTTTATCCTTCTGCTTCTGCAATGTATCAATGCACCAATGAATGCAACGTGTTCACCTCCTCAAACTCTCACAGATGGTTTATACAAAAAAAAAAAAAAACATTCCATAGAAACTGAACCTCATTTACATTTGAAATGTTTAACTCCTTGAAGATTTAACCAACCCCAAGTTTGTATAAAATGCCATGACATCTAATGGCATCGAAAATCAAAAGACGCACATTTATTGGGTCACGACGACGACGAAGATGTCTTGTACGGTTAGTCATGCAGTACTGTACGCTGTACAGTTTGCAGCCACCCCAGAAGCATTTTAGAACTGTGAAATCCTTTTCCCCCAAATTATTCGATTTTCAAAAGAAATTAAAGTGAACTCATGTGTCGCATGTAATTGACATTCCGACTAAACTTATGTAGGTACATGTAATTCCTTTGGGAGCTAATCGACCTTTAACCTTGGCCTTGTTTGTAAAAGGGAAATCGAACCGATGAATACTTGACTTAAAAAGCCAATTTGATTACGTTTCGGAAAAGGAGAGTTTTTTTAACGTATGTACAAACGTATGTGTTGTGTATGGAATGAGGAATTGGCTGGAAGTAATTTCGCTTGGAATACATATATGGATGACTGTGTAGGTACGCAACTCGGTAGATGTATTTTCAATTGAACAATTCAACAATTGAAAAGTACGTCAGGTTAATTATGCTGTAAAAATTTATACAGGGGACATAGAACTGCAAAGGTAATTCTAAGTAAATATTTAATGTTTTTAACGTGTTGTAAACATTTTGCTGAAAATTGTTACTTATAAAATTTCCTACAAACAAAGATAAATGATGAGTTTGTTTAAAAATATTGAGTAAAGTTCTGATAAGTGATCACAACACATGTTGGCCCAGGCCCATCATAAGTCTACCGGCAAAAAGCTTACTGTTGTAGGATCAATTTCCACCTTCTCAGGTGTGAAATGTATAGACCAGATGTGTCTATCGAAACACTTGAACAAAACTACACTACTACATTTGCAATGTTTGAGTGAAGTTTTGTTCTATAAGGCCTTATCGAATTAAATCGAGTACTTCCAATAAACCTGTAAATGATTGCTTGAAAGCCTTTCGAGCTTCTCAATGTGGGCCAAATGTGTTTCTCTAAGGCCTTATAGAGTCCAATTTGCTGATTAGGAATTAACTTCGATAGACCCTTACAAAAGTTAAATTGTTGTTGGGTAGCGTTTTTAAGATATAGTGCCTGCCTGTCAACAAGAGACTCACTTACTTTTAAAAAAAATCTTTTGTTTCCTATATGAGATTTTTTTTTTCAAAAATGTTAATAATTCCTCTCATCCATACATTTTTTTTTTAAATAATTTTAACTATATGCCTGTAAGACTCAGGTCTTTTAAATGCAATTCACAGCACTAGTTAGAAGGAATAGAAGGAAAGGAAAGATTTTTGTTGTTGGCACACTGGATTGAGAATTAGAGGTTAATTATCTCTTTTTCTCCACGGGTGGTAGATTGGCGCTCGAACCCTCACGTCCAGAGTAGCAGTCAAACACTATACCCACTGTGTCATGTCACCCGCAAACTGTTTATCTAATTTGATAAAACATTTGATGCGGTATCGTTACCAACATTTTCAAGAAATATTTTTTGTATTAAAAAAAACATTATAATTATGTTCATATGTATGTTCTTTAACAATCGAGTATAATACATTTTTTTTTTGAAAATTTGGTACATATGAACCTGCATGCATATATCAAAAATAACTTGGTTTTAAATTTAAAAAAATCTCGAAATTTGTCAGATTTTCGAAAAAAAAAATGTTTCCCAAACATTGCAGCTTAAGAAATGCTACACAAAAATGATCATAAAATTTAGATTTTGGAAAAACGCACCTACATATGTATAGAAAAAGGTGGTTATATGGAACCTGTTGTTAAAAAACTGTTAGTTCCATCTATTACGCAACAGCTACTAGTTGCCAAGACTCAAACAAAATACTCATATTAAAAAGTAACACAGCTTTCGCCTCGATTATTTCGCCGTTAAATTATTTCCAATAACCGAGCGAAATGGAAAACTTTTTTTCATTGGTTATGAAAGTCTAAAACGTTCGGTCATGTTTTTGTCCTGCAGAAAATTGAGAAATAATATTTAGTGTTTGGAGTAACAATTTTTTAGGTAAGAATTTTCTTATTTCTTTGAATAAGTTATGAAAACCAGTAGTTGTATTGAAATATGAAAAAAAATATTATTGACATTTTATGATTTTTTATTCTTTGTTATTTTAGGACTATGGAAAGAATTTTAATGATATGTAAACAAAATTGAATGGAATTTAATGAAATAATTAACACCTAATTCTCAATCCACTGTGCCAACAAAAATCTTTCCTTTCCTTCTATTCCTTCTAACTAGCGCCATGCATTGCATTTAAAAGACCTGATCTGAAAAGACCTTATTGAATCTTGAAGGTTTAATTTTAGGCTTTTCTCATTCAAAAATCTGACGTTTTTTGAGATTATTTTTTTTTTAAATAAAAATCTCTAGGTGCCACGTTTAAAATAAACCATAAAGCCGTTTTTGAAATACAAGTATTGCCCACTGGCCGAAATTCTACCAACAGAGTCTCACATTCACAAACTCGACTCTAGAGTCAAACAATTTGTTTGAAAATTAAATAACAAAACGTTTTTATTTTAGTTTTTAATTTTTTTCTTAATATGCACAGTGATCGGCAGTGCAAAACCAAAAATGACCCACCAGTGTGTGTGTAAATGCGCGCCTCAGGTATATTGTGCACATCTCTGCATCTATTGCTTTCCAACCATAAAAAATGTATCGAAATCAGTTGAATACTTTTTGAGCAAATAATACCAGAACAATTTTTTAAAGACTCTCAAAACCAACGCGAAAGCGGTGCGCAACATTCGCCGACGGCAGTTTTGTTGTTGCTAAGCATTATTTATTTGTCATTTTTGTTATCACTGTGAATCAATCGCCCAGCATAGCGTTTGTTCCGCGTTGGTTTGGGAGAGCCTTAAGGCTATTTAATATATACATAGATTTACTAAATTTTCAACAAATTATTTTTGATAATTTAAATATTATATTTTGTTTTCCCCATTACAAAATCAAAAATCCTTATCTAAATTTTGGCTACTTGTTAGACAATGCTGAAGTTAAAAAAAGCTCTCCACCAAAACTCAATTTTTACTTGCTCTATTGGGCAACGTGTTAAACACAAAATTCGACCTTTTAATCAAAACTATAACATTACGATGATTGAGAAGTAAAAAAAGGAATTTTCGTCAAGACGTCCGTCGCGTCGCGTCGGTGTGTTCGATCTACAGCTTAAACGGTTGGACGGATTTGCTTTAAATTTGGTTTGAAGCGGTTATATGTGATTCCCTAGAGGAGAAATTCGAATTTTTGTTTTAGCTCATCTAGAACGGGTAGCTGCCATACAAAGATTTTGGTTTTATCAAGTTTTCTCGAAAACGGCTCTAGCGATTTTGATTAAACTTTGAACATGTAATGACTAGACCAGTTTTAACAATACTGCATACCTAGTTCTTAACAAAAAAAATCGAATAATATAAATAATGTTAATGTTTTTTTTAGAAAAATAAAATCAAATAAAAATTATTTCTTTCTTATTTTTAACAAATAAACAAATGAAAAAAAATTAAAACTAGCTAAATTCCTTTTGTAAGGTGCCAGTTATAGCTATCATTGAAAACCATAATTGAAAATATTAATTGTCAATTTTGAGAGATTTTGAAGAAAAAATAAATGATTATTTTGATGCAAAAGTAAAGCTAATTGACTTAATAATTATTTCTAGGTTAAACAAAATTCAATTTGGCTCAACTTTTCTCATAAAATGACTTTTAATTTTTCAATGATGAACTACCTTACCAATGATCATTGAAAAAATTAAAAGTTACTTTATGGGGAAGATAAAGATCAAAATTAATTTTTTTTGGAGGAGAAATAATTTTGAAGTCGTAAGATATATTTCTGCATTTAAATATTCAATGATTAAAAAATCGAAGGCCCCCAAAATCAACAGCTAACTTTTTCAATGATGGTTTTCAATGATAGCTATAACTGGGGCCTAAGCTACAAAAGCAAGTTCGTGCGATCAATTGGTGCATTTTTTTTTAATTTAGTTGAAATTGGAATATTTATTGATAAATACCCTTTTCAAGATGATGCCTTTATCTAACCCCTACCACCCCATAATCATGACCGAATACATGCTGTTATTTGTTTGTAAAAAACAACTATTCGATTTTTTTTCTACATAATTTTGTCCATCTTAGTGCACTAATTTTCTTGTTCAATTGCCAACATTGTGGTCAAAAATTATATTGACTGATTAAGAGACGATTTTTCAATCAGCAGTTAATTTATCAGAGAAATAAATAGTATAGAAACATATTATTGCTTAATTTGAAGAATAATAGAACCACAAAATGTTCCTTTAAGGCTCACATTATGTGAAATAGTACACTGGGGCGTATGCACACTTTTTATTGCATTTTAATTTAAATTGCGTGCGGAAATTTTTTTCATGGGATTTTTGTATGACCTCGCGACCATAACTCACGTTTTGAACATTAAATGGAGACTATCTTATTTTAGAAATTCTTTTTATATTTAATAGGTAATATTCAGAGTATGGACTTAAAGGATGGATTTGTTACTACGTTTTAATTAGAGCCGAAATGAGGTTATTTAGAAAATTACCAAAAAAGTGTTTTCATTATAAAATTTTCTAATTTCGTTTGAAATCTCATTTCATTTTGAATTTGAAATGGCAGTTAAACGTTTATTTTTTTTTTGGTTTTCTCTTTCTGTTTTATGTTGTTGAGCGTATAGTGTATTGATATTTTCATACAAAAGCTTTTCAGAGCTTTTGAAACTGATTCCCGCTGGATGCATTCACCTTATTTCCAATCTAATTTCGTGCAAATTTGGTGGAAATTAGTTCATTTGGAAACGAAAATTTGTATGGAAAATTAAGGTAATTTCCGATCTCATTTGGAAATTAGCAACGAAATTACCTCATTTTTCCCAGTGAAAATGTAGTATAAGATGTTTTTCGAAATTTTGCTATTCTAAGTGTTGCGTTAAAAGCGCAACTCTTCAGATTATGTAATTTATTGAAACACTTCAAGTGAGAAATTCAGTTTTTATTTGAGAAATTCACTAAGTTACAAAATTCCTGCCAGTGAAGATTATTTAATTTAATAAATTTATTTTAATTTACATTGTACATACTTTAAGCTTATTTTTATTACTTTATGTGGGTTAATATGACCAAATTAGAAAGATTTTACTTTGATATGCGACTGCCCGCTAAGTTAACCTCAAAAAATAGAAGGACAAAAAAGGCCGTGTCGTTGATGTTTGGCGTTTTGATTTTGTCGTCATGTTGGCTGACTGGCTTTTTAAGCAAAAAATGGTATTCCGTAGCGTTGCACAGTCAAGTTATTGGCAAATTCTATATTTATGGATCCAAATGACCCAAACATATTTTCGCATAGAAAGCGGATGAAAGCTTAAGTGTGTAGTTGAATCTAAGACAAGAAAATCGTTTAATTTAAATGGGAGGCGTAACTTACTAAAAATTTGACTTTAAATATAAATGAAATTATTAAAAAACGACGGCAACTCCTACAATATTATACTCATTCTATTTTTGAAACCGTGAATCTATTCGTTTATTTAATTTAATTTAATTTTATTTTATTCTGTTTTTATTTTTAAATCCATCTGTTTTAGTAAATACTCGTACTTTTTGAAAAGTTAAGTTCTGAAACTGAAAATTTTTATTATTTTTAAACTGATTTTTTTGGTTCGGAAATTGTATGTTCTTAAGTATCCTACTATTTTAAATTTAATTGGAAGTTTACTTTTCAAAATATTAAAAATTTAGGAAACCCAATTTCTAATACAAATAATAAGAACCTTGCTAACTGATCATTTCAACAACCAGTGATGATTTATTTTCAGCAGGGAAAGGATTTTGCTAACTTTGCCTTTTTTTTTTGCGTGATCGTAATTAAGTATCGACTTTATATAAACACGATTCATGTCCTTCTGATTCAAAATATATGTATTTTGTTTTGCCTTTTTTACCCGTTAGTGTCTTTTTGTCCATTTTGACTTGCTTGCTTTTTTTATCAAAGTAAAACGAACAAATCTTCAAAAAAATTCTACAAATACAAACTGCATGTTGTTTTTCTATTTACAGTTGAGATTATTTCACTTAAAAAACATGGTCCTAACACAATCTAAATACAAAAAAAGAAAGCAGGTAGTGTAGACTGTAGATAGACGATAGAGTTACTATGATCTTTTCCCAATAAAATTTCTTGTCCTTTTTTTGCTTTTTTACTCATAAAAACTAGATCTTTGCATTTCTCTATGAATGATCGTGCATTTCCTTGCACTGCAAATATCAATAAAAATTTGGAAAAATCGAAAGGGCCAATAATTGCAAATGAAGTGTTGAAAAAGTTCACTACTGCTTTTAATGTAAATCGTGGACTTAAAACTGTTGAGCAAGTGCTGTAATAAATGGCGACGTCAACTCCACACTTTCGGAAAACGTTGAAGTGAATGATGTAGAGACTAGAGAGTTTAAAATGGGTTCAACTCGTTTCTGCTCAAGTAGAAAGGTCCTTTAGCTCATTTAAGACGCATCTATAAGACAATCGTAGAAGGCTGTTACCTGAGAATTCAAAAAGCTGTTGGTGGTTTAATGCTATTATAATTAGACGTTAAGTTATGTGTATATTCTCTTTATTTAATAAATGCCTTTTTTTTGCCTTTTTAAGAATTTTTGTTTGCCTTTTTTGATTTTGTTATGTCAGCAAAATCCTTTCCCTGATTATCAGCTTGTCTTTTTTTTTATCAAGAATTTGGCTTCTTAAATTTGATTTAAAAAGCTGTAGCTCAATCAAATCTACAAGTGAACATTTTTATTTTATTTTTGTATGATTTTCATTTTTACATTTTATAAAAAGTTACAAGGCTGTAATAATAATCAATTATAATTTACAAATAAAATTATTATTCTTATTTTATTAAATACTTTTTGTTGCAAAAAATAAGAATTGAAATAATGTCAAAGCAAACACAATATCTTTGTTAATATTGTCTAAAAAAAATTTAAATACGCCATTTTAAAGAGAATTTTATAATCTTTCTTTTATATGGAGAAATTCCTATTGCTATTCCTTTCTCTACCGGAAAAAAAATTTAAAGGCATTTTGCGTTTTTTGCAATTTTGTTTTTTTATTTTAGCACCTTAAAAATTTATTTATTTTGAATAGGCTTTTTCGATAGGAAATTTTATTCTCTACAATAAAGGTTAACGGCATTTTTTTTCGAAATTCCACGAGACGAGACTTTTATAACTCTCGTCTCGGTCTTGTTAAAATCGAAAATTTTCAGTCTCGTCTCGGTCTCGTGTCGGTCTCGTATAATTAAGTCTCGTCTCGGTCTCGTCTCCAAAAAATACGATTTTCGGACAAACTGTTGATTATTGGAACGAAATATTTTCGATTATCGTTTGAACATGTGCAGAAGAAAATAAATATTTAACTGAAATTGAATTTTTTAATTTATTAGACTCTGTACATTTCGGTCCAAATATACAGTCTCGTCTCGCTCTCGCCTCGGTTGCTTAAAAGGCAGTCTCGTCTCGGTCTCGTCATGCTAGACCGAGATCGAGTCTGAGACTTTTCTCGTCTCGTGAGCAGCCCTAAAATTCAGCTTGGTTTTCAAGTTATATGCAAAAAACGAAAAGGGTCGCGCATTTACCCCTACCCTCATTTAATAGCACTCCGCGGTTTTCTCATCTTCAATAACCCATACAATGATTTTTACAAAAAAAAACCCGGTAACGTCTTAGTTAGTTATTGCACTGTTTTTTAGGAAATAATCAATAGCCTAATTCCTTAGAGGGGAAATTCGAATTTTTGTTTTTAGCTCATCTAAAACGGCTAGCTGCCATACACAATATATGAAAAGCGTGTTATAAAGAATGAAAAGGTTTTAATTTATATTTGAATTCAATATGAGGTCTGGTCTGTGTTCAGGAAAAACTGAAAGTGCTTTTTTATACCGATTTTTGTTTGAATACGCGATCATAACTCAAATACCACTGTTTGCAGCATTAATCCTGAAAATCCTTGCTTATTAAATGGTCAATTTGATAAATGTATGTCATAAAGTGTTACACCCAAGACGAAACCGCCCAATCTCCTTTAACCTTCTATAAGAAGTAAAAGAGTTTACTGTATCCTTTTAATTCTGGTAAATACTTTTTTTATACATATTGTAATCGTATTGGCATTTCATTATCATAGCATTGGCAGACCTGACAACATTCTCAGATCAGACATTCATGGCTTAAGCCAATGGGTATAGTAAAATAATCAGTTTTCTGAGTATCACCAAGTGGATGTTTATTTAAGCTAATTTCATTATTTTACTTAAATTCCGTCTAAACTATTCTCCTTGCAATAACTTAAATTTGCATAGCCAATACACGTCCTTTATATAATCAGAAAATAAGAGAATGTGCAAAGAAATCCGAGGCATAACAACCACCAAGAGCATGAGCAATTTAAATATTGAACATCCGGCAAAAAGTGTTACGTCGCTTCGTCGTGACGGTGATGGTGGTGTCATAGTGTGGGATAGTGGTGGCATAAAGGTGCCTCTCTGATGCTTCCTGGTTAGTTTCTATGAATTTTAAATTTAATTCCAATTTTATGGCGGATAATACACACGCATATACAAATATCTTTATATATTTGTTTGTACGTATAATACTCGTACATCCTAGTGTTTCAAACTATACTCTATAAGGGTAGGGGGTTGTTTCTCTAACAGCTCTTGATGATGGCTTTTACCCCATCTATATTATACTCTACTCGACTTCGACCCATCACCATAGTTGTCGCACCGCACCGCATAACATGTTGGGAATCTCATATCCATGAGTTGTATGTCCACGTATTAACAAAATGTTCGGAATTTTATCGAAAAATGGGAGAGAACAAGAACCAGAAGTAGTAAGGACCCCAACATTCATATAAGTTCTGTTTTGCTAGGGACGAGAAATCAACATATATGAGACAGGCAGTACGAAGACAACGGACGGGAAAGGACCACTATGTGTGAATATGTGCATGTGCATATTCGTTTCCGATAAACTGCAAGGATTCGCCTTCCGCCTTGGGCCTTCTGCTCTGGAAAATTCGTATCGTACATTGGCAACAGATTTTCTTTTCGTCCTTGAGTTTATTCCCATATCCTTCAGTTAGTGGTGTACTCGTTCGCATCCCTCTCCCGTATACTTATTTCCTTTTACCCTCATGTCCCCAATACATACCACCCCCCCCCAACCCTCTCGAATTGCTCCTACACCCGAATCACTCTTTGCATTACTAAGCAATGTTTGTGTGTGCATATGCTGTGTGCGGTTACATGCTTTTAAGGCTGCTGCTGCATGTCCCGGCACATATGTGTACCACTAGAAGAAAGGACATTTGCATAAGTTTTCTCACAGTTTGTGTTTGCCTTAATATCCATTCATCATTTAATTTGGAAAAAGGAAGAATCTGACGACAACGACATAGATGGCGGCTACTCAACCAACAGTATTATAGGATTTTTTTTTTGTTTCCACATCAGAAAGCTTACGACAATGATGACGACGACGCCGACAACCATAACTAGAACCAGGACGAGAGATAGAGTAAAGTTCAATATTATAACTTCGTGTCCTTTAACTTTTGACAGATTACAGATTCCGGAATTTATATGATGCATGTCTCTAGATGCTGCATAACTTGCCGTAGAGTTACATTTTATTTGCTGGCAATTTTGAAATTCCGAAAGGATATTGTGTGTGTCTTTTTTCCATCCTGTTTTTTTTTTTTTTTTTAATTTCCTTATAAGCCAGCTGATATGGTTAAAAATTCCCAAACAAAAATCAACAACTTTTATATTTAGTTTGTTGTAAATAAATAAAGTTAGACAACTGGATCAACAAATTGTGGGTAAGCCGACCACCACACACATGCGATGAAATAACACAATTTGTCTGATGATAAGGATGATATTTAATTATTTAATTTTATCCACAATGTGGTTATTTGTTTAATTCCTTAAATTAAGTGACTTTGAGAATAAACTTTAATAATAAACATAATGAAGATAATGCTTTATTTCTATTTCGAACAACATTTAGAATAGTGGTTGTTAAAATCAGTGGTTGTTAAAAGACCACTGGCCATAGGCGCCCGCAGGGAGGGCAAGGGGGGTCACTTGCTCCCCCTGGCTCTGGCCGAGCAATCATACTAGTTCCATTTTCATTGATAACTAGAAAATTTTCACAAAAACGACTGTTTAAATGTCCTTTTTTTTGTCAGAGTCCATGGTTTGCCCCCCCCCCCCCCTCACTCTGAGCCAAGCCGTGTATATCCACTTTCACTTTACTCTTTGTTTTGTTCGGTAATATGATTATTTTCTTGGCAGCTTTGTTTCCAGGTCCATGGTTTGCATTGGGATTTTATCATTATCAGGGGTGGAATCAATTGTGTTGATTGTCGATTTGAAGATAGCTGTCTTTATCACATCTGTAGGCAAAGGTAGAGAGACTAATCATCAAAACAATCAGCAATCAGCACATCAACACAATTACGAAAGCCTTCGAGATCTGAGAGAGCATATCGTTGTTCTAGTTGAGGCACTGCAAGAGCTTTCGGAAGAGGGTAATAGAATAACAAAGCAACGTGCCCTCCAACTTTATTACTCTTGAACAAATTCGACCTTTTTAGTTTGTTTGTTTGTGATGTCACATTACTCATCGATGCTAGAACCTGTTGCTTATATTTTACAGGGCGTTGACCAAAATCTGTCAGCATTAAAAGATCTGGTCAATGTTTTGAATAAATTGTTTCAACAAAATCCAGGGACAATTGCTTTAAATCTCTATGGGAGGTAAAGAAAAAATGCTTGAGTGAATCATGCATAGTTTTAAGCTGTCCAAGAATAATTCAAAAACAATTCCATCGATCAACTGTTCCCGCTTCTTCCCCTCAAAGTTATTTTAGAAAAGCTATTTATATTCCGTACAATGATTCACTGATAATGTCGCTAACAGAACGCTTTTCAAAAGAAAATGAAGCTGCATTTTCACTATTTCAGCTATCACCAAAAAATATGCAAACTATGGATTCTCCAGAATTCGATATTCGATGTGGTACAGTTTCAACAAAATGCAGACTAATGAAAATGTTCAAACATTTCTGATTTATTGAACAGTGTAGAGGAGTTTCATCCATCGATTTTTTTTAGCTCTTTGTATAGGTCTCTCAGTTCCAGCAACTACTTGCACCGCTGAGCGATCGTTCAGCACCTTACGCAAACTTAAAACTTGGCTTGGATCCACAATGACAGACAAAACACTTGATTCGTTGTGCATGATGTACATTCATCGAAATATTGTCAAAGAACAAACAAACTTTTACAACGAAATAATTGACTTTTGGGAAAGAGCCCAGGCGGTTGCAGTTGCTATTCACTAAGTCACAAATGTTGAATAAAAATCATATATTTGCTTCCTTTAATAATTATTTAACGATTTCAAAAATTCGTTTTTTTATCTGACCCACCCCCCCATGGAAAAAATCCTGCGGGCGCCTCTGCCACTGGCACCGTTTTGGTTATAAGAGCGGTGAGGAACAGAAGTTTCTTGTCGATGAATTTAGACAAAACGCAAATAGTTTCTGATGGCTTTAACATACTTAGTTTTTGAAGACCTTCACAAAGTGTCAAATCGCGGATGGAATCACAACACACATTTTTAATGCATACGTTTGATTAGGTACAAGTATCGCCCAGTGGCCAAAATTCGACCAACAAAAGCTGGCAGTGACACATGAAGCAAGAAACATGCAAAAACAACTTGAGTACCTACATAATATGAGGACAACCAAACCAATGAAACCAATTGACAACTTAAAGCACTGACACAATTTGAATCACCCCTATTACCGCTGCAATCTCGTTTTTCGCCATTCCATAACTTTTCGACGTGACAAATTTGTTACAGATATTAACACGCTGAAAAAGTATAACACATCTGTCAAAATCAAAGGAAAGCCTGAAGTCGACATAGAAAATGGCCGGATTCAACGCATCAAAATTTTCAGTCATTTGTTTTCAGATGGAGCTTTTGATTGGCCAGCTGTCATAAAAAGTTAGCTGACATTCAGTTACGTTTAGTGAAGTTTAGTTACGTTTCATCTGAATTTTCAGCAAGAAATTCCCAACTGAAAATTCAGCTGACAGCTTTTCTATACAAAAAAAAGGCTCTCCATACAAAACTGACATTTCATATAATTTTACGTTAACGACAAAAAATTAAGTACTTTATTTTCAGCAATTGTCAAATTTTGTATTGAATGCTCCCAATTATTGCTCGGTGTACAATTAAAGAAAAAAAAATTTTTTTTTAAATTATCAGTAAATAACTAAGTGAGTAAAATGATAAGTGTTGAATTGTTTTACAACACAAATTGCGAATTGCGATAGTGACGAGGATGAAGGAGGAATGCGGGATTTTTTCCTGTTTAAAAGCGAAAGCGTGGCGTCGTTTTTTCCCTGCTGGCTCTTCAGTTGCATGCTGGTGTTCCTGATATTGTTGCTCCAAAACTTCACCCTCAAATTGGGCGAAACTATCTTCCGTATTTAAAGCGATTGCTTCCAAATACTGAAGTGAAAGGTCTGCATCTGCCTGAGTTTGTTTCGATGCAGATCCGGGTGCAGTTTTCAAGGGTTTTGGAAGCAACTTTTTGTAATTAAGCTAATTTGCTACAGCCTCTTCCAGTTTAAGTGAGATAAAGCTTACAAGTAGTTTGGGCCTCTCCCAGGTGCATTTATTTCCTTTGAATTTTTAATTTCAATTGCAACTATAAACAAATATGTTCGCGTTTTATTTATCGCAAATAAAATAAAAATAGATTCTATAAAATAAATGATTTAGCAAGAGTACGTACAGTTTTGCGAACTGCAATTTCTCTGTCGTGAACAAATTTTTGTACGGGAGATACCGTCTTTTTTTATAGTCGTCGTTTCTTTTCCTCTTACAGAATGCAGAATGAAAGCGGTCAAAGACGTTTGACATTTACGCACGACTAAAAAATTAGTGAAATTGTGTTGCGACGTATATTTCGCTGTCGTTTAAGACATCGGTAATAGTGGTGAATTTTCTAAATCTTATTTTTTTTTTGTTAATGAAAATCGTTGGAGACGTTTTTGAGAAAAAAAAAATTTTCCTTTTTGGCTAAATAAAATTGTAAGGTTATTTTTAGTACAGGTAAAATAGTAGGTACACAAAATCCTTCGAAAAAAATAATTCCTACCCTCATGAAAGTTGGTCAAAACGTTACATTTACCATAAGAATGAAGAATCAAAAGTCTATATACAAAATATCTTGTAGGAAAGGGTGTTTTTTTTAGGGTAGAGGTAAGTAGTACACTCACACAGGTAAGTAGTACACTCACAAACTTCATACAAATTTTAAGAGTGTCACGAGAATCAAGAATCAAAAGAGTCCATACAAATATTTAGTAGGGAAGGGTGTTTTTTTGAGAGTTCTGGTTCTTAAACAATTAAAACAAAAACTTTTAGCGGAAATAATTAAAAAATCGGCAAATCTAAAGTTTAAGAAAATCAACCCATCCATTTGACTCTTGCTTAACAGACATACAGGATAAATTATGGAACTCACATTTTTGTCTTCCCTATCATCGTAGTGTCAAGTTTTGTTAAAGTCTCGATTTTCTCTTTTTTACTATTCCCAGGAGTATCTTACCTATACTTGGTTCTTTAAGAATTACACTCGGAGAGAAACTTAATAATTTTTGCAATAAGGCGAAGGTTTATAGAAGTAATGGTAACAAAATAAATATTTCAGAATAAAAAACATATTCCACATACGCCATAGTGACCCAAAATTATGTTGGAATTTTTGTTACCCATGGCCTGGCATTGTTTACATATGAGTGTTTTTTATAATACAAGTTCTATATACTACTGAAATACATCAGCCAAGTAGAAGACTTAGCGTTATTTAATTGGACTTGTTGAATTATTGATTCAAAATATCTTTTAACGGCCTTTAGTCCTTAAAAATTAGCGTTTCGTCCCGGCTATTTTGAATCAATTCCACAAGGCCAAATAAATAATGCTAAGTCTTCTACTTGTCTGATGTATTTCAGTAGTATATAGAATTTGTATTATAAAAAACACTCATAATCTAAACAATGCCATGGGTAACAAAAATTCCAACAATTCTTGATTAGAAATTCTAATTGGGTTGGATATAGTTCACAATTGATTTTCGTTGTAAAATTGATGTAAGCTGAACTGAACTCAATAAAAATTGCGTCTTGACAAGGACCTCACTGTCAACTGAAGAGTCCAAGTGAGAACGCCCTGGCGAAACGCCAATTTTTAAGGACTAAAAGCTATTTTGAGTCGTATATTTTTTAGTGGAAATGTTCAGAACACTGTCCTTAATCAACTCAACAAAGTCCCAAGCAATCCGCGTTTGCGTACAACCACAATCTTGAAAAAATGCAGCCATCTTGCACTCTTTGTTTCTGGCAATATCTCTGGAACTTGTTACCCTAAAAAGACCATTCCAACACGTTCAGAACGGCACCAACAATCATTTGTGGTAATAAGTTACCTAAAAATCACTGTTGGGATTAGACCACCATTTAAATAAAAAGTACTATCACCTGAATTTGTCGGCTTTTTGCTATTCTGGCCATCTAAATGTTCTAGGAATATCATGCAAGCGTAAAATGGACAGACTTTGACTTCAAAATCAGCGAAGCACACACAAGAATAGAAACGGGTGTCTTATGGCTACACTGTTTTGAATGAAACTACTAAAAGAGAAGTAAATAATTGCAGTGCAATGTAAATTCGAAGAAAATGCCCATGACCAAGAAATATTTATTATAAAGCTGAAATTTTGTGGACATGTTCAGAACAGTGCCAATAAAAAAATCCCAAATAAAAAAATGCTGGGAGCAGTTTTTTTTAAGTATATTAATTATGACAAACAGTGCAAAATATCTGGGTGTAATTCTCGACCCTAAATTAAACTGGAAACTAAACATTGAAGAACGGGTTAAGAAGGCCTGTATAGCTTTCTATGCCTGTAGCAAAACTTTTGGTAAGAGGTGTGGCCTCCAATCAAAAATGATTTTATGGACATACACAGCCGTGGTGCGACCTATTCTCACGTATGGTTCGATTGTATGGTGGCCAGCATTAAAGAATTTGTATAATATCAACAAACTTAGGAAGGTTCAAAGAACAGCTAGCATTGGCACCACAGGGGCTATTCGATCCTGTCCAACAGATGCTTTAGGAGTTTTTCTACAAATTTTACCACTAGATTTACACATTAAATACCTAGTATCTTGCAGCGCGATAAGACTAAAAGAATCGAACTCCTGGTTTGCCAAACCCTATGGGCACAGCAACATCACGGGTTTAATTCCTACCGAAATGTTTTCGACTCCGACTGATTACTGCACCCCTTCAATGAGCCTCGGTAAAGATTTTAAAGTTATATTCCCATCCAGAAATGATTGGAACGATGACGTCGTGACGAAAGACTTGGACACAACTATCTTTACTGATGGGTCAAAGATGGAGTGCGGTGTTGGTGCGGGTATTTTCTCGGAGTCCCTAAATATATCCAGGTCTTTTCGGCTACCTGACTTTGCTAGTGTCTTTCAGGCTGAAGTACTGGCGATCAGGGAAGCATGCAAGCTACTTAAACAAAATCCAAACCAAAACCGAAATACAGCTATATTTATAACTCACTTGCGGAAAGAGTCAGTATTCCTCTTGGAGTTATGAAGGGCAATATATTCCCAATTTTTCTCTCAGAATCTAATCGTAGGTGGAATAGTTTAACTAACTGCATTATTGCTAGAAAAATCTGGCCTACCTATAATAAATCCCGAACTATTAACCTAATGTGCAGACCCAGGCGATACATAGCAAGGATTGTTGCAACATGCACTGGACACTGGCCAATAGGAGAACATGCGGCGAAGCTTGGCATCCCCTACAATACTCACTATCGTAGTTGTGGGGACCAGCAGGAAAAGGAAACAGTCTTTCATTTCCTCTGTAAATGTCCCGCTTTGGCCAGAATGAGGCAACAATCTTTTGGGAAGCCCTTTTTTGACGACCTTAACGAACTCTCCGGAACGAAGATCAAAGATTTGACTTCTTTCCTCAACGCGACTAAATGGATCTAGGATTTACTTCGGTTCCTCTTGCACCGTCTTCTTCCCGAAACTCCTATGACTGCGAGCTAGCAGACTAACGGTTTTTGAAGGTGGCTCATGGTGCACGAGGACCGGAGGATCACACGGTTGTGCCAACTTTCGCTTCAATACCAGTCAACAAGTTGCCTAGTTGGCACAGTGTAGATGGTTTTTAGTTGCGAACTTTGGTCCTATCGGGTGTCTTTCCTATGTCCAAATCTTTAATAAGTTTCATCTCATATCTAAATCCAATAAAAGCGTCTGGTCATACAGGCGGGTGGTACTTTCTCTGGTAACCACAAGTCATGTTGTGCAAACAGACGGAGGTGTACAGAGATCAAGGATGCTTGTGACCGCCATCTCTACCTACCTACCTATGACAAACAAAAATAAAGGAACGCCAACATAATATTATTAAAATGATAACAGAGAAAAATACAACGTTGGTCTAAAGAAGAAAAAATGCGTGTTTTATTAGTAAAACCATCCATAGTACAGTACGATTTTACACGCATACAAAATACAACAACTCTAAGTAGCTCTACGTCCTATAAGAAGTTGTAGAATTCTGTTGTGGATGAATTTTTGACATTTATTCGAGTCTCGATTTGGATATTTAGGAGGAATGAGGAATATTGTGAAAAGAACTAAAAATCTTTCAGCACCTTCGGTTGATCTCCTCAATATCTGGAGACATAAAAGGGAACTCTAAAACACTCAATTTGCGCAAACATGTATTACAATCATTACCTTCGTATTGAAAAATATCTTCGCTGTCATTTTCGTCGATGTCTTCTGGTCGATTAAAACAACCATGACCGGATTACCCGATAACCAAGGATTGACATGCATCTAAAACCACTTTGTAGGCAAACACAGCTACGCTCGCATTAACATTCGCAGTTGCACGATATAATTTTTAGAATATCCTCTAGGGCAGGATGAGCTGTAGAAAGGACTGCTATTAGCTTCTATTCTTTAACGCCCATCCCTACAGCATGTCCTTGTCCATTTTACGTTTGAATGATCTTTCTAGGACAAAAATTTACCCCAGGTATAGCCAAAAGCCGACAAATATAAATGATGGTACTCTTTTATAAATGATAGTTTAACCACAAAAGGGATTTTTTGGGAACTGACACATATGCTTATTGGTACTGTTCTGAACATGTCCTCTTAATTTCAGCTTTTTAGTAAATATTTATGGGCCATTCTTAATTTTTTCGAATTTGCACTGCAATTTACTCTGTTAAATTGATTTAATTCAAAACAGTAGCCATGCAATACCTGTAACTAATTTGTATTTACTTCCCTGATTTTGTCAATCTAAGCTTGTCCATTTGACATTTTAATGGTCTTTTTAGGGCAACAAGTTGCAGAGATATAGCCACAAACAAAGAGTGCAAGATGGCTGCATTTTTTCAAGATTGTGGTCGTACGCCAACGCGGATTGCTTGGGACTTTGTTGAGTTGATTAAGGACACTGTTATGAACATTTCCACTAAAAAATATACCTTTAAAAAATATTGTCCGGGTTAGGGATTTTTTTTGTCTGATTTGACTGGACTAAAAGCGAATATTATTTACACAAAAAATTTCGTCAATCGAAATCAAAAAGTACTCATTTCCGTGTGAAAGTGCGTGTGTAATGCGCGTCTCAGGTATATATTCTGCACACCTACAGAACTTTTTAAAAAGTCCTAGTAACATCAGGTTATACGAGTTTGACCTAAAATTTAATCAGACCAAATAATTTTGAAAATAAAAATAATATTGAATAACGTAAAATTTTGAAGAAAAAAAAAATGATTTTTTTTTTTCAAAATTTTGAGTTTGAAAATTTATTTTACAAAAACTTTTCATTTAAACAACTTTATTTAAAAACAAAGGATTTCTGGCTTTACAAAAAGGTATAACAGTCTTTTTTTTTAAGTTTTGCCGTTGTTTTTAATAATTTTTATTTTAATATTTCGAAAATGCGTTTGCCAAGTACGCTGCTGATTCGAAATGAAAAACCCCATACAAAAATGACAACGAAATCATCAACGTAAAATGTCATTCTGGCTTTTCGTGTTGCAGTACACTGTTCGACAAGTGAAAATGATAATTATACCAGATTGTTCGAGAAACTCCATCACTGAACCAAAAACGATTGTCATATTGATAATTTTGTTAACAAATTGATGAAAAAGGTTGTTATTTTTCAACCAACGACCATGAATATGAAAATTTCCGATAATGAATTTTTAAATTGAAAACCGCTTTCATCATATTGACAACCACAACCGTCATATTGATAATCAACGATAATTGTAATGACAACCACGTTTATCGCATTGTCAATTTCGGTTGTCCTATCGACAACCGCGATTCTCATATTGATCACCACGATTGTCATATTGAAAACCACGATTTTCAATAAGATTATCATGGTTGTCAATATGATACCCGCGTTTTTGTGTTTTTTTTTTATAAATATCTACACCATTTTCCCAAAAAAAAATAACGCAATAACGAGAAATGAAATAAATGCTAAAAAGAAAAACTGTACAGAAATGGAATAATTTAAAACCATAAGAAGAAAAGAGAACTCTGTTAAGAAATCTGGAAATAAAAAAAGATTTTGTAATATTTTGCCAAGGGTTCGCCAATAAAACTTATTTCTTTTATTCAAACCGAACAGCAATTACTTTACAAAAATAAAACACCTTTATTTCTCTTCAAATACCTTACTTCAAATACTTTTATTATAACAAGCACAACTCTTAATTCACTATTTTACACCGAGGTTTATTCGTTCACTTTCAAAATCAAACTGAGGTCTTCGGACTGGTGGCGGTGTATTTATATCGGAGAAAAAGCTACTAGAATCTTCCGGAATGTGCTGGAATGCACTTCTCCTCCACAAGTCTCCACAAGTAGCTCAAAAGCTTTCGACCAATTACAAATTATAGCAGTTCCATGGTTTGCGTATTGGATAACGATGCGAGTTGTTTAGGTATTGGATAATGATAGAGTGGTTTAGGTATTGGATAATATTAGTTAATCTTTTGTCCGTAGATGGCGCTGAACTCATTTCTAATTTATTCTGTTATAGAAGAATAAAAGATGTACTTGTTTGCATAAATGGGCATATTCACCACAATATATACAAATACGAAACCAAGATCGAACATTTAGGAAAAAAAAACAATTAAATAATAAAAAAGGATGCTGAAACGAAAAGACAATAGATGAAAATAAACACCTGAAACGAAAAGGAGCTTGACATGTGGCTTCGGTAGCGCGATGGGTAGGCCGTCGGCTTCTGAATTCCAGTCACAGTTGATGTCTTAAGTTCAATCCCCATGACGGGCAAAGCTTTTCAAATTAAAAAAATTAACATATTAAGACTCAGCACCACACAAAGAAGTCTGATTGGTTGGCACTCGTGAAAAAGCTATAACTTCAGCCAAATAACTTGGTGGTAGAGCACTTTTGTTTTTTTGTTTCATTCAAAATGTTCAACGAAAAGAATATTGTTTATTATAAAATCAAAAAAAAAAAAGAAAAGAAAACAAATGAAAAGAAAAGAAAAGATAAGAAAATAAAAGAAAAAGAAAAGAAAAGAAAAGAAAAGAAAAGAAAAGAAAAGAAAAGAAAAGAAAAGAAAAGAAAAGAAAAGAAAAGAAAAGAAAAGAAAAGAAAAGAAAAGAAAAGAAAAGAAAAGAAAAGAAAAGAAAAGAAAAGAAAAGAAAAGAAGAGAAAGGCACTATCTTACCCCGACACGCTAACTTCAACTAAAACAACACTGATATCTAAAAACAAGCCGAATGACGCGCTTTACTGGAAATTAAGAATAAACCCAGGAGAGCATTACGTTTTACCGTTTTATTTTTGCTCAAAATTTTGTATGGGTTTTCATATTGACGATCGTGATTGCCAATACTACAACTGCAAAGAGGTGATCATCATATTGACAATTAGATTTGTAAATATGAAAACTTTTACAACAGAATTTAGTTTGTCTTAAGATTTACCGTTTTTCTTTGTTCTCTCAGTTTATCTTATTGAAAATCACGATAGTCAATATGACAACTGTAGGCAAGCGATCATCGTATTGACAATTGATATCATCATATTGACAATCCCGGTCATCGTATTGATAATCGCAAATTGACAACTGAAAATGTTCATATTAACAATCGCGATCATCAAATGCGAGAAACAAAATGTCATATTGACAATTTTGTTTATCAGTTTGAAAATTTCCAGTTAACAACCAGCGATTGTCAATATGAGAACCGATATTTTTGCCTGTGTCTGCACTTTATATTTGCACTTAATTAATTGCCTGGACCATTAATTGTTTGTGAAAAAATTACATATAAGTTAATTGTAATTATATTTGTGCTTTTTTGCATTACAGAATAGCTTTCATGGATTTTTGTAATTTATTTTAGTTTTTTTTTGTTTGCTGTTTGTGAAACTCTCCAATTTTCCTGTACTCTGCAACAAATCAACGAAATGCCTATGAAAACACAGCGGACAAACATTAATGGAGAGAGAGTTCCAAATAAATAAAATAAAATTTAACTAAAAAATCAAAGAAAGGCCATGCTGTAATGGAAGAAACAACAAATTAAAACACGAACAAACCCAAATGTCATTTTCCGCAAACACAATTAATGGTCCGGGCAATTAATTCTGCGCGAAAAGAGAGTTGAGACTTCTTAAAACAATCTGGTATGATCTTCAATTTCGCGGGTCGAACAGCCAGCATACCGCAGAACGAACATCACAACGAGATTTTTGGTTTACCTATGATTTCGCGATGTCATTTTTGCATGGGATTTTTCATTTCACATCAGTAGCGTAGCCTTAACAGTAGACTGTTCGACAAGTGAAGTTTATAGTTAAACCAGATTGTTCGAAAAAGTCTCCACCTTCTTTTCGCAAACTAACACTAATTGTTTGTGAAAAAATGACATTTAAGTTGTGCGTGCGTTTTTGTTTGTTCTTTCTTGCATTGCAGAATAGCGTTTTTTTGATTCTTGTCATTTATTATATCTTTCCTTTCCTTGTAACTAGTGCCGTGCATTGCATTTAAAAGACCTGAGGTCTTACAGGCAAATATTTAAAATTATTATATTATTATTAGCTTTTTGTGAAACTCTCCATGAATATTTTTCTGCCTTTATCTCGTAAACATTTCGTTGTGTTCATGGAGACCGAAAAAAAAAAGTAAATCGCGATTTTCTCAAACTCAATTTTTCCTCAAAAAATGTCCGATACACTTTACTGTCTTGGTTTGAGTCTCCCTCTGTCTCCATCTTTCCATCTGTTGCTAAAAATAAGAAATACAAAACAAAAGTTTTTTCTGTAACATGTTCCGCAATACAAGCAGATCAGATTCACTACACTACACAACATCAAGACAACACCTCGCCTATATACCCCGAAATTTCACCTCCAGAATTTTGGCAAAACTTTTAAAGACAAGACATGGTTGTTGTAGTGTTTTCGAGAGAATGTTCGCATAGAGGATGATGATGGTCCTGCACGAGCGGGTATACCTTTGCCCAGAAATCCACACCCAAACCTATAGTAGGTACCTAGTAGTTCCTCTTCTTCTTCGTTGATGTTTTTGTTATGTCCTTCTTTGTACAAAGGACCAAGTTAAGTTCCGTAATAAAATGCGACAAACCACCTGGATATAAATTACCATACACATTAGCAAGTGCTTCAACAATTTTAGTTGTCTATTCAGATGTAGATTGTGATACTGTTGTATTCGTGTACCTTTATGTATCGGATTGCTATTCTTGTTGTTGTTTTTATAGTACATAGGTATACGGAAAAGGATATGATGTTGCGTTTTTCTTTGTATGTTAAAGCTCCGATCCCACCCATCAAACATCCTTACAAACTTTCACGATGAAATTGAGAAGCATAACAAACAAGCATACAAAACGAAACGATAGTGGTACTATAGAATCAGGATTCAAGTACGTACTGTACATACATATGAGATGCAATGTTACGCTTTGTTTGTGCAAATTCGGTCGCATGTAATATTATTTTAGAACAAAATTATGCACAACTTCCTCTCACTTGTACAACGAGTACCTACCAGTGTATAACCATATACGAGTCTTTGTGTAAATAAATATTACAATTTTGTCTTGGTTACATACATAGGTACATATAGATTACAAATATATGCAAAATTGAACAAAAGAAAATTTTCCGGTGCAAATTTATTCTAAGTTCAGTCTTGCTGCTGCTGCACCAAACATCCTTCCTTTTCTCTATAAAATTCAGCAAAAACCAAACTTTCCAAGAGAAATAGTGAATTATGGTGAAATTCATCCATATAAATAAATAAACACATTCGTTTTAGTGCATTTTGATTAAGCCAATTTAGAAATGCTTTGGTCAATCGGAAGTTATATGTGTTGCACTTGTGTTCACTCTGTTGGAGCCAACAACAGTTATTAGTGTTGTTGGTCATGGCGATATGTACAAACATACTTTGGTAGTTTTTGGACAGCAATCTGTTGGCACAGGAATAAATTTGGTTTGTAAATTAATTAGGAAAAGTCGAAAATGCTCAGGCTTTTGGTTAACGATATACTCTATGCATATTTGTGTATAAAATACACATCATCCATGTTGACAGAGAAAGCCATGTTGTTGTGATGATGAGGTAAATGAAAAAACACACATAGTTGTGTGTGGTAATGACGAGCTATCAACGGTGTTTTTGTCGATTACCTACTGTGAGAGCTGCAAATGTCAAGTTATTATTACTTTGGTGACAACAAACAAAAATTAGTTTTGTTCGAGTGAGTCGTAAGTGGTTTTCTAAATTTGTTATGTCATTTATACAGGGTGATTTGCATAAGGTGCCACAAAAGACTAGGTCGTGTAGGTTGGACTTAGACAAGACAAAAATCGTATAGTAGGGGTGGATCAATGTCCCCCCATTTAGTCGGGAGGGGCAATTAAAAAAAAAATCACTTAAAACAGAGAAAAAAATATTAAAAAATAACGGTAATACTATTTAGAGTCATGCTTTAGCATTTTGAAAAGCCAAAAATCTTTTCTTTAATATTATTTTTAATTTAAGTTGTGCAAGTGAATATTTTTTGGAAAATTAATTTTCAAAGTCAAAATTTTGAAAAAAAAAAAAAAATTAAAAAATAGATTTCAAGCTAATTTTTTTCAAAATTGTATTTAATTAAGCATACAGATAAATAATAGAAACTGATAATTTTTGTATTCAAAACTTTATCCTTTTATCAATTTTTAGTCAAACACTGATGTATCTAGGACTTTAGTCAAACCGTATGCACTTTTACTTTTCAAGATATGAAGAAATAAATGAAGCAACTTTCTCATAAAACTAAGATGAATCCGGCTAAATTTCATTTTAGAAACAAGTTGATTATCACCAACCTCGTTTTTTCTTGTTTTACTAACATGCTTACTTACTTACTTTACTTACTTTTGATGGTGCTCACAGCCCAGGATGGGCTTCGGCATCAATTAACAAGCCCCTCACGCCAGCTCTGTCCCTAGCTAGCCGCTTCCAGTTGCGCACACCGAGTGCTTTGATGTCGTCATTCACTTGATTGAGCCACCTGTTACGGGTTCTTCCTATGCTGCGTACCCCATCGGGGTTGGATTCGAAGACTCGTCGGGCAGGTGCGTTGCTGTCCATACGCTCCACGTGCCCCAGCCATCTCAGCCGCTGTATTTTCAGCTCTTTGACTAGGTCAACGTCGCTGTAAAGCCCGTATAGCATACGATACATACCGGACCGAAAATCACACGAAGAATTTCCTCTCAAAGCACCCTAGCAGATTTTTATCCGAATCTTTCAGTGTCCATGCTTCTGACCCATAAAGCAGGACCGGGATGATTAGGGTTTTGTATAAAGTCTCCTTGGTTCTCTGAGAGAGGGCCTTACTACTTAAATGCCTTCTTAGACCGAAGAAACAGCGGTTGGCAAGAGTAATTCTTCGCTTGATCTCTGCACTGATGTCATTCTGCGATGTAATAGTGGAGCCCAGGTAGACAAAGTCCTTGACAACTTCGAAGTTATATCGGCCATCGTGATATTTTGCCCGAGTCGACGATGTTGAGATTCCTCTCTCGATGACAGCATATACTTCGTCTTGTCCTCATTAACCGCCAATCCCATTCTAGCCGCCTCCGATTCAATGCTCGCAAATGCCCCTGCCACAGCTCGCTTCGTTCTGCCGACAATGTCTATGTCATCCGCATATGCAAGCAATTGAACGGACTTTTGATAGATTGTACCGCTGGTGTTGACATTTGCGTTGCGTACAATGGCTTCAAGAACGATGTTGAATAGGTTGCATGATAACGCGTCGCGTCGCCTTGCCTCAATCCTTTCTCAACATCAAAGGAATCGGTGGTGTTCTTACCAATTTTAACGGAGCAGCGAGATTTCTCCATCATCATCCTGCACAGGAGGACGAGTTTGGCAGGGATGCCGAGAATCGACATGGCTCTGTATAATTCGTCCCTTTTCACGCTTTCATACGCGACTTTAAAATCGATAAAAAGGTGGTGTGTATCGATCTGGAATTACCGGGATTTTCCTAAAATCTGTCGGAGTGTGAACATTTGATCGACGGTTGACTTGCCTCGCCTAAAACCACACTTATAGGGGCCGATCAGATCGTTGACAAAAGGTTTTAAGCGGTCACACAGGATGGCCGACAAGATTTTATAAGCGACGTTTAGGAGACTAATTCCCCTTCAAAGTTAAGTCTTGATTTAAAGAAATTGCGGGCCATATCGCGAGAGTCTACTCGGAAAAAGTCGAAAAAAAGTCAACTTATGTAAGTCGATCAGATATTTTAGATAGAATATATTTTTCTATCATATAAATTCATAATAATATAACAGAAAAATATTAATTTTTTGAAATTTCGATGGTAGATTTAAGTTGATTCGTTTTGAATTCTTTTATAGTCTAAGAGCCGACAGCAAATTTTGGGAGTGGTTGTTTGTATAACCAAAGTCTGAGTATGAGGGTTTCTAGATGCATATTGTGTGATATCAAAATCAAAAGTCTGGGAGGTTTTTTGTTCATAAGTTTAGAGATTTTCTAAATTTATTATTATTATTATCACATCCAGTAATTTTTTGAAAATACAGTTTTTTTTATTTAGAGGTATAAAACTTTAAGTTGGCAGCACTATTTTAACTGGCGGCAATTTTGTCAGCTGTCAAGTGATTTATTTTTAGTTTGGTTTCGCATTTCAACATGAATAGACTGACGCCTGCACAACGCTTCCAAATTGTGAAAATTTATTTTGAAAATCATGGTTCTGTTCGAAATACGTATCGCGCATTACGTCCATTTTACGGTCCTCATAATCGTCCATCAGAGCAACTAAATTGATTAACTATGAAACGTTTTCGCACCAAGTTTACTCTAAATGATTTTCTCGAAAACACTTGAGTTGATATTTTATATTTTTTTTTATGGTAAAACTTATAAAAAAGTATTTAAACATAATTTATTGTGAACAAAAATTAAAAAAACAATTTTTTTTTTTTGAAAACTAAATACATATTTTGAAAACGACTTGGTCAATATTTTCAAAACTAGGTGTAGAATATTTTTTTATTATTTTGTAGTAGGTATACTTGAAAAATCATGTTTCTTAATCAAAAATAACAGTACCTTCCATAGAAATGTTGAAAAACCGTTAAGAAAAAACTTAATTTTCTCGACAACGAAAAGTCCAAGAATTTTGATAAAAAGATGTTCGTTTACTAATTAAGGTATGGTCAATATTTTAATGAAAACTTATTTTACCAATAAAACCGATTTTTTTGTTTTCAAATTACTTGTTGACAGCTGTACCGATTTCAACAAAAAGTTTTATACAAGAGCTCCTTCACAATTCAAATAATGTCGCATATACAAATTTTCAAAATAATAATTTTTGAATTTTTAAAAAAATATTGAATTTTTTTTTTAATTCAGTATCTTGAAAAGGGACTAATTAATATTTTTTTTTTTTATTTTGTGTAAAATTGTATTTTATTTAATACTAAATGTTGGCATATTTTTTATTTTTGAAAATGAGCGAAAAATTTTATATATAAAAAATTCATTTTTTAAGAAAACCGCTCCAACGATTATTTTATTTTTTTTTTCATAAATTCATATGTATCAAAGATGGCATACCTGATTTTGAACTCTTATTTTCAAAACCATTAAAATAATAAATGTATACTAATTTATAGTAGATAATAATTTATTTATTTTTACTTGCGATATACGTAATATATATTAGGATTCGTGTAAAAAAAAATTCGAGATAATAATTTTCCCTAACATTACGATTATAGAGAACGCGAAAAAAGTAGGTCTCGCAATTCTGTCCGTCTGTCTGTCCGTCTGTTTGTCTGTACCTCGACCTGCAGCGATTTTGAAGCGATTTCCTTCAAACTCTTAACTTAAGCTTCTTAGGTAATTCCCTAGAGGGGAAATTGAAATTTATTTTAACGGTACCTGTCATACAACCAATATACAAAAATTGATTCATTTCAAAAACGCCTTTAACGATTTTCAAATTTCTCATTAACTACCACACCGATTTCAACCAAAATTTTTATACGAAAGGTCGCTTACAATTTTAACAATTAAGCATATAAAAATTTTTGAAAAAATAATTTTTGGATTTAAAAAAAAAATATTAATTTTTTTTTTTGAAAATTCAATATCTTGAAAACGGGCTATGGATTTTTTTTTTTTAAGTTCGTGAAAAATTGTATTTTATTCAAGATTTTTTATATATAAAAAATTAATTTAAAAAAAAACCGCTCTAACGATTTTTGAATTTTTTTTTCATAAATTTATACTTATAAGCAAATCAGATGGCATACTTTTTTTTGAACTCTATCTGTTTTAGCTATTAAAATAACTGATTTATAATAATTCATGTAATCATTTATATTTTAAATTTTTTTTTAAACTTTTAATGATATCATAATGTTATGGAACCAAGAAATATGTACATTGTCTTTTTCAAGCTACGTTAAAGTTGTTAGCTACGAGAGCAAGTTTTGTGCGATCCAGTCGTGCACATTTTTTTTTTATGATATCATAATATTTTGGAACCAATACCTATCTACTTGTACATCATCAATTTCTAGCTAATTTAAAGTTGTAAGCTATGAGAGCAAGAGTGTGCGATCCAGTCGTGTCCATTTTTTTTAAATTTTATACGCAAACAAAATATGCTTCAATTTTTAAGACTCTATCTTTGTATTGACACGTGTCGGTGTCGGTAAAGTTTTAAATTTGTGAATACAAAATATATAATTTATTTGTTGCTCTAAAAATAACGGTACTTGCCATACAAACGTGATGAAATAAGTCACTAGCATATGTATATGTATATCAAAAATGGCTCTATCAATTTTAATGAAAAAGAAAAAAAAACACGAATCACTTTTAAGGTTATGGTCAATATTTTGGAAACAAAATTTAAATAGAATAATTTTTCTGACTTTAAAATTTCACGTTAACGTCTTCACCGATTTCAATCAAATTTTGTTTACAAGATATCAAGTGATCTTCAAAATCTAAACAATCGTGCAAATTAAAAAAAAAAAAAAAAATTACATTGAATTTTATAAAACAAGTTTTTTTTTTTTACATTTCAGTATTTTGAAAATGGGTTTTTTATTGTATTTTATTAAATACTGCAATTTCAAAAAATTTTATTTATAAAAAATAAAAAATTGAATATTTTTGTTCTTAAATTCATACCCTCAACTCAAAAAAAAAGAAAGAAAAGAAGTGTGAGTGCCGGGACTCAAGGAGAGGATGTGTAAACAAGGCATACTAAACTTCCAGTTGGTTGCTTGGTTTTCGAAAAAACTGCCTACCACATTACCTACCGATACCGACCTGTAACACATTACCTCAATTTACTCTATTCAATGCACGAACCATTGGCTTCCATGAGTCAAAAATATTCCGTAAAAAAAATGGTGCGCACCGGATATGTAATGCTGTATCCGTAGTCTATCGTTTTCAATTTTACCCATACCGAGATCGAAGATCTATTTTGAACATTATTTAAACATTTTATATGGGAGCCGGTCAAAATTCTAGATTTTAAAATTCTGTATGACCAAAATTCTTTGTTTTTTTTTTTTTTTTTTTGAAAATACTGTATTACCAAAATTCTGAATTTCAGAATTCTGTATTTCAGAATACAGACGTATGTTGGTATTCCATATATCAAACTTCACTTTTACTAATATTGAGAAACGCACAACATCGCTTAAGACTGTTGATATTTTATCATTATTCCAAATCTGGCAGGTGCTCCTTTAACTCATTTTAATCTTTTTGATAGAATACAGAAAAAGTCGGGCTTCCAGGAATGCCCACCAGTTCACCCTAGAGCCCCATTTCAGACGTAGAGTCAAGTACAGATATAACTTTTTCAGCCGCACTACTCGAATGTGAAATACTTTACAGGCCGACTCCAAAGGCCATGCAGATGTTCAACATCACAACCACAATCCAATCAACAAACGGTGCATTTTTACTCACTGGGCAAATCATGTCATGTCGTTCATTAGACTTTCACAACTACTTCTATCTCTTACAACAAAATTCACTTACACATTCAAGAAAAACCAACAAAAAAAAAACTCATACGCACTTGAAACGTCAAATCATAGCCAAGCATTGAACAGCCCTCATGTCTTGTTCAAAAAGCAATTTTTTTTTCGACTGTCGCTGCGTGGACATGGATTTTTTGGACTCCATCCGATTTTTTATCAACATGTTCATAATCATGCCATCGTTCATGGCCTGTAGAGGCGGCCCGCTACCTATCTCTATTTTTCCCTCACATTGTGATATTCACTTCATTAATGCTATACTTTTTTTCTAATGCAATGTATAATTTATAAAAAGGGTAGTAGCGCGTAAACTATTAAAAAATCGAGATATAACCATTCAATCTAAATTATTTTTAAATAAAAAGTACAAGTGAAATTATTGTGTTTCGCCCAAGGTATAACAGTGGGCTCTTCAGTCAGTCTGTTATACCCACTGATCTCTATAATACACTGGATAGTGAATTCCCTATACGTATAACAGTTTTTTTTGAAGCAAATTGAATCTGACAATTGTATCCTTGCACACTTTTGTCTCTTTTTTTTACCGAAGGAAAGAAAGAGATAGTTTTTTATCATCACAAAAAATCGTGCATTGATATCAGCTGTTTGTTTGACAGCACTGGTTTGGTTTGTTTGTAGTACAAACGCAAACGAAAACAAAACATAAATGAAATTGTTTAATTTGCTACTGTTTTCCATTAATTTTAATAAGTGTTCATTAAAAATTGTAATATTTCTCTCAAACTTAAATACATGTTGAAGAAATTCAGTTTAAGAATGGCTTCTGCGTATTTAACAGATAAAATATATACCGAGCGCTCGTTTTCCGTAGTACGCGTCTTATAAAATGTTATAAAATTAAAATTGTTAATTAAATTAAAAGTATCTCGAAATATTGTATGCGTGTGTTTACAAACTGAAAATATCTTAGCCAGTCTTGTTCATGAAAGATGGATTGTGCTGTAAATTGGAGGCTGAAGAACAGAACCAACAAGATTTTCCAAAACTTGTTGAAGGTGTTAAGCGTTTGGCAAAAAAAAAAACGGATCCCATGGTACAATGTATCATTGAAGAATCTGCAGAACACATCATTGTTGGGTCTCTCAGAAGATATTGACAAGGGTGATTTGATTTCAAAGGACGATTTCAAGATTCATTAATTCTGTTTCAAGACTCAAGTGGCAAGCGATCTTGGCGTCGCGATATCTTTATTTAAACTAAAATTATGAATTTCAAAAACCACAGACATTTGATTATTCCTATTTATTTTGCAACATCAACAGACGCAGTACTTGCACTGCTGGTTGATGGATACGAATACTGTTCTCTTCGCAGATATGGAATATTCTTCCCCAGCAATTTGGGTGCCTTCAGTTGCAGAGTCATGGAATTCATATCTCTTGCGATTAGTGTTAAGCCAACCTGTTCTGTCCATTTCACCAGAGCAATCTCACCATGTAAGGATAATGGGACACTATCACTGATGATCTCTATAATGTTTTGTGTTTTATATCGAAGAAAACTATGAAAAAATCAATTAAAATCTTTTTTTTTATGATCTATTATAAATAACTTTCTTACTCACTCGCGAAAAACATCAGCTAATAAAAAAATGTAAACAAAAACCACCATTTTAATACAATTTAAACTGTTATAAACTAAAAAAAAAATTGACAACTGTCAACAGTTGTATCCTTGCACTGTTATAATTTTCCTTCAATTTGCTTCAAGATTTTTATATGAATCCACTATCCAGGGTATTATAGAGATCAGTGGTTATACCCTACTAAGACACAAATTTTGGTCGATGTTTACCGACTCTAGTAAAAAACAGCAAGAAGATACTGTGAATTTTATTATTCTAGGGGAATTTGTTTAAATTCTTGCACCCAAAAACCCTTGGGCGAAACACAATAATTTCTGGAGTTAAGGTCACTTGTACTTTTTATTTGAATTATATTCATTCACTCCGCTTAAAACACCAAAGTAATTCTAATATTTTAATATTTAAATTTCTTTCTCTTTATATAAATTATTTTTGTTAATAGGTTTTTCCTCCCTTTTTCTCGTAAGCCTCTTTTTTACGTACAACATTGTTACTGTTTTTGGCTATATTTTGTATGTTGGGTTTTTTATATAAATAATTTATTTTGCTTATACCAATGAACTCCGCAAATTTCATCTCAATCGTTAAAAAATTTAAAAAAAGTGGGCGTGGTAGCAGGCCGATTTTACTAAAAGCTATTTCTTAAACTTGTTCTTGCTTATGAGACCAACTTCTGAAAGTGTCAGTCAAATCGTTACAGCCTTTTCCTAGAAACCAAGATAATATGAAAAGTGCATGTGGCATTGTGACCCCCCCCCCCTTTAAAAACCAACCTTCTGCAAGGATAAAAAGGTCGAGAGTTTCGATTTAATGTCGCTCCTTTAATTGAAAACGACCTGCAAAATTTCAGTCTTCCCAAACTTTGTTCCATTTAATCAATAGTAAAATTTATTTATTTCCTGTGTTTTATAATCATTTCAAGAGTAGTCAAGACCCTTTCGAGTATTATAAAAAAAAAAAACAAAAAATAATAATATGCAAATTTTATAGTTGTTCTGAGAATCTACCTACTTGTTAATTCCTCCAGTTGTAGCATTAAAAAGTCTTAATTAAATACAAACCTTTCACTGCTACAGTTTCTTGTCTGCAATACATAAATATTTATGTATGTAGGTACCTATGGAAATATACATAAACAATTAATTTTCATTTGTAAACTTGCAGCTGTCATGCACTCGGCCAAGGGCATCCATCGTTTCCAAGCGACTGCACTCTCCGCAGAAGACTTCCAACCAGCCATTCAATTAAAAACCGCTGCTGTCGTCCTTAAGCCAACCGAAACGAAAATCACCCCACTCAGCCCAACACGAGATGTCATCCCAGCGGGCAGGCAAATCTATCAAAACGTCCTCACGTATAACTTGAATGTCGCCAAGGCACAGGAAGTCTCCCTGTACGCGCCGCTCTTCAACTCATTGCTCTATGAATCCGAATTCGAATCACAATTGTGGATGCTCTTCGATGTAAATAAAATGATGATTGCTTGCGGTGATGCACATTCGCACACATTTTGCACAAAACTGGAAAAAGGCGAATACACAGTCCGGCTGCAGATACGCCACGAGAAGAAGGATGCTCTGGAGAAAATATCCGAGGCGACAATGGTGGCGCTATTCAAATTGTCAAGCCCCATAGCCCTTGACATCTACGACCACTACAATCAGTGTATTGTCGCTGGCCGGAAGTTCACCAGCTGTTCGTTGCAACACACGCCCAAAGTTGTCTATGTGGCTCCATTGAATAGTGAGAAATTATCAAAGGCATCCTTGCCCAATGGCACGACATGGCTAAATGGTAACATGTCGTTGGCCAAGGATGAAGTGGGCCGCCGAGTTCATGTTTTGAAATTCCAGTATTTACTTACCGATGCATCATCGTCCACCGGATCGGCATCGGGTAAGAAAACAAATGGCTCTGCATCAGCTGCATCAGCATCACTTGGATCTAATGGCAATGGTGGAAGCAATAGCAAGACCAGTAATGGCAATGCCAGTCCAAAGAAGCCAGCCAAAAACGGAAAAGACGACTACGCCGAGGCATTGCGTGATTTCCAATGTTCATTGATTGCTAAAATTGGTAAGTATACATGTGTATATAAAATTTAATTTTTCTTTTGAGATGGAATTTGCAATTCAACAACAAAAAACAAACATGAAAGACTCTGCAATAAATCGAAAATTGAAAATAAATAGCCATTGAGTGTAATTTGGAATTTAAATAACACATTTTCTTTATTCCCTCATACAGATCTGGATAAAGCCGAAGAGATTTACAACACTGTCATTGCTGCCCATCCAAAACATCTGACGGCACATCTAATGTACATTCAAAATATCGAAAGTACCCAGCTTAAACCCCAATATCCGTTTACATTCGCCAAATACATCACCACATCAAAGGACACTGCCGAGACAAAACCAGACGTCGCCAGTATCACAACAACCTTGGAGTCAATCATAGATAAGGCTGGCATCGTTATCAAGGAGACTGACAAGGATGCATTGCTGGCCTATTATGGTCTCAAGAACGATACACGTTCCGACGCTGCGAAGATTAAAACGTAAGCATAAAACTTTTTGCATTAAAATGTCTAAGTCTCATTTAAAAGTTCAAAAAACCTCTACACTGCTCTTTGTTTGGCGTAGGTATAAGTTCAAGCAATCTTGGTTCTGATTTTTATAGACCGTTTTATGTACAATGTGCTTATTATATCTTCCCGATCGTATAATATGATTGAAAATGTGAATTTCAATAGAAAGAGCACCGCTGAGCGCTGACGACGCCGACGACGCGACGAGTAAAATCGGATTTCAAATCCCTCGCTTTTGTTTGTGCGCAATTTATTGTGCAGGAGCAGGGTTTTTGTGTGAAAGTTTTTGTGTGATGGAGGATGGAGATGGAGAGCCACCAGTCCATTCGCCTGACATTGCTATTATTGCGGTGAATGGGTGTGCCTGTGCATGTAAAAAAAGTTTCACTTTGTACTTTTGCATCGTGTTCGTGTGCTGTGCGTCATTCCAGTCAAAATATGCGATGCGAAAAGGGATTTGAAACATTTTTCTCCCAAAACATAAACAGCCAGCAGAAAACCAACCTGAATGGAAAATAGCGCGCACACAAAAGTATACTTAATGCGGATTAGTCCTTTGTGAGCTGTAATTTTCCCCACACTTAACTTTTACCGAAGCCAGCCGCGCCGTAGTCGCTGCCGCGGGGTTCTTTGCTGTTTTAGTTTAAACTTATTTTTTTTGTTTGTGTTTTTATAGTTTTTGTGCACTGCTATAATGTATGTATGTTATATGTTGGTTCAAGTATGTATTAAAATTGACAATGAAAAGAAGATAGAGGAGATAATGAATCCAATTGTCTTCCTTTTTGTCTATGGATATAGGACAAGAGCGGATTATGCGGTTTTTCCCAAGTTATCAAACGCTCAGTTATAAAAGGGGTCTTGAGGCGCTTTTTCAATTGTATGTATGGTAATCATATTGTTAGAGAAGGATTTGTGTGCTATAAAATTGGATGTCGCCTTTAAAAAAGGACATACCTACCTACATATAAATACGAAATGTATTACAAAAAAAAAAAACTTTCATTGTTAAAGGTACTTTTTGTATTGCATTAACACAAACAAAACGACTTCTTTTTAAATTAGGTATATCTTAAGCTGATTATTGCATTTATGTACATACCTGTGGGCATAATTTTTAAAAGGAATTTTAAAAGTTACATTGAGAGTATGAAACGAACAGTCAAGTTTTATGTGTAAACACCAAGTGAAGGCAAGACTTTTACCCATTTTAAAGACATTTAAGCCGGATTTTAAAATTCTACTTTTCATTTAAAGTGGGAGATTGTGTTAAAATGTCTGAGAAAATTAAAGCCGAAAAGTTATATATGTGTAAATAGTAACTACTTAAGATGCCGTCACACACTGAAAGGAAAGTACTTTCCTTTCAGCAAAACTTTCATAGTGTGACGACCCGAAAAGTACTTTAGTAAAAGTGTTTCTGAAATATGCTCCGGGTTCATAGGATTTTAACTCCCTCCAGGGTCCTCTGTCCCGCTATTTGTGTTGAGTATTCCTTTCTTTGCGAAACATAATAATTGTGAAGTACGTATACCGCATTCGATTTTGTTAATCGTGTCAAGATTGTGTTCCATCGACTTTCGGAGACACCGGCAGCGATCAGATGCGATACTAAAAGCGTTTTCAACGATGCGGCGTGCGCGGGACAGTCGATAATTGTGCACACGTTAAAGAACGTAGGCAAAAATATTATACTATTTGCCCTGCTAGTCGACTCTCTCGTGTTCAGATACACTAACACACATATACGCTACTAGTTCTACTCGCTTGTCTAAACCCCGGTTCAAAAAAGGCCGAACTTTGTCACTCGAGAAATTAAAATGCTTAAAAAATTATGGAAGAACTTTTTCAACGAACTGCATTTTGTTGCTACTCTGAATAAAACAATAAAACTTAGCTCAAATATCACAACCGTTTACACACAAAGCACTTTCAAAAAGCATTTTCAGAAAACGCTTTCGTTTTCATAGTGTGACAAACGGAAAAATATTTTCAGAAAATTTGCTTTCTTCAAAGTATTAAGTTTCCAGAAAGCGCTTTCAAAAAGCACTTTCCTTTCAGTGTGACTGCTGTCTTAAAACACTTTCAGGAAAATCTGAATTTTCTAAACGATTTCTGAAAGTATTTTCCTTTTAGTCCAGTAACCTTGTCATTTATATGGAAGGGACCGTTTGCGTCAAATCTGGTATTTCTGATTTTTTGCTGAGTTGTTCAGGACATTGGCCTAGTAAATAACCTAAGTTTTCGACCTCGAGCGGCGACCGCTTCATGGTCAAAAATAAAAAAAAAAACGCGATTTTTTCGCGCTTTTTTCAGTTATTGGCGATTTTAGTCCTAAAGAAGTAATTTTACATTAAAACATTGTTCTACGTTTTCAAAGTAACTTACTCTGTTCCAATTTGAGCCCAGGACCATCTCTGTAACCCGAATGGTTTACAAAATACAGATTTCAAAATTTAGCGGTTTAAAAAAAAAATATAACAAGTAGTATTATCAAACAGTAGGTATAATGGAAAATAAAGACTGGTTGACATAAATGCATCAAAGCAAAGGAGGTTGTAGTTTGAGCCAAAATAATAGGACAATCATACCGGAAGGTGGATCTATATAACCCCGTTAAGATGGGAGGGGTAATTCTCTAAAAAAATTACTCAAGGTAGAAAAAACACTATTGAAAGACAATGGTAACACCCACAATATTCTCCTATAGCTCATCTTAAGCCCAGAAAAAACACTATTGAAAGACAATGGTAACACCCACAATATTCTCCTAAAGCTCATCTTAAGCCCAGAAAAAAGCGCGATTTTGATTTTTGATCACGAAGCTCGAGGTCGAAAACTACTTAGGTTATTTACTAGGCCATTGTCCTGAACAACTCAGCAAAAAATCCGAAATACCAGATTTGACGCATACGTGAATGTATAAAGTTACTGTGCTATTTCATTTAGGATAACATTTTTAAAAACATCTGTTTTGTTTTTCAAAAACTATTCACAACTATTCCTTAAAATTGCTTGATTTAAAAAAAACTGGATAATGAATTTTCGGCTTTAAAAAGAGTGATAAGTTTTTTCGTCAATTTTGTTTCTTTTGGGTTAGTTTATAGTTCGATACAAAATTTGAAAGTTCTAACATTTTTTTTTCGCGCACAAATCGTTGCCATAATAGTCCTTGGGGGTGGAATTAAGCTTTTGCTAAGATAAAATCCGAGTCGATATTTGACTTCGGTATTTGAAAGAGTACCATTACACGAGCCAGACATTTAGAGATTCGGAAAAGATTCCTGTACCAACGCCACACTCCATCTTTGAGCCGTCAGTAAAGATAGTTGTGTCGAAATCTTTCGTCACGTCGTCATCATTCCAATCCTTCCTGGATGGAAATTTAACTCAAAAATACTTAGTGATACTCATTGTAGGGGTGCAGTAGTCAGTGGGAGTCGAAAACATTTCCATTAGAATCAAGTCTGTGATATTGCTGTGATACTGCTGTGACCATAGGGCTTGGCAAACCAAGAGTTTGATTCTTTTTAATAACACCTAAATATTTAGCACTAGAGGAAATGAGAGTGTTTGGCCGTTGAGTCGGGGTAGAGTGAAGGAGTGTATCTTAGTTTTGGTAGTAAATATCATCAGTTCAGTTTTGCTTTGGTTAACTCCTAGTCCACAGCTCGTGGCCCAGTTGCTTACCTTCCTTAAAGCCATTTCCGTGATCTCACTTAACACAGGGGGAAACTTCCCTGATACCTATATCCCCAAATCATCAGCATATGCCACCGCCTTCACTCCACATTTTTCCAACTTAACGAGAATATTATTCATGACTAAAAGCCATAGAAGAGGGGACAGTATCCCACCTTGGGGCGTTCCTCTACTCACGTGTTTGATCGAGTTTGTATAACCTTACGTAGCTTGAATCCGTCTGTCGCTGAGTATGGATATTATCCACTCCCTTATGTAGTCCTCTACACCAAACCAAAATCAACTTAGGACTCTAGACTGGATTCAGTAAGCACGTTGTTAAAAGCCCCTTCAACATCTAAAAAAGTAGCAAGAGTGTATTCTTTATAGTTTTTAGTTTTCTCAATAGTACGCACTATCTCTTGCAGGGCCGTTTCAGTGAATTTGCATTTAAGGTATGCGTGTTGAGAGTTTTCAAGTGGACATCCATCCAGGAGGTCTCTAATATGGATGTCGAGGATGCGCACTAAAATTTTAAGCATAAAAGAGGTCAGACTAATTGGATTGCCCCCGCCTTCCGACTTTCGGGATAAAAACCACTCTTACCTGTCTCCAGGACTCGGGAACATAGTAAAGAAATAAACATCCTCTAAAAATTGTTTCCAGTCAGGGAACTGCTAGGTTAGGTTAGGTTAAAGTGGCTGTCAGGAAAACGGCTGACACACTTAGACCATAATTAGGTCCGTTGTGATACCACATGATAGGAATGAGAAGATTATCCTCATTACGAAAACCATTCGGAGCTTTTTATGAAGCGCGAGAGACAGTGTATGTCTGTATTAGCCAGATCGCTTGGATCATTGAAAAAGTAGTCCCCCAGATGGAGTCTGCGCCTCTGTGAAAGAGCAGGACATGTGCAGAGGAGGTGAGGAATTGTTTCCTCCTCCTCTTCGTCCATGCAACTTCTACAGAAGTCATTTGAGAAAACGCCAAGTCTTGTGGCGTGTTTTCCTATAAGGCAGTGTCCTGTTATGACACCTATTACGGAGCTAATTTGTGATCTGCTAAGTGATAGCAAACTTTTAGAGCGCCTAGGGTCTAGCGATGGCCAGATTTCTTTTGTGGCCAGACATGTAGTAAGGCTTGTCCATCGAGAGTTTGCATTCCTTGCAGAGTTTTGTTTTAGCAAAAGTTTACACGTAGCGATCGGTATACCTGTGTTCCACCTGTTAGGCAAAACGGGCATTAGAGTTCCATTTCTGGCAAGTTCATCGGCTTTACAATTTCCCGGAATATCTCTATGGCCCGGCACCCAAAGAAGGTGAATATTAAACTGTTCCGCCATCTCTTCAAGAGACGATCGACAGTTTTGGGTCGTAACGGAGTTGGTAGAGGCAGAGTTGAGAGATTTAAGTGCTGCTTGACTATCTGAGAAGATGCGTATATCCGATGTTGATATCACGTTTTCTCTCAGCCAAGACAGAGCTTCTTTAATTGCCAGGATTTCCGCTTGGAATACGCTACAGTGGTTAGGGAGCCGGAAGGAGAGACTTAAATTAAGTCTGTCTGAGTACACTCCGCCACCCACTCCTTCCTCAGTTTTCGACCCATCAGTATAAAAATGAACTGAATCACCTTTGAGAGGGTCCCTAACGTCCCAAGATTCTCTTGAGGGTATAGTGACCTGGAAACTTTTGTTGAAATTTAGTTTGGATGTGGTGTAGTCGGAATGACAAGGAATAGATTCATAGAAGTCTAGAATTTTAGTATGACCGATAGAGTTGTTGGTCCATTGAGAAATGGCTTTAAGGCGGACGGCTGTGTTCGCAGCCATTTGCTTGCCATATATATCGAGGGGTGTGAGGCTGAGGAGTATGTCTAGTGCAGCTGATGGTGTCGAGCGGAGAGCTCCACTTATGCACATACTTGCTGATCTCTAGACCTTGCTCAGCTGGTCACAGTACGTAACTTTATCTAGAGCAGTCCACCAAATTGTTACCCCATAAGTGAGAATCGGTCTTACGACCGCAGTGTAGAGCCAGTGAGTTATGGCAGGGGATAGACCCCATTTAGTACCTATAGCTTTTTTACAGGAGAATAAAGCAACAGTGGCTTTTTTAATTCTCTCTTGAATATTAGGTCTCCAACTTAGTTTTTTATCCAGTATGAGACCTAAATATTTGGCTTCATCTGAAAAGGAAAGTGGAACACCATTAATTGTTGGAGGATTTATCTGCGGAATTTTATATTTCCTTGTGAAGAGGACAAGTTCTGTTTTGCGGGGGTTTACACCTAGCTCACAACGTTCTGCCCATTTTATTAGCTTGTTAAGAGCGGTTTGAAGAAGTTCTGTAAGAACCTGGGGATGTTTCCCTGATATAGCTATTGCAACATCATCGGCATACGCAATCACTTTGAATCCTTCACCCTCCAGGACAGTCAGTAAGTCATTTATGACCAAGTTCCATAGAAGTGGTGAAAGGACCCCACCTTGTGGTGTGCCTCTAGTGACAGATCTTCTAGTGGAATAGCCTCCCAATGCAGAGTTGATGACCCTACTTCCCAACATATGGTCTATCAACTTAATCAGTAGACCGTCCACCTTCAAATTTTCCAGTGCTCCTGCTATTGCACGGCCGCTGACGTTGTTAAAGGCGCCTTCTATATCAAGGAAAGCCGCAAGCGTGTACTCTTTATGGCGCAGGGAGTATTCGATAGATCTTACTAAGGTGTGAAGAGCAGTTTCCGGCGATTTTCCGTTACAGTAAGCGTGTTGTGCTTTAGAGATAAGGTTAAGCTCTATAGTGTCACGCAGGTGGATATCAATCAGACGTTCGAAAGTTTTAAGAATGAATGATGATAAGCTAATTGGTCTCAGGTCTTTTTGATTAATTTGGGAGTATTTTCCAGCTTTGGGTATGAAGACAACTTTCACCTCTCTCCATACTGAAGGAATATGAATGAAATTCAGACAACCATTCAGTATAGTTTCCAGTATAGGAATTATGATATCTGAGGATCTCTGAAGTTCAGCAGGTATAATGCCGTCTGGTCCCGCGGATTTATAAGGTTGGAAGCTGTCTATAGCCCATTGGAGCTTGTCCCTTGTAATCAGACCTGGTATTTGATTGACCAAGTCATGTGACTGAGTGAATTCAGTATTTGAGACAATTTGTGAGCTACCTGGGAAGTGAGTATCAAGTAGCAAATTTAGTGATTCCTCACAGGATTTGGTCCAGGAGCCATCTGCTGTTTTAAGAGAGCTTGGCATCCCTGGATTGGTAGAGAGGACTTTCCTAAGTCTGGATGCTTCTGAAGAATCTTCTATTTTCTCAAAGAAGTTCCTCCAAGAAGTTCTTTTAGTTATCCTCATTTGTTTTTTATACACTTTCAGCGAGTTCTTATATACATCCCAATCTTAACTTTCTCTGGTGTATTAAGCTCTGTTGAAAAGTTTCCTACATTCTTTTCTGAGCGGTTCGAGCCCTGGCTTCCACCAATGAGGTTTCATTTTGCCCCTTATTTTAGCAAGAGGACAGGAAGTGATCATTGATTTGTTGAGTGCATTTGTTAGATCTTGGACTTTATTATCGAGATCAGTTTTGTTCAGGGGAGGATTATAAAGGTCAGGTTTGATTAACTTTTTAAGAGTTTCCCTATATAGGAGCCAATTTTTTTTCCGGTAGTTCCGGAAGGTTTTCAGTTTCATCATTTAGACTGAAATGAATGTATCTATGGTCTGAGAACGAGTGCTCAGAAGATACTTTCCAATCCAATATCGATTGATGAACCATATCTGAGACAAGAGTGATATCTAAGACTTCTTGTCTATTTCTAGTTACAAAAGTTGGTACGTTTCCAACATTACTTAGAAGTAGGTTAGTAGTAAGAATATAATCGAAAAGAGACTTACCTCTGTCGTTAATATCCGTACTCCCCCATACTGTATGGTGCGCGTTTGCGTCGCACCCGATAATTAGGCGTATATTCTGCCGTTCTGCATCAGCGATCAGTCTCCTTAGCCTCAGCGATCAGTCTCCTTAGCCTCAGCGATCAGTCTCCTGGGGAGAGGGCCAAGATCGTCATGGCCAAGATAGGCGGACACTATCCAGTACAACCCTTTTTCGGTTTGTAATCTGACGGCCGTTACATCTCGATCGCTATATTCAGGGAGTAAAAATACATTAGTATTACATTTAGCTACTATGCAAGATCTAGGTTCACCTTTATTTCTGCTATCTCTTTAAGTTTCTGGAGCATAATTGGCAGTATGCCTTCCAGGCCTGGAAAGTATTAATTGCCCAGGCAATTTTTTTTATTTTGTTATAACGTTATTGATATAATTTACTCGAGCTAAAGATATGTCCCAAGTTTTCAGCATCGGTGCTATTCTCGCAGCCCGGAAAGTGCGTCGTCGTCAATAGTTCCAAAGACTCAGCTAGAAAGACTGACCAGGAACCATCAGGCTTTTTTAAGAATGATGAATTACAATGTTCCTTAGATAGAACTTTACCAAGCCTTGCGAAATCTTTTATCTTTTCAATTAACTGACAGAATTCTCTCCAGCCTTGTTGCTTGGCTGATGCGAGAGCTCGCTTGTAATCCTTGAGACAGTCTTTATAGGGTTGATAAAACTTGTGTTTGTGGCAGATATTAAAGATTGTTCTAGTCATTTTCATTAGATTAGTTAGGTCTTAATTCCACCAAGGGGGTATAGTGTTACTAAAAAAAAAACAAATAAATATAGGTATGTATGTAAATAAATTCTTCAACCCAATTGTTTACCAAATATAACAATGCTGATAATATCTGCTTAAACTTCTCAAACTCAGTCCATAATATTTTCAATGAAAATTATAATTTTCATCTTACCTCTTCAAAATTTCCGTTCCAATCAATTTGAACAATCAAAAATCCTTGCAACCAAAAAAAAAAAAAAAAACGACAAACAAAATTGCCTCTGAAAAGCAAATGATTGGAGTACTTTAACCACAAAGTGTCAAATCCAGTTGAATTATCCTTCCATAATAAATCTTATCTAATAACAAAAAAGTTAGTTTTTGGACAGAAAACTTAAGTTCTTTTCGAGATTTTGCTACAGTCATTCTTGTGTTCGAATCCAAGTTGAATGTGCTGAAACTTCTGAATTGCTTGTAGATTTCCAAATAGCGATTGACCATTCCTTGTCATTCTCGATTTGTTCTTAATCTTTTTCGTTTTGCTTCATCTGCTTCAACAAACTCCTTTTATTATATTCTCTTAATGATTTCAATAAGTTTTAGCCCAAAATGTCGATAATCCCGGCACACAATTATCACAAACTTTTTCTAAGTTAAGTTTTTTTTTTTTTTACATACTTACATCCTTTGAAACTTGCGTTGGCATGATTTCGTTTTCAGTAAATGTCATTAAGGGTAGATTTGATGTAACATACCAACAAAATATTAGAGCAAGGATGTGAATAATAACGAATCTTCGAGGAAGGAAAACTTTAACTCGTTCACGGTTGAAATGTTTAAAGAATATTTTTTAAGATATATTTTTGTCTTCTGCTGGATTAATTTTAATTTATTTTATATATATTAATGACTATATCCACAAGATAACTATCGATCCATAAAGTAAAGTAAATGTGTGTACACATACGTATTGGTAGGTTATAAACTAAACCGAATGTATCCTGTCCCTAGACTTCTAAACGATAATTACTATTATTATTTCTGATAACATCTCGCCTCGTTCAGTGTTTTGCAAAAGTTTTCTAAAATTGTTTTTATTTTTTGTTACAGCGACATGGAGAAACAAAAGAACAACTTACTCGAAGCACTTACCAAGAAGGGCATTGCGGTCGCCAAATTGAATGTTATCGAGAATGGGTTGGAGAAAACGACTCGTTTGGAGGAAATTGACGCTATATTTACTGAGATTGGAAAGTTTACAGATGCCACTGACAGCAAGGTTAGTTTGTTTGTAGATTGTAGTTTTTAAGAGTTTTACTGTTCATTATGTGAAAACCAACAAAAAAAAACTTTTATTTCTCTTGGCAGGTTGTTAGCTTTACTTTGTGGCATGCATACGCACACTCCCATCATGGACGTATGGTGAAAATATTGCAGAAACTCTACGATGACAAACGCTCTAGGGATGTTTACGAAGAACTAGCCATGGTTACAGCAGCCGCTAAATGGTTCCACGTTCAAGAGGCCATTGATCGTTTAACAGTTACGGCAAATCCAATGAGTTATCGTTTGTTTTAAAGAACTGCTCAGGCTCAGCGCTCACATACTGCTCTCAAACCCTCTGTATATGAATTTGCTAAATCCATACACTCTTGTTTTCTTCTTTTTTTTTTCTAAATAATTATTATAGTAGAATTCTAATATTATCATTCTTTTTTATAAATTTGTCTCCTTATGTAGATTTCTCTTTTCATTTTTCAAGATAATAATTTTGGTGATAGTTTTTATGTAGTCTAACAATAAAAAAAATTATAAATTAATTAAATTTTTCTGGATTGGTTTTCTATTTGTCTATTTCGTCTTTAGATAAGGTGGGTGAATTTCTTTTTAAACGATAAGTATAATGTGTAGTAAATGTAACAAAACAGATTTTTAGTAATCTCAATTAAAATAAAATGTATGACTTAAATGTAAAATCATGAATTGTTTGGTTTTGATTTTTCTCATTTGAAGGTTTTCTGTAGGTATCGGAAAAATATAACGTGTGTATTCTTAGGAGGATACACGTTTTGCTTATTAATTCGCTTTTTTCAACTTGTTTGAAGGATTTTATGAACCAGCGCCAAAGGGTCAATCCGCACGGAGATTAAATCTTAAACCGCACTTGGATTTCACGTTCCGGTTAGCGCGGCTTGACACGCTTGACAGGCTTGAGACAGAATTTGACGTTATTTTGAGCCAATACGTTGAACAATTGGGATGACGTAGAAGCAACTTACTGTTTTTATTTTCGTTCTCCTCATCGAAGTACGATTTGCAAGTTTTAAGCAATTTTGATAAAAAATGTGTTCAGAATCCTAGAAAAAATCCTAGGAAAAGCTGAATGTGGCCAGTAAAAAAACCTTGGAAGTCAAAATTCCATGCGTTCATCGCATCAAATTTACAAGTAGGTACTCAACTTTCAGATCGAGCTTCTGATTGGCCAGCTGTCATAAAAAGTAAGATGCCATTCTCATATTTTTGCCTTGAACGTACCCATTACCTGCAAGTTAGGTGCTACCAAGGTACATATATTAAAGGTAATAAGGTATTCATGCAACGTCGGAAACCTTCCGACGTTGTAAAATCGTAAAGTTTCCGACACACGTTTCATGAAAGTCCCTTTATCTAATTGCATTATTTTGCGGTAAACAAATTCGGCGGATTTAATTTATTTTGTTTGAAAAAAATAATTAAAAATGCTCTGTGTTACTGAAATATTTGTTGTTGTCAAATTTTGATACATAAAATGTCATAATACTTTTATAAAAAGTTTTCCACGTTTACTATACTTTCATTTACGACACAAATTCGTGTGGGAAAGTTTACGATTTATCGTAAAAGAATTTTCATACAAATTGTGACAGTTCGTTTACGACGTTTACGATGGTTTTCCGACGTTGCATGAATACCTTTAATATCTTTAGCGTTTTCATTTTCGTTCAGTTCTGCGCATGTGTCAAAATCAATAGTAAAAAAAATTAGTCACAATAAATTTGTTTTTGTTTACTGTGTATGGGCACAATTGGCAGCCATCTTAAACTGCGCAAAATAATACCTCAGATATGTGTACTGTGGGGTGCTACCTATGCGACAGCATGTTCACGTATAGGAATTTGACAGTTAATGTATGTAGCCAACTTGCTTGCCAGTATACTTGCCCGTGTGGCTTGGGGATTAAGGCCTGGAAAGCGCGGCGGATGTCTTTCAATGGCGGATTTGTATTTTTTTTTTATTCTCAAAAGCGCTTTTGCTTTCCATTTTGCTTTTGAAAGCGATATGTTTTTTGGTGATCGAATAGGTAATGATCGATTTCAAAGAAAAAATGGAAAGCGAAAGCGCTTTTGGGAGTAAGAAAATACAAATCTGCCACTGAAAGCGATCCGCCGCGCTTTCCAGAATCGGTCTACTGACTGCTGGTGATACGATCAATCATTTTCAATGCTCGCTCTTCGTTTGCAGCGATCCACGTTCTTTGTAAATCCCCTTTCACATTTACACAAAGAAACAAGTTGCTGGACATTTTTAATCTCCTTAAATATGACTTGAACTGTTCACACGAAGAAACAAAATTGTCAGAGATTTTTGTTTGTTCCTTATAAAGTCTACTGGTTGAACGCACACTAGGGACAGTGTTAGAAGGAATGCGCTAAAATCTCTTGACCGGTGAAGTTTCGTTCGCTCCCCTTGCTACTTGCCCTTCTGAGTGTCATCGTTTGAAAGGGGACTAAAATGAAATCACTTCATTTAATTTAAGTCGCCTTTCACACGAAGACACTGAGATGCTAACAACTTTTAGTTTCTATGAGAGAAGGGCAACAAGCAAGGGGAATGAACGAGAATCCATTGAAGTCAGTCGCAAGCAAACCTAAGCAAAGGCGCTTTTTTACGCACATACAATCTAACTGTTTCATTGGATGCACATTGTCTTAAAATTTTGTAATGCTAGGTGCATCCAGTGCGACAGGTTGATTTTATGTGCGCGAAAAAGAAATGGGTAGATTCAACCTAACATCCACTTTCAAACAATATTCTCGGATTCAACATGGAAGATGTTTTTTATCGTATGTTAGATGGATTTCAAAGGTGGGAGATAGGGATGGGTAGATTGATCTGAGATGATTTTCTCTTCATCGTATGGATACGACAAACATAAAAACCACTAGCATTACAAATCCAATGTGGACAGGACAGGTACGAATGCCTGTGTTCACCGATCGCTTAGGTAAAACTTAAGAACCTCATTAACCTATTCATAATTTAATCAGATTAAAGTAATCATGATTTAAATAATCATGATTAAAAAATTAATATTAACCATGATTAATGGCGTTAATCATTAATCAATAATCGTTAATGGATTAACTTACACTACACTTAAAAAAAAAAAAACGCTGAATTAAAAAAAATATTAATGTTTTCCATTTTGTTTTCATTTTAAGTCTGTAAGTAATGCAAATCTAAGAAAAAGTCAACGAAAATTATGATTTTTGTATTCATTTTGATGATGATTTCATAATGCTTAGGTAACAAAAATAGTTGCTTTGATTAATTCGAACAAATTTGACCATACGGTAGTGGTAAACAGTTTGAAGAAGCAGTTTGAAAATTTACAAGACTATTGTTAGCCTGTTTGTCTAAAAAAAACTCATACCAGCATTAATCTTGTACACAAAATGTATGAGTAGTCTTAAGTTATGAGCGCTCTCTTCAAAAACTTTACAAAAACTTTACAATTAAAATTTAATTTATTTACTTTATTATATATTCATTATTTGTATTCAGAAATTATACCTATTTACAAATAAAAGTAAAAAATGTTTTGGATTTGTTAATAATCTTTTATTGTCTGCCTAGCCAGCTGTTCGATTTTAAAGTTTGGAAAAATGTTTGGTTGTTCATTGGAACATTCACTATCATTGTTCATTGGGACATTCACTCTCATTTACGAACATGAAAAATACTTACATATGAGTCGTTGGTGAATAGCACAAATAATTGTTAAAAGTCATAAACTTAAGAGCAGTTTATGAGCGCTCGGTGAATACCGGCCTAAGGGACTGTCAATATTCGCTGAAAAAGCCACTTCGCTAATAGCCCTTCCACATTAGCCCACTATGTATTAATACATGCCAAATTGAAAGTGGGAAAGACTTCCACGCGACTGCCAAATTTGTGGGAAAGAAATAACTTTTCATGTTTTGATTCCATACTTGCATGTATTAATACATTACCATAACCTTAAAAAAAGTGTGATAGAATGTGGGATAGAATTAGAACCATTCATAAAATTATTCATGTATTAACACATGTCAAATCGTGTGGGATAGAATGTCGGGTTGCGTAGGCTGGGCTTTCATATTTTGTTTCCACACTTTTCTACATTATTTGTTTCCCACTTTTTTGATATGTGTTAATACAATGTGGGCTAGTGTGGAAGGCCTTTAAGTATTAATCGTTCGTATTTTCTTAAATGTCACTGTCAATGAACGCATGTGCCAGTACATTGATGAAAGCCAAAGACTCCAATTTCACGATTCGTTTATTCAGTTGTTTCTTCGTTCGTCTTTTAGACAGATTAGCTGAGGGCTGTAGAAATGTGGAAGGAAGGAAGTAACAAAAGCAGGAATGAAAATTTCCAGACTTTTTCGGGTTGAACTTTTACCCAAGTCAAAAAAATCTCAAAACATAAACAACATTCCGATAACGCATAAATTTGGTAGGGACCTTCCACTAACCATAAGGAAGCAATACTAGAAAGTCCCCATCGATCTGACGTGAGGACAACTTTGTACACATAGTCAAGTGTCGAAAAAATCAGTTTTTAAATTATGAACTGTAAATGCCATCAAAAAGTAGTCTATAGCGCCCATGTTCTGCATTGCACTCGCGCCCATGAATTCACATGGCAAAAGTGAATTTGGGTGTTCCACAATTCTTTATTGTGAATTTGAATTTCGAAAATGAAAATGGATGTTTTGTATTTCGGTTTATTCCATTTTCTGAACGCAATCACTTTGTTTATGTTCTGTGCCTGTAAAACTGGTACAGTTGCTGTTAGCTTGTGTATTTCTTCGTCTTCGTGCTAAATGTAAGAACAAATTATTTTTGTTGTCGTTTTTTTTTAGGGGAAAACATAAGAACATTACCTACGACAAGAGTAGGTATTCCTGATATGCATGGAGGAACATCCTAAATTGGCAAGGGGTTTCTCAAGTGGAGACAAATCTCACACCGAGTCATTGAAGACCAATTTCTCCACTTCACTTTGAAAACTTAAAAAAAGATAAGAATTTACTTTAGTTATCAGAACAATTTATATATTCACGCACTCACATCATGTAAATTTAATGTATTTTGATTCGTCTCGCAAAATTTGTCTTCTTATTTTTTCTTTGGAATTCTGCTTCCTTTTTTTCCACTTAAAATTGTCAATTGAAGCGCTTAGAAGATGAAGGACGTAAGCGACATTTTTAAACATTTGAGTTATAAGCATTTAAAGTATATTGCCTATAACTTTTTTTATGAAATTAATAAAAAGACTGTATGGATAATTTAAAGTCAATAAAACTGAGGTGAATTTAATTTTAGGAATCTTTTTTATTTAATGCAAATAGTTGTTGAGATATTTACAGTTTTGGGTATTTAACACCTTTATCTAGGAACTTTTTTGTATTTAATTTAATTTTTTTTTATAAAGGTGTTAAGTGACTTTTTGATATGTTGTAATTTACTTATTTTTTTGTTTGTTTTTTCTCTTAAGCTCCTCCAAGACCTGCTGAAATTGCTGAAAACCATTGGTGTTCTACACGAACGAATTTCATCTGTTCTTTTCAAGTTTTTAGTTTATTTTTTTGCAGAAAGTTGTTTCAATTTGTTCTCTCTTGGCATAAAATCTTGATTATAATCAGGACGTTTATTACTTTTGGCTATAATAACCTTACTAAAAGGAACATATTCATCACATCATAGCATTCTTTGTAAATGTAAGAACCATACTCCCTGCGAATCCATTTTATTGAGTCCCTAAATTGAACCTTGCAATAAAGTAAAAATAAAATTAGTCTGCTGGGGTATTCGTGAGGTATTCGTCTGCTTTTTTGCAGTAAGGCTTGTGAAAGTATGTTCAAAAGAAAGGTATTCAACGAAACCTTACACAAGTCACTTCCGGTTAGGTTTTGAAGCAGAAACATTACACCAAGAACTAGATTACATCAAAAATTTTGAGTTGTCAACATTTTAAAGAAGTCTGCCAGGGCGCTAGTGAAGAGAATTCGGTCTGCCTTTTTGCCGTGACACTTGCAAGAGGGTCGTGTAACTAGTGTTTTTTTTTGTTTGATTTTTCTTGAACTTTAAATTAATGAATGAATGAATCAATTCGGGGTATGATGCACTGCTACCTTAGATCTATTGTGCCCCCATCTAATTTTAGTTATGTGACAAACTTAAGTATTTGGAGTATTTTCAGTGTGGTGGCTTCCCAGATATCTGGTGACTTCCCAGATATCTGTTTGTGATGCACAAGTGCGTGGCATTTGCCTAATATGTGGTCAGGTGTTTCCTCCTGGATGTTGCAGAATCTACAATTTGCACTTCTCACTAAGTCGAGAATACTGAGATGTCTCTTTAGTTTGCAGTGACCAGCGAGTAAACCCGTTATTATTCTTAGTCTGTTCCTGCTGAGATTTATGCAGGCTTCAGGCTTTGTAGCGTTCTTGCTTGTTGTTTCAAAGTAGTAGTTAGGCCTGCCTCAATTTTTGGAGTTCTTTTCAAATTTTGGATCTTTTTGTCTACTCTTCTGATTTGATCTTGTTTTTGATCACATTTTCACCTTGTTGTTGCTCCTATTTTGGCTAGGAAGTCTGCCTCCCCTTTACCATCGATAGAGTTAGACGTTGTTATTTTTGCCCAGTTCATTTAACCTCCGCAAGCATTCCCATACCAGTTTTGAGCTAATGGCACAGAAGCATGGGCATGGGCATGGGTTACTACATTACGCAAATGACTACAAAATTTAGCCATCTGCTAATTCACCTGGGTCGGAACATTCAAATTTGAAGTAGTGTGTGTTGGCTCGTGCCTCTTGCCTGCACATGCACTGATTTTTGTGGTTCACCTATAATGTCGCGAAATACAGTGTTGTCATTGCCAGTAACTTGGTGAATTTTTAATGAATAAACCTAAATGAATTTTGGATGAAGGTGTTAAGTGCCCACATAACACCTTTATGCACAAAATAAAAAAATCAGATAAAATTATTTTTGTATATAAAGCACTTAAGCGCATTTAACACATTCATCCACAAAGTTTATTACCAAAGTGATTGCATATAACACCTTCAGGGGATAGAAGAGTACAGACGAGTCAGAAATTAAAGTTTTTATATAAGACTTTCATCTGTAGGAAAAAAGCCAAATTTCAAAAAAATGTCACTTAACACCTTCATCTTCTAAGCGCTTCAATTATATTGCATCCATGCTCAAAGCGCAGTAATTTCACTTTAGAAAAATGGATGATCCTTCAGCTTTGACAGTTCGAAGCGATTTCGAAGTTTTCGAAATCGATCGAAATGTAAAAGTGATTTCAATTCACTTTCGATCTAATTGCAGAACATGGGCGTAGGTAAGGTTAGTAGATCACAAAATCCCCTACAAACTTTTTGCCTACGACAAAGGACTTAGAAAGTATAGCTATTTCAAACAAAAAACATAAAATGACGAAAATGTTGTTCAAGAGTAGTACGAACATTCTCGTAGTATATATAATAATTTTATATTCAATTTCATCTTAAATTAGCTCTTGTTCATTATCAGTTTTTTTTCGATGAAAAATTTAAAATTTAACTGAAAATATGTTTCAGGTATCCGGGTTTTTCACTTAAACGAGTTTCGCTTAAGCGAAGTGTTTTAAAGGTAATTGGTCGACAAATACTCGGGCTCGGGGACGAAAAAATTATTTCAGATAAGCGGGGTTTTCTCTTAAGCGGGATTTACTGTATAAAGCAATTTGAATGAACTCTGTACTTGAATCGAAATTTTTGATCGAAATATGAGCTGTAGGTATAGAAAATTATCACGAATTCCTAATTTTTCATTATAAGTCTATATACATATGTAGGAATATTTAGTTTAGTTAGGTATTTCACTTCACTTAATATTTATGACTTCGATTCCATTATTGTTCACTGTCATGATGATATAACCTAAGTGCGTATAATCAAGGACCAAACATTAGCAAAAGTCATTATTATGGTTGACCCAGTATTTGCCAATGCAATTAATTCTTACCAAACCTGGAAACATTTTATTGGCAAATTTATCCGGCCAATTTGATTCGACCACAATTTAAGCGAGCGAACCACCCCACTTTTTCCAACATTAAAAAACCAAAATACCCCTATACAATTAAGGATTAATAAAATCAAATGCCTAAACTCTTGCTAAAACAAAACATTCTCGCTGCATAGCCCCGCCGGCCGGAAGTGACATCGCCCAATTTGACTACAACCTCTTTCTCTAGTTTTGCATGTGCAATTGTGCATGTACTATGTATGTGAAATGCTGGCGCTAATGTGCGATGCACAAATTAGTTTCAAATTATTTTGTCACACATTTGAATTTACGTGAATTTAAGTGGCGATGGCGAGCGGGGCAATATATTTAATTATTGCTATGCTATACTTTTAGAAGTTTGAATTGATTGGATGTGATTCTAAAAATGTAATTAAAAAATAAGCTGAATGAGTATTATATTTTAAACAATTAGTATCTATAGCTTTAACAATAATTAAAATAATTGTGCAATCAAAAATCATAAATGGCGCTCTTTTATAATTTGCATTCGATTCGTAAAAAAATATGAAACAAATTTCAATAAACATAATGATAACGTTTAAAACTGCGTCAAACTGTGAGGTGAAAAACCTTTCGTTAAAAAGAGACCAACAATCGACTTTGCATACGTAGGTAAATCTATATTGCGTATTAATTTGTTGCCGAAGTTTATTGCCCGTATGAAAGGATTTATAAGATAATAGTATTAATTTTCTAAGTAAAAGACGAAATAACTTAAAAAAAAAATAAATTGGGTGGCGCACCCAGCATTACCTCTGAGAATTTTAAAAAAGAGTAAAAAAAAGGAGCCCTGGGCGAAAAAAAAGAGAGCCCCATAAAATTGTAATAAAACACCAATATATCTTTTTTAAAAGTTAAATTTCAAAAAATTTCTTAAAACTAAACATAAAAGCTTCTCTTTGAAACAAAACAAGAAATTAACTTATTTTATATAAAAACAACATAAACTTGGAAACAAAAATTATATTTAGGGTCAATTTTTCAATAGTTGCTTAAACCAGATGTTCATACTAGTATATACAGTTATATGAATAAATTTACTTTAATAATCATATACATACAGATATTTAAGTCGGTTACTTACTTCTTAAGTATTGACCTTAACCAGAAGAATTAAAAAATTAACTCCTTACATATAACAAAATAACTATCTTAGCAGTTAAAATATCACAAATGTATATAGGCATATATGTAAGTACACATAATTCTAAGAACTAATTGATAGTTACTTCTTTTCTGTATTTAAGAATTAAATCTGGAGTCCATAGTCTCCAACTGGCTTATCCTCCAGCAAATTTAATGCAGGAAGCATTGAGTTACAAGTGTCTACCTTAAGGCGATTTGTTATTTTGTTTTTAATTAAAGCTAATTCGTTTTTTTTTAAATTGCCCACCTAAGGGGTTGGGTGCGATTAGCCGATTTTTAAAATGTCGATTTAAAAAAATCGACTGTCATTATGTCGACTTTCAAAATGTCGATCGGTAAAAATACCGACTGATCAAAATGTCGACTCTTATAAAGTCGATATCGACTGATAAAAGATCGACAGTGGCAAAGTGAATGATGTTCACATGCATGCGGCGCGCGCACTCTCGGATAAATGCGATTCAAATTGCCAAGAACTCAAAACACCTTAGAAGCTTTGCATAGGCGGTTGAACGTTCCTGTGGGAGCATTACACGTTGGTATAAACAAATTGATTGCAATGTTGGCAAACGAGTACCTTGTTGTCAAACAGGCTGTTGACAAAGTTAAGAAAGGAGAGAGAAGAGAGCCCAAAAAGTCGATTTTAAAAAGGAGAAACTACTGTCAAATATCTTAAATGATTAAAATAATTATAATAAAATCAATTTCTTATATAGTATTGCAGTCCATTTAACGTTGCAATGAAAAGTTTTGTGTATGTGTATTTGTATAAATACATTATGAATTTTCGTTTTTGTTTTCTATTTATATGATTGAATTAATTTGAAAATTTAGTTTCCACATATAATAGATCATTCTTGTTTTATTTTACTGTATTTTGGATAGCAGTCGACATTTTTACCGACAAACTTACAATCGACATTTAGATAGTCTGCATTTAAAATATCAACTTTTTTTTTGTCGGTCAAACTTCAGTCGACATTTTAACAGTCGAGGATATTTTCATTTGTTCAGTCGACATTTTTTTTGTCACCCATTCGTACGCTCCCCCACCTGAATCAAAAACTTTTCAATGTCATTGATTTAAACTACTTAGAGTACTTCTGATTGTCGTAGATTGATGAAATTTGGAACAGCGGTAGGGCTGAAGGTGCAGGCAAAGAAAAAAATTTGAGAGTTTTCATTCAGGGGGCTTGGTATCCGCCCATTTTCATATAATTGAAATAAATTATTTGGAGCACTTCTGACTGTCGTGATGTGACGAAATTTGGTACAACCTTAGGGCTTAAAGTGCAGGCAAAATTTTAAAAGGTGAGATTTTACTTTCAGGCGTCGATCCACCCATTTGAATAAGAATTTATATCAATTATGAGGAGCGCTTCTGATTGTCGTATAATGATCAAATTTAATAGAACGGTAGGCCCAGAAGCGCAAACAAATGCAAAATGTTCAAATTTGAGATTTAACATTCAGAGGGCTTGGCATCCGCCCATTATCACAGAATTAATATCAATTATATGGAGCACATCTGGTTGTCGTAGAATGATGAAATTTGGTAAAGCGGTAGAACTTAAACTGCAAACAAAGGCTTAACTTTAAAATTTGATATTTAACAACCAGGGGGAGTGGCATCTGCCCATTTTCTCAGAATTGTTAACAATTAGATGGATCACTTGGGATTGTTGCAGTATAATAAAATTTGGTAATCTGGTAGATCATGTGGTCAATACAGAGAAGATATTGGGGAGTGGCACTCGCCTATATTCTCTGAATTGATATCAACTATGTAGATAACTTCTGATTGTCGTAGAGTGATGAAATTTGGAAGAGTGATAGGACTTGACACGCAAGCAAAGGGAAAATTATAACTTCGAGAGTTTACATTCAGTGGGCGTGCCAACCACCCATTTTCACAGAATTAATATTAAATATATTGAGAGCACTTCCGATTTGTGCTGGATTATGAAATTCGGTAAAGTAGTTAGTTTTCAGGTGTATACAAGGTAAAAGTTGAAATGATGAACTTTTTCATGTAGGTGCGTTTCATCCACCCACTTCTTATCAATTATTATCATTTCGATGGAGCAATTCTTTCATACGAAAATTGGTAGATGAGTAGGACTCGTAGTACATACAAAAGGCATACATTAAAAACTTTCTTTCCTTACGAGGTTCTCATTGGGCGTTTGTTCCACCCACTTTTCCTTTAAAAAAGTAGTGAAATCACACCAAAAACATTAATGTTAAAAAAGGAGCCAAGTTCTTCTATACACAAAAACCTTTGCGTAACAAGTCAGCCGTAAAAAGTAGTGAGATCTAAAAGTACGCCAAGTTCTAAGTTTATTAATGTTTAGTAATGTTATCAGAGAAATCTGTTATTTAATGATTACTGACTTAAATTGAGTTGGTTTACTTGGCAAGTTTTCTTTAATTACCAACACAATTTAAGTCAGTAATCATTAAATAACAGATTTCTCTGATAATTTTGAGGTTCTTCCATATTACTCTACTTAAAATATTTGATATTTAACATTAATAAACTTAGAACTTGGCGTACTTTTAGATCTCACTACTTTTTACGGCTGACTTGTTACGCAAAGGTTTTTGTGTATAGAAGAACTTGGCTCCTTTTTTAACATTTATGTATTTGGTGTGATCACTTTTCCTGGAAGAAGAGTAAAGTTCGGAAATTCTGATGTAGTCTGGGGAAAATTGACTTTAACCCAAAAATGTCAGTATATACAAACAGCCGTTTTCATTAGAATCCGCTGAACAGATGAATAGTTATGCACTGCATAAGGATTTATGTAGCCACTATACAACGTTGCATAAATTGTTATGCATAAAATATTTTTCACTCCATTATAGTTATAATGAGCTTGTGTCAAAATTAGTACCATAAAGGAGAAATCTATTACGTTTTACTTTCAAAACTGACAAAGGAGACCCAGCTGTGTGTGTGCTGTGTGAAAAATCAATAGAAGTAATTCTGCTGGCGATTGGATTCTTTTTGTTTTTTTTTTTATTAATTTCTTTTAATATTATTATAATTAGCCAGTTACTTTGTTTGTGTTATGTAATTGCAAATAAAATTAAAACTATTTTAAACAAAAAAAAACTTCGTTTTTGATTTATTCCATGAATTGTTCCATTCACTCACATCGTCATGTTTTTGTTGAGGAGAAAAGTAAAAGGGTGGTGCTTATTTTGTAATGCTTAAAATTCATTTGTATTTTCCCATAAAAGTGATGAAGTTGAATCTTTGTATAATTTTATTTAAATCACGCATGCCGTCGAGCATTTGCAAAAGTTGTAAGATTTGATGGAAAATTTTAAAATCTTTTATATTTATTGAGTAGATTCTATAAAATAAAGTGTACAAGAAAACATTCTTAATTTTATTTAAACAATATCACAACAAAAATGTACAATAAATTAACAAAACCAACATTATTTATTGTTGTATTTAATTTTATAAAATAATTTGATAGTCAGATTTCAACACCTCAAAGATTACAAAAATAAGCGCCCCCCTAATATCTATCTACATTATTGTTGTGTGTGAGTCAAAGTGACATTCCTATACTAAACAACCCTTATGTTGGCTCTATACAACCTCCAAATGGGTTTAGCTTATGTTGCCTCTATTCAACGTTGCATAAGTTTATGAATAAGGTTTTTGCGTTCAGAGGCATTATAAAGAGTGCATAGCACTATGCACTCGCTATAATTCGTTTATGCATAAGGCTGAAAATGTTTTCGTGGTATCCGCATTGAAAAAGAGTGCTGAATCTGAATATGACTGGTATACCTTTGGCAACCTTGAGGATTTTGAAATATGACGTTTTGAAGGGGAAGAGGTTGTTGTGCATCAAACGTAAGAATCTACTTTGGTACAATCTAGGCATATGGCACATGATTTCAAGGTACTTTTTAATGGAGAACATAATGACATTAAAACTCAGACGACAGGACTACCCAAACAAAAGTTACAGTCCTTTTCATGTGAGTGTGACTTTATTTTCTGTACGATATATAAATATTGCGGAAACCCTTTGGAAATAATGGCTCGTCAATAAAACTTGGTAAAACTGTTGCATTTATCATGAATACCAAGAACAAGAATATTTGATATTTTTTTGTATAGAAAAAAGTGAAACCAATGGAAAACAACATTACTGTCGTTTAAATTAATACGTGATAATACGTCGAATTAATTGTTTTACTCCGCTTCAGAAGTTTTAAAAAATAAAAATATATTTAAACCATTTATTTAAAATTTGCATTTTTATTAAAAAGATCCGTCGCTGTTGAGTATCAATTTTAAACTGAATTAACTTAAAAATATCTGAGGGTACAGTCATGATTTGTATATAATAATGTGATGAGAGATAACGAGATTGCTTCTTTTGCGAATATTCATGTTCATCCGATAGGATGTTTAGTCTATTGGCAAAAGTAATTTGATATTATAATTAAAATGTATTCCGCAAGCTTATGTTATGGCTTGCTTTGATGACTAATCAAATTAAATGAGGATGTTAACTCGTCGTAAATCATATGACTTGGGTAGGAATCTGCGAAATTAGCATCACATAATTGATAGAATACAAGAATCATGAATAAGAATTAAGCTCTGCATAAAGAGTCGACAGATGACAGATTTCATTTTGAAAGTATTCAGCGAATATTGTGCAGAGTCCCAAATGTTCAAAAGGTGTCAAATTGCAATGATTTTTAATAAGGGGAGTCCCGGAGTCCCAGCACTTAAAAAGAGTCAAAATGACTCTAAAGAGTCCAAAGGTAACGCTGGGCGCACCAGCAACTCAGCAAAATGTTTACACGCAAAACAATAACAAAAAAAATTATTATAGAGAATTTTAAAGGTGTTTTGTTTGTGTTTTCTGTGTAAAAATTTTACTGAGTTGCTAGTCACTCTTTCAAAAAACACGGCTACAGAAAAAACAATTAGGGCCTCTCACACATTTACGGTTGTGTGAGAGTCGAAACTCGAACAATCTTATTTATGTAGTTTGTCTCTTAATAACAATGATAAATCTAAGACCAAGAGGTTTGTATTAGGAAATAGCTTTATTATAATAGCAACACATTTTATATACTGTTTTGCACCATCTTTATGCACAATGGAGGTAATTTATTTTTCTAATTACAAAACTAAGATCACGAGTTAAAGTTTGTATTTTATTATTAAAAACAAAAATTAGTTAAAATTATCGACCCCAGATTTCTACAAGGCAGTTGATGTTTTCACTTCTCTTTGATTTGAATTCCAAAGTTGCTCCTTTTGACCCAACACCTCCTTTCGATAGTTTAACCTCAGCAGTGTATTTATCCGTACGATCAGTAACACGAATTGCAGAAATAGTCATTGCATCAAGTTTCTAAAATTAAATTCAAATCATATATAAAAACTTGCAATTATTAGTTTATAACTTTTCAGTTTTTTTTTTTTGTTAATCTTACATTTTGTTTGAAAACGTATTTCTTCGAACAGGTAAAACCAATAATGCTTGATTTTTTAACTATTTCTTTGGCTAAAAGAACATCTCTTCGACCTATTTCGCCCCATTGATGGTCGGCAGCTTGAGCACATACCACAAAAATGGCAAGAAACGCAAATAGGACAACGAATTTCATCGAAAATATCACTTAGTTTTAATATAGTTTTCAATATGGTAATTTGCTCTTCAATAATGTTCAGATACTTATATTTAAGCTTGTTAAGTTATTAATGAAAACTTATGTAGCGAAGTATACCAATTTATAGGAACTCAGTGTAGCAATGTTTTTTGTTTGCTCTTAGGTTCATATCTAGTTTTAATTGTATTTGATTATTTTTAGTAGATTGTTTCGAAGTGTATTATCTTATCGAACAAAAATACCCTCTCACTGTATCAGATCTCAGTATTTCTTAGAACTGTTTTTCTTGGTTGATTGCGCACATGGACAATGTGACTAATAAGACATGAATATGACTAATTCTCAAGAAACTGTTGAATATTTTTTGGCTTTTTACTCTTAATCAACATAACTCCTATCACCACATCTTATCAAAATTTGAAGAGCTACACAAGTAATCCCATCAGAACCAGCGGCCTTATTGTTATTTAGCTCTGTTTTTTTAACTTTTAATATTAATAAGAATATATATTTAAATGAATCTTTATGAATTACTTATTTTATATTTTATGCATTTTTATCATTTAATTTAATTTTTTTATTTAATATATTTAAAATATTTCATATTAATCAAACATCGTCGACTCGGGAAAAATATCACGATGGACAGATATAACTTCGAAGTTGTCAAGGACTTTTAGGTCTGGCCACGAGACGAGAAAAGTCTCGATATCGGTCTCGCATAACGAGATCAAGACCAGACGAGACTGCCTTTCGAGCATCCAAGACGAAACCGAGACGAGACTGTATATTTGGACCAAATTTACAGAGAGTCTAATAAATAAAAAAATCTAATTGCAGCTAGTTTAACTGAAATTGCCAGGCAATGCAATGCCCACCCATGCAATCCATGACTGCCTCAAAGATTGCTAATAGCTTTAGTTGCAAGCCGTTATCTGTTGCGATTTCGTGGATGCTGTTATCAACTTACAAATTATCCGCGCAAAGATGACTTTCTTCTCGACTTTATCATTTAAGCCTCAAGTTCCCGAAAATTAAGTTCTCTACAAAAACCCATTCTCAATTCTAAGCTTATTCAAAAAATTGATGAATACTTTACTTTTAACTAGCCCAACATCAATACAGAATTCTTAAACAAGTGTCTTTGCACATCCACCACAGAACTCACGAAATGTGAGTAATGCTACTAGAACTCTCAATAATCTACTTAATTATGCTTTCACATTCCCCGCTGATGTAATCTGGAATTTGTCCATAAATTTCATTTAAGTTCGAAGTGATTTTCCAAACTGCGCTATCACTCACATGGCACATCTATTAATCTCTTTCGATATGATAAACTTTATTTTCGAAAGTGTGTGCAAAATTGATCAGTAACTTTCACAATTTCCCAAAACAACACCAGCATCACAGTAAACAACAACCAACAACTCTTCCTGCACTAAATTATTCATGTCCTTGCTGTCTTAACATACTCGTACTACATAAGTTCTGTTCCTCTCGTCAAACCAAGATTCGAAAAATCCTTTTTCGAAACATACCTATATAAACTATATCGAAGGCATCGTGTACCTACTGTCTGGGAGTAGAGAAGCTTAACGAAAGCAAGCACCCTTGTATCGGTGTTCGTTGTGGATCCTTTGGTGTCCTTAAGGGCAACAAGTGCATGATTCTAATATAATTACGTATTTTCAAATTCAGAGTCAAACTCTAGAATAAATTCGATGCAGGTCCAGGAACCAGGAGTACTGGTGTGGTGGAAGAGTGGAAGTGGAAGACACCAGACCAGAGAAAGAAACAGCGCAGCGCATTTTCGCAGCATATTGAGCAACAGCCACATGTTTTGCACACATAAATAGTTTGAGTTTCGCAATATGTCCTGCCAATGTACATAATATACAAATATCTAACCAAAGACCCCACAATCCCATAAACGAGTTATGCAGTGGAGGAAGGGTTCAATATGCTGCTGCTGCTGTTGCTATACTGCAAGTCAGGGACATAAACATAAGCTTTCCAAGGCAAAGGCAAAGGCACACGATTTATATGCGTACGTGTGAAAGTTGAACTGGGATCAATTGGGCGAGCAGGCAAACGTTTGAATAGACAGGATGACACCAGGTCTGGGGTTATATGGGGGGGGGGGGTACCATCATCCAGGAAGCAGATAGTAGCTGACGGTGATGGCTTTGATGGTGAACCCCTTTGCAAGGGCATTACATATTCATAAAATGAAAAATTATGTTGCAAGTTGGACGGATGATAACAGCACGTACACAAATCAATGTGCGCGTTGGCTAAGAAGATATCCCAACTTGCCAGCCCCGTCTCCGTCTCCAGTTCTTACTCCTGATGCTCCTACATCTGCTATATCCGCATGTGTGGCGAATGATAATGTAAATCACAAATTAGAAAGGATAACAAAATGATGGTGATGGCTATGCTGGCAACGGTTACGACAGCATCGGCACCAGCACCGGCACGGCACCGGGACGACATGATGTTGTAAAGTTGCGGAATATATATATGTAGGTATGTAGGTATTTTGTAGGTATTGATTGAGGATGCACGTTGCATCTGAGACACGAAACGAGAATTGAAACATGCAGAGTGGTTCATGAATTCTAAATTAGTGATGTAAAATGATGTAAGGGGTGTGAAAAATCCGCTTTTACGCTACAAAATCTAAAATTCGATGAACATTATTAAGAGTCAATGCGTTGAGTAATGTAATGACAGAGCCATATCATCCGCTATATCGCGTCGTCGTTGTTCCCTTTCTTACTGATTGAGATTTGTTTGAAGTCTTTTTTTTTATAGCGTCTATTTGTTCTCTCATTTTAATTAGGTATATGTATATGTAGAAATGGTAAGTTCTAACGTCCGTCAGTTAAAATATTTCGGATCAATGTTGTATTAACTAGGTACGGTCTAGTTCCTTATTATTATTAATTTATTAACTTCTCTTAATCGACCTGATCAACGATGCAAACTCGATGAGCGCCCATTGATTGTCAGGAGTGGACACAAATTCAATCCATCTGCCACACTCATCGAGCTGCACAAGCAGAACCTGCACTTACACTAACACTACCATGAGCAGAAAGGATTTTGCCGGCTCATTTCCTTATTAGACCGACAATATTGGATTTAAATGACTTGAAAATTATCCACAGTTATCATAAATTATTTACATTAATTTTTATACTATTTATGACTTCATCGTGTGAATGATTTGAAATATAACAGTACCTATTTTGATAAACTGACACAGCTGACGATTAATTTTGCTATTTTTTAAGAAAACTGAAAAACTTCACATAACATACGGCTACTGCGAAACAGCATTACAATTTCCAAAATCATATCTCATTACTAAACAAAATAAATAATAATTTTAGTAAAATCCGTCCACTGCTATGCCCTCCTTTAATATTTCTTTATTGTTTTTATAATGGTATTCTAGAGTACCTACCCACGACACAAACGATTTTGATGAAATATTCAAAAAATTAAAAAAATCTTTTCAGTTAAATTCGCCCACTGCCACACTGAAAGTACTTTTACTTATATCCGTCCACTGCTTGCCACGCCCACATGTTTCTTTGTTTCGTGGAATTCACACTGCTTTTCTAGAGAACCTATCTACGACACAAATGATGGGTATGAATTTTTCAAACATTAAAAAAAAAACTATTTTAGTTAAATCCGCCCTCTGCAATACCAAAAGAATTTTTATTAATATCCGCCCACTGCCACGCATACTTTTATCATTTTTAGATTTCTCTGAAACGGCTCAAACAATTTGGATAACATTTTTCAGGATTCGTTGTTATGAACGAGAAAACAATTTAGGAATGAATTTTACTACAATCCGCCAACTGTCACAATCATTTTTCTTATTTCTTTGTTTCTTGGAATTCACGGAAATGACTGGTTATGTCTTAAATAATTCAAAACAAATGATTTAGGTGAAACTTTCTACGCTATTTATATAAGCAAGAAAAAAAAATCTTAAATTAGTTTAAGTAAAATCCAGCCATTACCACGCCCACTGTTCATGGTTTTTGGTGTCTCAAAAACGTCTGTAAATAGTTGAATGAACTTTTCCGAAATTTTTCTTATAAGCAAGAAAGAAATTGTGAGTGCATGTATTAATTAATATCTGCCACGGTTTCCCGAAAAAAAAACATATATTATATATATTTTCAAAATTTGTTTTTTATAATTTGATCAATCTCGAAATTTTTGGGTCACTAAAACAACAAAAAAAAAACATTTTTACTCAGTGCTCTTGACACCAAATTAAGCAAATTACACGAAAAAAACGAAGTAGATTTGTAAGAAGTGTAGTAGAGATAATGACATAAAAAAAACTGATTTATTTATTAACAAACACCCCATTGTTTATATTTGTTGCTGATGAGCTGCATCATCTGACGGTAAATATTTTGCTGAAAACCAAAAGTTTTAGGTTTAAAAAACAAATTCTGTATACATCAATTATCAAGTAAGTAGGGATGACCAAGAGATCAGACTCTGCGAGACTTTTGTAAGCCACGTCTCGGTCTCGTTAAAATCGAAAATTTTAAGTCTCGTCTCGGTTTCGTCTCTGAAAAATACGGTTTCCGGCCAACTTGTTGATTATTAGATCGAAATATTTTCAATTATAGTTTGAATACGTGCAGAAGAAAATAAATATTTAACTGAAATTGGGTTTTTTTTATTTTATTAGACTCCAAATTTCAAAAGGGTAGATATGTGCATTCAAGAGGACACAAGCGTCCACAAGTTTTTCTCATAACCCACCTCTGTCTACCAACTCCTACTCTTACCTCCTAGTGGTGAACATCGGGTGTCTAGTACCTCACCTGGAGATAGGGTTTAAACCCCTATGGAAAGCTGTTGGGAACAGCCAACGAGAGAGGGGGGAGAAGTGTTCCCATTAAGGCACTTCTCCTTTCATCGAGGCGGCAGCGGACGAATTCCAAGATGGAACTATACGGGCTACTACGACATATTCAGAGCCTAGGCCTGTAAGGAGCGGTTAAACCAGCTCCCCGTCCTTGGAGTTATGCTAAGGATCTGGTCCTCCAGGTTGGGGGTTGTGCCTTCACGGTGACTTCCCCGCCACATAAAATCATTAAGTTGCGAAGCACCAACAAGCCTCGGATACGGACGGATTTACTGTTGACGCACCAAGAAAACGAAATAAGGACAACGATTTTCGGATATGTACGTGGAATGTATTGTCCCTATATAGGCCACGTGCAGCCGAACAACTAGTGGAGGCCCTAGACTGCTGCAAAGCAGATATAACCACCATCCAAGAAGTGCGATGGGATGGACCGGGCATACGGAAGATGAAAAACTGCGACATTTACTACGGTGACTGTTACCACGGCAAAAGCAGCGTTTATTTGGGTGTGGATTCGTCGTTGGAAAAAGACTTAGGCAAAAAGTCTTGAGTTTCAATTATTTGAACGAGCGCCTCGGAAAATCCGCATCAAGGCTAAATTCGCCAACATAAGCCTCATATGCGTGCATGCCCCCATGAGATGAAAGATGAAGACGGCAAAGACGAGTTCTACGAGCTTTTGGAGAAGACGTACGAGTTGTGTCCTAGCTATAACATTAAAATTGTCGTAGGCGATTTTAACGCGCAGTTAGGAAGAGAGGACGTTTTTGGTGACATTATCGGAAAGCACAGCCTGCACGACACCACCTCCGACAACGGAATCAGGCTGATCGACTTCTCTGCGGGACGAAACATAGTGGTAGTTAGTACGCGGCTTCCTCACCTCGATATCCACAAGGGGACCTGGAAACATTTCGATCAATCAACCGTCAACTAGAATGATCATATTGCGATCGACGCAAGGCACTCATCCAGTATCAGGGATGTCCGAACTTTCTGAGGAGACAACGTTGACTCGGACCATTATCTTGTTGTAGTCAAGGTACAGCTTCGTGTATCTCGAACTCAGCCAAACCGAAAAAATGCTGTGAGGAAGTTTGACGTCGGGCGGCTACAAACGCAAGAAATTGCTAGGTCCTTCTCTGATCGGGTCTCAAACAACCTCTTAAGAGGTCCTATGCCGTCAGCATCAAGTGTTGCAAACCAGTGGCAACATTGTCAGGAAGCCATCAGAGATGCCGCATCTGACGTGCTGGGTTTCACTCGACCACCACAACAAAACCCATGGTTTGACGACGATTGCCGGCAAGCACATGCAGCGAAGCAGCAGGCATACAAGGCGTCGCTGCACAGAAGGACCAGAGCTGCTCGCGAGCTCTATGAGCAAAAGAGGAGAGAGGAACACCGGCTTCTCAGAAAGAAAAAGAGGGAGCATGATTACACCATTCAACCGGGAAGGTCAATAATTTCGTCTACCCGACCTCGACGAAGTGAAGATAGCAATATCTAAGCTTAAGTCCAACAAAGCTGATGGAGCCGACGGGCTCACTGCCGAGGTATTCCAAGCAGCAGGAGATGATTTGGTAAGGAGTATGCACCAGCTCATTTGTAAAATATGGTCGGAGGAAAGCATGCCCGATGAATGGAATCTCAGTACTGTTTGCCCGATCCACAAGAAAGGAGACCCTCTAAACTGCGCCAACTATAGAGGAATCAGTCTCCTTAACATCGCCTACAAGATCTTCTCTGCCGTATTATGTGAACGCCTGAAGCCGTTCGTCAACAACCTGATAGGTCCATATCAGTGTGGCTTCAGGCCAGGAAAGTCCACCATCGACCAAATATTCACACTACGGCAGGTCTTAGAAAAAACCCAGGAACTTCAAATCGACACTCACCACCTGTTCATCGCGCGGTGGATGAGGGCAAAACAAAGTTTATGCTGTCATCTAGAAAGGACGCTCAACACGAACGTCATGGACAGAACTTCACCATAGACAGCTATAACTTTGAGGTAGTTAAGGACTTTGTCTACCTGGGCTCGGCTATATATTAAGTCAATGACACCAGCGCTGAGATCAAACGAAGGTTAACTCTTGCCAATCGCTGTTTCTTTGAGCTAAGAAGGCAATTGAAAAGTAAAGCCCTATCTCGAATGACTAAAGTGTCCCTGTACAAAACACTCATCCTACCGGTCCTGCCGTATGGTGCAGAAGCATGGACCTTCTAAGCTAAGATGAGTATTCGAGAGAAAAATTCTTCGGGTGATCTTCGGTCCCGTGTGCATAAACGGAGAATGGAGGAGAAGATACAACAACGAACGAAAATAAAAAGGCAAAGACTCAGGTGGCTGGGTCACGTAGAGCGGATGGACACCAATGCTCCGGCCCGAAAAGTCTTTGATTCACTCCCCGAGGGACGGCGGCGCAGTAGAGGAAGGCCGCGAAACCGGTGGCGCATGCAGGTGGAAGAGGACCTCAACCAACTTGGCCAACAACAAGTAAGCACAAAGCACTCTATAGTTGGACTTGCAATATAATTTATTTGTTTGGAGACTTTGGAGTATACGTATTATTATTGTATTGTATTTTTACTTGCTCTCTATAGGGCAAGAGTATTGGTTTCGTGTCAAACTAAAATTTCAAGGTTTTAATCAAAACTAGCATTACGATGATTAGTCCAAGAAAGTGAAATGTCGGACATCTCCGTCGCGTCGGTCTGTTTGACAGGGCTTCTGTGCGTCCGTGCATCCTGGTGTCTGTACATTGAGCTAGAGCCTAAACGAATTATTTGGAAAATTTGGTATGATGCACTTGTATGTGATTCACTAGAGGAGAAATTCGAATTATTGTTTTAGCTTATCTAGAACGGGTAGCTGCCATACAAGGATTTTAGTTTTATCAATTTTTTTTTTCAAACGACTCCTACGATTTTGTATAAACTTGGTACATGTAATCTTTAAAACCGTTCTTATAATACAGCATACCACGTCTTACCAAAAGGATCGAATATGGAAATAAAGTTATATGTTTTTTTTTTTGAAAAATTACCTTCTTATATACATTATACGTAGTTGTTAAGGGATATTCCCTCATATCTCGTCATAGAATTGGTTGATTTTATCTTTATTTCGCAATTCATATTAATTTTTATTTTTTAATGTTAAAAAAAAAATTTTATATAAAAAAATTAATTTTTAGGAAAACCGCACTAACCATTTTTGAATTTTTTGTACCATTAAATTAATATTTATCAAACAAATCACATGGCATACTTGATTTGGGCTTCAGCTAGTTTAAATGTTTTTTTAGCTATTAAAATAACAAATTTATAAAAAAATTATATAAGAATTTAAATATAAACTTTTTATTTATTTTTGACGACACCAATTTATCATTGAACGAAAAACAAACATAACCAATATCTTGCTGCTTTAAAGTTCTTAGCTACGAGAGCAATTTTGTACGATCAGGTCGTGTAGTTTATTTTTTATATATTAAGTTTTATTGCTGTTTTTGTTTTCGTCAAAGTAGAGCAAGACTCATATTAAAATTTAGTCAAAACAGTAAGTATGAAATGAACATTTCATGGTTTTCATTTATGTCGTTGTGCTCTTGAGAGATGACAATTCATCTCAATTTCATACTCATTCAGAAGTTTTCAATTAAATAAAATAATATTTCAAACTTTATTGAGGTTACCATTTACCATCAGAGTTAAACAACACTCGGAGAGATAACCAATGAAGCTAATTTTTATTTCAATGAAAAGTGACACAACATTACAAAAAAAAAGCATGAAAAAAAAAACAAACAAAAAAATTAAAACCAAAGGAAGAAGCATTTCGAAATGTCCTTTACCATCATTCTGTATGCTGTTCGTCCTTTTAATTTTCTACTCAATTAAAGCAACCAATTAAAAGTTGATTTGTTGGCCACTTTACTCTGATACTGCTGCTCTGGATGGTTGAAAGTTGTAAGTAAAAATAAAATAACAGACAGAAAAAAAAAAACTGAAAAAAGGATCTGAAGAACATGAACTTTAAGTAGATTCAAAAATGGGTTAAGGTAAGGAGATGACATAAATTACTCTACTTGGTGCTTGTTGATATTGCTTAGATTTGACAGAGAATTATGAAGCAAGATGCTTCAATGGTTTTTTTTTCATTTTGGTAGATAGTGACTATTAGTAAAACTGAAATCTGTTTCTCGACAAATAATACAAAGAAAAGTGAATAGATGCCATAATGGTTGCCTGTGTCTGAAAAGTACCCAATCAAAATAACTATTTTCAAGTTTTGACTCAAATTTATGCACAGAAGACTCATCGTAAGCAATCTTAGTAGGTAAAAATAAACCATCTGTTTCCGAAAAATTATGTATGTACAGTGCTGCCAAAAACATTCCGGATTTTTCCTCAGTATAATGTTTTTCTTAATATCAAGTAGAAAACTAATAACTTTCCATAGGTTTTCCATAATTTGTAAAGGGTATGAGCCAATTTAATAATAACCTTAAAAATATAATGCTCCGATGACAAGAAAAATAGAAAAAAAAAATATTTTATAAAGTTATTCAATAACATGCCTGTGCAAAACTAACCGGATTGCAGGGAGATTGCGAGTTTCGATGTTAAAGTAGCGGTTTTTTCTAGTCTTTTGACTTACGCCGTAGATTAAACAGACTTTACAAGTTGAGAGCTGTGTTAGTTGAAATTATATAGTGCAGAAAATGTCTAAAACACGTTATAGCAACGCGATTCGATACAAGGTAATAGAAAAGTGCCAATTTAATATCTGAAATATTGCAAATTCCAACGTCAACGGTTTGCGACATCATTACAAAATTTAGAAGCGGGAAATCAGTAGAAGCAGATCATTTTGGTGAACGCCCTTGCAAAACAATTGTTCAAACTGATAGGCGCATAAAGAATTTTTTCCTTAAAGACCCTTTTGCAACTTCAAAGATAATTTGTGATGAACTAAATTTACCTATAGGGCCAAGTACGGTAAGGAAGCGTTTAAGAGATTTCGGTCCTCTTCCTCGGACCTCTTCTTACTGCTTAACATCGTAGAAAAAGGGAAGCCATGAAAGGTGTTTGGAAAGGACTTTAAATTCCCAATCAAAACATTTAACTCCGGGTTGAATTTGCAAAAATTTATCTTAACTGGTCTTTAAGCAAATGGAGGAGCGTGCTTTTCAGTGATGAAAGCAAATTCAACTTGTTTTACTCCGATGGTGCAAGGACAGTAAGGCGCTCAAAAGGTACGCGATTAAAGCCTGCAAATGTACTCCCTACAGTTAAGCACGGTGGAGCCTCGGTGATGGTTTGGGGCTGTTTTTCAGGCGTAGGCTGCGGTCCAATACACCAAATCGGAATTATGGACCGTTTTCAATATAAGGACAATAAAAGGAGTCAGTAATGCTTCCATATGCAGAGGAAGAAATGCCTTTGCGTTGGGTTTTTCAGCAGGAAAATGACCCCAAACAATCTTCAAAGCTGCTAAAAGAGTGGTTTGCGGCTAAAAATATTCGTGTTTTAGAATGGCCGTCTCAATCACCCGATATAAACCCAATTGAAAACTTGTGGGCCATTTCAAAAAGGCGGGTTGGGAAAAAAAAGCACAACTTTTCTTCCAGCCTTGAAAAATGAATTTGAGAATATTCCTGCTTCTATTTTCGAAAATTTAATTTAAATTTAATTAAATTAAAAAAGTCAACAACTTTTCTTTTTGCAGCCTTGAAAAATGAATTTGAGAATATTCCTGCTTCTATTTTCGAAAATTTAATTCATTCAATACCTCGTCGATTCCGTGCTGTGATCAAAAATAGCGGTTACTGGACAAAATATTAAATACAAAATAATAATTAATTGTACAAGATAAAATCCGGTTAGTTTGTCACATTAAAATTCTGAATCAACTTTGACTTTTGAGTCTTATTTTTTGTTTTAATGAATAATTTACCATGTTTTTTGTTTAAAATGATACAATTGTTTAATAAAAATGGCGAAAAATTACAAATATTTGATTTGTTCATTTTTATCTCACAAACCAACACTCAATGCAGTTGACCACAAAAAATCCGGAATGTTTTTGACACCACCGTATGTATGTATAAATCAATTATTTGTTTCAAATTTGACGTGAAGCATATTTTGTGATTCTTCAGACTATAGAGTCTATAGAGAAAAAATTCAATGAATGCACAATGATTTCGGTTTTTTCAAGTTTTCTCGAAAAAGGCCCAAATGATTTTGAACAAACTTCATCTCTAGAACAGTTTTAATAATACTTTGTACTAGGTTTTTGTCAAAAAATCGAATTACGGAAATAACGTTTAGGGTTTTTTTTTGAGAATATTGCCCTTTTTTGGCATATTACCGAATCTACATTGACTTGTTGTATTTTTTTTATTTTTAGAAATTCTAAGTTATTCAAATTACACCTGCAAGCAATAAAATGGAATCACTCCATTTCGCCTTCTAAAACAAAAATCGCGACGGGCACGTTTTAAATCTCGAACATGTAATTTTAAATAAAGGGTAAAATCATAAAAATCCATTGGCATTTCCGATAAAGAGAGTTAGGAGACGACTTAACGAAGCAGACCCTACCCCAAAATGATCCGCCACGGGACCAAAATTAATTGCAACTCACCGTCAAGCTCGAGTACGATTTTTACTATGCATACTACAATTGGGAAGTGGAGCAATGTAGGGGATTTACGGTCTCGGCTGAGTGCATGGATGGAAGCTGTAGACCGAACTAAACAAATGACCTGGCTACTGTCTTCCACGCAGACAAATTCTACAATCATCGGAGAACGCAAATCGCCTTCATTGCTTCACTTCCCAATTTTAGTGCATAGTTAAAATCGTACTTGACGGTGAACTGCAGTTAATTTTGGAACATTTTGGGGTAAGGTCTGCTTCCTTAAGTCGTCTCCTAACTTTCCATTATCTAACGATTCTTTATCGTATACTTGTCTCTGCTATTGTTGGGCATCGACCCCAGCCAAAGTATGATTTTGGAGAAACATCATCACGATGAATCAGTCATAAGAGCGGTGGCACACAGATCCTGGCCTTTACATCACTAACTTACAATTTTTTTAAAATTCCGTAGATATTTGATATATGCTAGATGAGCTTAGATGTAGCTGACGGTCAACAGCACATTTGTTTATTCCTTGTTGCAGTAGTGTGACAACTTAAATAACTTTTACAGGCGTGGTACTCATTGTATTCTAAGATTAGGAGGCCTAGAATAGGTCAAGATATGTTACAATTCACTTTTCGCGGCACACTGAAAACCAAAGACCAACAACAGGCGCATTTATTGCGTACCAATATTTTAAACTCTTGCCTACAACAAGTATAATTTGTTATTTTCTTTATTATAGCAGATAGGGCGAAAATTAACCAATGGATTTTTATGATTTTACCCTCTGTTTAAAATTAGATGTTCAAGCTTTAAAACGAGCCCATCGCTATTGTTGTGTTTAGAAAGGTGAAATGGGATGATCGCATTTTTTGCTCGCAAGTGTATATTACAATTAAAATTCGTATGGATAGTTTTTCTTACAAAAAATAAATTCAAGGAAAATATATGTTTTGTAATTTAGTTTTGACTTATTTTTCCGCTAATGAAAACTAATATGAATTCTTTTGTTATTTGTAATGTTATTTTTTTTTATTAAAATTTCAAAAACATTTTTAAGAAAAAATGTGGAACGCGAACTTAAAGTATTTATATCTATACAAATACAAATTCAATAATGAGAAAGTCGAAAACATTAAAAATGGTTCTATGTTAAGGTTAAGTACTATTAATAAGAGCGCAAAATAAAATACTTTTTTATTTGAAAGTGTAGATTGCATTAATTTAATATCACTTACAACTTTTATCAAAATTCTTGAAGCCGTTTTCGAGAAGAATACATTTGGGTGAACGGTTTTTCAACATTTGTATAGAAGGTACAGTTATTTTTGAATTCAAAAACATGATTTTTTCAAATATTCTATAAGGTAATACAAAATTGCTTTGAAACAAAAGTTTTAAAAAATTGGCCAAGTCGTTTTCAAAAAATATTATCAAAAGTGCGCACTTTTTTTAATTATCAAAACAATTTGCCTACCATTTACATAATTTTGAAATACAGGATTATGGGATTTCAGAATATTCGATTTCCAAAAATTCGCAATACAAAATTTTGGATTTACAGAATTTTAAACTACAGAATTTTGGATTACATAATTTTGGAAACAGAATTTTCGCATATACAAAATTATTACCCCAACCCAATTAATTTTTCAAAAACTTTTTATTAAAAAAAAATTTATTTTAAAATAAAATAAAACGAGGAATTTCTGGCTTTGGCGTTGTTTTTTAATAATTTGTTTTAATTCAGTTTTTAGAAAATTGTCCCTTTCGCCTTAGCGAAGGGTAATAGACCTCTACTCTTAAATGATTTTGTTGTATGTTTAATTAAAACCGTTTTGAATATTAGCTGTCTTGTTTAATTTAACACGGCGGCGATAAAGAAATGCTTCAAATTGTTCTATATGAGTAATAGCAGATCTTCAGAACTGTCGCAGATTTCGACCTAAGTCTAGTAAGTTCAATTCGATGCAGGTATAGAAAGGGGTTAAAGCAGTGTTTTCAGACGTGGGGCCCTCGCCCCACAAGGGGACAATTTGATGTTATAGGGGGTGGGTTAATTTAAATTATGCTTCATTACACTTCTCTCTGAAATACCTACGCTTCTTTGTTTACACCCATAAAGATATATTTCTGAGCATACCCAGGATCTGCATGCATCAATCGTATCAACTGTTTCTTACAAACTTCACTTCACTCAATGAAACTTGTCGACAAATATGAATTAGTTGTTTTCTTTAACGTTGATTTATCAGCCTAGTTGTCAGCATTAGACTTGGACTGGCATTTGTTGAGCTGTCAACTAAGTTGTGAAAATAAGAGATCTCGGAAAAATAAAAAAAAGTGAAATAAATCCAGTCTTTAAAATTCTTTTTACACTGAAAGTGAATGTTTAAAACCTCTGCTCAATGAAAACGTTAAAATTCTGAGTAAGTTTTAGAGAATAAGACACAAAAATCGCAAAATAATACAACTGCATCAAAGCCAAACCTCTAAGCTCAACAAATGAACTAGAGGGGACTGTCAGACGCCTCTCCAGAAAAAATAGAATCAGAAAAACGAGGCTCGAGCTATTATCACAACATGACAAAGAGCAATATTGTTTTTAATAGAGATTTACTGAAAGAAATCCTACGTGAAAATAACGCTGAGCTTGTCAGGCTTGTCACCAAAAACGACTTCGAGCATCTTTTCACGGAATAACAGCATTGAAAACAAAACACGCAGAAATGTCAGCTAAAGTCTCGCAATTAGAAGACAGAAACAAACAATTAGAATCTAAAATTGATAAGCTCATGCAAAAAAAAACACGGACAAAAATCTCATCTTACGTCTACCTGTTGAGAGCAATGTTGACATGACAGAAAAAGCAAAATCTGTTTGCTCGAGTCTACTTAACCTTGACACAAACAGCGAATTTGAAAGTGCCTTCAAAGTACAAGGTCAAAACCTTGGAAAATCAACAATAATTGTACAAATGAAGACCCGTGGAGTAGCTTCTAGTGTACTGCGTAACTCTGGCAAACTTAAGTCAACAGCTATCACAATAAGTAAAGACCTTCCATATAACGTGCGCCAAAGAAGGTCAAAATTGTATGCGCTCATGAAACCATTGCGAGTGGAAAATCCGGCTGCAGGATAAAATATTCACATGGGATACGTCAGAAGGTTAAAAATGTGGAAATCTAGACGGAAGTCAAGTTTTGCAACAAACATTAGGAAAATTATCAACAGGTGTGAAAAATGTTATAAGTGATTTAATGAGTGGTAACGTAAGCAATGGGCAACCACAGGAACTGTCAATGTCAAGTTCGGGTCAGGCTTCAAGTTCAGGGTTGTCAAGAGTACATGCAAAAACCAAAACATCCGCTGTACATACTACTGGGAGTTCAGATGGGCCAATTTTCTGAGAACCTGCCGTCTACCTGAATCAAGAAAATAAAACATTTACGGCCATATTTATTAGATTTCACTAATACTCGGTTAAACCTCGGAATAGTTAAACCAAGTCGAAGCACTTACACCGGTTTTACGCCATGTCGAACTAATCCTTATTTAAAAAAAAATTCTTAGCCGGTTTAGTTACGCCTGCCTTATGTCAAATGTTTTATCAAAAAATCGCCAATCTAAAACTCTGGTTAACATAAACGTAAACAAACCTCAGCTGATTTCCATTGTTTTTGGTTTACTTTGGTAAAGAAATTATTTGTTAATTTCGAATAACAATATAAAAATAAAAGAAAAGAAAACGTTCAGAAAAACTGGGATGATTCTCAAAAGATTTCTTAATATATTTACATAATTACAACAGATAATAATAAATATTTTGGTGTATGTTCATAGATTTTTCCCCGACAAATAATCCATCGCTCAGTGTCATGGGATCTAAATGAGTTTCGTACTGCTTTGACTTTCTCCTTCTTTGTTAAATGTCAAACCGTTTAAAGAATTAAAATGATTTATTAATGTAAAATAAATATCCATTTTATCGTGGTAACAAAAAGAAAAAAATTGTTTGCACTCTTTGTAAATTCACACAATGTCATGTCAAAATGACATTTAGATACTAAAACGGCTTTACTCCGGCTTTAAACCTCCTAGGAACCAGTTTTAGCTTACTCCACCTCTATTCCTGATATATTTTTTTTTTAAATAAGCTTTCCAGTTTTAGAGGTGTTGTAAAGTCAGAGTAACTTTACGCCGCCGCTAAACCGAGTTAATAAATAAGGCTGTTAAAATTTTAAGTTATAATATTGCTGAAATGAAAAATAAATTAACTATTGTAAATTTTTTTAACTATTTAAAAGAATTTCATATATTTCTATTATTTGAAACACATATATTACATTGTGAAGAAAGTAGGTTCAAAAATATTTTTATGAATTATGACCTTAAATGGATACCTGCAGTAAAAAACAACGTATTTGGAAGAGCGAGTGGAGGAGAACTTCTTGCGCTTCGTAAAAATCTGCACAGAGAAAAAAATAACGTAAAATCAAAGCAAAAAACTTTGATTCTAATATTTTTCGGAAAGATTTGGCGCCAACGCCGAAAATTCTCAAATCAAAGTGGAGCGACTTTATTTCAAAGTGATTTCATACTTAAAAGCGAACTAGATTTTACTACGTTTATATGTTGATTTAAAGTGGAATCAAAGTTAAATCAAATTCATCCATCTTTTAAAACAAATTTTATCTACTTCGAATCAACGTAGATTGAACTTCGCTTGGTTAAGTATTGATTCAAAATGGCTACCCACGCCACGCTTCTTCGTTTAAATTTATGTAAGACAAAGACAATTGTATATTCATGCTCGATGCATTTCATTTTTGTGATGAATCATTTATTTGTGACGCCTTAAAGTGAATCGTTTAATGCTATGAGTATTTCATAGTAATAAATATAGGGAAAGTAATTAAATATTGTTTTTCGATTATATGAAAGTGAATTTAAAGTGCGCGTTTAATTTGTTCACAAATGCAAGGGAGCTACCTCGAAAAACAACAACGCGCTCTCGAAATTCTTTATATTAAGCCTACAAATACAAACAAATTGAGGTTTACTTAACTATGCAACACTTTGAAACTACGTTGATAACACTTAAAATGCCACAAAAGTGGATCGCAATGTAAAATGTGGATTTAAATGTAAAAAAGCATACGTTTCACTTTGAAACAAGGCTGAGTGCACTTTAAATGTGAATCTCAATGTAAAAATGACAACGTTTCACTTTAAATCAACGTTGAACCGAATGTAAATGTACAAAAGTTGATTTCAATGTATAAATAAACACGTTTTACTTTGAAACTAGGTTGAATCACTTAAAATTACGTCGCATATTCAAAATAACATTGTTTCAACGTAAAAACAAAAATACGCCGCTTCATTTAAAATACTTTAGATAAAATACGGTCGTATTTAATTTTAGATCGCATTTTTTCCCTCAGTGTGGGAATCAGTTGGGAATTTGAATTGATACTTACATCATAAAACTTGAAGCAAATTTGAACAAATTTTAAATATTACCTATTTATCTTAATTGTAATCACTGACAACGCGATTTTGATACCCTAAGTCAACTGTTAAATACACTAGATTCAACGAATCTGATACTAATTGGGGACTTTAACGGCCGAATAGGACTTTCTCAAAACAACTTTATATCTGGGACAAACTCTGCACTTTTGAATTCCAATCGTCAATCCAAAGATGAGTTATGTGATAACAAAGGATCCAAAATAATCGAGCTCATAGATTCTTTTGACTGCCAATGCCAAGTTATGAATGGAAGTTGCGACGGAGATGTTTCTGGTGAATACACATTTGTAAGAGGCACATCTTGTTCTGTTATAGATTACTGCTTTGCTACTGGAGGTTGGCACCACCTTCTTTCAGACTTCCAAATAGGAAAACAGATTTTTTCGGATCATATGCCCTTGGAAGTAAAATTTGTATTGGCAACTAATGGAAATATGAATAACACACACGAGATTACTCCCTTACCAAAGTTGTACTGGAATGAAAACATGTTGAACTCCTACCAAACAAATTTAAAATTCGAACTTCTACATCTGTATACAGTCGATGAAACTCCGAGTATCGATCAGTTAACTGGAATTATCAGAAAATCTGCAACGTATCCAACACATTCGCGAGGAAGGAATGGACAAAATAAACAAAAGTGGTTCGACAAAGATTGCATGAAGGCAAGAACGCAATCGTTTGCTTTTCTTAAATTGCTTAGAAGGTATAATACAGATATTTTTAAAAATCTCTATGGCAAAGCAAATAAAAACTTCAAAAGTATCTGTCATGCAAAAAGAATAGCGTACAAGCAACAGAATATTGCAAAGATAAACGGTTCCCGATCTTCATTAGACTTTTGGAAAGTAGTAAAACTTTTGAATGGAAGAAAAAATCAGATTTCAACTTGTCCTCAAGCCCAAGAACTACACATACACTTTAGAGCTCTTTTGAACACCCCACAAACATCGCCCAGTATCCACTACGCAGAACCCCAAATTATTGAGTATCTAGATGTACCATTTGAACTAGCTGAAGTACTTCAAGTCATCAAGAATGCCAAATATAATAAAGCACCAGGAGAAGATGGAGTGCCTTTCGAATTTTATTCGCCCAAGCCCTTACAGATGAGTTTAACCGACTTTTTGAGAGTGCAAACTTTCCACAAAGCTTTAAAAAATCGATTATATAACCACTTCATAAAAAAGGAGATTTTACAGATCCAGCTAATTATAGGGGAATATCCTTCCTTAACTCTGTATCCAAATTATTTACAGCTCTTATCATCAGCAGACTTACGAAATGGACTCAAAACAAAAATATCCTGCATGAATTCCAAGCTGACTTTAGAGAGAATTATTCCACGGTGGATCAAATCTTCACGTTGCTTAACATTGCCCAAATATATAAGCAAAACATAAGAAACTTTATGGTTTACTCGTAGACTTCAAATCAGCTTTTGATTCCATTCTACGGTAGGCACTCTTATTCAAACTCTACAGAATGGGTGTAAGCAGCAAATTGGTTAACACAATAAGAGCCCTGTACGAGAACTATAAAGCAGAAGTATGGGATGGATTCTTCTTGTCTGATGAATTCCCAACGTCGATGGGTATGAAAAAAGGCTTTATTTTGAGCACGCTACTTTTCATACTGTTTATCAACGATACAACAATACCATGCCTTATGTATGCTGACGATATTGTCTTTCTAGCCGATACAATTAATAGTATGCAACTAAAGATCAACAAGTTTGAAAAGTACTGCAAGGTCTGGAACCTAACGATAAATCTAGAAAATTCAAAATTCTGGTGTTCAGAAATGGTGGAGGGCGATTCTCCAGAAACGAAAACTAGACTTATCAAGGGGACCATTTCGAAGTCGTTAGGGAGTACAAGTGTCTCGGTGTTTTAATAACAGCGAATTTAAATATGGAAAAACATCTTAAAACCAAATTGTCCGAAGAAAAACGCGCAATAAATTCAGTTTGGAGTACATGCATTCAAAACAAATATTTATCACACAGCTCAAAGCAAAAAATCATACAGTCAACTGCACAGACTATTCTTTTGTATGTCGCGCAAGTTTGGGGATATGCTAACTTTGACCCAGTCGAAAAGTTCAAACGCTACTGTATAAAGCCTATATATATTTAGACTACCTAATAATACGCCAAATTATATGATCCATCTGGAAACAGGATGTTCACCCCTTATTTTGGTAACATTAAAGCTCCACTTTGACTATATAGTTAAAAAAAGTTATGGAAATGGAAGAAAAGCCCTTACCAAAAATTGTAATAAAGCATCTGTTAGCAAATAACGCAAACTGCGTCAAGGAATGGCAAGAACTTGCGAATTTTTACGGATGCGACCTCCATTTTTATACAAGTGAAAGAGCAATTTCTCTGAGAAGAAAATTCAAGAGCATCATGCAAAAATCTGGCCCGTACCTTTACAACAGATACGTTAATGAAGCTCAGTCTTCACAACATAGGCTTCACTACTATGCAACCGTGTGGAGAGGGAGGACGTTTACCATTTTATTGCTGTGTGTCCAGTTTTAAATGCAATACGTATGTCGTACTTTGGAGTTAGGACGCTTGAAAAAGAGGATCTTATGGGAGTTCTGAATGGCGATCGTGGTTGGGATGTTCTGTACATATACACAAAAAATGCCCTAGATTATAGAAAGCGAATTAGAGATGAAGATTTTTAGAAAAAAAAAAAATTGTTTGTATTTCCATTGTATTAAATATAAATCTTATTTTTACTAAATCAATACAAAAATGTCAGTCAGATAGACGGCTTATGGCCAAACCTAAAGACTTTAACAAAAAACAAAATATTGTAAAATTTTGTATTACCTACTGTATTTATCTTTGAATAAAAAGTCATTAAAACTAACTAACTAACTTGTCAGCATTTACGGCAGGTGCTTATGCAACAATGTTCGCTGGAATACTTAATATTTGCTGTTGTCCTGTCCTGTATTTTATGCAGATTTGAAAATTAAAAATAAATCTCATTCCCAAACCAATTCAGCTTCCAAAGTTTATTAAAGACAAATTTTGAAAAAAAAAAAAAAAAAAAATCCATATTTACTGTTCAACATAAAAATATTTCTTGTTTGAGTTTCATTAACTACATTATACGTTTTGAAAGTTAACTTACTGTTAAAAGTATGCCCGATGAATGGCACTCTGTATAGTGTGCCCCATCCATAAAAAGGGAGATGTTCTGAAATGTACCAACTACAGAGGAATTAGTCTCCTAAACGTCGCTTATAAAATCTTGTCGACCATCCTGTGTGACCGCTTAAAACCTTTTGTCAACGATCTGATCGGCCCCTATCAGTGCGGTTTTAGGCCAGGCAAGTCAACCGTCGATCAAATGTTCACACTCCGACAGATTTTAGAAAACTCCCGGGAATTCCAGATCGATACACACCACCTTTTTATCGATTTTAAAGTCGCGTATGATAGCGTGAAAAGGGACGAATTATACAGAGCCATGTCGAGTCTCGGCATACCTGCCAAACTCGTCCGCCTGTGCAGGATGACGATGGAGAAATCTCGCTGCTCCGTCAAAATTGGTAAGAACACCACCGATTCCTTTGATGTTGAGAAAGGATTGAGGCAAGGCGACGCGTTATCATGCAACCTATTCAATATCGTTCTTGAAGCCATTGTACGCAACGCACATGTCAACACCAGCGGTACAATCTATCAAAAGTCCGTTCAATTGCTTGCATATACGGATGACATAGACATTGTCGGCAGAACGAAGCGAGTTGTGGCAGGGGCATTTGCGAGCATTGAATCGGAGGCGGCTAGAATGGGATTGGCGGTTAATGAGGACAAGACGAAGTATATGCTGTTATCGAGAAAGGAATCTCAACATCGTCGACTCGGGCAAAATATCACGATGGACAGATATAACTTCGAAGTTGTCAAGGACTTTGTCTACCTGGGCTCCACTATTACATCGCAGAATGACATCAGTGCAGAGATCAAGCGAAGAATTACTCTTGCCAACCGCTCTTTCTTCGGTCTAAGAAGGCATTTAAGTAGTAAGGCCCTCTCTCAGAGAACCAAGGAGACTTTATACAAGACCCTTATCATCCCGGTCCTGCTTTATGGGTCAGAAGCATGGACACTGAAATATTCGGATAAAAATCTGCTAGGGTGCTTTCAGAGGAAGATTCTTCGTGTGATTTTCGGTCCGGTGTGTATCGAAGGAGTATAGAGGAGAAGATTCAATGACGAGCTATACGGGCTATACAGCGACGTTGACCTGGTCAAAAAGCTGAAAATACAGCGGCTGAGATGGCTGGGGCACGTGGAGCGTATGGACAGCACCTGCCCGACGAGTCTTCGAATCCAACTCCGATGGGGTACGCAGCAGAGGAAGAACCCGTATCAGGTGGCTCAATCAAGTGAACGACGACATCAAAGCACTCGGTGTGCGCAACTGGAAGCGGCTAGCTAGGGACAGAGCTGGCTGGAGGTGCTTGTTAGTTGAGGTTGAAGCCCATCCTGGACTGTGAGCGCCATCAAAAGTATAAGTAAGTAAACCGAACCCGCGTAGGTCTTTAAAAGCGAGAAAGTCTTAAAAATCAACCAATTTTTTGGGGGTTTTCAGCCATTAATCGAGGAAAAAAGTCATATTTTGAAATTTTTAAGGGGCAAGTTCTTGTGCTATTTTATTATTAGCATACCTAGAGAGTCAAAAGAAATCTTTTTAATTTGATGAAACCACGTTTGATAAGCGAATTTCTTGATCATTTGTTGAATTTGAAAAACGTTACATAAAAAACGGCCGCGGGCTCTGGAAGTACCATTTAAAAAAAATTCCGGGACGTAGAAATACTTTTGTGGGTATCCTCTATAAAAGATCCACGATACCCATTTTGAATATATGACAAAAAAAAAAAATAAAGAGACACCCCTATGCTAGCTATCTATGCATTTAATCAAAAAGCTAACGTTAAAGTATTAACTTTCAAGGTTAGTTGACAATTCGAGTTGGCACAGAACCCTGCTTGTGTGCGGCCCCCAAAGCGCGGATCCATAGGTGGTGGCACACCTATTGGAACGCCTTTGGTCCTTTATTTCGGCAATTCCATCAAAATTTTTAAAAATGAGTCATCAAATGAAAGATAATAATTAACTTAAATATGATTTCATTAATATAAGTTACCAAAAAATTAACAAAAACAAAATTAAAAATTAGTATTCGCAATAACAGTTTTACGGTCTTCCAAGGTAAAATGTTATACATCATTGCCGATTACTCCTAGCCTCGCTCTCATTTTTGTTTTGTTAAATATTTTAATATCACATCCTTCACAACGTGTTATAGGCTCAAGTCTTTACAATAAAATAAAACCCTTGAGAATGAATTTAGTATATGGTCAGTATGAAAACCCAGATAAATAATTGAGCAACTTCCTAACCTGTTGTATATGGACAATGGACACGGCTATTACCAAACCATTTCATCGCAGATCTTTTATACGAGCAGGTAGATAGGTATGGTATACCCTTGTAAGTTTTTACTATGCAACCTATAAATTTTACTGTGAATATAAAACGATACATACCTATAAGCATTTCATATAAATGGCTAACAACTTCCTTATCACCCAATTAACACCTGCTTAGGCAGCTTAGATACTTGGTCATTTGTCATTGTGCCTTATCCGGAATACAAGTATAGGTACTCCTGCCATTCAGTCAAGCCAATGGGAATAACACTGCCAGAGCACGTCTATGGGCCCATCCCCTAAGCAGGAGCTCATTAAACTGGAAATAAAGCCAAACAAGCAGGTGCTTCCTGCCTTTATCATACCCATTAACCGTCAGTAAAACGTAAAACCTTACGATTATCTGTCACGATTCAACTTTATCTCTTTATCCACATTCTTTGCCATCATGCCTACCATAAGACCACTCCACTTAGGCTAGATGCCTATAACGCTGATTAATATCCGTCAATTTAAATTAACATCTACACCACTCTCCATATCAGTTTAATACCTCTAAGGTAGATAAATATGGAACGGCACTATATAACCGGCACCGGAAATCAGGACACTAAAATATGTATTTTATCAAAAGAGAGCTTATCGCCAAAAGGTGGACCGACATGCCTATAGGGTGTTTAGAATGGACTATAAAATCATAAGTGCATTTGACCCCAAAAACTGCACTGATGCCAATCTAAAGTCACGTCTTGATCATAAAACCACTTCCTGGGCAAAGTTTTGCCACCAAAAATCGCTTCTTCTTCATAGTTTACTGCAACATAAAAGCTTCCAAAAGACCAGCCAGCACACAACCATATCGCATCAGAAGTCATTGCGTCATTATAAACCAACCCCAAAAAACCCAAAGTACCACATGGTGTGGATGTGGTATCATGTCGGTGTGTTGCAAAGTGGTATGGTGATTTATTTTTACAATCTGCCCCGATAAACGCCTATCTCACAGCCTCTATGTGCGCCTCTCTGCCTCTCTTCTGGATCGGGATAGATATAGAGCTCCTTATGCTGTGAACGTCATAAAACCAATAATAAATTCATATTATCTGCTCATTAAGTGGGATTGTTCGATGTTCATGATGCTTTTGTTGCTGATGCTTGCTGCTACCGCTGTTGCCTTTGTCGCCGCTCGCTGATATTTCCCCATAAATAATAAAGTCGAGTTCCTGAATCCTGAACATCTTTGCATGGAGAGCCTATTCATCTCTAGTGTCATGTACTCGGTCGAAACGAAAGTCGAAAGTTTCGCTATGGTTTTAATATAATTTTCTACCCCCTTAGTTTTATTTTTGTCGCTTCTTAGCGATACGCGTTTATACTTTTCTGAAATGGGCTCTGGAGCATGGGCCTGGGAAGGGTATATCTATGTAGGCCAGGACTTAAGTTCTTTTACACTGAATCTGGTTAAACGTGCCAGCATTTCTTTTTCTGCGGTTGAACATTTCTGAAGTACAAAAAAAAAAAATACACAGAAAACTATAACATTCATTCATGTAACATGAAACCCCACCAGATAAGATTCGCGCGAAACCCGCCGAGTAGGTAGGTATAGTTATGATGGTGATGGGGTTTGAAAAACTTTTCTTAAGGAAGTTCCACTCGATGGAATACGCGAATAAATTATTTACGAACGCCACCGCGCCGCGACAAGGAAACACGGGGTGGCGTATAAGTTGGTGTATATATATCTGATGTATTCGGATTCACACCAATAGAAAGGACATTCTGCTATCCAGATACAATCACGTATAGCTTGTAAATGAGTAGCGTATCTACGTATATAGTTAAATGTGCATCGCACCAAAAGATGCTGCATGGTAAATATGCTTTGGCATTCATGCGACAACAGCATTTTGATTGACCAACTTAATGCTCTGTCTTGGCTATGTCGTACCTATATTACTATAGAAATATACATAGTTTTGCTGCCGGAAATGTTGTTCTATTTGCCATGGCCATAATTTATATATTTGACTTATTGTACGATCAGTTTAATATTCCTAGAATATTGTTGAACTTCTTGGTATGATGTTTTGGAATGTAGAATTTAGAATTGTTCCACTGTGCGCAAGATGCAAATAAGTATTGCAACCCTGAGTTTTAATAGAGATGGTTAGATTTTAACAGTTCATGGCGGCTATGTTGTTTTATCTGTTGTTTATTTTCACCATGGAAGGTCACAGCATTGAGCAACACACAAGTTGGAAGCGGAACCCGATTTCAGAAAAAAAAATTCACGAGTGGATCGGATTAACTTCCTCTTGTATCTAACAACTAGAATGTAGTGTATAGTTTAATGATTCGATATCATTTTTATGATGTTAACAAGCAAATAATAAACCTAATGGTTTTAGAGCCCGCAGCAAATTTTGGGGTGTGAAAGTCAACCGAAAAAAAAGTATATGAGTCGAAAGGTGTGATCAAGCTAATGAATGAAATGGAAGTCTTGCAGTTCCTGGTTTCGGCTTAAGTGCGTAATAGTATTTCGAAAATCCCAAAAAATCAATTTTGACGATAATTGCATGAACCAAAAAAATTTGTTACCCATTCCTAGATATTGAGCCCCTGATTAGGATTACAATTCCGTATGTCCACAGCAACAAAATTTTGAGATTGATAATTAATATTTCAAAAACTATTTACTAAAAAACTTTATTTAAAAAGGAAATGAAAGAGAGGACTTATGAATTTACATACAAAAATAAAAGGGCATTTTAAATCTTACCGTTGGTTTTTTATAATTTTTACCCCATTCGTTTTAAATCTTTCGGGTTCTATACAGTAGCGTACGCAGGATTTTGTTTGGGGGAGGGCTCAGTCTCAATTTTGGTGAAATCTTTTTAAGGTATCACAAAATAGTAAACAAAATTAAAGCCTTTCGTATTATCAACCACCAGAAGTGGAATTTCAATAATAAAAAAAAAACAAAAGGAAAAACACACAAAATACTCCCTTTTGAGTCTAGTAAATACCGATGGCGGCGCTAGTGTCCACGGCCGCTACCACGGACATTGACCATAAATAAATCATTATAAAGATGAGAATCCTTGGAATTTGACCATAGACAAATCATTATAAAGATATATTGACCATAGATAAATCATTATAAAGATGGGAATCTTCGGTGTATCCGTGGTAGCGGCCATTTTGTGTAGTGCATGAAATGTTCACTAGGGCCGCATGCTAATTAGCTGGTGATAATAGTTATGCAATGAATTTTAGCTTTCTTTCTTTGTAAGCAAATATTTTTTGTAAAAATCCACTTAAACAATGTCAACGGTAATAGGGGTAGGTGAAAAGTGTATTTACATTTTAATAAATAAAGTTTCCGTTTTTTCTTTAAATAAGCTCATAGCTATGTTATATAGCCGTCTTTTTTGAGAAAGTGAATAGCAACTCAGCAAAATGTTTACATGCAAAATAATAACAAAACAAATTATTATAGAGAATTTTGTTTGTGTTTTCCGTGTAAAACTTTTACTGAGTTGCTAGTTACTCTCTCTCTCGGTCTCGGCTATAACATTTATGAGGTCTGTCCCTTTACTTTGAGTTTCTGTAATTTGTGGTGCAAAGTCCTGTCAAGTTCATATTAATGAAATGAAATTGACAGAGCTTGGGAACAAAATGCACAGCAGAGTAAAGGAACAGACATTATTATAGTGTAAGGTAGCAGAAGCACTAGCTATGTATACAATGAAAAAATTGGTAACATTTTTCAAGGGAATTCTCATAATACAAATTATTTGATTTGCTAAACTCATGTTTTACTTAAGTACAGTTTAAATAAGATCAATTATAACAATTTATTCCCATTTTATTTCTGTACTTGTCAAAATAGAAGTTTATTAAGTTATTTATTGAACGTCAAAAATAGTGCTTTGACAAAAACTAAAATAAATGTTGACGTTATCTTTTAAGTTTTAACTAATCATAATAGTTTAAAACGACTATGAATACGGCCCATTTACTTATGAAAAAGAGTTTGAGAAGATTGTCTACCTCTGATATAAGTTAAAGGCAGTTTTTCGAAATGTCATCGATTGACTCTACAGCTTTCTTAATGAAATAACATTCGGCAAAAAAGTATGCAGCTTACAGATATTTAAAAATATTTTTTGAATATTTGATAGGTTATCTGAGCGCGAAGATACTGGTTAAAACATAACCAAAGCATTTGACCACACTAAAAAGCAATACAAGAAGAGAAGATACTAAAAGAATGCAATATCTTAATAAGTGCACTGCATTCGTTATTTCATTCCGGCTTTTTTTGTAATGGGAAAAGAAGGAACAAATTAAATGTGTGAAATCATTTTGCGAATTTTGACTGATTGCAAAGGAATTTTGTTTGGGTTTCTATGAATACTGAGATACGTTTGAAATATCAAACAAAATCTAGATTACGTGTGGTATAGTTTTTTTTTTTTTTTATTAAAATTGAAAATACTGCTAAAGTTTAAAATTAACAAAAATAAAATTTGAACTTAAAAATAATAAAAAAACTTTCTATGATATGAAATCTTAGCACAGTATACCATATTGCTTGGCGGGGGGGCTCAGGCCTACCACACCTTCGTCTCAAATTTTTTTCGGTTCACTTTCACATCCCAAAATTAGCTGTGGGCTCTTGGTCTAGAAGGTAGAATAAACATTTTGAATTTTTTTTTTGATTTAATACAAGGAAAATGTAGAAAAAATGTTAAAATAAGAACAAAATGATTTTATCTTTGGCATTATTTTTTGTTTAAAATAAAATTTCGAACATTTTAGTTACAATTGGCACATAATTTTAAACATTGCTCGTTTAAGGAATAAAACCGGCTCTAGTTAATTTTAAACACGTTAAACAATTGTTCTAACTAAAGTGGACTCTGCAACGTAACGTAAGCAAATTGAGGTTGAACAGGCAAACACTTGACAGATGACGAGAAGAAAAGTAGCTAAGCAACAGCAAAGCATTTTAAAATAAACAAAGAACTTCAGAACAAACAATTTTAATATAATTATGTGTGTGTCGTGTACTTAATAGATTATGATTGTGTTTTGTTTGAATGTTTTTGTTCGTGGAAAGAATGTTGAAACATCTTTGTAGGTACCTACCTACGTGTATGTTAGTTGATGTGTCTGTATGATTGATGTGTGTGCCCATGCTTTGGCAGAAAAAGTGAAAAAAAAAATCAATGCCACCGAGCTCTTTAATTAATACATTTACATATGTATATACTTTTCATTTTTAATAAAATCTCTAAATATTCAAAAATTAAAAAAAAAATCCGAAATCATTTTACAAACATACGCTTTTTTGTTATTTAAAAAATTATTTTCAAGTGGTAAAAGTAGGTAGGTATATTTTAAGAAGTTAATCAAGCGATTTGCTGCTTTAAAAGTTAGAAAACTGGTTTAACATTCAACTATACTTTATGTCGTTGAAAATTACCAAAGAGTCGACTTACTTACTTTACTTTTGATGGCGCTCACAGCCCAGGATGGGCTTCGGCCCCAACTAACAAGCCCCTCCAGCCAGCTCTGTCCCTAAAGCGGCTTCCAGTTGGGCACACCGAGTGCTTTGATGTCGTCATCCACTTGTTTGCGCCACCTGTTACGGGTTCTTCCTCTGCTGAGTACCCCATCGGGGTTGGATTCGAAGACTCGTCGGGCAGGTGCGTTACTGTCCATACGCTCCACGTGCCTCAGCCATCTCAGCCGCTGTATTTTCAGCTTTTTGACCAGGTCAACGTCGCTGTATAGCCCGTTTAGCTCGTCGTTGAATCTTCTTCTCCATACTCCTTCGATACACACCGGACCGAAAATCACACGAAGAATCTTCATCTCAAAGCACCCTAGCAGATTATTATCCGAATCTTTCAGTGCCCATGCTTCTGACCCATAAAGCAGGACCGGGATGATTAGGGTCTAGTATAAAGTCTCCTTGGTTCTCTGAGAGAGGGCCTTACTACTTGAATGCCTTCTTAGACCGAAGAAAAGCGGTTGGCAAGAGTAATTCTTCGCTTGATCTCTGCACTGATGTCATTCTGCGATGTAATAGTGGAGCCCAGGTAGAAAAAGTCCTTGACAACTTCGAAGTTATATCTGTCCATCGTGATATTTTGCCCGAGTCGACGATGTTGAGATTCCTCTCTCGATGACAGCATATACTTCGTCTTGTCCTCATTAACCGCCAATCCCAATCTAGCCGCCTCCGATTCAATGCTCGCAAATGCTACTGCCACAGCTCGCTTCGTTCTGCCGACAATGTCTATGTCATCCGCATATGCAAGCAATTGAACGGACTTTTGATAGATTGTACAGCTGGTGTTGACATGTGCGTTGCGTACAATGGCTTCAAGAACGATGTTGAATAGGTTGCATGATAACGCGTCGCCTTGCCTCAATCCGTTCTCAACATCAAAGGAATCGGTGGTGTCCTTACCAATTTTGACGGAGCAGCGAGATTTCTCCATCGTCATCCTGCACAGGGGGACGAGTTTGGCAGGGATGCCGAGACTCGACATGGCTCTGTATAATTCGTCCCTATTCACGCTATCATACGCGACTTTAAAATCTATAAAAAGGTGGTGTGTATCGATCTGGAATTCCCGGGGTTTTTCTAAAATCTGTCGGAGTGTGAACATTTGATCGACGGTTGACTTAACTTGCCTAAAACCACACTGATAGGGGCCAATCAGATTGTTGACAAAAGGTTTTAAGCGGTCACACAGAGTAGCCGACAAGATTTTATAAGCGACGTTTAGAAGACTAATTCCTCTGTAGTTGGTACATTTTAGAACATCTCCCTTTTTATGGATGGGGCACACTATACCGAGGTTCCATTCATCGGGCATACTTTCATCCGACCAAATTTTGCAGATGAGCTGGTGTATGGTCTTAGCCAATACATCTCCCACTGATTTAAATAGTTCGGCTTGTAAGCCATCCGCACCAGCAGCCTTGTACGGCTTAAGTTTGGATATCGCCTGTCGCACTTCGGTTAGGTCGGGTGGACAGAACTCTTGGCCATCATCGTCCAAGTTGAATGGAGCGTTCTGCCTATTAGCGGCATCTTGGCTGTCTTCGCCATTAAGCAGTCTAGAGAAGTGTTCTTTCCAGATCCTCAGCACCGACTGTGTGTAAGATAAAAAAAATAAATCGGGTGGCACAACGGCTCATGAAGAACCAGGGCCTAGTGACTAACAACTCGCAACCATTCCTGTGTGCGCCTTTCGACAGGAATGGAAGGGACCTACAATTTTATGCCGAATCCGAACGGCTAGACGAGAAGCACTTATTCGTGACAAGTGATACTCTTGGAGGATTTGTCAATTCCTCGCAAGAGGCAGTAGCCCTGAAAAAAAACTTTTTAGTTTTTAGGTGGACGAGGCTGGGAAGCGATCCCAGACCTACAGCGTGACAGTCGAACGCACTAACCATTACGCTACGGGCTACTACTGACTGTGCGTCTACTACCAATTTCCCACTCTCATCTCGGCAGGCTTCCGTTCTAGCCTTGAATCCTTGGGTGGATCGCTTCACCCTCTGATAAAATTTTCGAACATCTCCCCTACCGCTACAACCCTCAATAGACTCTACCGCCCGCTTCTCGTGCCAGCTCTTTTTCCTCCTGAGAAGTCGTCGTTCCTCTTTTCGTTTCAGCCTGTATAGCTCCCGGGCTGCTCTCTCAGCAGCTCTTGTTCGAGTCTGCAGCATTGCCTCTTAGGCCTCGTCCTTAGCTGCATGCGCTAGCCGGCACTCCTCATCGAACCAGGGGTTTCGTTGTATTCGCCTAGTGAAACCCAGCACATCAGAGGCGGCACTTCTGATGGCTTGTTGACAGTGTTTCCACTGGTCCTCTGCACTTGATGGTGGTGGCGGACCTCCTAAAAGATTAAGAGTTACGTGGTCTTTAAATCGCAAGAGACCGCCAGAACTTTTGCAGACCAAAGAGTCGACTTTAGCTTTAAAAAGAGTTTTTAGAACCGACCAGGGCTGTAGCTAGAGCTTGCGGGGCCCCGGGCAAAACCAAATATGGGGCCCTATTTCTCAATGTAAGTTTTGGTGAAATAAAAAAAAAAAACAAAATGATTTTTTTCTGAATCTTACAGAATTGAACTCATCGATTACTTTTCTCAAATCTATTTGCCGTGCTGTTAGATTTGTAATCGATATCAATAATAAATTTCCAAGCCATTGGTTTTCCATGGTGCTTTACAAGTAATTTTGTATTAATTTCAAGATTGAAAAAGTTCCTTCCGCTTTTGCTGTGGTAACATTAACAGGGAATTTACCAATTCTTCTTTCTGATAGAAAGCAACTGAGCAAAAAAATGAAATGATACAAAAAGAGATACACATATGTCTGCATATTTGTCTGCGACAAAAATGGTATTGAGCTGAACGAAGCTAACTTAACAAAGTTAATACCGATTCCAACGATACATTAGAAAATCTCCGTCGGAGGCCCCCCCTGGACGGGGGCCCTGGGGCATTGCTCCGGGTTGACTTATTTTTAAGAAGATACTCAATTGAAAATAATGATAAAATCAATAAATTTGGAGATATTTGAGAATATCCTTAAACAATAAGTAAGAAACTGCAATTTGTCTGAAAAAAAAATTAAAACTTTTTTTCCTGTTTTCCTTTTTTTATTGTTTTTTTTTTTTTTTTATGGCATGAACAAGATATGTACATGTACAAAATTTGATTAAAGTCGTTAGAGTCCATTTCGAGAAAACTTGATAAAGCCGGGAATCGTTGTATGGCATAAATTCCGAAATGCAAAAATTAGATAGTACCTAGTTTTACTTAATTATAAGAGGGGTTCATAAAGAGTGTTCAGAATTCTTTTCGACCGCCTGGCTTTTTTGCGTTGGCCGCCATTTTGAATAGAAAGTATATTGATTTTGATTCTAGAAATGAGGTTCTTCAAAAATTATATAAGAGACCTGAGTTCTGGTTTCCAAAAGCGGTATAGTACTTTACTGTAGGTGTTGCCGTAGTTGAATTTTTTATTTAATTCTAAGCCCTTTTATTTTATAAAAGTGCACCTCCTGTCTAAACGGTGGGAATAAGACACACCCATGCTACAAAAATACTCGTGTTAAACCCCTCTATTAGAATCCGTGAATACATTTTTCATGCATTAGTTATCCTTGTTAACCCTCCTCAAAAAAATTAAAAAACCTTACTGAGTTTGATCATATTTTAATGTTAAATTCGAAAAGTATCAACCGTAGTCAAAAAATTATTATAACCTTAGTTGTAGAAAATCTAAGTTGTCGAAATCCACATTGAACACTCTATATGAACCGCTCTAACAATTGAAAGAATAAAAAAAAACACTATCTAAATTTTTGCATGTCAAATTATAATCCGAATGGACTATAAAACAAACATTGAATTTCTACTTTAGAGATTCACATACAAATGATTCACACCAAATTTGCGGCAAATCCGCCTAACCGCTTAGGCTCTAGCTCGATGTTTATCAATTCAGGACGCACAGGTGCACGGACGCAATGTTAGTTTTGACTAAACCTTCGAAATTTGTTTTGACACGAAAACAATAGATATACAAAATTTATTTTTAAGAAAATCGCTCTAACAATTTTTTTTTCATAAATTAATATTTATCAACCAAATAAAATAGCAAACAATTTTGTTGAAATCGATTAAGTCGTCAATAAGAAAGAAAATTTTCAAATATTTTTTTTCCGCCTAAATTGGGGAAGCGATTAACCCCCCATCCTATACGATTTTTTTAGTTTCTAACCCAATCTATGTAGTTTGCGTAAAGGTATTAGAAAGTTTTACATAGATTCTGATAAGGGGCTAGGAAGGGTTAGCAAAGGCTAGAATAAGGGGCTTGGCGATTATGAACCCGTTTACCTAGTTGGCTTATGTGAGACTTGATCCGGCGATCTTCTGCTTGTCAGTCGTAAGTTTCATGCTCTAATGTTTCAAACATCATACCATACTGTCTCACACCCATAGAAGAAAGTATGATATGAAAAAGAAGACTAAGGAAAAAGAGAAAAATGTGTCGTATGATACTGAAATTGCATGGTGCTTATAATTTTGTTGTTTTTGGTATTATAGACATTTCTGATGGGGTACCGAAAAATTACCAACAAGTTTTCACTAGTAAGTTTTTCTCGTCCAAATTGGTGGTACTGAAATCCAGCAAGGGCTTTCCAAGTATTTAACAAGTTTTCCTTGTCTAGATTTTCCGTACTAAAAACTTACTAAAAAAATAAATAAATCGCGTGGCACAACGGCTCATGAAGAACCAGGGCCTAGTGATTAACAACTCGCAACCATTCCTGTGTGCACCTTTCGACAGAAATGGAAGGGACCTACAATTTTATGCCGAATCCGAACGGCTAGACGAGAAGCACTTATTCGTGACAAGTGATACTCTTGGAGGATTTGTCAATTCCTCGCAAGAGGCAGTAGCCCTGAAAAAAAACTTTTTTAAATTTTAGATGGACGAGGCTGGGAAGCGATCCCAGACCTCCAGCGTGACAGTCGAACGCACTAACCATTACGCTACGGGCTACTACACTAAAAACTTACTATGAACTTGGAATTCTTCCAGCCGGGACACTTTAGCTTTTTTCACACCTTAGGTGAATCATAATCGCTCCAACGATTTTTAATTCATTGTTCTCTTTATTCAAATACGTTTAAGAAATCAATTGGCAGCTTTTTTGTTTAAATCAGACTTCTAAAGCTAAGAAATTTAAGCAACTAAGAAAATTAACTTCCCGTTTTCTTAATAATTCATGTTTTTAATTTAACCATCAACCACTTGAACATAAAAGCACGTTCCTGTGACCCATCAGTAGTGTATTTTATTTGATTTGCATGAAAATAGTAATTAATAAAATATGTATTGAAAGAAATTAAAAAGAAAACGAATTTCTCAAGGGTGTTTGACCACTAAGCTATTTGCATATTAAAAGTGGGTTAAACGGACATTGCTTTTATTTTTTTAGAGTGAATACTTTTTTTTATAAGGAAGCGATTTTAATAATTTGACATTAAAAACATCTGAGTAAGAGAATAAGAGTAGGGCTGGCCACGAGACTCTGCGAGACTTTTGTAAGTCTCGTCTCGGTCTCGTTAAAATCGAAAGTTTTCAGGCTCGTCTCGGTCTGGTGTCGGTCTCAATTTTCGGACAACCTGTTGATTATTGGAACGAAATATTTTGATTATAGTTTGAATATGTGCAGAAGAAAATAATTATTCAACTGAAATTGAATTTTTTTAATTTATAAAACTCTCTGTAAATTTCGGTCCAAATATACAGTCTCGTTTTGGTAGCTGAAAAGGCAGTCTCATCTCGTCTCGTCATGCGAGACCGAGATCGAGATCGAGACCGAGACATCAAAACAACCTATTTTAACGTGCACTGAATTCAAATTTTAAATCTTCACTCTGCGTGTTAAACCCATCCCCCATCGATTCAGCATTAAAGTTGTATGTATGTCTTAAGAGTTCCTACAACTGCTCAGCTCAGTGCTATGTCTTTTTGCTTCTGTATATTCATTCTTCTATTTTATCAATTCGCCCCTGACTTGGAGAATCATATAGATCACGACTACAAGTAGAGTTAAATTCATATTTGAAGTCCAATCTGAACTTAACAATGAAGAACTCTTTGAAAGGTTTTCTCAAAATCTGTTTATACACGCATTAAGCTCAATCTCCCTTAGATTACCATAAAATGCATCAAATCTCATTCGCCACAGTCCTTTCTTTTCCACATAAAAATACTTACATACATACACACATAGTTTGGGTTTTGTTAAATTTTATTGACTTTACTGCTCTCCGCATACTTACTCACAAGATAATACGCGTGAATTTTCCAATGCAAAGAACATCACAAAGCAATTGAAAAACTTTCTTTTTCATTTAACAATAAAACAAAAGCGAATATATAGAAGTATGTGTAGGTATATACCTACTCTTATCCAACTGTTCTATCGGATTAAATTTTAAATCCTTTTTCAGAAGTTTAGGTACTGCTGCATATTTTCTTCTTCATTGTGCATCTGTCATACCCTTTACCTATACATTCCCCTGCCGTACGTCGTCGTCCTGGACGAAAACCAAGGAGCCCATGTGAAAATGAATATATATAATTTTTTTGCTTTTGAACATTTTACATATAAGACAAAGGAATGAATAGAAAATTTAAATTTCGAAAATGAAATCCCAAAAAAAAAAAACAAAAATATCCTGTTCGTATATCAAAAGATGAATGAGGCTCTAATCCTTCGAGGCGACTTGAGTTGAGAAAAAGTTTCCAGGGATTAAGTTATAAGGTAACACTGTACTAAGGCAAAGAGAGCGTATATATTTTGGTGAGGCAAAAACAGTTGCGGATTAGAGAATGCGCTGAACTTAGATCAATTTTACTTGCCATATATATAGCTATTTTACGGCAAGATTTGAATTCGTTAAAAAATCGTACTCGAGATATCAGAGGGCACAAAGCGAACGGTAATGCCTAGCCAAGTTCTGGCACTACACCTTTTTTTAGAGGATCAAACTTAGGCGATTTTCGACCCCCCACTAACTTCAGTCAGAAACTTAAAATTCGCAGCATTTGCTAAGCTTACTAGGTTCATTCATTAGCATTAGTGGTCACTAAGATATAAGACTGCAAAAGGTCGAAAAACCCTAACTGACTGACTTACTTACAGATCATCAAAATTAAAGAGACCTTCCCAAAACCCTAGAATATTGAAACTTCGCACAACGATAGGACCTTTGCCGCATTCAAAGGAAACATTCAAAACCTTGAAGTTTTCCACTTATGGGGCGCGTTATCCGCCCATTTACTTAGAATTGATATAAATTATATGGGCCACGTGCGATAGTCGAAGAATCATGAAATTTGGTGGAGTAGTAGAACTTGAAGAGTGCAAGCAAAGAAATAAAAATGATCTGAAATTTTTCATTCAGGGTGAGTGGCATCCACCTATTTTCTCACAACTGATATCAATTATATGCAACATCATCGGTAGATTGTGACTAAAAGAGAATTGGTAGAACTGAAGGTCTTGTGGTGTATACAAAGTAATAAATCTAAAGTTTGAGATTTGTACTTGCGATATTAATATAGGTACTATATGGTAAGTTATGGATTCGTAAAAAAATCGAACTCGAGATAATAATTTTCCCTAACATTACGATGATAGAGAACGCGAAAAAAGTGGGTCCTGCAATTCTGTCTATCTGTCTGTCCTCACCCGTACAGCTGGAGAGATTTTCTTTAAACTCGGTATATAGTGTTTTTTGACTATATGCCCAGACGTTTTTTTAATTTTTTTAGTACCAAAAATAACGGTTATTTATTTATTTCAACTACAGACAGTAATGTCTAAGTCATTTCATATATTAACAATTCATTTCATTTTACAAATTATAAGATAACAATAGTCTTTAAATTGATAAATGATTCTATAGTCTTGAATATAAAATGTGTTTCATACTAGATTCAGATTTATTAAAATTAATTATGCTAAAATATTTATTAAAGTTTCTACTCATAACATTAAGAAGTTCATTTAGACCATAATTGACTCAAGAGAATGATGTGTAGAAAAATTCTGGATTTCTTGTTATTCTTGGATGCGTATTTATTTTGATGCGGCTTAGTATATAAGATGAGTCGATAGATCCTGCCAAAAGTTTAAAAAGGAACATGACATTATTTACCTCTCTCCTTTTCTCTAGCGTCGATAAGTTTATCAGACTGAATCGACTTTCATATGGTGGTAAATGCAACAGAAAGCGTTTTTGAACACTTTCAATTTTCTTTATATGGATGACATAACTAGGGCACCAAACGCTGCTACAATATTCTAACACTGGCCAAACAAGTGAATAATAAAGTGTTTTTTAAATGTACGGATCGCTAGACTCCTTAGAGAATCTCATTACTAGTCCAAGTCGGCCTCTTGCTTTGCTAATTATTCGATCGATGTGCGGATTAAATGAGAGTTTACCGTCAAAAAGAACTCGCAGATCGTTGAACATTTCAACTCAAGAAACAAGAGCATTATCAACAAAATAAAAGGATTCATGCAGATGTCGTCTCCGAGAGTAGGTCATTATCTTGCATTGATTAGTGTTTAGATCCATTCCATTTTGTAAGCACCATTCCGACACATTATCAATATCGTATTGTAGAAATAGATGCCCATTAGGGCTTTTAAAACCATAAATAAGTTTAAAATCATCAGCAAACATTAAAATCTTACTGTACAGTATAGCCGAGTGAATATAATTGAGGAAGATTATAAAAAGAATAAGTCCAATATGACTACCTTGAGGAACTCTAGATAAAACTTGCATTGTTTTGGAGATGGAGTTTTTCAATTTGACAAATTGAGTTCTGTATCTTAAGTAAGATTTTATCCAATTCAGTAACCAATCAGGAAATCCATAACGGTTAATTTATAAAGAAGTATTGTATGGGAAACTCGATCAAATGCTTTACTTAAGTCACCATAGAACACATCAGTTTGAAGTCCTTCTGTCAAATTTATATTTGTTTGACTAGTAAACTGAAGCAAATTTGTTGTTGTTGATCTGTTACTGCAAAATCCATGTTGCTGGTCTGCGATTAATCCTCTGCAGTGAAACTCAATGTGTTTGCATACAATTTTTTCAAAAAGATTGCCAATATATGAAAGTTTTGCAATGCCTCGATAATTCTCAACTAAGTTTTTTCTGCCACATTTATGAAGAGGTAGTATATAAGAAGATTTCCACTTTTCAGGAAAAACACCAGTTGATAAAGAACAGTTGAATAAGAATGTGATGGCGGACGAAATGTGAGACTTACACGATTTTACGAATATGGACGGTATATTGTCAGGACCAGCGACAAAATTATCTTTAAGATCGTCAATATATTGTACTATTTCATTTTCGTTCAGTCTTAAGAAAGTTATATCACAGATCGAATTAGGTTCAGTCATATCACAGTAATTTTGTTTATCAGAGTTATAGGTCTGTTGGAAAAAGTCGGCAAACATATCACAAATTTCAATATCACAGCTTGATGTCTTATCTTTATATTGCACGGTTGAAGGAAAGGTTGAACTTTTTCGTTTAGAGTTGATGAATTTCCAAAAAGCTTGAGGATTCCTAGATATATTGCACTTTATTTTGGTAATATAAGCTTTATATGATGATCTCAAATAAGTATTAAACAGTCTTCTATAATGAACAAAAGATTGGTAATAATAGACACTATGTGTTTTCTTCCACTTTTTGTGATATTTATTTTTAAGGTTTCTTAAACTCCTTAAATTCTTGTTTAACCAATGAACGGATGTATGCTCGTCATTAATTATTTTGGTAGGAACACAAAACTCTATACAGCTTCTAATAATATTCTTAAAACCATCGACAGACCTGTTTACATCATCCGTAATCAATATACTGGTCCAGTCAACATTATTAAAAAACTCTTTCATTCTCTCAATATTTGTTGTTTTAAAGTTAAATATGGTTTTCTTTGTGCTTAAATTGATTATGTTCAACTCTTTACTAAGTGTTATATTACATTGAAGAGCATGGTGATGAGAAACTTTCGGCAGCAAATAATCGGTGCACTAGAAACTTCACATAACAATGGACAGTCAGAAAAAACAAGACCCAGAAAACGCATATTTTCGTTTGGAATTCCATTAATTTGGCTCAATCCGGCAAGTAGTATCAATTCAGCGAAATTTCTTTCAAATAAAGTCCCATGTTGGAAAACAGTGTATTATAACTTATCATCATCATCAAGCTGCCAGTCAAGATGTGTAAGATTAAAATCACCAAATATAAAAAAACGCATTTTTGGATGATTGGACAATTTCATTAATGGCTGAAGAATATTTCTCATAAATAAAGGGTGAAGACCCTGAAGGAATATAAATTGCAACGAATATATACAAAGAACACGAAAATGATAACTCCACAACAATAAGTTCCAAATCAGTGTACAAGTGTGATAATATCACCTTAGAATTTAAACAACATTTAACAGCAATCCGAACTCCTCCTCCTTGTTTATGTAAGCTGTTAGAAAGATTTCTATCCTGACGGTTGATAAAATATTCAGGTGGCACTATTTAAGCATCAAGTACAGAAGAATTAAGCCAGGTTTCAGTTAAAATTACGATGTCCAAATCCTGCGACATTTTGATAGTATACTATCAGTTTTTTGAAGTCACATCAGATGGATTTTGTGGAATACTTGCAATATTATTTCTTCTTGGGTTTATTTTAAACTCGTGGTACCTTCCATACAATTATTTTCGCCAAAAAGGAAAATAATATTTTTCTCAAAAACGGGTCCGAGGATTTTGTTAAAAAAAATCAAATAAATTAAGTAAGGAAATGCTACTTTTTAATAATTTTTTTATTTTCGTAAATTGACCATTTTTTTGGTTTTTGATTTTCTCGAAAACAGTTAACTTGAAAATGTTCATTTTTTTATGCTAAATCTTCTAAAATATATATATATATATATATATATATATATATATATTTTTTGAAAATTAAAAAAAAAATAATCACTTGAAAACTGAATATTTTGAAAACCACTAGGTCAATATTTTCAAAACTAAGTGTAAGATATTATTATTTTGTAGAATACTTGAACAAATCATTTTTATACCTTCCATACAAATGTTGAAAACCCGTTAAGAAAAAATTCTTTTTTTTTCGAAAACGGCTCCAAGAATTCTGATAAACAGATGTGCGTTTACTATTTAAGGTATGGGGAATATTTTAATGAAAACAAATTTTACCAAGAACGATTAATAACGGTACCTGTCATAGAACCGATTTTTGTATACAAGAGATTTTTTGTATACAAAAGCTCCTTCACAATTCAAATAATTTTGCATATACAAATTTTCAAACAAAGTAATTTTTGGATTTTGAAAAAAATATTGAATTTTTTTTTTTGAAAATTCAGTATCTTGAAAACGAGCTAATGATTTTTTTTTTATTTTGTGTAAAATTGTATTTTATTAAATACTAAATGTTGGCATACTAGATTTTATTTTTGAAAATGAGCAAAAAATTTTATATTTAAAAAATTAAATTTTAAGAAAACCGACCCAACGATTTTTTTTTTTCATAAATTCATATTTATCAAACAAGTCAGATGGCATACTTGATTTTGAGCTCTTACTCTCAAAGCCATTAAAATAAAATAAATATAGTAATTTATAGTTATAATTTATTATAATTTTTTTTTAATGCTATCATAATATTTTTGAACCTATAACTATACTTGTACATCATCAATTTCTAGCTACGTTAAAGTTGTAAGCTACGGGAGCAAGTTTGTGTGATCCAGTAGTGCCCATTTCGTAGATTTTTTAAAAATTGATTTTAAAATTGATATTTAAAAAAAAGTAAAGTTTTTTATTTTTAAATAAATTTTAAAAATTAATTAATATATAAACTTTAGTTTTATATTGAGCAGAGGGCTATTGTTGGTTATTTAAAATCAATTTTTAAAAAACCTACGGATATCCCATTTTTCTTATCTTCACTGTAGTTACTTATGTATTATTTTTTTTGTATCTGTACTTGAGTTTCAATCACTAGCTTTTTATGTATAAGCTTCACTTTTTTTTCCTGAAGATGTCTTAATAGGACGAAATGCGTTGAAATAATACAAATTATACTGTGTTTCTAAAAATTAACAAGTCTTTTTTTTTGTTTTAACAGTGACATCAAAGTTCCACCAAGTGCCTTCCAAAAACTCCATGGAGGCAATCAAATCTACTGGATGGAAAAATGCCAGGTTCCTATCTAGTTTGGGCAAGGCCCTAGTAAGTTTTCAGTAGTGACAATCTTGATGTGGAAATCTTGTCAGATACTGGGCAAGCCCTTGCTGGATTTCAGTACTTACCAAAAATTTAGACGAAGGAAACTTTTCAAACACTCGTGAAGCCCACCCTATAGTAAAAACATATTGAACTCTCAAAAATTCGTTTGCGGAAGAAAAACTGAGGAATCTTCATTTTTTAGTTTTTAATAATGCTTTAACTTCTCACAAACCTAATTTATGGTGTAACGAGACTCGGAATATTTGTCATTATAACTGGTCCATAACATAGCCCTTGATAAGAAGATTCGCTTAAAAAGAAATTGGCGCCCCCAACAATCTACCGCCTGACAGACATATGTAGCTGCCTATAATGATGCCAACATGTGAAGAAAAATGTCTACTGAACTCTTAATGTACATGGACATTCTCTGCAGTATCTCTACCTACATGTACGGTTTTTAAAGGATTCTATATAAGGGGTAGTATGTATGTTAGTTTATGAAGTCTAAGTTTTGCTTCCAGGAGAAAGACAAAACAGATTTTCAAGGTACTCTATCAATGTCAGTGATAAGATCAGAGAGCCTTTTTTAATGACTTAGACTGGCGTTTGGTCGGTTAAATCTTTTTTAAGGTTTAATTAAGCACTGACATAAGATATAGTTTTGTATGGAACACTAACAAGGTTGATGTAGAATTTTGACCAAAGATTATTTGAACTCCACATGCAAGTCAATGCTTCTGTCTCTTCTAAATTGCATAATATTGAAATATTTTTATTTATTTAAGTTACCTAGAAGAGTAGGTTTCATCAGTCTATCAGTCTTATAATGAAAAAGGGGTTTAGAAATCTATTATATGTTAGACCAATTAAGTATTCTGGAAAGTAATCTAAAGGTTTATATATGTAGTTTCTTATTCTTATAAGCCTTGTTAACCTTTGCAAAATTGTAGGGTTAGGTACGAATGATCACCAAAATCATTTTTTTTGAAGTTTAAAATGCCATCAATGCATGAATCTAGGACTTTTACTTTTCAAGATATGAAAAAATAAATGAAGCAACTTTCTCATAAAACTAAGAAGAATCCGGATAAATGATCATTTCAGCAACCAGTTGTATCATCATCCTCGTTTTTTCTCGTTTTAACTAAGACGCTGGTTTCTTTATTTTTTAATATCTTGAAAAGTCAAAGTCCAAGAACCATGCGGTTTTCAGTATTTGAATAAAAATTGACAAGAGCATTAAGTTTTGAAAACAAAAATTATGCTTAATTACATAAAATTAAAAAAAAAAAACTGTTTGACATTTTTTTTTTTAGTTTTTTTTATCAAAATTTCGAGTTTGAAAAATAATTTTTTAAAAACTATTCACAAGCGGAACTTATTTTAAAATACAAATGAAAGAAGAGATTTCTGATGACCCTGAAGTTAGCAGACATCAGACATTTTTGGCAAGGGATATCTCGTATAAATGAAAGGAAACCGTTTTTTTTAAAATGTGGATTTGTTGGTCTCTTGATTCTGAATATGTGCTATTTTCCAAAATTTTACTATCGGTTATACGTATTTTTTTAGAATTAAAACAAATTTTTGGCAACCTCTCCTGGAATGACGAATTGTCCAAGTGTCATGTTGACCAAAACACTTACTTAACAATTCTCCAAATGTGTTTTCTGTTATTTTTTTTTTATTTTTGCCTCATACATTTGGCAGCTTATACAAGCTTTAAAAATAACTTTTTTGCAGAAAATAAAAAATTATGTGTAGATTTTTGAAAAATCTACATGTGTCATTTTTTAGATTGGCATTTTAAGCCTTACCGTTGTTTTTAAATAATTTTTTTTTTTTTTTAAGTCAATTTTTAAGAAAATTGCCCCTCCCTCCTAAACGGAGGTAAATAGACCCCCATACGATTTTTTTCTTGTCTTAATCCAACCTACTTGTTACAGCTGTGCAACTTACAGCAATCACCCTGTATATAATCGAAAGATTTAATTTCGAAATAAGTCGAGAAAACATTTTCTAAATTGTACAAAAGCACCCTCTATATAAATTCGAGCAATTTATTAATTTTATAATTCCATTAAATATAAAATATTAAAATTCAAAAATTCACTCTTGCAACGATTCACCAACATCGTTTACAAATTACAATAGAATTTCCATGACAATAGAAAGAATTAATTTTTTTCTTTTTTTTTTGTGTTGAGTTAAACGATTTTCCCTGATTGTTTCCGTTTTGTTTTGGCCGCAGATATCAAAAGTCCTAAAATCATATTTTTTTATAAATGGAATAACTTTTTGTTTTATACTTGTTTGGGTTTGGGTTTGCTTTGTTTGGTTTTGTTTTGGTCACGCAATCTCTCTAGATTAATCTGTTAAATGTTGTGGAAAAAAACAGTAGGTATAATAATTTGTATTTTTGTTTTCAATATTTGCTTCTAAAATAATTGAAACAGGATTTAAAAATGTCATTATCTTTATAGGAAAATGTAATGCATTACTTTTTTTTAAATGAGTTTTAGATTTTGAAATTAATATTTACTGAAGTATTGTCCTGGTCCACTGTGTTAATTCAAACAGAAGTAAAAATATAATATTTATTCATTTTTTTTTAAGTTTGCTGAGCCATGCCATTAGGGGCAATTTTCAACGTTTGCATTTTAAATTTATGACAAATATTTCTAGGCAGAGGCACAGCAAATCTGAAAATACATTAAATTATAAATTGAAGACTAAACATATTTTTTTATTTGTAAATATTTAAATGCATACACTGCATTTTATTTAAATCTTTTTCTCTTTTTTAACTTTATATTTACACGTGTCAGTGTTAATTTTAATCAGTATACTCAGTTAATTGTTTGTGGAAGTTGCATGCTTCCGGCGAGCGTTTATTAAAAAAAAATTTAATTTTATTTAAATCATTGAAGGTGACCGGGAAGGTGGGTGGAGGATTGTGTGTATACTTTAAGGGAATGTCCTAGGGATATACTAACTTATTTATTTATTTATTTTAACGTTTGATAGTAGTTATTATTTTTTTGTGAATTATTTTAATTATATTTTCAGAGAGAGCTGGACAAACGAAATCGTTCAAGTTTAAGTACACATAGTAAAAATGAATTTATTTTTAATATTCCATGCAAGTTTAAACAACTAACTGGAATTTATATTTGTTTATTTAAATTAACTGAATACATTTGTGTGTTTTAATAAAATGCACTCGCACGAACTACCTATGCATAAACATTGTAATGTACTTAATGTCAAATCACGAACCTGATAATTCGGTTCTCTTCTTGAACATTATGAGATGGCTTACTTACTTACTTAGGTCCTTGGACCTATTACGTCCGTGATGTTTCCTTTACGGGACATAGGGCCTTCGCTACACCTACGCGCCATCGTGTACGATTTCTTGAAATATATTTCAGCTCTCTCCAACTTTTCCCCAGTCGTGCCGATTCCTGTTCGACCGTTCTTCGCCATGTACTTCTAGGCCGGCCCACTTGTCTTCCCTCCTGTGTGAGCGGGTTCCACTGCATTGCTTGAGATGCAATGCACCGATCGCCTTTTCGATGCGTATGGCCAATCCATTGCCACTTTCTTCTTCGTATAATGGAGTCTATGGGCTCCTGACCCGTTCTCGCATGAAGTCCGGCATTGGAGATACGGTTGGGCCAGAAAATCCTCAAGATGTTTCGTAGACATCTATTAACGAAGGTTTGCAGCTTTCTAGTGACAGTGTCAGTGACTTTCCAAGTGCTGCAGCCGTAAAGCAGAACGGATTCAACATTGGAGCGGAACAGTCGTAGCTTGGTCTTTAAGCTAAAAGAGTTGTTTCTCCATATTTTGGACAGCATTCCGAACGCAGCCTTTGCTTTTCTGATTCGGTTCAGTTCCGCCACCCGTAGAGACAATACTCCCAAGATATTGGAAATCCTCTACCGTCTCTACCGGTTGTCCAGAAATATTTACTTGGATTGATGAGGAAGTTCCAAGGCTGATCCTATTAGTTTTTGCCGAGTTGATCTTAAGCCCTACGATATCTGCTTCTCTCTCCACCCTTGTTGTCATTTGATGGAGATCCATGATCCTATGAGAGAGTAAGCAAACGTCGTCCGCGTAGTCCAGATATTTGAGGTGAGATTGCAGAGTCCACTGAATTCCTCCATTTCCATTTGACAAAGCTGCGTGCAGTACGTCACTTATCACCAACAGGAACAGTATTGGTGACAGTATACAGCCTTGCCTAACTCCACTTTGGATTTCAAACTCCTCTGACAGCCTACCTTTGTGCAAAACGTGACACTTGGATCCATCATATGTAGCCTTGATAATAGCAATCAATTTATCTGGGATGCCCCTCCTGCGCAAAGCAAGCCAAATAAATTCTCTATTGACACTGTCGAACGCCTTTTCAAAATCGATCAACAGCAGGTGAAGTGGTGATCGATATTCAATGCACTGTTCGATGGTGATCCGCAAGGTGTTGATGTGATCCACACGGGAAGATCCAGTACGGAAACCTGCTTGTTCGGCGTCGTGTGTATCTTCGAGGTGGTCTTTAATTCGGTCCTATACTATCTTTGCTATTATCTTGGCTACTGCAGGCAGAACGCATATTCCTCTCCAGTTTTCGCACTGTGTGAGATCTCCTTTCTTTGGGAGCTTGACAATCATTCCTTTTTTCCACTCTTCAGGAAAGCTCTCTGTTTCCCAAGCTCTTTTAATAAGTGGGTGCAGTAGCTCGCTCGATGTTCTTGGGGCTGCTCCTAAGAGCTCTGCGGGAATACCGTCAAGTCCAACCGCTTTGTTGGTCTTCAGTGCTTTGATGGCGGTGATAATTTCTTCTTTACTGAAGGGTACGGTGCGTATTCGGGAAATTGTTACTTCGGGTAGCTCAGTGGGAATAGGGTTCACTTCACTGGCGAAAACGCGGTTTAAAACCGCAGAAAAGTGTTCCCTCCACCTTATGAGCTGATCCTCATCCGAAATTAGCAGGGATCCGTTTGTGTCTTTAACCAGGTGTTGTTTAGAGCTCTGGACACCAGTGAGCTCTTTGGTAATTCTGTAGACGGTCCTACTGTCACACCTAGTAGTGGCTTCTTCTGCTTCTGTAGCCAATGCGTTGATTTAGTTACGCTTATCACGTCGCACACTACGGTGAACTCAAGCTCGTTTCTCCCTGCTACTGGGGTAGCTGCGATGCGGGCTTTAAGGTGTTTCCTTTCTTCGATCCTTGCCCAAGTTTCGTCGGAAAGCCAAGCACTATTTCTCCCTTGCACCCGGCCGACTATACTTTCAGCACCGGATATGAACACATTTTTCACAACACACCAATGGTTTTCGATGGATGTGGTTTCCGTGCTGCTGATTGCGTTCAATCCTTGTGAAAGGTGGTCCCCTAGTTGTTGGCGCACTGCGGGATCCTTTAGTCTATCTGTATTAAACTTGGGCATTCGAGTGTTTCCTTGGGATCTCCGAACTGCAGCTGTACGCAATCTTACGGTAGCAACCATCAGATGGTGGTCCCGGGCCATTCCCATGTCAGCACCTCTTCTGTTACGGACGTCCTGGAGACTGCTTCTAAAACGCCGGCTGATCGCGAAGTGGTCAATTTGGTTGGAAGTTGCTTGTCTGTCAGTCGACACCCAACTGACTTTGTGGCACGTCTTATACTCGAACATGGTCCCTCCAATAACAAGGCCGTTGGCGTTGCAGAAATCGAGAAATCGTTCGCCATTGTCGTTTCGGTTACCAACACCATGTTTTCCCATGACATGCCTTAGCCCAGTGTTGTCATTGCCAACCTTGGCAACCAACCATAATTATATCACCTCGTGGAACGCTATCATAAGCAGCACTCAGCCGGTTATAAAAGGCCTCCTTCTCCTCGTCAGAAGAGAGCAAAGTTGGGGCGTAACACTGTATGATGGTGACGCGACGTACTCTAATTCGGAACCTGGCTTTCAGGATCCTGTCACCTAAAGGCTCCCAGGCAATTAAGCTTTTGAGAGCTGTTTTGGAAAGCAGCAACCCAACGCCAGATTCCCAAGCGCTTCTAGGTGTTTTTCCGCAAAAGAATAGTACAGTGTTACAGGTTGGTGACTTAAACTTCCCCGAGCCCAGCCATCCCTTATCCCTAAGATGTCCATCTTATACCGCATGAATTCCTTCTCTAGTTGCAGGAATCTGGCATTCTTTTCCATCGTCAAGAAGGTTCTTCACATTCCAGAAACCAATCTTTGTCCGGGTACAATAGCCAAAAGTCGTCAACGAGTTATCATTAATTATCCGAGGCGTAGTGTTGGTTTTTCGGTAGCGGGTTGATTTCAGTTACGGAGAATGCTAACCTCCGTAACCTATCCTAGAAAGCTAGGCCTTTTTGCACTTGTAATTTTGGCCTATTTATGTATATTGGGATACATAAATAGTTGCCCGGGGACCACCACGAGGAGGTAAAACAAGCACTTCATCGTGACTGATTGTTGTGCTACTGGCCCAGACCAAGTTCTGGGCAATCAATAGTTTCCCGATCAGGCACGATGCAGGTCGCCCATGAGATGGCTTAAGCCATATAAAATTCTATTAATAGATTCATTAAATTAAAATCTCAATTTTTACATTATAGTTAGGGCGTTAGGGGAGCCAACCTTGCACTTCATTCTGATGGGATGAGATTTGGTACACTAACGTCCAGTTTCGTTTAAACCTTGTACTGAGTTCATTTATACTGGTGATCTGGAGTTTAAACTAAAAGTGGAGTTTAAACTTCCACTGTGAAATTGGGGGTAATAGTCCACATCCTAAGTTTACTTTTAAGAAGTGTTGCCACGGTGGCAAAACTGGCAGACCGGAAATATAAGGGTTGCTTTCTGACCATGTTTTAACACGAAATTTCACATAAATTAGCCTATAAATCGGGAACTAGACATCGATTGATGTCGTGGAATATCTCGTTGGATTTATAATACTTTAAGCCACAGGAATATGTTAATTTGTTGACACCTCCCCCACCCTTGTACGCTGGGTGAGCAAAATACCCTCGGCGGATAAGGGTTTTTATTTGTCAGAAAATAATGGTAATAAAATTAATAATCAAAAAATTTTAAGATGAGCGTCGACGCACAGTGGCACATATTGACTTTTTTGGTTGCAAAAATTATAGCTCGTAAACAAATCAAGATATCGAGATAATTTTTTTTTCAGCTTGAAGAAAAATTCCAAAGCTATAAATTTTGTGAATTTTAAGAAAAAATATTTACAGGGAGTTTCAGAATTTTCTGCTGAAATACGACTTTCTCCCAATAGGAAATGTCAATAGTAAATAACTGAAGTAAGAACAGGGTACCTTAAAGTAAAACAAAGTCAAAGTGGTGCATAAAAGTAAACAAATAATAATTTTTTTTAAATATTTCTGCATGTGTACAAAAAGCCTTTTTTTATTATTTAACTGAACATTAGAGTGAAAATATACTACTTCAGTGGTACATTTTAAGTCAAGGTATAGAGATTGTGTGTAAAGTGCTATAAAATAATAAAATTTAAGCAAAATTAAATTAATTTCATGTTAAAAAAAAAACATTTTTTTCCAAAAAGTGAAAAGTAGTATTTTACTTTAGTATTAAAAAACTAGTTCAATTGAAAGAGTACCTAGATGAAAAAAAAGAACCATTTAAATTTTGTTTGTGTTGCAAAAAGTTTTTTTTTATTTAGTGGCACATCAACATAACAAATTATTTCAATAATATATTACAAGTTTAACAGTGGAGAATAAATAAATTAATAAGTTTTAATAAATAAAAAACAAAACCTAAATTTCTTGGAAACTTTCGTCAAAGTCCGATGTAATTTCTAATAAAAACATCATTTCTGGAGAGTGTCGTACTTTGTACGTCTTTTTCAGTTCTGACATGCCTTAACGAAAAAATAAGAGGGTCCGATGCGGCTGAAAGCATGTTAAATAGGTCTTCATTCTGTCGCATCCTTGAAACCCTGCACGTATTTTGGTACCTATATTTTTTGTAGTCTTAATTTTTGGATTCCTGAGCCTCTTCTGACAGTTCTCCGACTGGTAACGTCTGATACTCGATTATACTTTGGCCTTGAGCCAAAATTTTATGAAAAGTAGGTGTAAGTTGCTTTTCGGGATACTTTTCTATCAATAAATTTGTTGTTTCCATTGCGTAAACTCCAAACTTTGAACCGTCAACATTTTCTCTGCAGTTTAGAACGTTAAGTTTAACTTGAAGCCTTCTTATCACCTCCATATTGACTCCAGTTATACGAGCTATTACATCTGGTTCTGCGAAAAATCTTCTCGAGGTATTTCCATCGTTAGTGTTTCCAAATCCTTGTTTTGGTTTATCCACATCGAGTCCCATTTCCTTCCGAAATTTCCTTTGGATATCTTGCTTCCTTATTTTTTCTGTCTCCTAAGTTCCAATACTTTCACCAATATTTTCTCCATCTTGTTTGAGTGTATCTGTATATATGCAAGTTTAAAAATGAATTCCATGGATCTGATTCTGGCATGTAATGGAGATATTCCATATTCGTAATTGTGCTCATCATTTGTTGACTGTTCTTCATTGTTGAAGTTTTTTTGCGTTCTTTTGCAAATGGGACATGACCGTGTTGACTTTTTTTCAGTGATTTCAATCAACACTTTTCCGTCAATCATCGTTAAAAATAGTTCGTGGTTTACAAGAACATAACAGGTACTTGATCTGTCATATCATAAAAACGAGTAGATTTTTACGAATCACGAAAACTACCTGACTTATCATTAACAAATATTACCTAGCCGTACTTATTCTTTATATTTGAGTTAGTCAAAAAATTACCGGAGGACCAAAAAATACATTTTACATGTAAACATAATGTTTTTATGACCACTTGCATTTTTAAGGACATAATAACTTTGACTACCTTTATCATCCGAATCCTTCGACCGATTTTAAAATTTCTTTCGGCTTTTGAAGGTTCCAATATTCCCTAATCCAGTAAATAAATTAGTTTTGGATTTTAAGCAGACACGAAAATTGAATTTTGCAAGCGCTTTTGCAAAAAGGCGACACAGTGCGACGTAGAAGTTCATACTCTACAGCATATCCGAAGTCCATTTTTATCCATGTATTAGTTTTTTTGTATAATCGCTTTTAAAATGGGGGGAGGGGAAGGTAGAAGTATATCAAACCTCTATACATTTGTCTTGTTATAATCTAAGTGTGTGGCACATGACCTTTGGGTAATTTTTAATGACCAATCTTATGCAATCAAAATAATTTCAATATAATTTCCCTAGAAAAAGTTATAACCATTTTATAAAATGATGACTAAATTTTTAGTGAAACGAGCATAATATTACCAAATTTCAGTGGTATGGTGATGAAACTTGGCACACATGTCCCATTTGTCGTGAGAAATAAGAATCAAAAGAGTGAGTGAAAGAGAAAAGTGTAAAACTATGCCCCGTAAACCCCCTCCAGAACTAGTACATTGATGAAAGTTGGTAGGTTAAATTTGTCAAAAACTGAAACGAAGAAATGTCAAATTAAATTGGGCAAAAAGAATTTGACGTTAAGGTGTGACTGACAATTAACATCACAATGGTTGGACCATCCTTTACAAAAATATTTTTATTAAAAAACTGCTCCAATGATGTTTAAACTAATTGTTTTATAAATTCATATTAGTTCAAACTGAACAAAATTAATTTCATGTTTTTAAGCAGTTCTTTCTTAATATCCATATTAAGATCTTTTAATCTTTTACAACAATTTTGTGTATTTTTTATTAAATCTTCTAGATTTAAAAAATTAATCACCACATTTATTGAACCACTCACACACGTGCGTTGTCGTAAATACATCAATGTCGAGGTACATTCTAGAAGTTAACTACAAAAACAAATTTGTGCTATCCAGACGTGCATTTTATTTTTCTTGGAAATATCTCGAAACTATATCTCCAATGATTTTGATTAAACTTGGTGGCTGAAATTAAGAAGTGATATATGTCCCTACTAATTTTGTTCAAATTTTGCACACAACCACTTTTTGATAGTACAAACAATAGTGCAATAAAGAATATCCTTTAGATAAGAAAAATGTTAATATCACCAATATGTATCTAAAAATTCTTTTGGCTATAGGGTAGATTTTATTTTAAAAAACCTACCTATAGATGATACTGATATTGAATTGTTTACATTGCACAATTTCGTTCAATCAATTCACATAAATATGATTTATTAGAAACAAACACACCCCCTTCAGAAAAATTGATATGGGATATAAATCAATTTATGCTTCAATAGATGATATGTTTTCAGTTAATGCGGCTTAAACCACAAAAATCAATTAAGCTTTCCGAAACCATGAACGAACACCCGATGAGCAAAATATAAAGGAAATATATACTTACTCTTATAGGAACCTTATTGTATGTACACTCCCTGTCACTTGTTTGAGGCAACTACTTTCACAAAACTTCTTTCTCGATAAATACCTGTAGGAAATGATTTTCCTGGAAATTTTTGATACCCATACGAAGGTAATTATATTGTGAAATCTGGCTCCAGGCATCGCAGTTAGCTTCGACCTAGACGTCCTTATCTTCAAACTGTCTACCAGTATTATAAACTTTTCGAGATAGCCAGGCCCAAACATTTTCGATGATGAAAAAAGTACAAGTGACCTCAACTCCAGAACTTATTGTGTTTCGCCCAAGGTATAACAGTGGGCTCTTCAGTCAGTCTGTTATACCCTACTAAGACACAAATTTTGGTCGATGTTTACCGACTCTTATAAAAATCACAGCAAAAAGATACTGTGAATTTTATTATTCTAGGGGAATTTGTTTAAATTCGTGCACCTAGAAAATAAATACCCGTGGTCAGGTTTTTTATAATAATAAGATGAAGAAATTTAAATATTAAAATTAATAGAGAATAAAATAGAAATATAAAATAGAATAATAAAATTCACAGTATCTTTTTGCTGTGATTTTTATAAGAGTCGGTAAACATCGACCAAAATTTGTGTCTTAGTAGGGTATAACAGACTGACTGAAGAGCCCACTGTTATACCTTGGGCGAAACACAATAATTTATGGAGTTGAGGTCACTTGTACTTTTTAATTGAATTTTATTCATTCACTCCACGTAGTAGCCCGTAGCGTAATGGTTAGCGCGTTCGACTGTCACGCTGGAGGTCTGGGATCGCTTCCCAGCCTCCTCCACCTAAAAAACTAAAAAGTTTTTTTTTCAGGGCTACTGCCTCTTGCGAGGAATTGACAAATCCTCCAAGAGTATCACTTGTCACGAATAAGTGCTTCTCGTCAGGCGTTCGGATTCGGCATAAAATTGTAGGTCCCTTCCATTCTTGTCGAAAGGCGCACACAGGAATGGTTGCGAGTTGTTAGTCACTAGGCCCTGGTTCTTCAGGAGCCGTTGTGCCACCCGATTTATTTATTTTCATTCACTCCACTTAAAACATAAGCAATTTAAATATTTGAATATTTAAATTTCTCCATCTTCTTATTATTTTCGATGATGTTTAAGTCCGGTGAATAGGGCGCGGCGGCCAAGGTAAAAGTTCAACGTTTTCCGACTGAATCCATCTTCTAGCTACCCTGGAAGTCTGGATTGGGGCGTCTTGTTGGAATATCCAATGTAAAGGTTCAAAAATATTCTTTAGCTTTGGAAATGCCCGTTCCAGCAGGCATTTGTAACTATTTCCGTTCATTGTTGTATAGTTATAAACTCCAATTCAATTGTTCTAAATAGGTGATAGTTCTCCACACCATAACACCTGATTTATGACTGTGATGTCTTGACAAAATAAGTAATTTTTTTTTATCGTGAAAATAAAACTTGAAACCATCGGGTCCGTCAAGATTAAATTTTTTTCATCTGAAAAGACAACCTTTTTCCATGCGTTGGTACAGGAAACATGCTCCCTGGCGAGAAATTCATGCGTAGTTCCTTGTGTAGCTGCCATAGAACCGGTTTCTTTTTAATTTTCATACTCTTCACGTTACCACTGGTTTTAATAATCCTTTAAAGCGTCGAAATACAGTCTGATACCCTACTTTTTGACCTTATTTTAGGGGCAGATAGTGTGAAATTTAAAGCTAGCTGCAGAATCAGTCGCTTTTCTCGAATTGTTGCTGATTGAGCTTTGTGGTCTTTTCGTTTTTGTTTCCATAGTTTTCGGTGTCTGCTAGATAGTTGTTGAAAGCGGTATTGCTTCTATTCAGTCTCCTAGCTATTTCTCGGCCTGAGAATCCCAGTTACTTTAAAGCATCTATTGATCCTCTCTCTGCTACTGTCGACGTGTTCCAGAGCCCATTTTAACTTGAAGTTTAATATAAGATATAGTATTTCTATCTTCTCGTATATATTTCTTATATTGCTATATGGTTGATTTAAATGTGGTCACAATTGAACCCTAAGTGACGACAGATTTAGGGGGTATGGCATTTTTGCTAGTAAATTAATAGAGAGTATCTATTCTATATATGTTTTTACATCACACACACATAAATACAAACCTACACTATTCATTCAACATTAATGAAGTCACTTCAACGTCCTTTTGTCAAGAAAACCTAGTTATGCATCAGAAGTAGTAAATAAAACCACAGTCTTGAACGAATATTTGCTTTTATTTGCTGATGGGGTTGAGGTCGAGTTTAGGGGGTCACTGAACACATTCAGAACATAGTTTATATAGCAAGCCTTTCCTGAAAAGAGAAAAAAACACGCACGAATGTCCTTTTGTATGTAATATGCGAATGCGAATACCCATTTTTGTTCCAGACTTATAAGAACGAAAAACGAGTGTTTTTTTGTTTGTTTTTTTGTTTTGCTATTGAGGAAGATGGAGTAAGAGAGTGTGAAAGAAATTCTTTCATAATCCTGGTAGGAGGAAGAATTTATAGATTTGAGGTATTTTAGATACTCTATACCCGGAAGTCGACCTGCATCGTGCCTGATCGGGAAACTATTGATTGCTCAGAACTTGGTCTGGGCCAGTAGCGCAACAATCAGTCACGATGAAGTGCTTGTTTTACCTCCTCGTGGTGGTCCCCGGGCAACTATTTATGTATCCCAATATACATAAATAGGCTAAAATTACAAGTGCGAAAAGGCCTAGCTTTCTAGGATAGGTTACGGAGGTTAGCATTCTCCGTAACTGAAATCAACCCGCTACCGAAACCAACACTACGCCTCGGATAATTAATGATAACTCGTTGACGACTTTTGGCTATTGTACCCGGACAAAGATTGGTTTCTGGAATGTGAAGACGCTTCTTGACAATGGAAAAGAAGGTCCTCAGAATGCCAGATTCCTGCAACTAGAGAAGGAATTCATGCGGTATAGGATGGACATCTTAGGGATAAGTGAAGTTAGATGGCTGGGTTCGGGGAAGTTCAAGTCACCAACCCGTAACACTGTACTATTCTATTCCGGAAAAACACCTGGAAGCGCTCGGGAATCTGGCGTTGGATTGCTGCTTTCCAAAACAGCTCTCAAAAGCCTAATTTCCTGGGAGCCTTTAGGTGACAGGATCCTGAAAGCCAGGTTCCGGACTAGAGTACGTCGCGTCACCATCATACAGTGTTACGCCCCAACTTTGCTCTCTTCTGACGAGGAGAAGGAGGCCTTTTATAACCGGCTGAGTGCTGCTTATGATAGCGTTCCACGAGGTGATATAGTTATGGTGATGGGAGACTTAAATGCCAAGGTTGGCAATGACAACACTGGGCTAAGGCATGTCATGGGAAAACATGGTGTTGGTAACCGAAACGACAATGGCGAACGATTTGTCGATTTTTGCAACGCCAACGGCCTTGTTATTGGAGGGACCATGTTCGAGCATAAGACGTGCCACAAAGTCAGTTGGGTGTCGACTGACAGACAAGCAACTTCCAACCAAATTGACCACTTCGCGATCAGCCGGCGTTTTAGAAGCAGTCTCCAGGACGTCCGTAACAGAAGAGGTGCTGACATGGGAATGGCCCGGGACCACCATCTGATGGTTGCTACCGTAAGATTGCGTACAGCTGCAGTTCGGAGATCCCAAGGAAACACTCGAATGCCCAAGTTTAATACAGATAGACTAAAGGATCCTGCAGTGCGCCAACAACTAGGGGACCACCTTTCACAAGGATTGAACGCAATCAGCAGCACGGAAACCACATCCATCGAAAATCATTGGTGTGCTGTGAAAAATGTGTTCATATCTGGTGCTGAAAGTATAGTCGGCCGGGCGCAAGGAAGAAATAGTGCTTGGCTTTCCGACGAAACTTGGGCAAGGATCGAAGAAAGGAAACACCTTAAAGCTCGCATCGCAGCTACCCCAGCAGCAGGGAGAAACGAGCTTGAGTCTACGTACCGCATGAAGATGAGGGAAGTTCACCGTAGTGTGCGACGTGATAAGCGTAACTACATCAACGCACTGGCTACAGAAGCAGAAGAAGCCGCTAGTAGGTGTGACAGTAGGACCGTCTACAGAATTACCAAAGAGCTCACTGGTGTCCAGAGCTCTAAACAACACCTGGTTAAAGACACAAACGGATCCCTGCTAATTTCGGATGAGGACCAGCTCATAAGGTGGAGGGAACACTTTTCTGCGGTTTTAAACCGCGTTTTCGCAAGTGAAGTGAACCCTATTCCCACTGAGCTACCCGAAGTAACAATTTCCCGAATACGCACCGTACCCCCCAGTAAAGAAGAAATTATCACCGCCATCAAAGCACTGAAGAACAACAAAGCGGTTGGACTTGACGGTATTCCTGCAGAGCTCTTAGGAGCAGCCCCAACGACATCGAGCGAGCTACTGCACCCACTTATTAAGAGAGCTTGGGAAGCAGAGAGCTTTCCTGAAGAGTGGAAAAAAGGAATGATTGTCAAGCTCCCAAAGAAAGGAGATCTCACACAGTGCGAAAACTGGAGAGGAATATGCGTTCTGCCTGCAGTAGCCAAGATAATAGCAAGGATAATATTGGACCGAATTAAAGACCACCTCGAAGACACACTCGACGCCGAACAAGCAGGTTTCCGCACTGGATCTTCCTGTGTTGATCACATCAACACCTTGAGGATCATCATCGAACAGTGCGTTGAATATCGATCACCACTTCACCTGCTGTTCATCGATTTTGAAAAGGCGTTCGACAGTGTCAATAGAGAATTTATTTGGCTTGCTTTGCACAGGAGGGGCATCCCAGATAAATTGATTGCTATTATCAAGGCTACATATGATGGATCCAGGTGTCACGTTTTGCACAAAGGTAGGCTGTCAGAGGAGTTTGAAATCCAAAGTGGAGTTAGGCAAGGCTGTATACTGTCACCAATACTGTTCCTGTTGGTGATAAGTGACGTACTGCACGCAGCTTTGTCAAATGGAAATGGAGGAATTCAGTGGACTCTGCAATCTCACCTCAAACATCTGGACTACGCGGACGACGTATGCTTACTCTCTCATAGGATCATGGATCTCCATCAAATGACAACAAGGGTGGAGAGAGAAGCAGAAATCGTAGGGCTTAAGATCAACTCGGCAAAAACTAAAAGGATCAGCCTTGGAACTTCCTCATCAATCCAAGTAAATATTTCTGGACAACCGGTAGAGATGGTAGAGGATTTCCAATATCTTGGGAGTATTATCTCTACGGGTGGCGGAACTGAACTGGACGTAAACAGCCGAATCAGAAAAGCAAAGGCTGCGTTCGGAATGCTGTCCAAAATATGGAGAAACAACTCTTTTAGCTTAAAGACCAAGCTACGACTGTTCCGCTCCAATGTTGAATCCGTTCTGCTTTACGGCTGCAGCACTTGGAAAGTCACTGAAATTGTCACTAGAAAGCTGCAAACCTTCGTTAATAGATGTCTACGAAACATCTTGAGGATTTTCTGGCCCAACCGTATCTCCAATGCCGAACTTCATGCGAGAACGGGTCAGGAGCCCATAGACTCCATTATACGAAGAAGAAAGTGGCAGTGGATTGGCCATACGCTTCGAAAAGGCGATCGGTGCATTGCATCTCAAGCAATGCAGTGGAACCCGCTCACACAGGAGGGAAGACAAGTGGGCCGGCCTAGAAGTACATGGCGAAGAACGGTCGAACAGGAATCGGCACGACTGGGGAAAAGTTGGAGAGAGCTGAAATATATTTCAAGAAATCGTACACGATGGCGCGTAGGTGTAGTGGAGGCCCTATGTCCCGTAAGGGAAACATCACGGACGTAATAGGTCCGAGGACCTAAGTAAGTAAGTAAGTATACCCGGAAGTCCACAAACTTTGATTAGTGCCAGGCTTCCAGGAAATTGCCATTGATACAGGAAATAGAATACTACTTGTCCTATTTTTGCTGCTTTATAGGGAATCGATAGCTTGATACCAATTGCTTTTATTTAACCATAACAATGTTTCATGATAAAGTTTAATGCTAGTTGTAATACAGAAATTACTTAAAACAAATTCAATGAATGTGATTGTGGAAGTTAAAATTTCAAATAAAATATCTCAATTTGTATTAGAAATTTTATGATTTATGTTTATTCAAATTGAGTTCATGTAATTATTTTGATTTGTTACATCCTTTATTGTTAGTGTTGTTGTCGATATGCAGCTTTTTTGATAGGAGTAATTTCGTGAAATGGGCGGAAATATGTATGGGTTTAACACACAGGAACTTTAAAATAATTTTAACAATGGACAAATGGATTTTTGTGGTTTTGGTTTGTGTCATTTTTAGTTTAGAAATTTTAACTGCTTCTCTTAATTAAGAAAAAATATATATATTCCGTCAACCTCTAGTTTTGATTGTGTTGCTATTAGGCTATTAGGCTCTTTTGGTCTTTTTGACAACGGTTACTCTGCGACGTTTTTCGAGGGATGTCATATTTAAAAGAAGAGGGCGATTGCTATAAGAAGGAAGGTGATTCGGATCATTCCAATTCAAATATCTTAATGCAAAACGCACGAATTCACGCTGGACAGATTCAATGCGATTAATGTGTACAGTGAAGTGTAGTGGGGAGACCATAAAGTACTCGCATATTCTAAGTGGAAACGAACAAAAGCATTGTACAGGGAAGATGTTACGCGGCTACACGAAAATTCCTTACTCCAACTTTTGTGGGGTGCAAAGTCAAGATTTTGTGAGAAGTATACACCTATGTAGATCACATGTTGTTATAACTTTATTAAGTAGGTACAGATTGTTTAATGCTGTAATTAAATGTATTGGATTTTTTCTTCTAAAAACGACATCGATTGGCATTTTGAAACATTCAAAACAAGAAGGTCATTTTGAGAGATACGGACTGGTTTTTGATGATCTTAAATAATTTAATATAATCAGCGGAGATAAGCACCCTACAGGATTTAACTTTCGAAACATTATCATTAATAGCAATTATAAAGAGAAGTGGCCCAATGTGACTACGTTGAGGTACACCAGAGTCTGCAGTTATTGAATCAGAAAAAAAAGAACTTCATAAGTCCTACCCTTCAAATATGATCTTATCCATTCAACAAAATTGGAGGGAAACCATGAGATGAACGTTTAAATAAAATAAGACTATGAGACAACTTATCGAATGCCTTACAGTAGTCACTATAGATACAGTCAATTTGATGGCCATTCTCAATAGTTTCATTTGTAAAAGCCGTAAATTCAAGAAGATTAGTTACAGACAGTAGATTTCTTTTTCATAAACCCTTGTTGCTCGCTCACAAGAAAACGTTTGCAGCTGAAATAAAAACTCTTGCATACAAAAGCCTCAAATAGTTTAGGTAAACATGAACGTTTGGCTACTGGCCTGTAATTTAAAATTTCGCCACGGTTTCCCTGTTTGTGAATAGGAATTGTAAATGATTTTTTCCAAATTGTGTGGTTCTATTACCTGATAATCTGTGATAACTTTTATGTCATTTCTAGTTTGATTAAATAGTTTTTTCTGTTTATTTCGTGTCTATATTTCGTTACCCTTAAAGAAAACCGGCATAACTCAAAAAAACTTCATTCTTCAGAAAATGAAAGAAGAGTTTTTTAGTCATACGATTTACTATGAAAAGGAAAGATGTGTCAATTGGAACAAAGTCCATCTAGCGGCATTCCGAAGTGCTACAGCTATGCCAGTTTGACAGAAAGATGGGGAATTTTCTTTTAGTCGGTTGGCATCATTAATTTTTGGTCATTCAATTTTGCTTATGGTTAATGCACTACTGGGAGTTATTTGATAGATATAGTATGATTTAATACAAAACTTGAATAATAAAATAAAACCCTGGAGAAGAAAGGAAGTCTTACGAAACGATGGATAAAATAATGGAATAAAAGTTAAACACTAAAACGCCGACACGAACTTTTAACAGCTTGCCTAGAAGAATATGGGACAACACGAGATGGTAGCTGGTCTTGCCAGGCAGGCACCCGTTGTCCTGAGAATATCGCAACTGTGACAGAAGATATCACAGTGTATCGACTAAATACTAGCGCGGACGGCTAGTCATGCTCATCATGATAAATCCCCACCAAACACCGTTACAAGAATCCATCCTTAGGCTGCGGTTCCGCAACAAGCGAATCTTACTCACGCGCATGTGAGTGGATAAAACTCGTGCATATTCGCTTGTTCCGGTGCAACCGAGGATGCGTTCCGAGTGCGTTCCACAATGCGTTCCGCATGCGTTCTGGATGCGTTCCGGGTGCGTTCCGCATGCGTTCTGGATGCGTTCCGGATGCGTTCCGCATGTGTTGCGCATGCGTTCCGCATGAGTTCCGGATGCGTTCCGGATGCGTTCCGGATGCGTTCCGGATGCGTTCCGGATGCGTTCCGCATGTGTTCCAAGTTCAAATAAACGATGAAGATAATGCTTTTGGTGCTTTGCTGGTGGGATGCGAATTAAAATTGACAAATTTTTTGCTGCTGTTGCCGACAATTGTTATCAAGTTTTCGCTCTAACTGAAACATGGTTGACGCAAGGAATACATTCATCAGAACTTTTCTCCGGTGATTACCATGTACACAGAACAGATCGTTATGCTGAAAGTGAATCCAAAGGTGAAGGCGTGCTTTTATCTGTGAGTTATAAGCTCATAAGCTTTCAAATATCTTTATTTAATGAAAATATTGAACAAATCTGTGTTAAAATAGAATTGCCTTTTGCATCACCAAATTTATTTATATTTATTTCGTATATACCACCTGGTAGCGATATAACATTATTCTTTACATATACAAAATATAAAAAAAGTTTTTGATGTACTTGAAAAAAATTAATATGTTTATTGTTGTACTAGGAGATTTTAATCTTTCGCATATAAGGCGCCAGTTATAGCTTTCATTGAAATCCATCATTGAAACACAAATCAGTGAAACAGTGGAATATTTTCTGACTAGTTGGTTATAGCTATCATGAAATTTTCTTTCATTGAAAATTCCATTCCCCATACAAAAAAACAACTTTGGGGTTAGAGTCGATCATTGAACGAAAAACTGACAGACGAGAACAGGAAGAGAAAGGAACACATTTCATTGCAACGAATGTGTTCCACTTTTGGGAACAAAATATCAGCTGTTCATTGAAATCGATTTTCATCATTGAAAAACTAAAAGTGGTTTAATTAGAAAGTGTTACAGCAAACTAAACATTTTTTTGACTAAACAAAATTTATAACTAACAACCTTCATTTTGGTACCAAAACGCCATCATATGTATTTGTTTAAGTGCATCAAAATTGAAAGACAAAATTTTCAATGATGGTTTTCAATGAAAGCTATAACTGGCGCCTAAATTGGATTTATTGCGTTGAGGATAAAATTTTATATCCTTCAAATGGTACTTCTAAAATTGAATATGAGACTTTAGATTTTCTTTTATCTATGAATGTAAACCAAATTAATGGTATAAAAATGAAAATCAAAGAATTCTCGATTTAGTATTTTTAAGTAATGACTTAGAAGCTAAAGTTATTGAACTTATTGAACCAATTTTTAATAATTCTGTACACCATAAGGCATTAGAGATTCAGCTTAATTTGTTGTATCTTGATAAACTAAATTTTAATAAAAATGAAAATGAAGTTGAATACGATTATGTAAAGGCCGATTATGTAGCCTTAAATACTTTCTTTCAAGAGGTGGACATTATGTTTTCATAGTCTCAGAGAAAAAATTGAACAAGCTAAAGTTGGATTAGTTCCTCAAAAAAACGAAAAGAGGTAATGGCAGACCAATTTGCTTTAATAAAAGACTCTGCAATCTTAAAAACAAAATGATAAAGGCTCAAAAACAATATCGATCCAATGAAGCTTATAAAGACAGGTTTAAACAGCTTCGACATAGTCAATACTTATGGGGCTTGGAATCTAAAATCAAAACCAACGCGAAAGCTTTTTGGTCATTCCTTAACGACAAAAGACAACCTTTTGGTTAACCGATTATTATGAGAATTGAAGATAATGATACAAGTGATGAAAGTGAAATCTGCAATTTATTTGCTGATTTCTTTCAGTCCAACTTCATTCTTGAAACGCCAAAACTAAAATATAATCTTAACATTCAACCAATAACAAGTCTAGGAAATATAAATTTAACCAAGGAAAAGGTTTTAGAAGAGCTATCGCCTCTAGATGGAAACAAAAAAGAGGACTAATAGAATATCTCCTTTGTTATTGAAAATGTGCAAAGATAGTATAGCTATTCCATTAATGAAGATATTCGGTTATAACACCAATACACAAAGCGGGTTCAAAGCAAGACATTGCCAACTACAGACCTATTTCTAAATTGCAATCAATCCCAAACATTTTTGAAGCGTTAGTTAAAAAACGAATTTATGAGAATATGAGAAATGGTATCTCTGAAAACCAACACGGATTTGTAAGTAGAAGGTTAACTACCACTAACTTATCTCTCTTCTCGCTCGTTTTGTACGAAGGGGATGGAGCGTGGTGGTCAAGTTGGTGCAATCTACACAGATTTCTCGAAAGCTTTTGACCGTGTACAACATGTTATCTTGTTAGAAAACTGAAAACTTTTGGATTTAAATCTGATATCTTAAAGTGGTTTGAAAAATATCTTACTAATCGAACTCAGTATGTAAAGATAGGTGACAATTTATCAAAGGAAATTAAAATCTTTTCTGGAGTTCCCCAAGGAAGCCACCTTGGACCTCTGTTTTTTGAACTTTTTTTAAACGATCTTCCCTCTTGGGTGAAACATTCTGGTAATTTGCTTTTTGCGGACGATTTTAAGATGTTTAGACTTATAAAATCTACCAGCGACTGCGACCTCCTTCAACAAGACATTAATGACGTATCTAAATGGTGTGAAATAAACTGCTGGCATCTAAATATCTCTAAGTGCAAATTGATTTCTTTCACAAGATCTCCTCGACCCATAAACTTTTCATATAAAATTAATAATATGGAGCTAGAGAAAATTGACAAAATGAAAGATCTGGTAGTTATATTTGACGAGAAATTAAATTTTAAAAATCATTATGACTACATAGTTTCTAAAAAAAAAAATAAATCGGGTGGCACAACGGCTCATGAAGAACCAGGGCCTAGTGACTAACAACTCGCAACCATTCCTGTGTTAGCCTTTCGACAGGAATGGAAGGGACCTAAAATTTTATGCCGAATCCGAAAGGCTAGACGAGGAGCACTTATTCGCGACAAGTGATACTCTTGGAGGATTTGTCAATTCCTCACATAGTTTCTAAAGGTAATAAATTATAAGGTTTTTTAAAAAGAAACTCAAAGGATTTTAAGGACCCGCATACATTCAAATCTTTGTATATTAGTTTAGTTAGGTCAAATCTTGAGTGCGCTTGTTGTATTTGAAATCCGACTTACGATGTAAGTATTAATAGAATTGAGGCAATACAACGTAAATTCACAAGGTATGCCCTAAGAAAGCTTAATTAGGTTGATAATGTTATGTCTTCTTATGAGCAGAGATGCCTTTTATTAGGTATGCAAACTCTAGAGACGAGGCCTAAACAAAATCTTATTATGTTAGCGAGAGATGTTTTATGTTCACATATAGATTGTTCTGCTCTACTTGCCGTTTATCTAATTTTCGCTCCTTCAAGACCCTTAAAAGAAAAAAAATGTTTTTTTTATGTGCCACGTTTTTATACAAATTACGGCAAAAGCGATCCAGTTTCCAGCTCCTGTATATTATTTAATTCAGTTTGTGACATAACCGACCTACATTTAAGTAGATATTTGTTCATAAAAGCGTTACGCTAGTCATATTTTAAAAAAGTACGATAAAATATTTTAAAAAGTAAGATAAAACTGTTTTGACAAAGAATATTTATTCTATCATGTTATTTTTGTATATTATGTATATAATTTGTTATATCTAATAGAGTTTGTAAGCTCGATAGAAATAAATCAATAAATAAATAAAATAAATAAATACCGCCGCCAGTTACATTCAATTGGTAAAACGACCTGTTGTGATCCCATTTTCACAAAGAGTTGGCGATGGGTTTGTTCTTATGCAAGACAATGCTCGCCCACATACGACCTGTATCACCCAAGCAGCTCTTTCTAATTCTAATATTTCACTTTTGCCATGGGCAGCAAAGAGCCCAGATCTCAATCCCATTGAGCGTTTATGGGACCAGTTAAAAAGAAGCCTCAAAGAAAACCACAGCAGTGTCAACACTAAACAGGAGCTCATAAACGCGTTAAAAGCCTGTTGGGAGCGCATACCCGCATACAAAATGTGAAGCATCTCATCGAGAGCATACCAGATAGGCTTGTACAGTGCATACGGAGTAGAGGAGGCCCTACTCGCTACTAAGGGGCCAGTTATAGCTATCATTGAAATTCATCATTGAAAAAGTTAGCTGTTGATTTAAGACCCTTCGAAAGTTTAATCATTGAATATTTTAATGCAGAAATATAGCTTACGACTTCAAAATTATTTCTCTTCCAAAAATAATTCATTTTGACCCACATCTTCCCCAGAACCTAACTTTTAATTTTTTCAATGATCATGGGTAAGGTAGTAGGTAAATTAAAAGTCATTTTATGAGAAAAGTTGTACCAAATTGAATTTCGTTTTGCCTTGAAATAATAATTAAGTCAATTAGCTTTACTTTGGATTCAAAATAATCTTTTATTTTTTCTTAAAAATCTCTCAAAATTGACAATTAATATTTTCAATTATGGTTTTCAATGATAGCTATAACTGGCCCCTAAGCAAAACAAATCAACAAGAAATCATAACAACATTATTTATTTTTTTGTAAGTTTTCCTATAAAATGTTTTTTCTGTGTAATTTGCACAAAGAATTTTTTTTCAGTGTACACTATAACTTAATAATAAACTTAAACATAACAAAAAAAAAAAAAAATATAAACACTAGTTTTTTCAGATGAAGCCCAAAAAACCTATGTGGGCCCTATTTTGTTTTGAATGGTTTATATATATAAGTAAAAAACAACCTTTCACCAGAGATACATATTTGTATGGGCTCTTTTGGTCTTCAATTCTCATGCCAAATATAAATACAAATTTCAGCAATTGATTTTGTTGTCATTAGATTTTCAGATAAAAAAAAATATCGCAACATTATCATACAGGGTGTCCCATCGTTAATTTTAAGTCGAAAAACTTGAGATGTAATTTTCTCGTTTTCGCTTTTGTTTCGACTTACCTATAACGGTTTTTATGATTTTTGATCTTTTTTCTTTTAACTAGCTATAACTCTGCCAAACTGCATCCGATTCTTGATTTTATCGTTTTATTGACACAAGGAGAGTAAGCAATTTATACTTTCTATACAATTTTTTTCTATGCGGACAACGACTTTCCCACTATTAAATAGCAAACCCATTTTTTGTTGGCATTTTTAGGTCGATTTTTTGACACAAACACACCTTATTAAGGGGCATCTTTTCTATTCTATTATGAAAGCTCATATAATTTTCTTAAAAATACTTAATATTTTTTTGAACAAAATAAAACATTATAATTTATTAAAAAAAAACTTAAAACAAATTTAAATATTTGAATAAAAACGAATTTAATATAAAGTTACAGCTAGATGAAAGCAGGGTGGAATTTTCGAACACCTTTGTAGGTTACTCGCTACGTAAAAAATAATCAATTTTAATTTTGTATTATTTCTTGAACTTTCTTTTTTTCTGTTTTTATTTTTTTAAATAAATTTTAATGTTGTATTTAGCTAAAATGGTGTAAGTATTTTTACGAAAATAAAATGGGATTTCATAATAAATAGAAAAAATTTCACTTAATAAGGTTTTTTGTGGAAAAAATGACACCGAAGTAAAAAAAAAACGACCTGAATGCCAAAAATAGGGGTTTGATATTTATATGTGGGAAAACCGTTATTCACAAAGAACAAAATTGTATAGCAAGTAATATAGACTGCTTACTCTCCTTTTGTAAATAAAACAAAAAATGGGCACCACTGGATCGGCTTAACTTGCACTCGGAACTTACAACTTGAATGAAGCTTAAAATAGACAATGTGCATACATAGTGGTTTTATAACATTATGATATTATTAAAAGAAGTTTTAAAAACAATTTAAAATATAAATTATTACTATAAATTAATATATTTTTTTTTTTTAAATCCAAAAATATTTTGTTTGAAAAATTTTATATGCAAAATTGTTAAAATTGTAAAGGACCTCTTACACAAAACATTTGGTTTAAATCGGTGTAGCCGTTAACAAGAAATTTAAAAACCAAAAAATCGGTTCTACCAAAATATTAATTGTCGTAATTATAGGAGCTCGTAATTTTATTTTTCAAAATCGTTAGAGCCGTTTTTGAAATAAATCAGGTAGGTATCGTTATTTTTCGAGATACAAAAAAAATTTCAATTTCCCCTCTAGGGAATCCAATAAGAACCTTAAATACAAAGTTTTAAGAAAATCGCTTCAGCCGTTTAGGCTGTAGGTCGAGGTACAGACAGGCAGACGGACAGACAGACAGACGGACAGACAGTCGGAAAGACAGACAGAATTGCGAGACCCACTTTTTTCGCGTTCTGTATAATAGTAATGATAGGGGAAATTATTATCTCGATTTTTTTTTTTGCACGAATCCTAAACTTGCCCTATACGTATATCGCAAGTAAAAATCAAGAATCTGATGCAATTTGGCAAAGTTAGTGCTAGTTAAAAGATAAAGGTCAAAAATCATAGAAACCGTTGTAAGTCGAAAAGGAAGCGAAATCATCTTAAGTTTTTCGACTTAAAATTAACTCAGGAGCCCATAGTTTTCCTCTGGGCCGGTGACGATGGGATGCCCTGTATATACATTCTTAGTTTCAATAAACAACATCTCCTCTTCCCCTAAAAAGTTAAACACTCATGGAACACAGACATTTTCGTGGACTCATATTTGATTTTGTATTCGTATGGTTCCAAGTTTCATGAATGTAAGAATTTTTAACGTATGTTATGTATGTCCTACTTTACCTTCACTTACACCCCATCACTAAGTTTTTCAACATATCTTTTAACCAATATAAGAGGAGGACTCCCTGTATATTGCAAGAATTGCACAAACTTAAATACTCTTTTGCTATTATGAACTTCAATCTCGTTAAATAATACCTTTTATTCATGTAAAATTTTTCATGTGTTCATGTGAACAACAATTACACAAAAATAAAATTTTAGTTGAAAACAGCATATTTTCATTCCCCATTCAAAAGCTAAGAAAAAATCTTTTCTAAACGAAAATAAAACTCCAAACAATATTTAAAAAACAAACAAGATATTTATTCGATGAAATATGAAAACGAAGTGAAGAACAAAACAGAAATAAATTATTATTAATTTGATACATTTGTTTCATAGTTACTTTGATGTATTATTATTTGGCAAAGTGTATTAACTACAAAAACTAATAAAAACCAATCTTGAAACGAAAATATTTGTATAAATGCTTTTAAAAATAATATGAACACATAAAAACGCCATCGAATGATTCTAAGAAATTGAATATAATTTATTATACCATCATAACAAAGAATTTTCCCTTGATAATATATAAAAAAACAAACCATTATCAAAGACCATTTCTTGCAGTTTATCCGGGAATTCTACAATTTATAGAAAATAAAAAAGGGAATGCTATCGTCAAAAATGTTGTCCTTATTTTAATATTCCCGAAACTGTAAACATTTCCCGGAGAAACTACAAGAAATTTCCAAATGCTTCCTAGAGAAGTTATTTCATGGAAATAACTAAACAAAGAATGTTATTAGTTTATCATTTTTCTGGTAGTAGAAGTAGATTTTACATTTTCTTCAATCTGTGATAAGAAAATAATACTCAAATAATTTTGCTAGATTTTCAAGGATTCTCGTTAAGGAGTGCTTTTAGATTCGATTGCTTAAATGGAATTTTTGTTTGGGATTTTTACAAGATTATCTATTTATTTTTAGTTTCCTTCAACTCAATATATGTATAATGTACCTAGGTATAAGAAACAATATTCCAAGCATTAAGCAAATAATAAACTGAAGAGAATTTTGTAAATTATTCTAGGTACATCAAAAATGAAAAAAATGTCCATGGTTTATATTGATGATAAACGTCTTTTACGGTGAATAAAATTTCAATTTGGACGGAACTGAATGCAGTACCAACATTTTCAAGAGACGACATGGCAAGGGAGGCGGTTTGTTGGTATTGGGACCTGGGAGCAGTATGTTCTTACGGAAATTTCCACTTATAGGGTTTCAGTTTCACTGTTTAGGCGGTAGATGTTAATCGCCAATCAACTAGCTTCAGAGAGAAACCACCGTAATCTGATTCTAAAAATTAATTTTAAACCGTAGGTTACGTTCGAAAAGTTTTAACTTTGATTCCAATGGTCCTACAAGGTTAAGGTATTTAAATACAGTAAAACTGTCAGGCTATATTGGCTTTACAAATTAGTTGAGGAGGAGTGAAAATTTTCATATGAAAAGTTGATACAATATTTTAAAAATTAAAAAAAAAAGATTATATACGAAGTCTGCCCCAACTGCCGTCTACACACGTGCTGCGATGCAGTTGAAATTTTCATAGAAATTTCACGTAGTTTTAACAGTATTTTACTCAAAAAATCGGTAATATCTTTGAACATGAAAACTATAGTAATATCATCAACATCGACGACTACTGAGTCACGTAGTGTCGAAATCCACCAACTTCTCTCAACAATTTTTGTTGAAACAAATTTGAAAGTCGAGATCTAACTCTCTTACTCCCTTACAATATTGATGAAAAACACATCCTTTGTGTTTAAGATATTCAGAACGAATGAATACAAATCATTATCTATACTATATATAAAAGAGTAATGTCGTCCGTGTGTGCGCGCATAACTCGAGAACGGATCGTTCGATCTTAACGATTTTAGGCTTGATGAATTCGTATTAACCCAAGGATGAACATATGACACTGTAGAAAAATCCCGAAAAATTTTCAGGAAAATTGGAAATCAGGGATCATCCTCTTTTTAATGCATATCTCGGGAACGGTGTCTTCGATTTTCACGATTAAGTGTTTCATGGATTCGTATTGGCTCAAGAAAGGACATAGGACACTGGAGGAAAATCCCGGAAAATTTACAGGAAAATTGGAAAACAGGGAACATCCAGTTTGTAATGCATAACTCGAGAACGGTTACTTGGATTTTAACCATTTAGGGCTTGATAAATTCGTATTAGTTCAAGGAAGGGCATAGGAACCTGGAAGAAAATCCCCTAAAATTTCCAGAAGAAATTGACAATCCGGGAACATCTGGAAGTAACCGTTCTCAAGTTATTGAGAGCATCGGCTTTATTGCAATACGTGGAGAAATTGCAATTGAAAACATTTATGCGAGTCGCTTTATGAAATGACTAGTTCGCTGGAGATTTCTCCAGTCAATTTATTGGCGATGGGCATAACAGTGGACTTAGTCACCGGCCATATTGAATTTTCACCGAATTTTTGCTTCTTTACAACAACGCAGGAGGAGCTCATCGCGAATGTATTGCCGATTTTCACACAAAATTATGTTAACCATGACTGGCTGAGCTCACGCGCTTTTTTGGTTGCAAAAAACATGAATGTTGATCATTTGAATTTCGTCATTCAAAATAAAACGTCGATGAGTTAATTTATTCAAATTCGTGGACTCCGTGATGGATGAAAACGAAGCCACCAACTATCCCACGGATTTTTTGAATTCTTTGGATGTTCCGGGCTTTTCACCAAACGATTTAAAATCAAATCTTATATTCAAGCCACAATTTTGAGGGGAAAATTCAAAGGCGAAGATGATCTCATTCCACGGATTCCGCTTATTCTGAACAATTTGCCATTTGTATTTAAGCGTCTTCAATTTCCAGTGCGTCTTATTGACAGTCAATAAGTCGTAAGTCGACAATCCCTGAATGTTTGTGGCATCAATCTTGAATTCCCATATGTTTCTTACATGGTCAGTTGTATGTATTCTTTAGAATAAAGAATTTCAATTGACCGAATTACACGAAACATCATTGTATATCATGCTCGGAATTTTTCCGAATTTCACTCAAAATTGTTAACCATGATTGGCTGAGTTCATGAGCGATTTTGGTTGCGAAAAACAAGAATGTCGATCATTTGAATTTCGTCATTCAAAATCAAATCGCCGGTGAGTTACATATATTCAAATCCGTGGACTCCGTGATGGATGAAAACGAAGCCAGCAACTATCCCACGGATTTTTTGAATTCTTTGGATGTTCCAGGCTTTTCAGCACACGATTTAAAATTGAAAGTCGGCTCAGTTATAATTTTGCTGCGCAATTTTCTTTACATAAATGAAATTAGGCGGAACGAAGTTCGCCGGGTAAGCTAGTTATCTATATATATAAAAGATAAATGTCTTCCGTGTGTGCGCGCATAACTCGAGAAAGGATCGTTAGATTTTAACGATTTTAGGCTTGATGAATTTGTATTGACCCAAGGAAGGACATAGGACACTGTGGAAAAATCTCGAAAAATTTTCAGGAAAATTGGAAATCAGGGATCATCCTCTTTTTAATGCATATCTCGGGAACGGTGTCTTCGATTTTCACGATTAAGTGCTTCATGGATTCGTATTGGCTCAAGAAAGGACATAGGACACTGGAGGAAAATCCCGGAAAATTTCCAGGAAAATTGGAAAACAGGGAACATCCAGTTTTTAATGCATAACTCGAGAACGGTTACCTGAATTTTAAAGATTTAGGGCTTGATAAATTCGTATTAGTTCAAGGAAAATCCGGGAACATCTGGAAGTAACCGTTCTCGAGTTATTCACTAAGCATAACTCGAGAACGGTTACTTTGATTTTCACGATTTATGGCTTGATAAATTCGTATTAGCCCGTGGAAGGGCATGAGAGCATCGGCTTTATTGCAATACGTGGAGAAATTGCAATTGAAAACATTTATGTGAGTCGCTTTATGAAATGACCAGTTTACTGGAGATTTTTCCAGTCAATTTATTGGTGATGGGCAATGGCGTGATAACAGTGGACTTAGTCACCGGCCTTATTGAATTTCCATCGAATTTTTGCTTCTTTACAACAACGACGGAAGAGCTCACCGCGAATGAATTTCACTCAAAATTATGTTAACCATGATTGGCTGAGCTCACACGCGATTTTGGTTGCAAAAATCAAGAATGTTGATCATTTGAATTTCGTCATTCAAAATCAAATCGTCGGTGAGTTCATTTATTCAAATCCGTGGACTCCGTGATGGACGAAAACGAAGCCACCAACTATCCCACGGATTTTTTGAATTCTTTGGATGTTCCAGGCTTTTCACCACACGATTTAAAATTGAAAGTCGGCTCAGTTATAATTTTGCTGCGCAATTTTCTTTACATAAATGAAATTAGGCGGAACGAAGTTCGCCGGGTCAGCTAGTTATCTATACATATAAAAGATAAATGTCGTCCGTGTGTGCGCGCATAACTCGAGAACGGATCGTTCGATTTTCACGATTTTGGGGTTGATGAATTCGTATTGACCCAAGGAAGGACACAGGAAACTGTAGGAAAATCCCGAAAAATTTTCAGGAAAATTGGAAATCAGGGATCATCCTCTTTTTAATGCATATCTCGAGGACGGTGTCTTCGATTTTCACGATTAAGGGATTGATGGATTCGTATTGGCTCAAGAAAAGACACAGGATACTGGAGGAAAATCCTGAAAAATTTCCAAAAAAGTTGGAAAACAGGGAACATCCATGTCCTTCGGATGTGGAACTTGAACGGCAGCGTATGATAAGCTCATCGTGTAGAGTTTAATGCTTCAAAAACTCAATGCTGTCTACTGTCGTTAAAACAAAACCCACCCCCCATGCCACTATCCATGAGTGGCACTTGCATTGAGGAAACCGAAAAGCTTTCAGTCCTCGGTATGTGTGTCACAGACCACCTTTTATGGAGCGACCACATATTCGACATCGCCAAAAATGCTGCTAAGTGTTTAGGTTTTCTCCGTCGATGCAAGAAATTTTTCTCCCCTTCTGATCTGGCTGTGATCTACAAAGCCTTTATTCGTCCAAAACTTGAGTATAACTCTCACATTTGGGCAGGTGCTCCAATAACCCACTTGAGTTTATTGGATAGAATTGAAAAGAGAGCTCTTAAAATGATGGGTGAAAGAACTATAACGGAAACATTCTCATCTCTTGAGCACCGTCGAAATGTTTCATGTCTTTCGTTATTTTACCGTTATTTCCATAAACAATGCTCTAGTGAAATAGCCAGTTGCATTCCTCCCCTCAAACAATTCAACCGGAATACTCGCGCTTCTAGGAATGCCCATCAGTTTACCCTTGAGCCCAACTTCGGACGTACTGTTAAGTACAGAGATTCTTTCTTTAGTCGCACTACTCGAATGTGGAATGCTCTACCCAGCTCAATTTTCCCCTCCCATTGTGATCTACAGACGTTCAAAACCAATGTGCATCGGTATCTCCTTTTAAATCCCCTCCAATCTACCTAATCGCTCGTGCTGTGTATATCATCTTAAGGGTAGTCACAACCCCTTTGCACGCGCTTAATATAAAAAAAAAAACTGTTGTAGAGTCATCGGTTCAGTTTGCTTCGCGTTGGAATAAAAAAAAAATACAAAAATGAAAGAATAATCGTTTGAAATTGTGTGGCAGAATTTTTGCGAAGAAACCGTTCCAGACTTTTTGGGCAGTTTTTCTCTCTGTGAGAGAATTTCATCCCCACTCTTCAAAATTTGACAGACCAACAATTTCTGCCCAAAAATCTTGGGAACAAACCTATTATGGATATGTGTGGTTCCCGAATTGGCTCTCTCTTTGATAAATACTGAACCAAAGTGTGTGTAGACGGCGTAGACCAGTGTTTCCCAACCTTTTCTCGGCTATGTCCCACCAGAGCCTTTCCAAAATCCACTTGTTCCCCTGGCCCTAGGTTAAGGTTTATATTAGTTTAATGAGCTGACAGTATGTCTTGTTACCGTCACATTTTGATTGGCCATAACATTTTATGTAGATACCTTAACAGTTCTTAGCATCAACAATATGAAATCCATAGAAAATAAGTGATCAGTAGGTTAATTTCCAAAACGTATAATGTAGTTAATGAAACTCAAGCATGAAATATTTTCATGTTGAACAGTAAATATGGATATCTTTTTTTCAAAATTTGTCGTTCATAAATTTTGGAATTACAAAGTTCAAGTCTGAATTGGTATGGGAATGAGATTTATGTTTCGCTTTCAAATCTGCAGAAATTACAAAAGGGGAACGTTCATTGTGGACAGCAGCAAATTTTAAGTATTCCTACGAACATTGTTATGTACGCACCTATGATAAATGCTGACAACCAGACTGATAAATCAACCTTAAATAAAAAAATCTAATCCATATTTGTCGTCAAGTGTCATTAAGTGAAGTGAAGTTTTTAACAAACAGTTGATACGATTGATGAATGCAGATCCTGGTTATGTTCAGAAATACATGTTTATGGGTGGAAACATAGAATCGTAGATATTTCAGAGAGAAGTGTATTGAAGCATCATATTAAATTGCCCCCCTGTGGGGCGAGGGCCCCACGTTGGGAAACACTGGCATAGACAGATCCACAGGCGCATTGCCTATCGGAGTAAAGTATGAACTTCGTTCATATATTCTCTCGAACGATTAAATTAATACTGCATATCAGGTTTTTGGGAAATAAATTCAAATAACAAAAATAAAGCTTTTTTTTGTTGGCAAATTGCATTTTTGTTGACATATTCAGGATTTTCTCGTCAATATCTTAGTTGATTTAGTCAACATTTTTTTTGTTCCTAGTATAAATTCAAAAATTTTCAAAGTTGTTGTTTAAAATTTGTTGATTTTAAAATTATCTCGTATTATCTCAATATCTAGCTACATTCTAGTTGTTAACTACAAAAGCAAGTTCGTGCTGTTCAGTAGTGCATTTTATTTTAAAGCCAGAAATTAATTTTTTTTTATCAAAAAAGAAAAAAAGTTGCTTCAGTAAATAATTTTTGATTAATAATCATGTCGATTACAGAATCCGCAAAACTATATTCCCGGCGAATTGACTTCATCCGCAACGACTTTGGTGCGGATTTGAATTGTCGAAATTTATAATTGAATTCGGATGGGCTTTTAAAACTACGTTACCGATATACCTGCAATTTTTTACAGCAGATTCTAATAGAAAAAAAACTGAACGAAAATTGTCGGAAGCCATCCGCAGACCATTATCGGATTGTGTAATCGGGGTGAATGTAAAGTAATTGATTGCTATCTAAGATTTGTCTAAAATTTTTTAGTTTAACACCTGATGGTTCTTTCAAGGCTTTCATTTTTAAAAATTAAAAAAAAAAATAAAGCAAACAATATTTTCTCATTAAAATGGGAAGAAACCGAATAAATGATCATTTCAGTAACCCTAAGGATTTTAAATCATCAGCTAAGTGTGTTCTTGTTCTTATAAAGAAGTTTCTTCTATTAGTTTTTATTATTTTTAAAAGTAAAAAGATGGTTTTTAGTGCTTGATTTAAAATAACGATGCAGAAACTTCAATCTTTTGCAATTAAATTACAAGGCCACTCGGTAAAAAAATTACAAAGTTCCTATGCAAATAAAAAAAAAAACTAAAGTTATTTGGAATAAAACTCCTGCGAACCAACTTACAAACTGAAAGTTTTTTTCTTTTGAAAACCCTTGAGGTTTCCTCATCAAACCACGACCATAAAATAAATCCATTTTCACATCGCACTTTCATTTGTACACTTCAATGTTCAATCAATAGGTACCAACGCCCAATGCCAATGCACGAATATGAATATAATACCATAAACCCATAGCACAGAAACTTCCTTCAACAAGTGTCTGTTAAAGTCAGCTCATAAGTACCTACACACATTAACAAGTTTATAAGTGACTTCAGGTATTCAAAGAGTCGTTTTATTTTAAGTCATTGTTATATGCACAAAGCTGTGTATATTATTTTTCGTTCAACTCTAAAGAGGTCATTAAAGTCATCATATTCAATGCAAGCATTTTTAAATTAAACCCTTCCGTGAATATAGCAACACAAAACGAGTTCACCTAATGACCCATATAATGTCAATAGGACAAACACTCGTTGTATACTCAGTGCGGTACAGAAATTGAGAGTATAAAGTTCGTCCACTGGAAGAACGTAAGAACGGATGAATTAAGCTCATCTCAACCCCTAAAAATTGAATGAACTTAGGATTAAAAAAAAATAAAAGCTACCCCGCTTGAACTTGAAAGCTGAAAAAAAAAGAACTTTTTGACAAAAAAAGTTTAATTGTTGAACTTTCAAGGGAAACTTTTTCAGCACATCGATTTTTATTTGACTGGGAAACAAACCCCTTCAAGGACTTCCCCAGCAGAAGGGGAATCAAATAAGGTTTATAGTAACTATATTCTACGAAGGGTGGATTGCATTCTTAAATCCACATTTTTATTTTTCCTATTACATGCACAAACATTAAGGATTTTAACTATGTTTCCCAGTAGAAGGCGCTGTGAGTGTTTTGAGGATGGATTTTGTATTTACTTGTGTTTTTAAGGTTATATAGCACAAATCGGAAAATATTAGCTTTGTCTTTTCCTTGCAATGGTTGTGCATATTTTCTTAAACATATTTTCCTAACTTTGCTATAATTATATTTTCCATTCATCTAATTTATTGTAGAAAATTTAAATATTCGATGTTTTTATGCCTTGTGAACTTTTTTATTTCCTGAGAATTAAAAAGAAAAATAGAGCTTAAATAGAGCTTTATTTAAAAAAAAAAAAAAAAAAAAAAATTATTACCTACTGTAAACTACTATACATTTTTTATTTTAATGGCTTAAAAAGTTAGAGCTAAAGTATGCCATCTGATTTGTTTGATAAACATGAATTTATTAAGAAAAAATCAAAAATCGTTCGGGCGGTTTACATAAAAAAATAAATTGATTGGCACAACGGCTCAAGAAGAACCAGGGCCTAGTGACTCACAACTCGCAACCATTCCTGTGTGCACCCCTGTCGACAGGAATGAAAGGGACCTACAATTTTATGCCGAATCCGAACGGCTAGACGAGAAGCACTTATTCGTGACAAGCGATACTCTTGGAGGATTTGTCAATTCCTCGCAAGAGGCAGTAGCCCTGAAAAAAAAATGTATAGTTTTTAGGTGGACGAGGCTGGGAAGCGAACCCAGACCTCCAGCGTGACAGTCGAACGCACTTACCATTACGCTACAGGCTACTACAGCGGTTTACATAGGTATACATTTTTTTGTACGTTTTCAAAAGCAAAATCTGGTATGCCAATATTTAGTATTTAATAAAATACAATTTTGCACAGAATAAAAAAAATATTCACTAGGCCATTTTAAAGATATTGAATTTCCAAAAAAAAAAAATGCAATATTTTTTAAAAATCCAAAAAATATTTTTTTCCAAAATTTGTATATTCAAAGTTGTTTATATTGTAAAGGAGCTCTTTGGTTGAAATCGCTGTAGCCGTTATAGCCCATTCAAATTCGACAGTAAATTGGCAAAGCGCGATGTAGTTCTGCATTTTTGATATGTTGTTGGGGCATGTTAGAATAGTCTGTAGCTAAGTTTACAACTTCGAAAAACCTGTGCTCGCTGCAGAAAAAAATGCAACAGTGAAAATAACGCTAAAATCACCCCATTTTTGTCCGACATTTTCCTTTATAACTTTGGAAATATGCAACTTAAACCGTCCACAATAAACTTGTTTGTTATAAAATTTTCTACAAGGACACATTAGTTTTAAATTCATGCATGTTATATTTGTATTGATATCTATCCAGGAGTTAAAACAAATCTGAAAAACTAAGTAATTTGGAAGCACTCAAAAAATATATCAAAAATTGTTAAATTCTGCTTACAATTTAGAATCAAAAAGTCTTGAGTATTTACAAGACGACCTTAAAAAATTCGATTCAAATCGGTCATATAGTTTTGGCAAGAAACATGATGTTAACTAAGTGAGCAAGCAATGTTTGCATCATTGCTGTGGTCAAAGTAGGACACTTAAGTTGGCACTGATTTTTGTACACGTACTTGGAACCCTTAACTATGATAAAATATAGTTATAATATTTATATCTTTTTTAAAGCAACTTTGGTAGAGATTTTAAAAGTTACGAAATTACATATTTACTTGCAAAGTGAACAATTTTCGGAACTTTTAAAATCGCTACCAAAGTTGCTTTAAAAAAGATATTAATGTCATAACTATATTTTTTCATAGCTAAGGGTTCTAAGTACGTGAACAAAAATCAGTGCTAACTTAAGTATCCTACTTTGACCACAGCAATGATGCAAACATTGCTTGTTGCACTTAGTTAACATCATGTTTTCTTGAAGTCTGATGATAGGGTTGGCACTCGTAAAATAGCTATAACTTCAGCCAAATAACTTGGTGCTAGAACACTTTAGTTGTTGTTGTTTCATTCAAAATATTCATCATGTTTCTTGCTCAAACTATTAGACCGATTTAAATCGAGTTTTCGAATTTCGTCTTGTAATACTATAGACTACTTGATTCTAAATTTTTAGCAGAGTTGGAAATGTTTGACCTATTTCTTGAGTGCTTCAAAATTACTTAGTTTTTTAAGATTTTTTTTTTCAATTCATGGTAAGATAGCAAGACAAATATAACATGCATGAAATTTAAACTGATGTGGTCTTGTAGAAAATTTTATAACAAACAAGTTTATTGTGCACGGTTTTTTTCTAAGTTGCATATTTCCAAAGTTATAAAGGAAAATGTTTAAAAAAAATGGGGTGATTTTAGGTTTTTTTTCACTGTTGCGATTTTTCCTACAGCGAGCACAGGTTTTTCGAAGTTGCAAATTTGGCTATAAACTACCTACTCGATGCCCCAACAATTTCTCGCTTTGCGAATATAGCACTTTTTTGTAATTATTGACTGGGCTATTAATGAGAAATTTTAAAACAAAAAATCGGTTATATGACAGATAACCGTTAATAACTGTTACCTATTTGTAATTTTTTTCATCAAAATATTGACCATACCTTTAATAGTAAACACACATATTTTTATCAAAATTCTTGGAGCCGTTTTCGAGAAAAAGACAGCTTTTTCTTAACGGTTTTTCAAATTTCGCAAACGACTTTTGCAGAAGCTGTATGGATGAAGAGGAGGAAGAATCTGTTCCTCATCTTCTCTGCATATGCCCTGCCCTATCCCAAAGACGTAGGCTCCATATCGGAGACTTCTTCTTCAATGATCCTAGTGATCTGACAAACATAGACATAGGTATAGTCTCACACGCTTCATTAGAAGCTCGAACTGGTTGTAACGAGTGGGGAGAAAATCTCTATAGATTCACGTGATATCACAACGGACCAACTTATGGTGTGTCAGTTCCTTGCCACTTCAACCTAACAAAACCTAGCCTACATAAAAATTACTATAAATTTGTTATTTAAATAGCTTAAACATATATAGCTAAAAAGAAGTATGCCATCTGATTTGTTTGATAACTAAGAATTTTTGAAAAAAAGTTCAAAAATCGTTAAAGTGGTTTTCTTAAAAATTAATTTTTTATATATAAAAATTCTTGGACATTTTTAAAAATAAAATTTGGTATGCCAACTTTTAGAAAAAAAATTCATTGACCCGCTTTCAAGATATTGAATTTTCAATTTTTTTTTTTTTTAAATTCAAAAACTATTTTTTTTCGAAAAATTGTATTATGCAAAATTGTTAAAATTATAAAGGACCTCTTACATACAAAATTTGATTGAAATCGCTGTAGCCTTTAACGAGAAATTTGAAAATCAAAAAATCGGTTCTATGACAGGTACCGTTTATAACCGTTGTAAAAAAAATGTCTAACAAATTATTAATTGTAGTAATTATAGTAGCTCGTAAGCTCGACACACTCGACGCCGAACAAGCAGGTTTCCTCACTGGATCTTCCTGTGTGGATCACATCAACACCTTGCGGATCATCATCGAACAGTGCGTTGAATATCGATCACCACTTCACCTGCTGTTCATCGATTTTGAAAAGGCGTTCAACAGTGTCAATAGAGCATTTATTTGGCTTGCTTTGCGCAGGAGCGGCGTCCCAGATAAATTGATTGCTATTATCAAGGTTACATATGATGGATCCAAGTGTCACGTTTTGCACAAAGGTAGGCTGTCAGAGGAGTTTGAAATCCAAAGTGGAGTTAGGCAAGGCTGTATACTGTCACCAATACTGTTCCTGTTGGTGATAAGTGACGTACTGCACGCAGCTTTGTCAAATGGAAATGGAGGAATTCAGTGGACTCTGCAATCTCACCTCAAACATCTGGACTACGCGGACGACGTATGCTTACTCTCTCATAGGATCATGGATCTCCATCAAATGACAACAAGGGTGGAGAGAGAAGCAGAAATCGTAGGGCTTAAGATCAACTCGGCAAAAACTAAAAGGATCAGCCTTGGAACTTCCTCATCAATCCAAGTAAATATTTCTGGACAACCGGTAGAGATGGTAGAGGATTTCCAATATCTTGGGAGTATTATCTCTACGGGTGGCGGAACTGAACTGGACGTAAACAGCCGAATCAGAAAAGCAAAGGCTGCGTTCGGAATGCTGTCCAAAATATGGAGAAACAACTCTTTTAGCTTAAAGACCAAGCTATGACTGTTCCGCTCCAATGTTGAATCCGTTCTGCTTTACGGCTGCAGCACTTGGAAAGTCACTGACACTGTCACTAGAAAGCTGCAAACCTTCGTTAATAGATGTCTACGAAACATCTTGAGGATTTTCTGGCCCAACCGTGTCTCCAATGCCGAACTTCATGCGAGAACGTGTCAGGAGCCAATAGAATCTATTATACGAAGAAGAAAGTGGCAGTGGATTGGCCATACGCTTCGAAAAAGCGATCTGTGCATTGCATCTCAAGCAATGCAGTGGAACCCGCTCACACAGGAGGGAAGACAAGTGGGCCGGCCTAGAAGAACATGGCGAAGAACGGTCGAACAGGAATCGGCACGACAAGGGAAAAGTTGGAGAGAGCTGAAATATATTTCAAGAAATCGTACACGATGGCGCGTAGGTGTAGTGGAGGCCCTATGTCCCGTAAGGGAAACATCACGGACGTAATAGGTCCGAGGACCCAAGTAAGTAAGTAAAGTGGAAAATTATCGCGTTGCATGAATACCCTTATTATAAAAATATCGCACGGGCGTAAAACCAGATATACCTGGTAAACTAGATAATATTATCACGGTAGAAATGAACTGTCAAAATTTGTATGGCGAAAATATTCTGCAAAACAGATAATTTTATCTCACATTTGTTGCGAAAAGTGCAGAAATAAACCTGATACCTGGGTTAAATCATTTGTGACGTTTAATTGGATTATTTCCCACGTTTACGCAAGTATTTTTCAGGAGGTTTTCATGTAAACATCTTGCGGAAAGTTATATTTTTCTGGCAAGGCGGAAAATTATCTCGTTGCATGAATACCCTAATTGTTATTATAAATTATTCAACCACTTGTCTATCGGTTGTTGCAGTCGACACATTGTCGACACATTGTCTACATTTTCGACATTGTCGACCGATTGTCTACGTTGAAATGTAGACAACTAAAGTCGACACGTAGAGGAACAACACTGATACTCATCTAACAGAAAGATTTTTTTCCGTTGAAAATTACTGTGAGAGTGAGAAACTTGAAAGACAGCTCGAAGTTCTATCGCAAAAGTCAAACGAAAATACTGTTGTTATGCAATTTCGTTATGAAGACAAACAAGATTGGATATGTAGCACGAACTTGTCTGAGCCTTCTTAATATTAATGAAAACACGTGAACTACCACTCGAAGCCTCGCAATAATTCACTAACTGACACACGAACAAAACTACTATTTAAACTAAATAACGCCGAAACCGTCAACAAAATCTTCGACGCTGCCTCAAAGCTAAAATGTAGACGCTAAACGTAGACACGTTCGTCGTGAGCAAAGAAAACTTCACACCAAACCCACCGGATTCTGAACGAAGTTGAGGCATCCATCCAGCAAACCCTGCAGCCAAACCCTGAAGGAGTCGTTTTTGGTGAATCCAACCTAGCAAGTGACCCAACTGATAGTACACATCTCTGCAATCTGGAGGAGTTAGCAGATATCATCGGGAATTCAAAGCCGAAAATGTCAGCCGGACCAGGCGGGGTTTCAAATTACAT